>JAOTQQ010000001.1:101843914-101940233 GCA_026546715.1 Gallinago undulata | reverse complement strand
TTTATTTTATTTTATTTTATTTTATTTTATTTTATTCTCATGGTACCAAGTGAGCAACTTTGTATGTCATCATTATTTTGTGCACGATTACTGTGACAGCTGTTATTCCTCTTTTCTCAGCAGTAAACAATCTCACACCTTTTCAATCTTGACATACCTTCCGGATTCGTGACCATTCTCATAATTTTTCTCTAAATTCATGATCTATCCCTAAATACCTAATTTCAAAAAGTTTCCAGATTAAGTTTAACTACTACTGGTAAATATAAAATTGCTTTACTGTCCTCCATATTCACTTCTTCTTTCTATCCCTGGCACACCTTTAAGCACGCCTTTATGTTAAATGAAGCTGAATGAGAGAAAAAAGGAATAGTTGTTAAGAGGAGGCATAAATTTGATTACTTCCCATAGATCAGATCTTAAACTCTCCTATATCCCTACCTGCAAAATGGTAATAATCGTACCTTGCTCACAGAATATTGAATATAGGTACAAGAACTCAAATGGTCTAAATACCTCAGGAAATGTTCTCAAATACATAATGCTACAGAAGTGCAGATTGTCTGTATTCAGGCAGACCAGTGGCTTGAATCTAATTGTTTCCTGAAAAAATACAAAATTTAATAGATTTTGACATGTAAAGTTTCAAAGTATGTGACTATGTTCTCTTAATTACAGGCATATACAAAAAAAAACCAACCACCCAACCCTTTGAAGTTAAAATAGGAGAAATAATAATTCTACCTGACAAGAATAGCTGAAGCATTAAGATTATGACAGGAAGATTAGCCAGACAATAAAATATAGTACTGGCCTCTTTCTCCCCTCATAGAAGCTTCTTCAAAAGGAAGTCATGGATAATGAAGTAATAAATAGGAGCTTTTGTTGTGAAGAGCTTTTGGTTTAAAAAGCAAAAAACCGTCTTCATTCATTGTTCATGTAATCCCCAGAAGATGTTGTTTGTTCTTCCTGAGGATTTCAAGGATGAAGATACACTTTCTCTTAAGTGTATCTCTGGACCACACAGCACTGCCGGTGTTGGAATTGTGACTGGGTATTTGTTACGTGGCCATTGTTTGACCAGCTCATAGTCCATGATCTTTGTATCCTTTGTGAAACACAGGTTTAAGGAAAAATGTGTTTGAAGATGAGTCGGCTATGACTTAGACAAAATAAAAATATCACAGTTTTTCTTGCAGATGTACAGCACACCTGGAAAGGCAGAAGGTGGTTCCTCTGCTGCAATCATAACTGATCAGTCTCACATAATTGATTTTATACTAATCAGACACTACTGGTTTAATTATAGCATCTATTTACGATATAGAGAAAGAGTGGCTTTTCTAGTTAGTTTGTTGTGTTGGGATTTTTTCTATGGATGGTCAGATTAGATTTTGCAATTTTTCCTTTCTTTAATACGGGATTTTAATTGTCATCCTCTCTCCTGTTCACTTTACTTAACCTAGTCTGGTTTTTTGTGACTAGAAATGTCACTACAACTCTTCTGAGTAGTTACTGCCTTAAGTTCTAAAACATTAATTATCTCATACCTGTTCATGGGTTTTCATTCCATCTTCAGATTTAGTTCAAAATCTCAGCAACAGTCTTCAGACTTGCATTATCTAAATCTAAAAAGCTGTTTCTCTTGACTTGTCAGAAGCTGTATCCATTAATGTTAAAAAAGATGTAACTGATGCAACTTTTTTCAGAAACATCAGCAAAGTTTTCACTTTGCCGGTGAAGGCCGGTGCCTTTATCGCTCCAGTGCTTTCTCCTTGGCTCTTCCCTTTCCAACAGCTGAGTCTAAACTACCCTTGGTCAGTCTGCCAGCCTGCAGCAAGAAAGTGCACTTTTTGACAAGATCTCAGTAGTAGGGTGACTTAATCTGTAGACTGAGGGAATAGAAGTTTGGATATATCTTTGTGATGCCCATGAATTCCCATTAGCTTTGTGATCTGCTGGGTTAGATTTACCATTTTGCCTTTTGTTTCCTTATTAAGCCTTCACAAAGCCTCCTGCACTTTGTTTTCAAATTAATGGGTGTGGTTATCAATAAAAATGAGTTCTATAAGATAGTTTTTAACACTTCAATGATGCAGAGGTTCTACCAGTCATAGGTAAGCCTAAAAGACCAATGTTTGAAAGCAGTTGGGGAAAAAAAAAGGGTCTTTATATTAGAATTACTTACACAGGCTTAACTATAGTTTGTATTGTGTGACTCAGCTATAATTCTATTAGCAATATGACACTGCGGGGAGTATATTTCCAAGCAATTATTATACCTGGGTGATTAAAGTAATTCTAGATATGACCTTGTCCCATATAACACCGCCAAAGGCATGGTATAATCTTACGGAAGTGTATTGCTTGTCTCATATCATTGCTTAATTATGAAATGTACACAGTAAATATTCTGTAGATAGGAAATGGGAACTCATGGAACCGATACTAAAAACCCTCGGGTATTACCTTATAAAATAAAGTATAAAGTATGACTCCTTATTTTGCCACAATATCATCTTCAATTTTATAACAAAATAACCAAATAAGCAATTACAATCATAGATCTACTTATTTTGAAGCCACACAAGATGGAAAGATCATTATATCACATGAAAATACACTTTTTCTCTCTGTTTACTGCTTTCTTACTGTGTTACTGGAAGTTTTTCATATTAATGTAAAGCAGTTCAATCAATAACCTGTGATCTCCCTCAAAGATGTTTTTTCTCCTTACAGCAAAACTTAAATCTGATTCAGAACAGGTATGTTAAATTCACCTCTATTTCCTCCTAGGCTTTTTTTCCTTTCTAGGTTTTCATATACAGAACTGAGATTCAAAATAATTCTCTTAGAGGGAAAAAAAGAAACAAAAAGTTAATGTAGCCACAGATAGGATAGTCATTGCTGGGTTTTTTCATTCTGAGGATAAGGATATTATCAAAATTCAATGGGAAAAAAGAAAAATAACTGAATCCTGAAAGAAACACATGAACTGATAATGTCTTCTGCCTTTGTAGGAAATCTGTATGCAAGAAATTTCAATTGCAGAGTAATAAAATCTATAGTCATGGAAGTATTTATTAGGCCTGATCAAAAGCTGACTGGAATAAATAGAGCTACCATGCACTAGTTCAGTTCAAACATAAAGTATTGTGTGTATATTTATCAATATAAAAATATAAATTGCCACTATTTTTTTAATGTGGCATTTTATAAGATTTTGAATCCATACTTGTATTTCCTCAAAAATTGTTGAATAAAGCAAGAATGTGCCTACACAGAACTTAGACATTAATAATTGACATACAGGGAATTTTCTAGGGATTAATAACCAGCTGGGAGATCTGATGGCCTGAGGCAAAGCCAAGGGCCATTACCCTCTGGCTTGTTATTAAATCCCCAGGAAATTCCCAATGCCAGAGTCATGATTGCTATTAGAATCCTTTTTTTTAAAGTAAAAAAAAAAAAGAAGAAAAAAAAAAATAAAATTTCCTTCATTTTATTTCATCCCTATCAATAATTTATTATAAAATACTGTATGTAAGATGAATTCAATAGCATTGCTGTTTGGACATTTCGAGGGATCTAACACAAAACCCTTCAACACCATCAGAAAGTCTTCTATTTTTGCTGATAGCCTGTGGATCAGGCCCCAATCAAAATACTTTTTGACTATCTAGTACATTGTCAAGGTTAATTCATAGTAAAGAAACAAAAAAACCTTTCATTTTAATTTAGTTAGGAAGAAAAATTGTGAAACACTGGGAAAATGGTAGATAAGTAAGAAGTGTTAAATTGTATCATATTGTAAAATGATAGGCAATATGTTATAGTCAAATCTCTGTTCAGGCCATTCCTGTACCTTGTGTGCAAACTGACACATTTAATTGTAATGGGATGTGATCTACAGTACAACACACAGCAATAAACTATAAGATAGGAAGAGAATGCAATCAGTACCCTATATGCAAATGCCAGCATGCTATTAAGAAAATCAGCTACTTGGTAAAACAAGTCTGGCATCAGAGAAGGAAAGTGGAAACAGTCATATTTTATTGTCAATAGAAGTCGTGAAAGCATGCATATTAAATTAGAAATAACCTAATTGGAGATATGGGTGGTTTGCAGTACAGTAGGGGGAACAGGCATTAATTTGTGTCATGCTACGCCATGTCACTACCACTTGAAATTCCATTGGGCAATATTAATTCAAACAGAGGTCTAGCCTGCTAATAAATGAGGTAAATTGAGTCAATTACTAATTTCATGCTTTTCTGATTTTTGGTTTGGATACATAATATCCACAATTTAATGCACTGTCCTCTAGAGATCTTTGCCGCTTATGAAGAACATGTGTTCGTAGAATTATTTATACTATTCATTTGATAAACATTGCTCCTGTACCTAGAGCAACAGGACATAGGATAGGAAAGGAGCCAGGTTTTGTCTGCCTTTTCTGCTTGATTGAAATCTTTCATTATGTGGGATATGGCTTTCTTGCCTTCAGGCAGATCTTCACTTTCTCCTTGTCATTTGTCTCATCATTCAGTGACACAACAAAGTCTCCATTCATGTGACTGCATTGACACTTCCCTATCAATACCTTATCACTGCTTTAAGCAGTAGAGAAAAATATTTTGTACTGGCGAAGGCAGAGAGAAGCAGCTTTTACATCCTTGTCTTGCAGTAGAAACCTCAAAGCCGGTCCTGAATCCTGTCATCAAATGTACATTTCTTGATTTCTCCTTTTTTTTTTTTGAGACAGAGCTTTTCATAAAGCACTGTCTCTACCACTAAGCCCTTACACCACTCCAACCTGTGGCTTATAAGGCAGGAAGCATCCCGTCAACCCCATCAGCTCACCTACTACACAACCCAGAGAGCACTCTGATCCACTACCTCACTTTCAAGTATTGGACATGCTCCCAGAAAACCCACTCCTAAGACGATCTCTCCTGCTGTATCAGTGTAATGTAAAACCCAGTACTTCTGTTCAGGAAAGACAAAGCAAAATAAGCATGATGGAGGGGGTTTGATGTCTCTGGCAGACTTCTTTGTCTGATTTGCTTTATCTTCGTACTGATATGGCATGTTATTTATTCTTGCTAACGGAACCCACCATGTTTTAGTACAAGATGTACATCATCTACTGTAATTTATTTCCCTTTCTCATAAACGTATGTCAACCACCTATAAAAGTTAAAAAAAATGTCAAGGACGTATAGAATCACTCCCCTCAACACAACTCTCAAAAAAAAAAAAAAAGAACATAAATGGTATTGGGGACAAATAAAAGTACAGAAAATACATGTATCGAGACAATCTTCCTTCTTGCTTCTATGGGGCAAGCTTCCTTCCTTTTTTCCTTCCTTCCTCCTTCCTTTTTACCTTTCTACTTTTAAAATTTAAATTTAGACCTAAACTTCAAAAAGATTATTTTACAGGTTGATCTTTGCCTATTTTTATGTCTTCCTCAGTAGGATATGTTCTAATCTGGTTTTGTGTGTACAGAAGTTCATTGTCTTTCAAAACCTTTGATGTCCCAAGCAGGGAATGTGTTGTGAGAGATAATGAGGGAAAATTAGGCTGAAGAAACCTTCTATACATACACAAATATTGAGGTAATCAGGGTGATGGAAAAGAAAATACAGAAAAATGCAGAGGCAGTTAAATGACAGTTAAATGATCTGAAGCCACAGTCCCATCTTTCATGGTTCAGTACAGGTCATTGGGTGAATTTTATTTTTTATACTACCCTTTGTCTTGATTTGTAAAATGAGTACTCAGACTACATCTTGAGGACATGTTTAAGTTCCTACATGTTATGGACATAAATACAGCTATCAAAGTATGTATCTATTCCTTTCAACCAGAACTTACTTCTATTTAATGTTGTAATTTCATGACTGCAGACTTATTCTGATGGAGCTTTTCATCTTTATTTTTCAATAAAAAAAATAATAAAGAGTTGCTTCCTAGAATACTGGTTTTATTCTAAATATAAGGGAGAAATGCATAGGTTATTGAATTCCTATCAATATTTGGTATTATGTCTCACTTTCAGTAGTGAGTCTTTTCAACAACAGTCTTTTCCCTCAGAATTCCATGGAATTCAAACACAATTTCAATGCAAAGTCTGTTAATTTCTTATAGAAATGTCTTACTTTATGACTTACTAAAGCACACTGTATAAAACCATATTTTTACATCATGGCACAGGACTATATTTACACTATTTTTTTTCCAATGCATTTTTCAGTGCACTAGTTGAAAATAAGGGAGGAAAAAAATCACTTGACTTTAAGGTGAAATATTAGTCTTCAAATCCAGATAAAAATTAACATGGCAGCTTATTAATATTAATACTAACCTATTAGTATGTATAACATGAATATCGCAACAACTACTCATTCTCTAAGTTGATAAACCAGCAATGAATGTATCGTTCTGCAAAACACTGTAAGCCTTTAAGTGCAGGGGAGAGACACTGGAACTGAATTATGAAACAGATTGGTTCTCTGCTAAATTTGTACTTGCATGTTTGTGAGGATATTAACCTCAGGATGGGAGTTGTGTGCCCCCTAATTACACACTCAGGTTATTTTGAAAAGCTTTTAATCGGACTTTCACATAACAGTGAACATGAAAAACATACAGATAAAAAGGGGCCATGCCTTTGAATTTACATGGGTAAATAGCACTTTCAAGCCTTCAGCAATAATTTTTTCTGTTGACATTGTAGATGTGAGGTTGATGCCATCTGGGTCAATAACCTCCTTGTTTCAAGAAAAATGGCTTCTTTTTCTGGAATATTTAATAGACAGTGGAGGAGATTAAACAGAAGCTCTTACATAATCTTTTCATTTGTATGTTAAGAAGAGATGGATAGGATGCATATAGAATGGTATTTGTGGAATTTTTACCAAAGTTATCATTGCAGTAGAAATCTGAAAATAAATTCCTTTCTCATTACCATCATACACAATTTTTTTCAAGCTTAGCAGGGTAAAGTGTTGGCTTAAGCCTTTTCAATGAATCAAAAGCATTAAGGAGGAGATAAATACAATGGGTGCAAATCCATTTTGCTGCTGAAATTATTGTCTTACTAGCCCAGCAGGAAATACTCTCCTGCCATGGCTGCAGGACTCTTCTGAAGACATTCTGGTTCCACTGAAATTAAGAGAAAAGCTTCCTTTGATGTCAGTGGGGACAGGATTGCATCCTGGTGTTTGTCATCATGGATGCTAATTTTAACCCTCAGGAGAAATGTGTTCACCAGTGTCCTCAAAGTAGAGCTTTGCAGCATTTATTATACAATGTCTGCTCTCCAAGACAACACCACTTTTTTTTTTCTGCCAATTGCTAATAAATAAAACCCAGGTGAGGAAACATGAAGTCTGTCATCTTTCTGTCTTCTCCTATACGTTTAGTAGAAAACTAATTTTGTTAGGTGTCCAGTTTTTGTTAGACACTGAGATTTTTTATAAAATAAGTTTCACAATAAGATATTACAATTACTAGAACTCTAGATTTATCACTTATTCAAGACAAAACAAATAGGCAGGACCAACAAATAAATGTCATTTTTATTTGAGAAGTGTTAGACTTAAAACCAATAACTTGCTGGTTTGAAGTGCAAATGTAGCTTTAATATCACATCTTAAGAGGTTGGAATTTAGAAGTTTAACTCTCAGTAGACTTAAACAGCGCCTGGTGCATGGTCATTTGCTGCAGTTCTAAAGTAAGGTTTTTCTCTCTAGAGTGAGAGATATTAAAACTCTAGACACAGTTCATCAACGATTGCTGCCATCAGGTTCCTAGTGAAGTTTTCACAAAGGAGTACAACTGCAACATTTACTGAATAGTGACTTTAAAAACTACCTATTTAATTCCTTTATCTTGCAAACCACTGTGTAAGCAAAAGATAAAAGACTCTCTTAAAATAAATGTGTATATTAAGTTCTGTCCATCTACAGTTTTTCTTGTCTGAGAAAGTACATCTCTGCCATGGAGGATCACTGTCTGCCCAGCACATGTATTAAGGACTAAACTTTTTAAATATCATAGAAACAAAGAATGGTTTGGGTTGGAACTTTCAAAGATTACCTAGTTCAACCCCTTTGCAACAGGCAGGGATACGTTTCATTAGATCAGGTTGCTCGTGTTAGCTTGTACTTGCTGTGGAGATGTTGATGAATGTAAAATATAAAGTATGTGTACAAATGCCCTTCTTATTCTCCCAGAATAAGAATGAAAAAAGCTCTATAAAATAGTAGATAAATAAACCATTATTTGCAGTATTGGTTATTCCTCTTGTTTTAGTTTGTACTTTGGACATAAATAGTCTCTAAATTTTACCAACACCCTTAGGGTTGAAGAGAGAATTTTCCTCTCTTCTGCTGATTAAAAGACAACCAGTTGATCAGTAGGTTTAGTGGTATGAGTTGTAACTTTAACTCAGGCAGTTATGTGGACAGCCTGGATATGCAGATGGCCCTGGCGTACGATTGTGAAAGTGATGTAAATCATTCCTCATTGAATCGTAGCATCCCAAGCTGTTGCCTTTTAATTGTTCAGTTTATACAAAAGTAAATGCTGGTAGAAAAATTTGAACGACTGGCATGATCATTATGTGCGGTGCTGCTTCTTTATCAGCTGCAGATTGTTTCAACAGTTAACTTCTGTTCCAGAAGGTCACCACCTCATTTGACATGTTTCTGTCAGTTTTGGTGTCTTCACAGTTTTTTGGTTTCTATTATTCTCTTTTATCTCTCTGACTCGAAGCCAATAAAATGTTTAAACTTCCTGCTTCATACTGAAATAATATTTATTTTATTTAATCTGGGCCTCTGTGCTTTCCTAGAATGGCAAGTCAAAATAATTTCCTAACACACTCTACCCAATACAGGCAGGTTGGGAAGTTTCTATTTGTCTACAAGTCATACCATAAAGTAGGAGAAAAAAATATTAGTAATATCTTATTACCGTAGCGAAGGCGATGTAAATTGGTTTGTTTGTGCAGACAGGTGAATCTTCATGTTTTGTACTATGAACTAAACAATTTACCTTTTCCAGAAAACATATGCCTGTATGCTTATCTCCCATTCTTCTGGTTGCACTTTCTCTCTTAGAGTAGAATATTATTTTTAGATTGGGAAGAAGGCCATAGTTTCCTCTGTGTTTGCACCATGCATATTCTACATATTATAGATATAATCATAATCCAGATACACTATAATCTATGTCTTTGTATTCAGTGGCAAAAAAGAATGCATTTGCTCAACTAGAAGTCACACAACTGGACTATAAGGAATATGCTGGTTAATGTGCCTTTAGTGTGCAGCAAACATAAAAGTATATGATGCAATTAATTAGGAACATATTGGAAATATCTTTGTGACTGGTAAATTTAAATGGCAATGAAAATATTACCTCCTTGGTCAAGCATCTTAATTTAATGACAAATGTTGCAATGGGACAGTATTAAATACTCTGACAAGTATGCTTACTCAGTCTGGTACTGCTAAAATAATGCTTTAGATGTATTTTAAGGATACAGTGGTTGGGCTGCAGGAAAGTGAGGCCTGAGAGAAACAGAACACAAGGAAATATAAGTAAAAATGAAGTGATGTATTAGCTTTTCCATTTGACTCACGCTTCAAGAGGAATAGGCAGCACTACTGGTAATATAATTCTGATACCATTCAGAATATCAGAATATCTGAATACCAATTCAGATAGCTTTTAACTGGTTGAATTTTAGAAATGGAATTAAAGTACGTATTACTCTGTTTATAGCAATTATGGGAAAGCATTAAAAAACAGAACACTAGATTAGCACTTTGGTTTGTGTTTTGTAGTTCCTCTCACAGATCTGTCAACCAATTTGATCTATTTGTAGATATCTATATTTCCAAGCTTTCATGGGCTACTAGCTGTGCTCATCCCACTGATACCTAAAAGAATCATAGCTTAACCAAAGAGATAAAAATTTGCTCATGATGGTATTCATGAACTTGAGATTAAAAATGCTTAAAACTATCATGAATCTTTGTATCAAACAAGGAGGAGGAGGGCAGGAGATAAGTTCAGAGTATATAGTCACATCAAAAATGCAAATACAGTACAAAGGAATGGGGAAAAAGACAGGTCAGCAGAGAATTCAGGGTTCAGGGATGGATGCAATTGCTGAGTCAAGATGAATAATGTATTGCAAAGGATGTAAAAACAAACAGAAAAATTACTTCAGTCATAAGTAAAAGGAGAAAGCAAAAAAAAAATAAAAATCACTGTGCACTGGTAATTCAGAACAATTCAGAACTAAATAACTACTTAGCCTCATTTTTTGAACATGAAGATGACTTTGACCATGGAAGTGATGGTAAAGAGGACTATGAGGGCACAAGAAATTTCCATAGTTGCAGTAGAAAACAATTTAGAAGTACTGATTGCTCTTTAGTAAGCAACCAGGAAGAATCTTCATCTCAGAACAAACCTGAGCAGTAGGTCATATGGCAATTATTTCCAAATAATACATCAACTAAGATTTCACTATGTCACATGAGAGTAGCCTGGGTACTTCTTTTATACAAGGAAAAGAATAGAAGTAGTTTATAACCATAGGCCTAACAATCTGACTGCAGCAGTATGCAAAATTCTGACACGGTAGTACAGGTAATTTAGATAAAATGCAAAGGTACATCATGACAGACTATATCGATAGTTTTATTTCCTGACAAATGTTTCAGGCCTTTGGTAGACCACAGTAAAACGTTTTAATACCGCTATGTGTACAAGTATTACTTAAAATGGAAAAGGTCAGAATTAGTAGAAAAAAACCCTTTGGATGTATTAGGAACTGGAAAAACAGCGGACAGCAGCGAGAAGTACTGGGAAACTAAATATCAGACAAATCGGTGCTTAACCATTCATTTCTGACACGATTAGTCTTGGGACTGTTAAAAAGGAGATCATTTCAACAAGATTTGCCAATGAGAAATGGTTACACAGTATTATTAACACAGAAGAGAATTGAGATACCATATAGGAAGATCTGGAAATAACAGAAATGATGCAACATTCAGTAATGCAAAAGGCAAGATTTTCTGTCTGGAACATAACACTTGTTATCCAGACATACCCGTGGACAAAAATAAAAGGATTCTAGTGACTGATCTTGGGACATAGCAGACCACTATCTTCCAATGGCTTCAGTCATGAATAAAATGAAAGTGACCCAAGAACACATCTGAAAAAATATTTTTACCAGAAATACAAGATCATTAATACTACCATTAGACCTCAGCAGAATAGGTTGTACAGGGCTGGCTTCCTGTGTCCGGGAAGGATGAACTAGAACATGTTCAGCCATGTGGGGCTTGTTCAGTCTACCAAAGCAAAGTCTGAGAGGAATTATGATCCCTATCTATAAATACCTTAAGGGATAAAAGTCAAAAAGAGTAAAGAGCTGTTTAAGCTCTTTAAATGTTGGCAGAACACATGGATAAAAATATGGCTGAGAATAAATGTGGAACACCTCTAAACATTAGAGCACTGAAATTCTGGGGGTTATCTTGCAGTACAACTACATCAAAAATGGAGCTTGAAAAGTTTATGAAAAGGCTTATGTGATGTGATTCTGATATTAAATCAGTAATGCTGGAGACCTATATTCTGATAACTTCCTACCTTGACAACAGTGAGAAACACATCTTGTGATTCTCATTCAATTGCATATTTCTTCTTAAGACACATGACCCTAGCGTGAAGAAAAATAAGGAAGGAAATAGAGTTAAAATTTGGAATAGAACTTCTTTCTCCATAGGAATTCCAGATTGGAATGTTGGACAATGCCAGTAGTAACAGAGTTCTGGCTGCAAAACAGTCAATTTATTGACTCATTAACAGTTCATAAAATTTAGCACATTCCTCTGTTTCTTGTCACTGGTAAACATATGCTCTGAATTTACAGTGGGATCTGCAGTACCATTCCATAAATATTAAAAATAGTTTTGTGATCATTACAATGAATGCATTTCAAACCACACTGCGATTCTGATCTTAAATAAAAGAATGGCAAATTGTGTCAGACAAGTTCACATGATTCATGACCTATTGAACTCACTGAAACAATTCAGCATGCAACTCACTGAAAGTTGAACTTTTCTTTTTTACAGAATCTAAAAGCAACTTCTGATCGTAAACATAATTCTAGAGGTGTGGGTTAAACATACGATTGCTCACTATAGGGTATCACAAATGGAACCAGTGAAAGAGCATTCCCAGGATACTGATAAACCAATGTGATGGTTACAGATCTTTTCAGTACAAAATTGAGTTGAAAATGTTGAAAAGTGGTATTTACTTTGAGTAAGAGAGTTAGAATTTGACACAAAGTTTTAAAAGTCTGTCATAAGTACATACTGACAAAAGAGTTAATTAACAGACTGAACTTTGATATTTCTGTTCTTTATATATATTATATATATATTTATAAAATTCTAGTGGAATATATGAAGACAGCTCAACAATTAACATAAGAAGCTGATATATTCAATAATGAGAGTTTTTATGTCCTCTTTTCAGCAAAAATGTGGTATGGTAATCGTTGACCACAGAAAAAGTGAATCTCCTTTTTTCCCCTCTTACATGAACTTGTCTTGTTCAACTGTATGGCTTCCTTTTGCAACACTCTTTGGCTGCTAGGGCATTCAATTATTTTTAGAATAGCATCAAATGTAGCTCGCAGTAAGCTCCTAAATATAAAAATATGTGTTATTTCCTCATTTGGAAGTATTTATTTTAGCTGCCCTGTTTAAATTTGATTTGACATGTTGAGGTTAAAAAGGCAGAAAAAGTCACACCTTTTATATGCAGACATGATACTAGATTATCAACCAATTGTCCTGTGGTAGTAATGAACATATAGACCTTTCATAGAAACTAAGCAGATTTTTCCCCTACGAGGCATAAAATGGACTATCATTTTATGTGTAAAATTGGATTGTTCAGCGGACAATTAACTACAAACACCTGCATTTGTATAACACAGCACTTGTGATAGGGAGAAAGAGATCCTACCTCACTGACTGCATATGATGAGGTACTACAATTTTTGCTGCTGTTCAATAAGTAACTTAATATGAAACAACATACTTATTTCTAATTTTAAAAGTCCACCTAAGACATACAAGTATCAAAGCTATCACCAAAAAGGGTACAAAAAAGAATGAAATTTTTTCAGCCTGGAGTGAAGTGGGTGTTGGCTGTGTAAACATGCATCTTCCATCTTGTCCTTATGCATCTCCACTCAGCTAGCTTTTCTATAGGTTTTGAAAGCATATGCAAGCAATGAAAGTGGCAAGAGCACTGTGATTGAGATTTGTTCCAGAGCACATTTTCCACTTTCGCTCAGCATTTTCATGGGATACAGCATACTAAATATGTGATTGCACATATTTGCAATCATGATAAATATACCCTAAGCAGCTGATGCATCTAATTAACACTCCCTGTATGAAATGGAATAACACAGTCCAAATTCCCTTTCAACAATGGGAAACTTCCATAAACTCAAAAAACTGAAGTCCAAACAACATTGCCTATTCTGACCTTCTGTAATGAACCAGAATATTGATTGATGGATGTTCCGCATCTTCCAATTTCTGTCATTTGATTTTATGATCTGATGAGCTGACCGATAGAAGAACATTCCATCTCGGTTCTAAATAATGGGGAATAACCTACATTATTGCATAATAGCTGAGTGTTTGATGCTGACTTTTAAACTTTTCTTCAGCTCCCACATACAAATACTTGTAAATGAATACTGATCTTTACATTTTTGTTAAAAACTTTATAATGAAGTTTTCTAAATTACTCCCTGAAAACCCGTTATTTTAACTTCAAAATATCTGGCAAGCATCCTCTGAATCCTTCCCAGTTAGGAGTGCAGAAACTAAAACTTGATGCAATACTCTACTGTCTGACACCAATAAAATAGTACTCTCCTCCTTGATTCTGTATCATTACAGGCATCCATGATCTTTATGAGTGATCATGCAACTAACGTGTGATTCTTAGACCACATATAAAAAAAGCCAAATCCCTCTGTAATTTCTGGCCTCTGCAGTGCTTTTACTTCCCAGTTTAACTGGTTGTTTAAGTCTAAGAATCGATCACATAGAACAAGGCATTATATATGTGAGGTATTATGTTATTAGGTGATATATAATTAAGTATAACATATCTAGATAATTAAAGTGAGAATGGCCTAAAACATAATTCTAAACATTTCAAATGTTTTTATTTTAAACATTTTAAATTTTAAACATTTAAAAACATTCCAAATTATTTAGTTTATAGTGTTTAGATCTGTTTGATTACAGCATAGTATTGCTGAGAATATGGCTTTCACTAAGACCTGAAATGATCAAAGCTATTAGCATATCTGATGGCATCTTGATGGTGAAATAAATCTTATTAAAATCTAATAATTGGCATTGATCCCAGCAAGCTTAATAAAAGGGAGGGTGTTCTAAAACACAGGTGCAGAGTAAGTCTTGGCAATGCTATTAGTTCTGGTCAACAATAGGCAGTCTTACACACTAGGTATGTAGTATGTAGCCTAACAAATAAAATCAAGGGTATTTACCAGATCCTTCAAATATATTGCCACATATTAGTGATAGCTCGTCTTCTGAAAGTGATTTACACAGGACAGATCATAATAATAGACAATTGCATGAATCCTTGCCTTGGTATCATATAGCAAATAATAATTCAGTATATGGTAATACTGTTATGTTCGTTTAAACATACTGTCTGAAAAGCTACTGAGCATGTAGCTGACATCTCATTCGTTTTCCTCCCACTTTACTTTCACATCTCAGCTTGCAGTTTCCAGCCTTACATGGGCACTGTCTGGTGTTAACCATATGTAGTGTTATTACTCAAAACTACAGCTCTTTTATTTCAAAGAGCTGTACTGAGTTTTGAGATAAAACAAAAACTCTTTTAGAAACCAGAAACCAACCTAATTAAAGCAATCTTATGGCTTTACTTTGAGTTTTCTTTTTTATACTGTGCAAAAAATGGGAAAAAATCCTTTCTGTGTTTTAGATCATTTTAATAACATCTTAATACCATCCATGGTACAATCAGGAGTATTTGAACAGTCTATACCTAGTACTGGTTTCTAAATAAATAAGTAAATATATATCTTATTATGCATTAGAGCTAAAGAGTTTGTTTTAACTTTTCATGCTATGTTTATCAGCCTTATATTACGCACTAGTGTCATTCATAGCAGCAATACTTAAGAGTCAGCCTTTATTGGAATATATCTATAAACACATAGCTGAAAAAAATGACAATAGAGTTGATAAGATTATATGTTTAAAATTACAGTGCAATTTTAGCTTCTATTCTCTCAGCAGACATCTAGGACCAACTTCTTAAAAGTTATCTTTTTCACTTTTAGATCAATAGTTAGTCATATGCCAGGTCAGTTCTGGGAATTCATTAAAGAAGCATGACTGACCCAAAGATATTCTGGGAGGGGGCAAGAGACTGTTCTGTAGCCAGGAATTGCGACTGTTCAGGGTCACAGTCTCTCTCTGCTCCAATTACAGTGGGTAAACCTGGAACAGGAAGTTCTATGGCACTTCTGAAAATATGCCTGTAAAGTAATCCAAACAAATGCAAGAACATAGACCACTACTATTTGCTGTTTGTATCCCACATAATTTTTTAATGGTCAACAAATCTCTTATCTTATGTAATAGGTTAAACACATAGCCAACAAAGGATTACTTGTTACCTATACCATAACAGTTCTATTTTTAGTTCATAGGCAGTAAAAGATTGATACGCTTGTTCAAACAGTAGAAACAGACTTTATAAAGGAGTATGATCTCAGATTTCCTTAGGTTTTTGTTGATTTTGTTTGGGTTTGGGTTTGTTTTTTCAATTTGTGCAGTCAAAAGAACTGTTGGTTCATTCAGCTTGCATGTTCTATCAGGCAAGAGCTGGAAAAATGCCCGTGGGAGACGGTCAGTTTGTTCAAAAGAAAGAGGAGTGAGAAACAGGAGAAAACTTACTTGGACATACTTTATAAGCAAGTATACCTTTAGACTGGTATTTTGTATCTTATAGTTCCTGCTCTTAAAATGAATAAAGACTAGCATTTGAACATTATGCTAATTAACCCACTGGTATATTTAAAGTAGTTTCTCAACTAAATAATACCATTCAGAAATCAATCTTTTAGGGAAGTTTAATGCAAAAAAAAAAACTTTCAGACAGATCAGATAATAAACTCAACAAGAGTCTAGAAAAAAATGTGGCACAATGGAATCTGAAAAGGGGAGGAGCTGGGAAAGCAAGGCAAGGCAAGGCAAGGCAAGAGGTGTTCATTAGCTCTTGAGTATTTCTCTTAGAAACTCAGCAGAAGAGTTTCAGGTCATTCGGACAAACTACAAGAACACTGGCAAACATTCTACCTGTTTCCTCATGTTTCAAGCACCCTACTTTGGAGATCAGTATTACTACAAATCTAAAAACTGTGTGTCACTATTAGTGAAAGTTCTGTTCAATGGTTTTTTCCTCCTCCAAGAAAATACTGTTATCTGAGATTCATCGATCAGTTAGGCTTGAGGGAACCTACAAGATGCTAAAAGTTCCCTCAAGCATAGCACATATTTCTAAGAACAGTTCTTACCTATTCAGTTAACACTGATGTTAGGATAAAAAAATTAATTAATAGAAAGACTGACTGCTCTAGCAAGTAGAGCCAAGATTAGAGCTAAGGCAAGTAACAACAGTATGCACAACAGGTTGATTACCAAACAGGTACAATGCAATCAGTGGTAGTTCAAGTTGTCCATCTCTTTCTCTCATATTCACATCAACAATACACAAAATAGATCACAGAGTCACAGACTTAAGTGAAATTAATTCCTTCTTCAAAATGTGCTTTGCCAAAACTCATCTTTTCTTGAAATCATCTACAGGCAATAAAAGCTGTTTGACTTCCTATCATGCACATATGCTTTTTTGTAAATTCATATTTTTTATATAAAATCTCAGTAAAAGTTTCTCATGGGAACATATACACTTGCATTTTATTTTTAAAATTAATTTTTTCCCCATCCTAGAATTGACTTTTATACTGAGCCCAGCAGAGTGAATGATCCTAGAATTCCTCCACAATTTATTTAATTTTAATACGTTTTATTTTTTGCTGTTACTGTGACTTTCTCAGACTTGAAAAGTTTGGGAAACTGCCAGTTATAAAATTAGATCACAATATAAAAAACTTGTTATATAATTCCAAACCTGGGAGAGTTTTGAAAAGACATAGGACAGCAAAAATAGAAATTCACAAAACTCTTTATGTTTCTCTATGAGAAAAAAATGTGGACATTACTCACTTTCATTGCGTTTACTGAAAAATATGGAAGTCATTGAGAAAACAGGTTTTCTGAAAAAAAAAAAAGTCTTCCCCAAAATGTACAGTTAAAGAAATGGCTTATCAGAATTTAACCAAGGGGAAAAAAAACACAACAAACCAAAGAACAACCAAGGGAAAAAATTGCTTAATCAGATATTCATGTGTTCATGGTGCATAGACAAAAAGTGGGAGAGCAGGATAAAAATGGAGTGAAGCTGAGATTGCTGCTTCAGAAAGCTTTATGAATATAGGATGGTTTGAGGTGTATGCGAATGACAGCTTTACAGGGCAGCTTTGGCCAACAATCCTCAAATATTCCTTCCTTTTTCCTTTAATGCTACTTTCCTTGGCCCTCTGATAGCCAAAGGTGGTGATCAGTGTGCAGAGGCTAGTTGGAAGCCTGTAACTAACTCTGTCCCCCAGGGTTAAGTACTGGGCCCAGTCTTTCTCAATATATTCATCAACAGCCTAGATGAGGGAACAGAGTTTACCCTCAGAAAGTTTGCTGCTGACACAAATCTGTGCTGTGCTGTGCTGCCATTCAGCGAGACCTGGACAGGCTAGAAAGTTGGGTGGAAAGAAACCTGATGAAATTCAACAAAGGTAAGTGTAGGGTCCTCCACGTAGGAAAGAATAACTTTATGTACTGCTACAGCTTAGGGGTTGACTTACTGTAAAGCAGTTCTGCAGAGAGGGACCTTGGTGGACAACAAGTTGTCCATGAGTCAGGAATGTGTCCTTATGGCCAAGAAGGCCAATGGTCTCCTGGTGTGCATTAAAAAGAATATGGCCAGCAGGTCAAGGGAGGTCATCCTCCCCCTCTACTCTGCCCCACATCTGGAGAACTGTGTTCAGTTCTGGGATCCACAATTCAAGAAAGATAGAAAAATACTGGAGAAAGTTCAGAGAAGGACCCCAAAGATGATCAAGGCCCTGAAGCACCTCTCTTATGAGAGACCTAAGCCTGTTTAGCTGGGAGAAGAGAAGACTGAGAAGGGATCTTATCAATGCTTATGAATACCTAAAGGGCAGGTATTAAGAGGATTCTTTTCAGTGATGCCCCGTGACAGGACAAGGGGCAATGGGCATAAACTGGAATACAGGAAAACCCAAACCCTTCTCAACATGAGGAAAAACTACTTTGAGGGCGACAGGGCACTGGACCAAACTGCCCAGAGAGATTGTGGAGTCTTCTTCTCTGGAGATACTCAAAACCTGCCTGGATGTGTTCCTGTGCAGCCTGCTGTATGTTAACCTGCTTTGGCACAGGGGAACTAGGTGATCTCCAAAGGTCCTTTCCAACCCCTAACATTCTGTGATTCTGTGAAGTCTGCTTAATTCACTAAAATCACAGAAAATTACTCAACCACAAAGAAACAAAAGTTTTGGTTTTTTTTATCTGATTTTAATGGGTTAGATTTTTTCAGTGAAGGGGAGGAAGCAAGGCTATGTAGCTAGAAGGAAAAGAGTTAAGTGCTGGGATACGGAAAGGAAGGCTGCTAGACTTATCTTTGTAGCAACAAGATGTAATCAGCTATGAGTCCTGGGGGTGGTAGGCTCAAGGTGGATAAGATGATGTGACTTGAGCTGAATGAAGAGCTTCCCATCACTGAAAGGAGATAAGCTTTCCTTGCTCGCATGATCCCCTCCTCTCCCTTCTGTTTTGCTGTTGGCGCTCACTGGACTTGTACAGAATTGGTTCATATTGCTAAGTTGGCAAAAAATTAATCCAGACTAAAAATATGTGCCTTGGAGCTAGATAAGGAAAGCTGGGGACTGCATGGTCAGGATCTTGTTCAGGGAAAACAAAGGACTGGGAAAGAGGAGTGGAATTCTTCCCTTGCCGTAGTAGTAAGGTAGTAAATCAGCTCAATCACAAGACAGAACATCACCCTCAAAGTGACAAATGAATTCTAACAAATAGAGAAAACAACAGATTCTTAGGTGAATAGCTCTGAGCATGTGACCACTGCATCGTGCTTAAATATATGTATTCTGTTATATAGTTTTTATAAAACCAGTTATTTGTGTAGCATGAACAGTTAACTGATCTTCAGTTTCAAAATGTAAACCAGGACAAGTTAATTAAAAATCTTTATAGAAATATAACAGATATAGACAAGCCTTCAAAAAAATTTTCAATATGGATTGATGCTACTCTCAGCAGCTTGTAGCTGAGCAAGTAAAGGACAGCTTATGCATATTTCCTAAAATGCAGGATTTTGTCCCTCAGCATTTTAGTCTTTTAAATGAGTTTATCATGAAGCACAGGATAAATATCATTAGCATTCACTTTCAACAAAGAAGTGACTTAGTTGTTGTCTACATTCATTTAATTTATCACTCCAAGCAGAAACTGATTCCTAGTAGAAACAGAGAGATTTCTACATACTAAGGAAGTGTTTTGCCCTGAAGAAATTATGTGCGGCTATTTAGAAAAAAAAAAGAAAAAAGTTTTGATGTTGATCTTTAGAGCAGCAATTTTCATACAGAAAAGGAAAACTCCTGGGGTGACAGAGTAACTAGCAGCGTAGTGAAGAATGTAAAGGACATTCCTTTACAGTCTCCTAGCTGCAGTTAGAGAAAGGGCTAAGGTGAGTGTCCATAGACTCTGAGAAGGATCCTGAAATGAGAATTGATTACCCCACAGATCTAAAATAAAATAAAATAAAATAATTTAAAAATAGTATCTGGGATAAAGACAGGATTCTACTACATTATGTTACAGTAACCGTCCCTTGGAACAACACCTCTGAGTTCTTATAGATTTGTTATACGTTACAGCTTATTTTTCAGATCACATGGAATGTTTTTTTTTTTGCAGGGAAAACACAGAGTAAAGAGCAAGCAGTAGAAAAAAAGTATTAGGTGCACCTCTAATGAAATCTATCAATATCACCATAGCTGTCTTTAAAATATCATTTTCAATGCTAATTTATTTGCTCTGTATGAGCTAGATGTCAGACAATCTGGGGCAGCTAAAGACAGAGAGAGGAGCTTTGGGGTAGTTCAAATTATGCAAATAAAACATTACTTTTGATTTCAGTGGGAATTAGGTATTTTAATTCTACTGCATTTTTATCAGGCTATATTTTTTAAAAATTGGTCATAGGAGTATACAGACAGAATGAATAAGTTATTAGTTTCTTAAGTACACTACAGAAAATCTTAGCTGAGGCATAAGCTTTTTTTTTTTTATTTTTCCTTTCAGTTCAGCTAACCATGAAGATTCTGAGGAAATAACTTTTAAAATAAATGAATCAGGAAACCCAATCCAATTATAAGGTGTGGCTATTATTTTACCAGAGCTATGTGGTTTTACTTTAGTCATGGTTAATTTTATTTAGGTGAAGTTTTTAAATACATACATACGTACATACATATTTACATACAGAGAGTGAGGGATAACAATACCCATAATAGAGAAGAACTAATTTCTAATGTAGGACTTTCGTATGTTTGTCCCAAATTTATGAGACACACACACAGAAGATTACAATGTATTAGAGATTACATCTCTCCATTGTCTGTGAGTGATATATTAACAGTACATTCTATTTTCATTCACAGTCTCCTTGGAAAAATCTCAAAGGTTACTGAAGGATTGTGCAATATTAAAGTTTTCCTTCTGTCCATGAATCAAACCCAGACTATGCAAATTGCATTTTTCACGTCCACCCCACAGTCAGGTAATAACATAGTTATGAAATGTAAGACCTATCTTTAGCTTGATATTTCATGTTTAGGTATTATAGAGAGCAAAGCACACTTAAATTAGAGGGCGATATTCAAACCTTTGAATCCTAGGTCAGTTTTCCTGTAACTTTTCCTTCTGGCTAAGTAGACTAATTCACAGACCTGTGTCACGTGCTAGACTGGGTTAGAAATTTTCAACTAGATTTTAATTTTTCTTCAGAAGTATGACTTGGTAACATTTAAATTCAATTACACTTTTGGTGGAAAAGGTGAAACAACTTGTGTTAAAAACTTACTCATTGCCATGATGACTATGTTTAATTCATATTATAGCCAATGTTTGGACTTTACCACTGCTTTCAGCATGATATAACATTAGGCTTAACAACATTATATATATCTTCCTTCTATATGAAATGGAGTTGCTGCAGCTTTGGTATACACTTCAGAGCAAGTTTTCAAGTACTATCACGTGGCTGTAATGGTATCTGTGGACTGTTAAAGGTTTTATATTTTAAAGTGTTTTTTAATATGCAGTGAGTACTTTGCTTTATACTATCCTAGCTAACACTATCCCACCCAAGAGCTACTTTACTTAATTCTCTCAAAGTAGTTGCTTCTTGTTGAGAACAAGGTGAGTCAAACTTAGTAGTGCTAGAATTTATATCTGTTAAAATGAAACGGTTTACTTCTTTTAGGCACCTTATCAAATTACATAGACCTTTTCTTAAGTGATCAATATTCACCTTGAGCATATCAGAGGGGAAAATTAGAAACTGATCTATCAGGTAGCTCCCCCTCTTCAAGAGCAAAATTGGAAATTTATCTCCTAGTATGTAGATGCTCCCCCTAGGATTCTTGCTTTCTTTTGATTATTCTTTCAAAAGATGTATTCTTTTTTTTGGAAACTAAAAAAAAAAAAGTTAAATGGAAGCTGGAAGGAGCTTATATGAAAACAAGAGATGCTTCTATTGTAGTGGAATTAATCAAACATGGTAATAAGATAGACATACCTAATTTCAGAAGCTACAGAAATAATATCACAATTGTTTCACTGATCTCACTGTTTAACTTTCAGAGGAAATGCCTTCAGTATGCAACCTTACACTGAGAAAAAAAAAGCCAAAATAAGTAGACAGAGCAGTATTATTGAGATTGCCAATGGGCTTTTTTAACAGAACTTTTTTTTTTTACAGTATCTGCCTTTTAAAAAAACAAATCCAAATCACCAGTTAGAGCAATTCTAGCCTATTTTTATTTAAAAAATAATAATAAAAAAAAATTGAATGGACCTACATAAATCATGTATTGTTATGAGTCTCAGTCAAGAAACTGGTTCATAAGAGAAATGGCAGCATCATGTCCAAACTCCTATATTGCACACAAGAATGCAAACATATAATTGTGCATGCTTGTATAAATAAAAACAGCATCATAACCCTCTTTATATGCTGTATTCAAGGAAACAAGTTTTGACAAGAATAGAATAACCGTAGGATGTTTTATTCTGAAGTCCCTTAGTAGTCTCAACTAACCATATGGTCATCCTCCAAAACAGTACAGTGATTCAGCTGAACTCTACTTGTCAGCTGGATCTCAACAGAGAAAGAAAGGGAGAAAGAGAAACAATAGACAGCTCAGTTGTTGTAGGAACAACAACATCTTGTTGTGGCAGTGGGATTTAATGTGGCAGTAAGGTTTAATTACTATTTATATTAAAATTTCAACCTCTATATAATTAGAAGAGAAAAAAAAAAAAAAAAAGGTGAAGGTAATGATCTCCAAATAGACTGTTTGAACAGACTTTAGAATCATACTTCCTGAGGAAACAACAAAAAAAAAGAGTGGTTTTATCAGCTGCTGCTGTAACCTAGGACCAGATTTTATTGTAGAGACCTGGTATTCTGATAAAATATTTGCTGAAATCCCTATTCTTAGGGATTTTACTAGGTTACTGCAAATACAAAAGAACAAGATGTGCCAAATTGTTGTATTTTGTGACTTCCATTTTGTGACTTTTTTTCTTCAGGGGGTGACACTGAAGCGAGTTCAATCTTTCCTGGCTTCAAAGATTATATGTGATTCCTTTTCTGTAAAAATAACAAAAATAGTATTAGGGGTAGTTTCTTTTCTTGTATATCTGCTAACCTAACTCTATGTTCCCACTTTTCCCCTGGAAATACCTTTCTGCTCCTGTTTATGGCAGTTACTATGCATTACAATTTTATTACCTGTTTTCTGGCCTTTAGCTTGGCGTTCTCCATCAGTAATTATTACAGCACATATCACACAGCTTCTGACCAAATGTAGCCGTGCTGCTTGGTGAATCCTGCGGTAATTCCTGTTCATACCAGGTATCTTACTACTGAAAGAGTTGTAATTGCACTTTTTGTTTGGTCTGAAACAAGAGTACTTAGTACTTCAAGCTCCCTTTTAACAGTCTTTATGTTCTAGATCTCTAGATCAAAGATCGCATGATGGAAGTTCTCATACACTGCCAGAATAAAAATGTTTAGATAGGTACCTGTTAAGAACCTTCAAAAGAAACTAATTGCTAGAAACTTAACTCGCTCTGACTTGCAACACTAGTCAGGCTTCCACACAGATGCTATCAGCACTGTGAAGCACCTCTAAATAATTTTGATAAACCTGCCCTTGGAGGAATATTTTTATGCAAAATTGTTTTATTCTTAACATTGAATATAATTTGTTAGGTATTTTTTCATGTATTAAAATAATGTAGTTCAAATGGGAGTTACTATACACCAGTTGAAACACCTATAGCTACAGCAGATGATTCTTTAATATTGAGAGGCATAAATTAATAGATAATATGAATTGAATAAAAATGGGTAACTTCTATATCAAAGCTGGTTACACACAGGTTAGAATGTAAGAGACAATCAAAATATCATCAGAGCTGAGACGTCAAACATAGTAATGTCTCTCAAAGAGAAGAAATATAGTTACTGTTTTAATGATAAAGACTTCTCTTTCAACATTTGGAATTAAAAATAGAAAATTTCCTGCTGTAACTGCCTGAAGTGCCTATGACAGCAATCCTACGGTTCAGCTTAATGAGCCTGTCAGTCCAGAATATTAAGCAGTTTGATTTAAGCATCTTAAATATGATGTAGATCTAAAATGTTAATGGTAAGCAAGAGTTTGGAAAATGTAATAAGGGACACTTTTCCTACATAGAAAACCTTCTATCTACCATCTGCTATTTGTTTAGATTATGAAATGTGGTTATTAATTACTATAGCTTTGATTTCTAGGGATGAAAGGAATTCAAATCCAAAATTTCCACTGTATTTTAAGATGTTTCAGGATGTCCTTATAAGAATCCAGAGGTTCTTCACATTCACTTGCTGTCACTCAGCCCTCATTTCATTACAAATCCAGAATTTAGCAGTTTAGCTGCCCTAGCCTTCCTGTGCCACTCTTGTATCTATAATCTTATATCTGGCAGAAGAGACATCTCTACATGTATCGAAGTCCAAAGTCCAAAGCTCCAAAGTCATTGCTCCCCTCTTTATGTTGTGTTGGTGTTAGAGAAGGCTGTGCCGTTTTTTCTACATATTGATTGTTCAAATACATGGCTTAAGCAACTGTAACCTTGTATGTAGGGTCCAAAAAACCACTTTTCTGCAAATAGGCTGATCACTGATCCATTCAGGCAACCACAGATATAGAAATATAATCCTTGGTATTTTTATCTTAAGTAATTTAAGGGTAGACCCTGCGAATTGTTGATGATTAAAAAGCAAGCTCCTTCTTGACTCAGATGATGTGGTACATTTCATTTGAGCAATGTAGATTTATGGCCATTTGAAAATTAACAGATTCAAACTTGCTCTAATTGAGCATATGTTGAATCACTAACCAACTTCCAGGTCACGTGACAGGAAAAGTAAATGGATTTTTTTTAAAAAAAAAAAAAAAAAAAGAAGGAAAAAGAAGTTTGTACCCAGAATTCTACATCAGGAGTACTATGATCAAATGATCGGGTTTATCTCATGTCCCTGCAAAACCACTAAAGAACAGTGGTGAATGATAATAAAGTACATAAGAATTTAAGCCGATTTTCTGTGAAATACAAATCACTTACAAGGATCTCTACAACTCCCAGAGGAAAAATTTCCCAGGTGGCCTGCTGCATAATTTCAATTATTTGAATCAGCTGTGCTATTTCTTCCAAGGGATGCTGCAAAAGGCTTCTAGTGTCTTTTTTTTTTATGTGAGGATTCAAGTCCTGTAAGCACTTATTGAAATTTCCTCAAGTAAATTCTGTGCAAATTTAGATGAGAATATCTCTTTCCTTCTATTCTTCAGAATGGTAAGCAATATTCTTTTTAAATAACAACAAAATAATAAATCCAGTACACATCTTCATTATTTCATGCTACTTACGCATCTACAGACATTACTACAGTACTTTGAATTTCACACCAAGGGGTATTTACCCTTTTTTAATTAAAAATGAGCTTGTAACTCTACTTCATATATTGGCTCATTTACTTTAAATCTGACATTTTAACAGACATGCCACTTACAGATTAAAGAGCTAGTATAGTTTCTTTTTTTCTTGGGAAGTGGCGAGAAGTTAATTTTTTACATCATTTTTTGCCAGAATCATTGAAAGCACATTTTCTTTAGAAAATCTTTCAGCAGGTAATGTGGCAGTGGGATTTAATTACTATTTATATTACAGAAGTCTATAGATACACAATCCTGGTTACAGGATCTCATTGTGGTAGATGCTGTTGAAACCCAATTCTTTCTTCATTCTCAAGATAAGTACTTTCTGGGCCATGGCAGTGCAAAATACCCTATTCTTCTCAAGGTAGTCCTAGAAGGCTGAACTATTGCTGATTGTCTGGGTAAGATAAGCTTACAACGTGTTTCTCTTGTCTACAAAAAGCTGACTCTAAAACAATTTAAGCTGAGAATCAAGTAATAACTTTCAGTCACCATTAGCATGGGCAAGATTTGAACTGATGACTTAGATTGAAACATGTTAAAATTCCACCATTAGCCACAGTATTACAGGCTGTACAATGGAAAAAAAAAAAAAAAGAGAGAAAAAAAAAACAGAAAAAAGAGATTTTCTGTTGTGTGGGTAGCGTGCTTTAAATGTGAAAGAGTCTTCCTAGCTGTGGCAGTAAGCAGCTTTGAGGTAATTGCTATTTTGTGTTTCAGTTCAGAGATAGACGTTAAAATGAGTCATTGGCTTCTGTTTCTGTATTCTAAGCTGGCCCCTTTGCATGTACAGTTTTATTGGCTTTAAAGGGACTGTGTACAGGCACAGCTGCTCTCAGTATAATAGGATATCCAGCACAGAGGAAAAACATTCCCACATATTTTCCTGGTAAAAGTTTGGTGATTTTGTATACAATTTAAACAATTAAATCCTATAATAGCTTTAACTTCAAAATATACAAAATACAATAGTTCCTCTAGTGATTATACAGGATGCTTGGTGTTTACATTTGTACTTGTTTATTGGTCATTTTGATTAAATGCATACTTTTTAAGGAAAGTCTTGCTCTGAAGTTTTTCATTTTTTTTCTTCTTTATGTTTCTTTTTAATTTACTTTTGACGTTTATGTCAGTGTTGACCACTCTTTTAGTCTGCTATGCATGGGAGAGGTACTAGCCCAAATTGTGCTGTGCAAACTCTGTGCTTCAGCTGCTTTTAATAGGATCCCACTTTTAAAAAATAAGTCATATACTCATATAAAAATTTAGATCGAAAACTAAATTACATCAGCAGTGAAAAATCATATGACTGAAACATCAATTTTAATTTAAAAGCATTTCTTGAGACAATGCAAAATGTAATTCTATTGCTGAAGTGAGGCAAGGCCGTTCTGGGACAAAACTAATATAGAAGTCTGACAAATATTGTTAATAATCCACTGATATGTATAACTGATGAGAACAGTGTTGACAGCACCATATTGCAAAGAAGAATCATAGCCTGATGGGAACATTACAACCCACTGGTAGAAACATGCAAGAGCCTCTAATGCTGTTACGATTGCCACCATAGTGATGGACCAGATTCTCAGGAGCTGACATCTTCATAAATCAGAAGCTCTGAGGTACCACAACAGGTCCTTGGTTTGACTAATATATGATTACAGTTGAGGACTATAGTACAGCAGAAATCATGATAAGCAATAACCTATTCGTGCTGTTGACACTTTGGAGGCCAGAGATAACAAAGGGAACTCAGTAAGTCTGGCAGCTGCTTCTACAAAACAGTAACTATAAAATCCAACTAAATTCAGAAGCCGTATAAGATCAAAAAACAATACTGTATCTGTCTATTAGAATATTCAAGTGAATTGACTTGTTAATGAAGTAATAAATCTTGTTTCCTACGTTATTAAATTAAACAATTCCTATTGTAAAGAATATTTGCCCACCTACAGATGAGTATCTACATAATGGACATATACATATGGATCTCCTTGTAGGAATTTCTGACCCATTAACAACTTATATACATATATAGTCACATATTTCCATTTTAAAGGCTGTAATTAAAGTGTAAATATTGTTG
Organism: Gallinago undulata; assembly: GCA_026546715.1. Taxonomy (NCBI): domain Eukaryota; kingdom Metazoa; phylum Chordata; class Aves; order Charadriiformes; family Scolopacidae; genus Gallinago; species Gallinago undulata. Next base: position 101,912,511 of record JAOTQQ010000001.1, on the reverse strand, counting down.
GCTAATGTCACTGGCTGTCAATATGCACTTGTTATGGAAAATGTTACATGTGTCATTTAATAAGAGAGCATAACTGTTATTTGTAATATAATTATGTAGGAATATGGTGTTCATATGTATTGTACATATATAAATAAATACTGTACTATAAGACACACATTTTTCTAGTTAGAACTTCACCTTTGCATTTCTCATGTAGGTGGGGTAAGATTCTTCATTTTGAATGCTTGTTCTTTTTTTGAATGATTCAATAACAACCTTATGCTCTCTGGAAACCTAAACTGTCTTTTGAAATTAAGCTTAAACTGTCACTTAAGGAATGGTTTTGGGTTTTGTATGTAAATTAGGCCACACTGCACTTTTGTTAATTTTTATTAAAAATGTCTGGATAGAGGACTACATTATCAAAGGAATAAATTATATTAGTCTTGGAGCCTTAATTTATTTGTAGTTGATAGAATATGTCTTTGATGTCCTTATTTACGTAGATTAGCACTTTATTCCATAATTGGTGCCTTCATCTTATTAAGTAATTGACTTTTCCTTCCTTAGACAAAGAAATGCATAACTTACACAGAGTCCTGTGTAAAGAAAATACAACTTCCTGATGTAGCAGACAGGAACACTCATAACCCTTACAGATGGGAGATGTACAGACATACAGATATGATTAAAATATTAGTATATAAGAGGAAATTCTTGACATGGAGAAGGCTAGCTAGATGTAGTCTGTAGAAAAGGAGGCAGTGTGTCCTGTTGCAAATAATGAGCTCATGCTACAGTCTACAGTGCGGAGACAGCTATAAGCTTGATGTGCATCTGACCAGAGAGGCTATAAATGTTAGATAGTGCAGTTCCGAAAAGAAGTGTTCCCAATCAGAAGAGAGCAAGGAATGCTCTTCTGTTCCTATAATAGTCACTGTTCAGTCTACACAGGAGTCACTCAACAAAGGCTTCTAGCATTGCAACAGGAATGGCTTAAATTTGAGGAAAATAAAGCAATTCTTGCGTTTATAGCTTATGTGTGCAGTTTTATGTAATTTTCTAACAGAAGTGAGTACTACTGAACACTATAGTACATAATTCTCTACTAAGAAACCTTGGCATTCAGTGTCAAGCAAGTACACTTACATGGTCTGAACTTTGTTAGTATTGCCAGCCATAGAATCTTAGAAAAATATTGGCCAGAAAAGACCTCTGGAAATCATCTAGTCCAAACTCAAAGCAGTTCACCTTCAATGTCTAGGATATTGTCCAATTAAGTTTCAAATAGCTCTAGCAACGACTCCACAGCTCCCCTGGGCACCTGTTTGATTGGCCTCATGGTAAAAAACCATTTCCTGATATCTAACAAGAAACCTCCCATGCCACCAGCGGTGTCCATTGCCCCTTGCTCCATCCCTGTGCACCTCTGAAAAAGGTCTGGTTCACCCCCTCTGTGCAAGTCTATACAAGTCTATACGAAGTCCAGCAGTTTTTAAACAACTTCAGTGCCTGTGATTGTGATCTTCACGCTACAGGTTTTGAGTTTCAGCTGCTACTGTAGTAAGTCACAGATGCACTTGTAATATGTGCTGGTTTTATCCCTTTAGCATAAAGATGCTGTTGCTTTTCACAATGCAAGCTCCAGGTATCTCAAAGGATAGAGTGCTGCCATCTTTTACTCAGCAGGAAAACACAGACCCGTGTTTCACACAGCAGTAAAGTTACCAATTCTTTTGTGACTGCCACAACTAGAAGCTTCCTTTCATCTCCCCCTTCTGCCCCCAAAAGAGAGAATTCTGACCTTGGTTTTATGTATATTCAATTTTCAAATGCTTTTTTAACTAAAAATTATTTGTGTGCTTTCTTGAATTTTTGACAAAGCTGCAAAGTGTGAAAAACACTGTATTTTTTTTTATGGGTAGTAAAAGTACATCCATAGAACAAATGGAAAGTAGAACCTACAAAATCTTTACATGGTATCATTATATCTATCCTAAAAATATTTATGCTTATTGACTACTCCGAGTCTCAGTTAAAAATAAAGGAATCAAGTAATGTTTATTTTAGGTAAGGCTGTTTTAAAATTGTCAAGAAACTGTACCATCTTTCTGTTAGCAGTTTTTGCACATTTAATGAGCTGTGGGTGCAAAACCTAAATTAAGCATATGATGTATATCAAAAAACTTGAAGTTATTTAATTTACCAAATATTTATCTTACCAACAGTATTGATCTTTCTTGTAACTGTGGTAAGCATTGTTGCTGTACTAGAGCTGTACTAGTAACCAAAAATAGAGAAGACATACTAACAGTCGTATCAATACAAGGATGTTTCAAAACAGGGTTCTTAGTGTTGCTTGATTGGTATTTCCACAGGAACACTCTGAAGTCAGATACCAGAACTCAGGAATTTTTTAATGCTGAAGCAGAAGGTGACCCTCTCTGCTGCAAGTGAGAGACACCTGTGACACAGAGAAAGAAACACATGCTTCTGGCACCCCCTTTTTTTTTTTTCCTTTATCCACAAGAGTGGTTCTAGGAAATTAAGTTAGTTAAAATTGGGGTACCTATGGACAGCAGAAAAACTAATTTTCAGGGGCCTTCGAGAGAGAGGTAGCCACAATGCTTACACTGTTTCTAGCAACACGTCTACTTTAGATGGACTGAGTTCCTGATTTTACTCTCGGTGTCCAGTCTTCCTGTGGAGCTGGAATAATAATCATGCTTCAGCATTTGTAAGGATTAAAAACTATAAATTCCAGTCTCTCATCATGCATTCGATAGTCAGATGACATCAGAACCTGATGACCTGGAACAGAATGGCACAGAGGAAGACAAGAGTATGTTCTCTGGGAAAGTCCATGCTTGATGTGGCTTTTTTTTTTTTTCCTTTTTCTCTTTGTGTTTCCGAGCCTACCTACCCTTACATGCTCTGAATTATCCTCTGGGTCTGCTGTTTGCTTTACTTCAGAGTCTAGAAAGACCAGACTCCTAACTTAAATACTTAAATTAGTTGCCTACATTTAAATCGTATGACCATCACATCATATGTATCTTTTTGGGTATCAAGGATCCCTAGAGACTTTCAGCAATTCCCTGCATGAGTAGCTCAAGTATATGCAATAAATTCTGTATGATCCTCCTCAGCTCAACCTCTCCTCTTTGAGAAGTTAACAAGAGGTTTTTATCGCAACTCAGAAACAGAGTATATTATATACATTTGTAACACCAGAAACGGTAACTTTGGTTTAGAAGAAAAATGCTGTGAACGGCAAAGCTCACCTGAAAAGAGGGCTAGTTTTAGAACACTCATACATTAAACACTGGATCTGATCTTTCATATACTAAATATATATTTTAATGCAGGTTTATAAGTCTGGGAATCAAAGATAGGAAACATCAGATTGGGGAAGCAATGAAACCTTTACTTGTACCACTGACACACATCTGATCTAACTGCTGTTTTACCAAATTAGTCCTGCCTCATTTGATGACTGACCTCAGTATGAATCAGGGCAATCTTACTGTGCCGTTTCCCTGTTCTAAAGTTCCACTTCAACAATACTCTTTGAACTGAAGCTTTATGTGCATGGATACAGACATGTCTTTTCCTCATCCTGCTCACACAAGTATTTTATCAGGTGGCATATTGCTCATAGCCAAACAAATAGTTGGCATGTTTGTCTCTAGACTTTGCTATTCAAGCAAAGAACATCTGTCTTGTTGGCCATGGTCACAGGAGGTTACTCAATGACTGGAGAGGCAAGCATGCTTTTTTTTTTTTTTTCCCTTAATTCTAGTATCTGGACTGCATATTGCACTGGAAGCAAGCACTGTTCCAAGCAAACTCTGCTCACAGGCCAGTGACTCTGGTCTGTGACCTGTCCTGTGTTTGTAAGACATAACACATGTGAACCTCTACTGTAATGCTCCAGCAGATCTCTAGATGACCTTTTATTTTTTAATTTTGTGGTTTTATTATTTTTTTTTATTTGTATACTAGCCAAAATTAGTTGAGATTTCTGAATTTGAGCAAACAGCACCAATACAAAAGCCAGTTTTCCAACGTTCTCAAACTCTGCTAGCCATTTTGGAGGACTGTTAACGCTTCTCAAAGAAAAAAAAAAAAAACTGAACAACATATGGGCAAAATGTATATATAAATCACTATACCTTTTTACAGGTACCTATGTACCTAAGGGTTTTGAAAACTGTATATACCTACAAAGTGTTCTGGTCTATTTTGGCTATTGTTAACTTTATCTTAAATTTACTTGAGAAGCAGAAAAAGAACTGTACAGTATAGAGATATTTCCGATCTAAAACTTTGTAATAAACAAGTCAGCATTTTGACTAACAACGTGTCCTTGAAATGTCCACTACAAAGAGAAATATTCGTTAATATTTCATGTCTTGTTACATGCTGTCAGGTAGGTGATTTATGTTTTTCTGGTTTTGCCAATTCACAATCACACTGACAAAAAATACCATTTTGATCACCTTACCCTAATTAGCCTTAATTATAGCCTTCTTCACAAGGTAGTCTTTAGATGCATTAATATATATTTATCTGCAGGGCATATTATGAGTATAGGACATCATTCCCTGATTTGCATAAAGAGGCTTTGGAGTTGTCATCTGGCTTTGTATGGAATAGCAATAATCTTCTCAGACACTTAAAAAAACTGCAAACACCTCACACTGTCACTTTTGGCAATGGCAAAATATTTGTCACTAATTACACATGAGAATCAAGTAAGAAATAACTCGCAAACCATTTATTTGACTATGTGTGGGTAGCGTACAGTTTGCAGAAATATGGTTAAGATCCTTTATATGAAGAACTTATTAAAAGAATAAATGTCTAGGATGTGCAAAATAAGAAAAAAAAAGCAAGACTTGATAAGAGAAAAATATTTGGATTAGTTGGTTAACACGTAAGAAGGTAGGTCCTTTCTGTTTAAATTGCCTTGCTCATCCTAGTGCATCGAAGTGTCGACTCCCACATTTTTATTCAGCAGTTAATTTTTATCCGGCACCACTCTGTTAAAACGATCCTCAACTTCATTGTCCCTCTAAAAACTAGAAACAGGAGGTAGCTCAATGTGCTGCCAAGGTATCTGAAAGGGTTTCTTTGGAAAAGTTATGCGTAATCCTGCTCGGTTTGGGTTCTCCGGTGGAGAAAAGACTTATCGCCTGCTGAAACAGCTCCCCGCTCTTCGGCAGCTCCCGAATGTCCGTCATTCCTGTCACAGCACCCGCCTTTCCCGCGCCGCCGGACCCACAGGGCCGCCCCGGCCGTTGAGCCGCTCCCGCGCGCCGCGGGGGGAGGGCGGGGGCAGCGAGGGGGCCGCGCGCGGCGGGCTCCGCTGCAACAAAAGGCCGCGGCGGGCACGAGGAGGCGGCGGCCGCTGCCTGCCGCCTGTCAGTAGGGGGCGCTCGAGCTTCACCGAGCAACGCTCCCGCCGGCCTGAGGGGACGGCGCGCGGCGGCAACGGCCGGCCTAACCGTCGCCTCGGGGCCGCGGCTATCCGCCCGCCCCGCACTCGGTGCGTCTCTGCCCGGGCACCCCCTGCCTTGTCCCGGCACCCGTCCCTTTTAAATTCCGGTTTCCATCCCGGCGCTCTTTCCTTCGGATGTTCCCTGGCTGTTTTTTTTATTATTATTATTTTTTCCTGTAGTGGTTTGGGGTTTATTCTTTATTCTGCCGTTCCCGTGAGTGTCAGGGAGAGGGGCTGTTCTCCCTTGGGGCTTTGAGGGGGAACGGGGCCCCTTCTCTCGTCTCCCTTCCTCACCGCCTCTCTCCGGGGACGGCGGTTGGTTCCGCGAAACTTTGCGGCTGAGGGGAGTTGCACTGCAGCCCAGGGGCCCGGGGAAGGGCAGGGGAGGGCGCGGGAGGCGCCAGGCGGGAGGTTGCTCGTTCCTGGTTTTCGGCTGAGCAAGCCCGCCGCTCCTACAGACTTTGTAGGTCAGGCGTGACCCGTGTTATTTTATTTTATTTGCCACCTTCCACCTCACAGAGTGGGTCAGCAGGGAAACGTCTGGGGAAGATCCTTGCGAGGGTCTCGCTCTAAAGTGTCTGCGTATGTGCGAGAGGGGCATGAATAATTAGGGAACAGTCCCCTGGAATCACTTACTGAAAATTTAGCTGCCTATTAAATAGGAAGCGGTGAGGAGCAATCATGTAAATTCTACCTATACCCAACTGTAGAGAAAGTGTGTGTGTGGGGGGGGAAAGGCACTGCCTGCAGCAAGCCTGTTTTCCAGTCCTGTGGCTGTCTTCTCATATCGTCGTCCCCATCTCCCTACTCCGGGAGGAGAGGGGGACGCGTGGGTGTGGAGCGCAGTGGTTTAGTCCACACCCCGCAGCCTCCCTTCCCCAGGCAGCCTCGGGAGCCGCGCTCATTCTCCTCCCTCTCCTTGCCAGCCGGTGTGTCCGCGGCGGCAGGAGGCGGAGGCGGCGGGAGGGGAGGGGAGAGGAGAGAAGAGGAGAGCGGAGCAGAGCAGCGGACGCCGGGCTGTCCGCGGCCGCCCGGGAGAGCTGCGGCGGCGGGAGCTCCCCCGCACCCCCAGCCGCACGCACTCCCCCCCGCCGCCGCCGCCACCACAACTGCACGGCAGCAGCCCGCCCGCCGCGGCCACCGCGCTGGAGTTGCTGCCCTCAAGCAGTTTCCGCTCTGGTTTTCAGTGAGGAGGGAGGTGCAGGGGGACAGGGCTTTATTTTGAGGGGATGCCGAGAAAGCCGTTCCCTTCCTGTAGCACATTGCCTAGGCGTTCCTATTATGGAAGTTAAGTGAGAAACTCTGCAGCTTGAACTGATTTGGGAGAGAAAGAGGTAGGGGGAGGGCGAGAGGAAAGCAAAATAGCCAAACCAAGCCAATGATTTTCCTGCAAAGTGCCGGGAAGTTTGCAGAGCACTTTCTAGGAATCAGGCCCTTTCTCAGAGTCTGTCCTTGTCTTCCGAAGAAAGAGCTTGCTTTTGGATTGCCATGGATCCTAAAGAGAGTCGTAGACACACTTGAATAATTCCTCTGCTTGGGCTGGATTGGTGGGAATTTAGGAAGGAGCGTGTGTGCAAAGCAGAAGCCTTCGGAGCTCGCTCACTGCTCTAATCTGTATGGATCTAAAAGTGTCACATTCAAGACCTTTCTATCTGCAGCTTTTGATTTCAAGATTTCCCCTTCCACTTTAAGTAGCTGCTAGGAAACTGAAAACTTTTGGACCTACCTCTTACTGGCTTTGGATACTTTTTTTTTTTTCTTTTTTTTTTGGATCTCAGTGGAATTGGTCTCGCAAGCCATCGGGATTGCTTTTAATATGTCAAAATGGGTCTGCTGACGCCACTCCTGCTCTTTGGATTTGCATTTTTTCAAGTCTATGGTAAGTTCGCTTATTTTAGATATGCCATTTCTGTGCAGCATTCCCCTTCATCTGAATCTGATTTGGGACAGCACATGGACGGCATTATAAGCTTTAACATTACACAGTCTTAAGTTTGTTTCTGGTATAAAAAGGGAATTTCGGGGCGGGAGGGGGGAGGGTGTGTGGAGTCGGGGAAGAGAGAAAATATGTGTTTCCAATATGCAGTCCTTCCCGTCTGCTAACTTAATGGAAAAGCATCTTAATGAATAGAAGAATGTCAGCTTGAGGCAGCTAGGAAAGAGTAAAAAATACCGTACTAAATCTTTTATTTCGGGGTGTGTGTGTGGGAAGCGGGAAGGAGAAAGGAACGGCCGACAGCTGTTGTAGCTGATACTACTTTGCCTCCTCCTATTGTTAAACTTTCCACCGGCAGAGCCGGCTGATGAAATAAATAGGTTAGCTCTGCCTCGGCTCCAGGTGAGGCGAATTGGCGAATTTCCAGGGTCCCTAAACGCCTCCTTCGGCGCTGGTGGAGGCTGGAGCGGGCGCTGGCGAGCTGCAGACCAGGCAGGGTGCAGGGCACCACAGCACCCATCACCCCGCATCGCCTCCACCCACTCCCGCGGGGCCGGGCAGGTGCGGCACGGCTGTCCTGCCACGCCACCCCCCCCACCGTGGCGCTCCGCTCGAGGGTGGGGCGTGAGGGTCTGCTCATCATCTTCCCCCGCACCCCTTCATTACGGGCTTTCCGGAGGGAATGTTGTCATGAAGCTTAGCAACGTTTGGGGGAAGAAGGGTGGATTTCCCCCCTACTGCCCCCTTTGGGTCTGCTCTACAACACTTCTTGCGGCTTTCAAGTTTAAGTAATGGATGGGGAACTATAAATTAGCATCTTGGAGAAGTATGCTTTAGCAGGGTGGAAACTTCAGTGCAAGGGTAAATGGTCTTTCAGAGTAGAGGTTGGCGCTGTGCTGCAGTATAGACTTTAGATGCATTACAGTAGTTCAAGCACACAACTAGGAAGCGAGCATCAGTGACAGCAGACAGTTCTACATGAGTGTGCGCTGGGACCAAATGCTTGTCATTCCACCTAGTATCTGCATCTCCAAACAGTCATTTAGACTTCAGGTGAATTTAATGTCTGGGACCCTGGCTGGTTTTGCCTGTCTGTTAGAGCAAACTGATTCAGGAAGCTACTGCTTACAGCATTTACTGTATCAGTCCTGAAGCAAGGACTCTAGGTTTATTGTTTGCAGTGACAGGGTGCTTTGGGTATTTCTCTCCCTCATCTCATCTTCCCCCACCACCTAGCAAGAAAGGAGGCAAAATATATGAGAAAAGGGACACATTCAAGTATAGTTTTACATTGGTTGCATAATATGCTTTACAGTTTAATGTTCAGTTTGGTCTACTGATAAGAAAATTTCTGCGTAATGTACATACATGCTAAACAGTAGGAAGTTTTAACTGTGAAAAGATTTAATGGAACATTTGCATCTTTCAACACCATCATAATTTTGCAGGGATTTTGTTTTCTGTTTGCTTTGTTTTTCCTACTGTGGTGTGTTTTGATCCTTAATGTTAAGACCACCAGTATTGGAGACATCTTTGTATAAATATAATTATTAGTAAGTGTTTAAAATTGTATGTAGCTAGAAGGAACACAATTAAAGTGCTCAGTGGAAGTGACAGAGTGAATCAGAGGAGCTTGGTGTTGCAGAATGTAATTAATGTACCAGGCTGTTTGGAGATATATGAAACAAATGCAATTAACCAGCTTGCTGGAACAACAGGAGCAAGACATAATGTATACTGGTTTTGTCATGGGGAACACAAGTAGAACCTTTGTTCTGGCTTAGCCCTATAGGACAAGGGTGGGGAGTGCAGGTGAAGCACGTAGCTTAGTGCTTAGTTTGGAGCTGGACCATTAGAAAAAATTGCCAAGAAACTGCCCAGAATAGATGTGATCATCCCCTTTTGTGGGAAGATATTGCAGAGATTGTCAAGTTTGTATGTGTTAACAACTCTCTTAAATAAAAAGCCTTGTGGATAGCATATCATGACCAAGTAGAGATAAGCTGTTATTGTTGAAATTACTAACAAGTAGCTTTGAAGAAATATTGGCATGCAAGCTTGGCACACAGTATACTTTTGTCTCTTTAGGAGCATAGTAATTATGATAACACCTTAGGGTGACATATACCACCAGTTGCTTAGAAAAGATATCTATTATTAGCACTCTTTGTAGTGCTTTAAGAAAAAAAAGGCAAAATCCAACATACTGCTTCTTTAATAGGTCTTGGTTCGTTTTCTATGTTTAAAAGTTACCTCTTAGTGCATTTCTGGTTTTGAGGGGGTTTTTGTTGTTGGGTTTGGAGGTGTGGTGGTTTTTTTTGTTCTCTTGGCATCAGGTCCATGCACTTGAAGCATGTTAGCCATCCTTTTCCCTGTGACTTTAGTTTAGTAATTCACAAGTTGTGTTACACAGTGCATAGTTGTGTAGATCAAAATGATAATTTTGTCTTATACAGTTATTTTCTCTGTCCGTGCTGTTATGACACCTGAAAAATTACAAAGCTCAATGAAAATGCCAGAAAGCATACACATAGATGTCTATTTTATTATTGTTATTATTTTTATTATTATTATTATTGTACTTATTACTTTCCTGTAGCCCTGCCCATAATCTTGCAGTCTGTTCAAGGAATAACTAATTCTTTTTCTTTAGCTGCCAATCTTGGATACTGTTCTTGAAAAAACGTACACCAAACAAAACCCCACCCTACTAGGCAGAGTCTGTACCATAAAATAAAACACTAGCTATTGGAGTTAAAACAACTGTTTGAACACTATTAAAAAACATTCAACTGATTTTTCTTTCATTGTTACGTGTGGGTTTTTTTGTTATCTTTCTTCCAATCATTGGTAAAGCTTGAAAGAACGAATGTTAACAGAGAAGTTCACAACTGTTGTGAACACAGGTGTGTGGGTGTTACTACAGACACTAGTTCTAGTGGTCCAAATCCTGCCATTGTAGGACTCATTGTGCGTTCGATGAAAATGACAACCTTTTATGTCAGGGCTGGCTTTTAGCCATTGCCCCTTGAAAACCGTAAGTCTTATGCTCTTGAGTGTGTGATGGTGTTAAAGATACATGAGAATAATTCTGTAAAAGCAGCATTTTATCTCCATATTATTATATTTCAAAAGCACTTATTAAGGAAAAGTATGATTATGAAATGATGGGACGGCTCAAGTATTCTGTCTTTCATTTCCTTTTTTTTTTTTTTTAAATAATTTTATTTCTTCACACCAGTGAGCTACACATCTGTGGCCTTGTGCAGGTCTCAGTTGCTATGAGAGAGCATGGCTTACATATAAAGCTAGAGTATATTTTCCAGTGAGTATTAGAGCTGACAGGGTCTTGGTCTCTCATTTGAGTTTTGCTGTTGATGGATAACCTTTGGTTCCATGAAATGTGTGCATTTTAATGCATTAAGAATAAAATTCTGAAGTGAAGAGTTTGCGTTTTTGTTTCCTTTAGCTTGTTCTTCCATAGGACCCATTTCTGCCAAGCATTTCAAAGTATACTTTCATAACATATCCAGAATCTCACTGAAGTTAATAAGAATTTAAACATGTGTTCCAAGTTAATTATATGCTTTAAAAATTTGCTGAGTAGGGATGAATTTATGCTCATGATGAAACGTTTTGCTGAATTAGTCTTAATGTTTTGCTTTCTTTACTTCCTGTCTGGTAAGCCATTATTGCAACAGCATATGTTTATGTGCAAAAGATAGGCAATAAGAAAATCCTGTTGTTGCACTTCCAAAGGTGGATATGTTTGAAAAGTGATGTGGTAATCAAAAATTTGTAATTTTTTTTTGTTCCTTTGCTAATTTGGTATGCTGCAAAAGGTCTGATACCCCACAATTCTTTTGAAAAAGGTAGAATATGGAGTTCTAAACTTTTCTGTGAATTGCACTTACTACATTAGTCCTTCCATTAGGAACTTTCTGGAATGATGAGAGTGCTTAAGGAAAATAAGTTTTGGCACTGCAGGCTAAAGATATGTAACCTTCAAAGTAGACAAAAGGATATAAGTAGATTTTTAAGGATGCATAAAAACCATCAAGGAGACGTGCCAAAAAAATTCGGTGAGAGGAAATGGAAGCTTTGGCTAGTCTGTCTGGTCAGCTCTGTTTCCGGGAGCTGCTTTTCTATAGCAGTGCTGTGTAGGCTCGTAGCACTAAATTCAGCACATGCTCTGTCCGCTGCTGAACCATTTAGTGGAAATTACTAAAGAGTATGCAATGGCTTTTTAGCCATTTGCTACCCTTGAATTGCTATTCATATATTGATCTCGGCTAAATAGATTGCTAACAGGTTCTGTACACTCTGTTTCAACCACCTAAGAGGAACACTGCTGTCAGGTTTTATCTGTTATATCAGTTGGCATGGCAGAGGTTGCTCTTCCTGTGGCTGCCATCTGGCTCACCATATCTCGTACCAACCTTGTGGAGGATACTTAGTAATCATATTGATGCTGTTTCTTGCCAAGAGGCTGGGTTACTGGTGCTCTTTTCTACATTTCTATAGAAATCTCTTTGTTTTGTGTGCAGAAGAAAGTATGTATTTGTTCTTGCCAAATAAATAAATGTGTTGGTTTTTTGGTTCTGACTGAACAGACATTTGTTACATGTAACTGTTGAATTTTTCCAGAAAATTTATTGTTATCTAATCTTTCTTGCACTTGCATAGTTTAGTACATATGCCTTTTATATTCAATACTTTTTTTTTTTTTTTTTATTTGAGTACAAGGATACAGAATCTGGTCTTACATCTCTACTGTTGAGAAAGCGTTGAGGATACCTTCTATGCAGGACTAGTCACATGAACTGTTAGCTATGAAATCTTTGAATGCAAAATAATTGCACAGAAATAAAGATTTGTGTAGGATTTCATCTTAAGTCTTTATTCTCACAACTAGCTTCTGCTGTACAATGTGAACTCTGGGCTCTCTGCCCGTGAAGTTATGTGTGCAGAAATAAGGTTGAGTTGTCAGTCTTGTCCCCATCTCAAACCCTTTCTTTAACAAAGTAACTGTTAATCCCTTGTGGTTAATACTTTTTATTGTTATAGTGGATAGTTAAACAGGGCCCTGATAGCTTAAGACCTGATTCTGCACCACTGAAATTTATTTCCTTTGTGTGAAAAATCTTGAAAGCCAGTGGTAATACCTTAACTTGCTGTAAATAAAGGCTTAGATCTTAATTCATGTAATGCAATCTTGTTACAAGATGAAGTTGGCTTGTTGCTACATCCTTCCACGGGGATAGCTTCCAAGTACTAGAGGGTAAAAGTGCATGTTGCTCTTTTAGTCCTGCTTACTCCTCACTTGTTCCTATAATGCTCTCTTTACTAGTACAGACTATCCTTTTGTAATCAGAAAGCTGCTTCTTGTGCTGTGTTGTAAATTGGATGATATGCATTCTTAATATTTTTCAAGCCAAAAGTTCATGAAATAAGAAATGGCTTTTTAATTCTATCTCTGCAGCTTATCTTGGCTTTGCTGCCATGGAAGAGATCCAAGATGTGCTTTTAATTTTATTAAAATAATAACCTTCATCAATAAATTCATTAACAACAATAGACAAACTAACCAGTAGTACCCATGTAATAACCTGCTGTTACCTATATTGAGCTGCTGTGCTCTAGTGGCTAACCTAATTGAGATTCATCTTCATATTATGGACAAACGTGATGTGAAGGTATTAATTTAAACAATGTTATGGCAGAAGGACCTTGTGCGTTTGTGTTGAATTTGCAGTCTTTACTGCTCTACTCCAGCTATTTTTTTGACTAAGCAAATTGTAAACTCATAAATAATTATTATCTCCACATCTCTGTGAGTTAACACATCTCTTTAATTGGATTTTGAGCTTTCTGGTTATGTTCTAGATATATTTACAGAGATCCTTCCCTGAGCTTAATTTTGCTTTGAACTTAGTTGCACTGCAAAGCAATGCCAGTAAAAAAAGACACAGCTTCATTTTGCTTTATGATAGGGTTACTCGTTTGTCTTGATATTTCTACTGGGAAACAATGTACCTTTGGCTTACTGATAACTGAAGGCCTAGTGACTGCAGTCTCTGTTTTGGAACCACTTGAGATTGTGTGCATCCAGTTTCTATTGCAAACTTCTTACTCTATTTATCTGGTTGTGGAAATACTCATTTAGCTCTACCAAGCTACGTGAACAACGACTGGAAGAACACAAAGCAGTTTTAAATTCATACCTCATAAAATTTTTGGGTGCTCATTGCATAAGACACCATTCCAAGCTTGATTTGGGGCAGCCTTAATGATATGTCATGTTTGCTTGCAGGATTACACTCTTGTCAGTGAGTACTCCTTCAGTTCCAGCAGAATTCTTCAGTCTGACTACAGTGAAAGACAGTGGCCTGCTCTTGTAGTATTTTTTGCTTTGTTATAATTTACTTTTGTTTTCTCTCATCACTTTTTCTTAGATTAAGTAGAACAGTTTATTTGGTCTGATATATGGAAATGAACTGGTAGGATGAGTGGGGATGCCAGGAGTTGAAGTATGATCTAACTCTTTAGAGTTTACCTAGATGATTATGCCACAATGTCTGTTGCAACATATGGTCTTTTAGTTTGTATTTATGAATTGCCTATATAGCTTCATTGTAGAGTTGCCAAGGTGAGATGAGTCCCTCTGTAATTTGCTCATCATAGATACAGATTGTACAAATACTTACAGAATAAATGGCTAGCAGTTGTAAAACACAGTAAACTCTGTAGTTCACTTCTGTTAATCGCTTGCCATTGATTACAAGAGAAACTGAGTGGAAAAAAAATTAACCTTTTAAAACCAAAATGTCAGGTAGCTACCATCAGTCAACTTGTTTCTCATTCATAGTGAATGGAGGGTTCATGCCAGGGTACCAGAGGTACTTTTTTACTGCTGTGAAAATGTCAAGAGGAAAGAAGCAGTTATGAGAAGTATTTTAATGCTGTATGAGCCCTATAATCATGGTTTCTCAATCTGTCATTCTGTACAGTTTTCAAAGTCCACGTGTCCTGTAACCCAGATGACTTCATTGTGGCAAAAGGAGTGGTCAATTTTAAGAGTTTATTTTGTATCCTAAGGAGTACTCTGTAACTAAGGGATGGATGATTGTTTCTTTCATATCAGTATTAGCAAAAAATTCAAATGGCATAGCAGTGCTGTTGAACTAGGAACTAGTTGGAAAAGCTGTGTTTTCTTTGCCTGGATTTCCTTTCCTTAGTCAACTTGATCTTCTCTCTGGGATTGCCGCTCCATAGTGCAGGCTGCAGAAAAATAATCTGTGGGTGCATCCTCCTTCTAACTCTCCAGAAGTGAAATACTGTGCTCCATGCATGATACCACCTTCAAGACCTGGACATGCTTATTGATACTGCATGTACATGTACACTAGCACTGCCCTGTTCTGACAGTTAACTGAGGAGAGAAGTGACACTGTAAACTGGCAGAAGTGACATAGTAGCCTGATTCCAGGTCCATAGCTTGATGGATTAAAGGACTACCTCGTTTTGAAACGGGGGATGAGGGGAGAGAGAGAATACAGAGCTACAGAGCATGTGGCTGGGTCAGGCAGCATAGGGACTGAATAGGGGAGCAAAAAACTGCTGTCATGCTTAACATGATAGTGCTGATGCCTAATAACTTCAAGCTTGTTTTATACACAGTATGTTTAGGCTTTTATCATGACTATGTCATTTGTGCATTACTTATCCATGAAGTGAATAAACCTCTCTGTTAAATTGAATCCAGATTTGTTTGGAGTGGCTGCAAGAAAATGCTAAATTGTGATTTGATGCAGTGAACTAAGGTCTTTGCTGGCTTTAACTTGAAGCACTGCAGAAGAGCTGATAGAGTGGCTGGATTTTCTTTGTATATGCTTTTATGATATGTAAGAGAAATTCAGTGGGCTAACTAAAATAGTTGGTTTACATCAAGGCAACAGCTATTAAACAATGGACTTTCAGTGGAAAAAAATTAACTCTCAGAAATACTGCATTTTACTCTTGATCTATTGCATCTGTTCTGTTATCAAACCGGGTTTAATAATATAATGCTTTAATCTTAAGCTAGTGAATGGGATGCCTGAATTATAAAAACTTCTCTGGGTGTTTTGTTTTTTTTTCTTCTGCATGAATTTGATTCATCATTTTAAACTGTGGAATGTGATGTTTACCTAATGAGACCAGACAGCTTGTTCTATAAGATCAAGTCTCATGGGGTAAAATCCCAGCATCTAGAACAGGGGAATCCTATGATAAAATTGTCTTTTCGTACTATTGTCTTTAAACCTCTAAGAATAATTTTCTGTGTGTGTACATCTAGAATTTTTAAAACAAAGTTTTTATCTATGTAGGGATATAATTATATCTCTACACACTTATAATGAAAGAAAATAACTTTAGAAACTGTAAGGAATAGAATTTGTGTCCCTGAAGGCAAAACTGTAAACAGTAGTAGGAACTGTTAGAACACTGAATTAAAAGAAAATGAAATGTGTGACAAGTAGACAAGCAGATATTTAATTAAATATGAATCAGTGTAAAACAGAACTGTTTATTATTGTTTACTGAATCCTTTCTGACAACTGCTCGGTTTAGGATAAAATGCAAAAGAACATACGTCTGGCTTTGTCTGACCCCAAATTTCTCTGTTCTCCCTTTCAACAGACAACATGCCTTTTTTTCTCGAAGTGATTTTTTGGTTGCTAGGAGAAGTGCAGTAGTCTGCCCTGCTCTTATCCAGCAGTAAAACCGAAAAGTGTATTGAGGTAAAGAGAGGGGCAAAGCACAGTATAGGCCATGAATCACAAGTTGTCTCTAATGTATCCACTTTGTTCCCACTTTTTCTTTCAAAACTTTTGTTTTTACTAATGGTGTTTCTTTTCAGCTGGTCTCTCAAAGCCATTCAGAGAGTGAAAAAAATTGTCCTGTTAAGAGTCCACTTAGAGGAACAAAAAAAAGGAGGGGGAGACATTGAGACTTATTCATGGGGCCACAGTGGTAGTAATGCACAACTCAATGAATAGCTTCAGTCAGCTGCTGTTAAAACTGGTTGATTGATACCTTATGTTTTTTTGCTAGGACTAGAAAGTACACAGAAAGTCTTCATAGTGGCCCTGCCAATTTTAATGAAAGATATTGAAGTTGTTTACAGTCTTCAAACTTCAGTATATGCAGTATTCTTGAAGCATGTCTGCAGAGTTCAAATAGTAATGTTGCATGCATTTGTTAATTTGTTAAAAACAGAATTCTTAATAATCGCGCTATTCTTGCTCTGGTTTGTGAAACCCTTTATTCACTCTCCAAAATGTGCTTACTGAATTAACTGTGTACTTTGACAAGAATCACTTGACCATCACCTCCTATAATAATCTGAAAGTGTGCTTAACCTAATGTCATTGCCTACTTTTAAACCTTTGCAGTTAAAAATGGTTTTATGTAGCTAGATCTTATAACAGGTATAAGTGATTAGACAATATTGTATTTATTAATAGATTATTGAAAACATGAGAGTTATGAAAGATTTCACTTGAAATTGATTGCAGGATGAATGTATAGACAATATATTATTTCCTTAAGTGCTTAATGAAACCTAGGCTTAAGAGCAGTCTTAAAAACAATGATTATATCTCTCAAGAAAGATTGCTAGAGAGGTCATGTGTGTGAGTTCTATCGATAAGGAAATAGAACATGTGACTGCAGAGAACTACAATTTGTGCTGTAGAAACTGATGACCCCCTGTGAACAGAGCAGGCCTCTGTATCATTCCTTAACAGGAATAAGTGGTGAATGGCTAAGGGTCTCATTACCAATTTAGAATATCTTGTTGACTCAATTTAGCAACATGCAGATAATAGAGAAATTCAATGATCATGTAATTGGAAAAATAGTGCAGCAACTTGTACAGATTTGTTATTTACATTTGAACAAAATAGGTATCACCCATTTTTCTGAGAGTATTAGGTGACCTGGCAGTACTGGATTCAGTCCCAATGTAATTTGTGTCTGTTTAGGTCAGGGCTGAATTTGCCCCCAGGGAAAAATGAAGATGGAGGAGTTGTAAGTTAAATTACAGGGAGCTCACCCTGTCTTACAGTCTGCTGATGGGAGTGGGAGTGTGTGTGTGTGTGTCTTCTGTGTGTGGTGTTTTTTTTTTTTTTTTTCTTTTTCTCCCGGATCCACACAGACTTTAGGAGTAATTTAAATACCATCTACAGTATGACTGAGGTTTTCAGTTACTTCATGAAAGCCACAAGTGCTGAGATCAAGGATTTTCCCTCATAGATTACAGCAGAAGTCGCCTCACTCGTTCTTCACTGTTAGTCCAAAAGTGCTATTGTCCTTCTTCCTGCAGAGATTTGCGTGGGAAAACAGACACAGTTCTGTCACTGCATATGGATGTTGGTTAACAAAATTGGATTAACTGTCAATATCAAGGACATGCTCAGTACCACTCAGGAACTCCATGGTCGAAGAGAGAATGAGATCTGGTTTCTAAGAACACAGTTGATTGTGGGAGAGACATGCTAGCGTTAACAGTGAAGGAAGAAGGGGTAACTTGAACTGGTGTTGCTGCTGCATCTCTTTACCTGGCATTTAAAGCAAGGCAACTTTTGATGTCCTGGAGGATGAGAAAGATAGGTAGAATCACGGGCCATGAATCTGTCCTCTAGTAACAATTTTCCTTCCTGCTGTACTGCATTATGAAAGAGAAACAGGGCAGAGGATGATTCAGCACTGCTGGATTTGGGACAGGGGCTAGGGTGGAGCAGGCACCCGTGCAGTAAAACATTGAGCTGTGCTGTCCTTCATGATCTTTTTCCTCCATCCTCAGCTACATGTTTCTGGGACTCTACATATGCTAAGGAAGGAATCAGGAAAGAAGTGATGTCTCTGGTCCTGGACCTGTCTGAAATTGGAGGAAACCTATTGTTGCTTGGTGACATTCAGCTGTATGACCTTCCTGCTCTTGCATTTCCCTCTTCATTCAACTTAATGTGCCAAATGAAGCATCATTTCTTCAGATAACTCATCTGTCTCTCAGACCCCAATCCATTTGTAGAATAAAATCCTTTCAGATTAAGTAGTATACATCCATACAAGTAAGGACCGGCTATAGCTACAATATCGAAGTGGATAAGTAGGAATGAAAGCAGATTTATGTGTACTTTTCCTGTCATATGGTATAGAATAAATCTATGGTCATTTCTTACTTTTTCTTTCTCCTGTTAAATCTATTTCCTAGTTTTTTTGCTATAATGAAAAATGTGTGTAGTTTGCTTGGCAAGGTTCAAACACGAAACCTCTTCACTGTTGGTGCTTTGTGTTTGTAATTCTACAACATTTTTCCCTGCATAGGCCAGAAAATCAGAGGTGCCTTAGTTTACTACACAGAAACCACTGGCATTGAAACTTCTTGATTTATTCGAGGCCATGGAGAAAAATATCCTCATGTGTTTACAGGTTTTCATTGCCTGTACTTCTGTCTATGCTCCATGTTTCATTCATGTAGCTCGCCTTCTTATATTTCAAAGTTGAAGACTTTCTTCCATCTTGTTTTCTTATCAGTTGTTTTAGTTTCTTTTCCAGCTCTTTTCTGTTCATCTCATTTTTCTCTGATTGGTTTAGGTTTCTGTTTTCTAACTATGTTGCTTGAATATGAAGAATGAAAGAACTGAAATAACAGGAAAAGTTGGGGGGAGGCAGTATTAGTGATGAAGAATAAGAAACTTCATTCTTTGGCAGGGTTACATCATGAATTCTGTGTGTGTAGATAACAATCTATGAAGGCAAAACCTTCTACCAGCTCTAACAAGTGACTCGAGCAAATTGAAAAAAAAAAAAAAATAGAAAATTTATGTTTTAAGCCAAATTTCATGTGAAGTTGGAAAGAGGTACCTTCCTGAACATTTAATCTTGTCTCAAATCTACCTTTCAGTTTTGAAACACGTAAATCTCCTCTGTCACGGAGAATCCTCTCCTTCAGTGTCGAGAGAGTTGCAGACATTGAAGTTCATAAGTGGTTTGTTAGGTTTCTTATTCTTACAAATAGTTGAACTTTATCCATTTTTAAAGTATCTATACATAGATGGGCAATCAACTTTGAATACCTAAGCTGATTTTTTTTTATGTTCTCCAATTTTCTATAATGTTCTATAAACAGACAATTAGCATTAAAAGGCAAAAGATACTAAGTAGGCATAAACTGAATAGTAATGGCAGTCAGGGTAATTATTGTGCTGATATTACTGTTGAAATCCTTGATATTATTTAAAGTCTTTATTTTATATGTATATCATCTATACATGATATATTTATACAATATTATACATAATACATTATATACTATACAATACATCTTGTAAGAGAACTCTAACTTCCTAGGTAATCTGGGTGAAATACTTTCTGGGTGAAAGTTTAAGTTGTGGGTTTTGTTGGTTTGCAGGATTTTTTGTTGTTGTTGGTTTGTTCTGTTTTTTTTTTTTTTACTGTTTTTTTTTTTTTTCTAATTAGCAGTTGACCTTAGCTGTATTGAAGCACAAATGTTTTTTGTACTGTGTAGTACTTGTAATGTATATGAAATCCTGACTGAGCAGAATATGATGGGAATTTTGTCATCAGCATCAGTGAGGCCGTAGCTTTATTTTTAGTGTTTGGCAATGAGGGAGGCTAAAGCAGAGAAGGAGGTTTTGTTGGTTCATGTTTCATTTTCTTTTTCTAATTACATAAAGCTTAAGAAGTGACTTTAAACATAGAGCTGTAATCAGTAGGTTAACAAATTCAGGAAGCTTCACTTGTACTCTGTTATACAATTAGTGGGAAGCCAAGATAATGATGCAAAACACGTCTAGTAGTAAGCAGTGTAGTCAGTAGCTTGAGAAAGAAGTCTGTAACACCATGAAAACATTATTTCATCTTCAATTGAAGGCTGGCTGTTGTCTTATGGAGAGCACCTTCAGCTGTATCTGTCCTGAAGGCTACAGATGTGACTATTAAGGAAGCCAGAAATCAATTTTAAATGCAATTTATAATAAATTCGCAAAGTAGAAAGGCAGATACATTATTTGGCAACAAATTTCTTCCATACCTCTTAGCATTTGTTATGAGGTGTCTTACTAGGCCACTTAGTATTTCCAGAGAAGTGACAAGGATGAAATAAATTCTGGCACTCTTTGGATAAAGAATGATACAGAAGTTATTAATTGTTTGAAGGAAATGGAGAATACCTGTTTGCAAGTCTTGGTCTCTTCTGCTATCTGCAGCAGTACTTCTAGCATCTCTGAGATGGTCTCAGCATGTAATTTAAGTGCACAAATCTGTATTTTACCATATATACTGTCATAAAAGTCTAGGCCAGACTTTGTTAAAGGCTATATCATGTTAATCTCATGGTATTCCTGTTAATGTAGTGTGCAAGTATTTTTTCCTACGGGAAATCACCAAGAAAGCTCCATGAGAATGGGACAGTGCCTCCTGGGCTTGTCTTCTGACTGGAGTGAAGGAATCATTTCTGACCATCTGATATGCTTTGCACTGTGCTCAGGTAAGCATATAGAGGGAAAAGGTTGGAGTTATAGAATCATAGAGTGGTTTGGGTTGGAAGGGACCTAAGGGATCTAGTCCTAACCCCCCTGCCATGGGCAGGGACACCTCCCACTAGACCAGGTTGCTCAAAGCCCCATCCAGCCTCGTCTTGGGGCATCCACAACTTCACTGAGAGTGAAGGAGCAGACTTGGAGCCATTGGTTCATCGTGCTTCTTGTATATTACTTGCACTGTGAAGCTTTTGCTGCTGCAGAAACTGCAGATGTTGCAGATTTTAGCAACAACTAGAATAAAGTACAGTATTCTCCTGAATTCCTAGAATACCCTTAGGCCAATATGGGGTGTTGAGGGAAAGAATTCTAAGGTCATTTTTACAGGAAGATGGATTCCTGAGAGTTTGAAACTTCTGAAGACAGATACCCATGCAGGCATAGATTCCTTTTTTGATACCTTTTTTGTTCTCTCCCGTTCTCTCCTTTTTTTTTTTTTCCCCCCAGTGGCTTTAGAAATTAATTTCCTAGTGCTCCAGACTTTTGCTTAACACTTTGAACAGACAGGCAGCATCCTCACATCTAACAAGTGCGATATATTAAGCTGGGGAGACAAAACATAGAGAAGGTTAGTTTTAATATGAACTCAACTGGAGACATCCTACCTAATGAATCACTAATCGCATCCTGCAGTGTTACGAGTGCTATGCTAGTGGTCTCCTGTCCAAATACCATTCTTGTCCAGCTTCCTTCACTTACAAGCCTCACAGGGACATAATTCTTACATCTACTTTAGAAAGAAGATAGGTTACAAGTTGGACTAGCTGAAATGGAGTATTCCAAACAGGTTTCTTTGGAAGTGAGGCTTCAGTGGAAGCAAGGCTTCAGTGCAGAAAGTGGAACATAGAAAAGAATAGTGCTGTGCAGGAGCAAAAATGTTCAGCCTGTACACTGAGTACCTGGAGAGGAAACAGATTCTTTAACATTCTATGCTGAGTGTTCAGAAGGCTTTTCAGACTGTAGTTTGCTTGCATGTATTAAAGCTTTTTTTATAACTTGGTATGAATTGGTTGCATATGCATGTGATATAAATAAAACCTAACTGGATGTTGTAAGCCAAAGAAATAAATCAGCCAATGATTCTATTGCATATATACTTGATACAACTCTCTTGGAGAGCTATAAATAGATATTGCTTATTACTTTTGCTTGCATTTATTTTTGCTTTAAATGGCAAATACAACTGTTGTTAACAGATCTTAAAATCACTTGGAGGATATTTACTTAGATCATTTTGAGGAAAAGAATGAATGTTCTTGTTAAAATATTTGTTAATAGTGTCTGAGTGTTGGGACAAGTAGATAAATTGTCAGCACAGATGACTAGAAATTTTTCTTTCATGTCTTCAAGAAATTATGTAGAGTGTTTATAAACCCTTTTCCAAGTGCGTATACTCAGAGTTACATTTTGTGGAAAAAGCTGGAACCAAGAGGGGATAAATAAATAAATGGGAGTAGCAGTTTTGTTAACATTGATTTGCCTTAAACAATTTAAGTAAAAGAAACATAGTAGAAAAATAAATACCCATCTCACAGACATATCACTACCTTCTTTTGCTGCTTTCCAAATAAGTCAAAATTGGGAAAAATATTGCTATAGTTTCAGTAAGATCTTGTTTAAAAGTAAGTCTTGCTAGCTTTGATTTTTCTTTTCCAGTAATGGAAGAGCATTTGCTTTGTAAGGATTTCTGGAGGCTTTGTGCACTACCAGTAAATATCTCAAAAATAGGATAGGAGATCAGTCCACTTAAGCGTTTGAGTGTTCATGGAATATATAGCTTATATAATATAACTGTCACTGGCTCTTATTTCTCTTCCCCTTCATGGGGGAAAATCAATACATATGTTTCAGAATACTTCCCCTGACAAAATGAGATAGACAATAATGATAGATCTGGCTAACTGGCAGCATGCTTGTCTGTTTGATAAACCAAATATTTGGAACTTTTAGGGAAATACTGTTAAAACATAATATTCCTGCCATCTGGCACTTCTTGCTCACTTCAGTGAGATGCTTTGAAGGTAAGTGAGAAGTGCTTCTTAAGCAGTTCAATATGACAAAATTCAGAACATTTAGACCTGGTGAGATTCCTTCATTATATAAACAGTTAATAAAAGTAGTAAGGGGGGAGTGGAACAGTTACTGATTTCTTGTGCTATAGACTTTTAACTTTTGGTTGCATAAACAAAGAGATTAATAATGTCCTTTACAGTCTATATTTATGTTTATTTTTAATCTTTCAAGTAGTCTGAGTGACTGGACTAGCCTGGCAATAGAAGCTACAGAATATCAGCAAAATAGATAGTAGAGAAGGGTTAATGAAAAATCATTCGGCTAAGCTAGGTTTCCTCTCAGTGTAGCTATAACTAAGTATATAAAGCTTCTCCTTTCAAGCAAAAAAAGTATTTATTTATTTCCAATACAGATTTTACAATTTAAGATATTTGAACCTGTAAGTGTGAAATCATAAGAACATAGGCAAAATAAGTAAACCACCTCAGACAAAGAATAGATTTCAAAATCCCTTTCAAAATACTGTGAGCATTCTATGTTTGCAAATAATGGATCTTTGATTTTGTTAAAAACTTTCAGTGAATGGAATGGGGTTTATGTATAATAAGTCTTAATCACAATTCTGAGAGCTGTTGCATAGCCAAGACAACGAATCTTTTGGGCCACATAAAACTAGGCCTTGAACAATACAAAAATTAAGATTTCCTGAATTTTTATTTCTATTTAATATTGAGAATTAGAGGGTGCATATCTTGATGTTTTGTAGCAAAACCAGACTCGTGCCTAGGCATGTGAATGTAGCCGATTTGTTTGCTGGACACTAACATATAGCAATGTTAAAATACAAGGTATGCACTTCATTCATTGGAAGGCCCCTGAGGATGAAGGTGTAGGTGACTATTAGATGACATTAATCTATATTCTTCATGAACTGTTGGGTCCCCAGTTATAATAAAATACTGATAAGTCTACTTAAGCTGCTTTATTCTGGTCCATATGTTGATGGCATACCTTAGGATTTAATAAGCTAATACTGCTCAGGATATATCTTTTCACATTAATTTGCTATGTGCAAAGATTGATATACAGTAAATTATCCTAGCTTTCATATCATGATAGGATGCCATATGTGAAGAAGGCAATTGTCCACTTCTGTATGGAGGTACGTTTATGATTACTGTGTGACGTAAGAGATGTGGGACTTTGACCCCTTTTGCATTCTTCTTAATCAGTAGCTCGTGGTCAAAACCATGATATTGCAGGCTCTAAACTGACAGAACTGTGTGATGGTTTTTTAGTCTTTGCCTCAGGCCTGAATGACACATTAGTGGAGTTGAGACAGCACAAATGCTGGTTTCATGTATTTAGAGAGATTTTTGATCCTTTAAATTATGGAGTACTCTTGTCTGTTGCAATATGATTTTGAGGAATTACTTTAATACTGTAATTCACTGTATTATGTTCCTTCATTTATTATTTTATTCTAATGTGTGTGTTTCAAAATACCTTTCAATTCAAGCAGCACTTGAGCGAGTGGAATTCTGAATGTCTCTTATTAGTGTTATTTGTAAGCTAGAAGTGATCTCCTAATTTGAGGAATTTCAATCAATTATTGTCATGCCTTGTATTGATTAGGTTTTGTTATTTTAGGGAAACTGGCCATCTTTTTGAACCATAAATAGGACTACTGAAACTTAGCCACTGATAAAATGGCACTAACATTTTTTTTAATGTCTTACGTGGAAGGCATACAGTTTTGAGGGTAAGCATGTAGTCTGAAAGATATAATTCTAAACATGAAAGAAAAAGGTTTGTATTTATTGTAAATAAGAGGTACAGGTAGATTGTTGAATGAAGTGGTGGCCTTTCACCTCCAAGGCAACAGTTTAAATTAATCCCTAGATCCTAAGTTAATTGAGATAAATGGTTTTAGCTTTGTCCCTGGTGTAAAGTAGTCCATATTACAAAATTGCTATACATCTGTTTTTGCAAACTTGGCATAATTGGCATTCTCTTAGGACTGAATTGGCATTGAAAGTGAACTATTTCTTAATGCTTAGGAAGGTGTTCCCTCTAGTTAGGGTAAATATCATTGTCTGATCTGTGAAAAAAAATCTGCTCCGGCCTCCTGGATTATTAATAGTAATCTGTAGCTGAAGGATTTGTTAAAAATATTTTAAGTGCTATAGCTGTTTTGTCTGATTGTGTTTTTTTTTTTTTTAAGTAAAAAAACCAAACCAAACAACTTCAGAGTAAAAACAGTAAATCAGTATGAGACCTTATTTTCTTATATCTGGTAGAAATTCAAATGCTGAGAGTCATTAAAATTGCCTAACTTACCATTTGCTCAAGACAGGTAGCCTAACACTTTGGACTTTTGAACTTTATGGAAGATGGACACGTGGAAACAAATATAAATTAATATGTTATTATTTACTAAGGACTATCTTGGACTTAATTAAAGGAAAGCATGTGGCTTTCCTTCCTCACTTTCCCTGGAGGATTTCTAGGAATACAAATTCTTTCTCTTTTGTTGTGTAGGTGGTGAGACACCGGAACAGGTTGCCCAAAAAGGTTGTGGATGCTCCTTCCCTGGAAGTGTTCAAGGCTACGTTGGATGGGGCTTTGAGCAACCTGGTCTAGTGGAAGAGATCCCAGCCCATGGCAGGGGGGATGGAACTAGATGATTTTAAGGCCCCTTCCAATTCAATCCATTTTTTGATTCTATTACATGTAGAAGTGGCGCTTGACGGTATGGTTTAGTGGTAGACTTGGCAGTGTAAGGTTTATAGTTGGACTCAATGATCTTAAAGGTCTATTCCAAGCTAAATAATTCTATGATTCTGTCCTTCCTCAAAGGGAAGAGCAATAAGTATGATACTGCTGTTGGCTGGAGAATTTTTGTTTGGTTGGTTTCCTCTTCTTGCATCTGCTGGACTAAAGCTTTAGATCTAAAGTCCTGTACCTCACTTTTTTTTGCTAGCAGAAGAGCTGGAGGAGTCATTGAATATGCAACTTTTAACCAGTGCCTCAGTTTTAACCCCTAGTGTGAACTGAAGTGTTGAGCAGTAATGAAGGAAGCTGTGTCTGCATTTTGACCAATGTATTCTGTTTAGTGTTATCCAAGACAGTGTTCTATATGAGGACTTAGTGCTGTTTTAGCACAGGGGGAGAACATGCTTTCCCAAAATCTTTAGATTTTGATAAGAAAAGGATCACAAAAAGTATTCATGTAGGACAGGAATTGGGGAAAAAATGTCCAGGAAGACAATGGGTCATATTCCTCTCTGCCCAACTCTCCAGCGAGACCTGGACAGGCTGGAGAGCTGGGCAGAGAGGAACCTGATGAACTTCAACAAGGGCAAGTGTAGGGTGCTGCACCTGGGGAGGAATAACCAGTACAAGTTGGGGGCTGACCTGCTGGAGAGCAGCTCTGAGGAGAAAGACCTGAGAGTCCTGGTGGACAATGGGATGACTATGAGCCAGCAATGTGCCCTTGTGTCCAACAAGGCCAATGGCATCCTGGGGTGCATCAGGAAGAGTATGACCAGGAGGCTGAGGGAGGTTATCCTGCCCTTCTACTCTGCCCTGGTGAGGCCCCATCTGGAGTACTATGTCCAGTTCTGGGCTCCCGATTTCAAGAAGGACAGGCAGCTGCTGGAGAGGGTACAACAGAGGACTACAAAGATGATTAAGGGCCTGGAGCATCTCTCCTACGGGGAGAGGCTGAGGGACTTGGGTCTTTTTAGTTTGGAGAAGAGAAGACTGAGGGGGATCTGATCAATGCTTATAAATACTTAAAGGGAGGGTGTCAAGAGGATGCGGCCAGTCTTTTTTCAGTGATGCCCAAGGATAGGACAAGAGGAAAATGGGTACAAACTTGAATATAAGAAGTTCCACCTAAACATGAGGAAGAACTGGACGAGAAACTGGACATGAGCAGGCAGTGGGCACTTACAGCCCAGAAGGGCAGTCGCATCCTGGGCTGCATCAAAAGAAGTGTTGCCAGCAGGTCCAGAGAAGTGATTCTGCCACTTTACTCTGCTCTGGTGAGACCTCACCTGGAGTACTGTGTGCAGGTCTGGAGCCCTCAATATAAGAAGGACATAGACCTGACAGAGCGTATCCAGAGGAGGGCCACAAAAATTATCAGGGAGTTGGAGCACCTCTGCTACGAGGACAGGCTGAGGGAGCTGGGGTTGTTCAGTGAGAAGAGGCTCCAGGGAGACCTAATAGCGGCCTTCCAGTACCTGAGGGGGGCTGCAGGAAGGCTGGGGAGAGCCTGTTTACAAAGGCCTACAGTGACAGGATGAGGGGCAATGGGTTTAAACTGAAGAAAAGCAGATTTAGATTGGATATTAGGAGTAAGTTCTTTACAATGAGGTTGGTGGAGCACTGGAATAGGCTGACCAGAGAGTTGGTGAAGTCTCCTTCTCTGGAGACATTCAAAACTCACCCGGACACATCCCTATGCAACCTGTTCTAGGTGGACCTGCTTTGGCAGGGGGGTTGGACTAGATGAACTCCAGAGGTCCCTTCCAACCCCATATCATTCTGTGATTCATTGAGTTCTGTTTGTTTTCATCTGGTACCAAGAAGAGAAGGAACTTCAAAATGGAACACTGTCAATTTTCATATATTAATATGCATTTCTGAACTATTTAGGGAACAATTTTCTTAAATTCAGGGAAGATTACAGCATATTTTTCATGCTGATTTGCTTATGTTCCTGTTTGAAAGCAAAATACAAATCTTGTTTTGTGCATAAAATATAATAGCTTTTGAAAATTTATTTGTAAAAAATCTCTAGTTTATCAGGTGTCTTTTTATATTAAGAACTTGAAAAATACTTTACATAGTAGTGTTTAGTTCATTTTTTATAAAGTATACAGATGTGAATTTATAAAGGAATCAGAGAAACTGCCTGGTGTGTCCAAAGCAGGATTTCATATAACAAATTAACATAGATGTCTTAAATCTGAGTAAAGTTTGAGCAATATTTTGGGGCTACATATTAGATCAAATTTAATTATATGTTTGAAAGCAAGCATCTTTTGTTTCAATAACAGTTGTCTGGGTGAATGGGAGGGGAGGACGAAGGAGGTGGAAGGAAAAACCCCTTTTCTTCTGTTGTCATACTTTCCAAGAAAATATGGAATGACTTGTCTTATCGTATGATTCATGCTGGCTAGTTACTCTGATTTCTAGTGATAGTGAATGGATAGAATTTTGTGATAAATTCTCTTAGATGAGCAGTTTTATTAAAGCATGCATCTCATGTAGCCTTTTGCTGTATCATGTGTAGAACTTATTGGCAGGAATGGCAGATGTGAGCTGTTCTAAGCCGTAAGTAACTAAAAGGGATTAACTTTACACAGAGGATTTACTAATGAAGACATCGCACTTAAACACACAGAAGGAAAGGAAAGTGAATTGTTATCAAGAAATCATTCTATCTAGTTATCCTAAACACTTTCCTTTTTTTTTCCTTTGTTGCTTATAGTAGCATATTGCATAAATGTAATGAGATATGGTTCTCATATTTTATCTTCATGCTTTTATAGTAGTTTCATAGTATCTGGCAGTCAGGATAAGTTGCAATCTATGGACAGATAGAAATGACCATTAAACTGTAGACTGTGATGGTAGCCTGTGTAGGATTTGTTCCTCCAGTACTTCATTTTCATATACTTAGGAGTAGATTCTACTACTTGAGCCAGTAAATAATGGGTTTTCAAATGGATGATGCTGGTAATTCTAATCTTCTCTAGGATTTGTCTTAAAAACCACAAAAAGGCAAAAAAAAATTAAATATTTTTTTTTTCATTGAATACTCCTGCTTTGCTTCTGTTCCATAAACAAGCAGTCAGCTTCATAGCTGGAGGCCAGGTGAGCATCAACAAGATTAAAAAGTGAACAAAAGCCCAAGTAAGAAAAAGAAGTTTCTCAACTGAAAACTAGGAAGATTTGGTACCAACTGGCTTCGTGATCAGTCTTTCTCTGAAAGCTGAGTTGTGTATCTATTAGATGGGAAGAGCAGTAGGAGGTGCGTGTGTCTGGGTAACCTCCTTTATTAAAATGTTTTTGTCCTGAAAGATTTGTGATCTTGTCAGAACACATTAACTTTGCAGGCAGAGATAAAACAGGTATCAAAAAGTTAAGAAATGTGTGTGTTGCCTCTGATTCCTTCCCTTGCTTTCTTATCATATTGGATGCAGGTTCTGTAGTGAGACAGACCATCTTGATCTGTATTTCAAATTCATCTCTGCTGCAAAGGGTTGAAGCAGATTTTAAAGTATTTTACACTTACCATTCCAAGTGGAGCAGTCTGGCTTTTGGCAAATAGAGCATGAGAGAACTTTTTGTGCTCTATAAAATAAACTATTGTTGGTAGCTGTTTTAATATGTGTTTATACATATGCACATCCACATATATAATTGTAATTATTAAATGAGGTGTTGTAATATAAGTGGTCTGTTTTGCTTGTAGGAAAATGAAGGTGTTATTTGTAACATATTTGTTAATATTGTTTTAACTGGATCCAATATAAAAGTGAACAGTCATTTAAGATGTAGTTTTCAAATAAGGTATGATGAAGATATTGCTCTGGCAACTAGAGTATGATCTTTGAAATCGTGTAAGCTATTAGGACTAGTAAGAGTGTATGTCATTCAAAAATAATTTTATTCTAGCTTTTCAGTATATACTGGGTATATTCGGGGACTTTGGTCTTACAAATTTGTGTTGTTCTTATTCAATGTATGTAGAAAAGGACATGTGATATGCATTTCTTTTATATATTATTAAAGATCTTTTATCTTGTAGATTATTGCTATTACTTCAAATCAATTAAAGTTCTCAGCCATTACTACATAGTTGAGTTTTTATTTTTTATTTTTAGATCATTAAATTACAGCTGGGTTACACAAAACTATCCGCTTGTCTTTTGTCTAAAAAACTAAGCTAAACAATGCATTTTGGAAAGGAAAAAATGAGGCAAGCACTTTGTGAGTCATTCCCATCTTCTAAGTGTTTGTGGCTTATTGACTTCCTCAGGCGCTTCTTTTGCGGCTAACTTCTTTTGTGAATTTAGCCAGCTGTTAGCTTTTGGTTGTGGGGTGTTTTATTTGTTGTTTTTGTTTTGTTTTGTTTTTTAACCGAACAATTATTTGCTCTTTGCTTTTTGAGGTCTTTCTGAGTAGAAGGAACAAAATCATTCCAGCACACCAGTTCCTGTAGTAGTAGCTGATATCTATCCATAGATCAGTTGTCTTGCCCATTATTATTAAAAAGTACTGATGGAACTGAAGGAATTGATATAGACATGTTTTTTCTTTCTACATTCCAATGAAAGACTGTTACATAACAAACATAGGCTTGGCACCTATTGAGCAAGACACCAAAATAAGTTTTAAAATACAGACATTTCTGAACTTTTTTGCACCACAGTAGTGATTTTTGCCTGCAAGGCTAGTGATATAATCATTTGAGGTTGTTGCATTTGATATTGATGTTGACCTTTAGATAAACTGGCTTTCTTGTGGCAGGCATCATTAATAGGAGGCTCTGAGCTGTCCTGAATAATTTTCCTCACAATTAGCAGCATTGATCTCATAGGTGCGGCAGCAGTTGAAGTTCCTTGAGGCAATAAGGGAATAAAACTGGTTGGAACTCACACTTAACTGCAAGCCAATTGCTCCCATTTGACCATGACAGCAATCACTTTTTTCTAGTCCTTGTTTGTTGATTCTCAAAGCAGTTTATTCCTTGTGCTTAGATGTATTTGTTCGAAGGCAAGAAATGAAAGTCTGTATTCACCAAGCTGTTCTCTGTAGGATCAGTTCTACTTGGTTAGTCATTCTGGATGTGAAGATAATCTGTAAATTACTTTTGTACAGAGACACAGTGTTCTGGTATCTACATATAATGAAAGCTGTGGGACTTTTTTGTTGGGGAGCGGAATGGGGAGCAAGAGGTTGAAAGAATTTCTAGTTGAAAAACCACCTTTATCCAATTGTAAATTAATATTGATTAATACTAAAGGAGTGGGCTCCAGGAGAGGCTTTATATCCCTCTTTTGCCTATTAATAAGGTCTCATCTCCGATGCTCAAAAGGTCTTTAGGAAGTGGGTCATTTGTGTGAAAGTTAGAAAAATCACCCTATGCTTTTGTAGGGAGGACATCTTGCCTATTGAGCAGGCTTCAAACAAAAGCTTGATACTGACACGGGGAAATAGACTGGGAGCTGTAGAGCTGCTGAGGAGCATAGAAGGGCTGTAGGGTTGTGGTGCGGGGAGACCGAGTGCTATGTGAGACTATCTTTTAACGTGTTAAATGCAGATCTTGGTATTACTGTGGGTGTGAGCCTTCTTTCCTTAACTTTATTATCTAGTCTAAGAGTTGGTGATGGTTTGTTCTGACAAAAATCCAATCTTGAGTTTTGGTGGAAAAATGGCATCTTACTTAAAACACATTTGGGCTAGTATCCCAGCTTTCTGTAGGCTATAACATTCTGTCAAATAGTTATTTTCACTCTACTATTAAGAAAGAATTCATTAAGTGAGCAGTGCTTTTCTTAAGCTTTTACGGTCTATAGTAGAACAATATGGAGGTTATAACAGAAGGGCTATAACCAAACAAAAAGTACACAGAAGGGAAAAAATTGTTATTTATACTCTTGGGGTTTGCAGTTACTGAGTGTCTGGGAGACTTTTTGCTAGGACTTGCACTCTGTTATAAGGAGGAGAGCTGGAAGAAGCACTGATTAGGAAAGAAGTCTTTCAATGCATTTGCTGGGCTTTATTTGCCTTTAAGGGGTCATGCCTGATGACAGCAGATTCTATTTGTCTTTTTTTAATGAACTTGTTTAATATCAAGGATGCTTGAAACTTAATTAGATGACTGATTTTTGTTTGAGAAATAGTATGCAGGCAGTAAAGCAACATTCAACTTTTCAGGAAAAGACGATAGGAAGACCAGGTGAAGTCTTATAAGGAAATATAAATTACAGAATTTCCATAACTAATTAATTATTGATAGTGCTGTTGATATTTCTAGTACTTCCTGCATTCTGAGATGTTTTGGTGTGAGACCCTGCAACTGTGTTGAGAACACACAGCAAAGGCCTTGTCTGAAGTTAAGCCTTCTCTTAAAGTATGGGATAAAGTATGGGAAGCATCTTAGATCGGTAGTTTTTTAACAAGCTACAATGCAAAGTGACATGACATTGTTTGGTAATCCTGTCCTATTTGAATCAGTTTCAAAACCTATAAATTGATTCCAGTACAAGAAAAGGACAAGTCTTTCCAGAGTAACTGTATCAGCAAATAAAATAACTGGTGATGCTGTCAGTGTCTTGGTTATTTTATGTGGAAAAAAAATGTTGCATTATCCCTATGGATTATGGGGGATATGGATATATAACACACAAATTCTGATGGAATGGCAAGTTGGGGTATAAGCCTTGCTCTGAAACATCAAGGATCTTAATTTCTGTTGTCAGCCTGTGTCAGCTGCATCGATGTTATGAATATTCTTCCAAACTTATAATGCAATAATAATTGCAGAAGTAAGTAAATTGTTTTTCTTTTGCTGTTTTAGGAAACAGAAAATCTTGCTCATCCAGTGAGGAAATTTGTGTGTGTATACATAATATTTAAAAAAAAATAATTAATAGATAGAGTTCTTGTTCTTGTATGGGCTTTTTGCGTCTGCAAAGGTATAAATTGGTTAAGGTACTGTAGTAATGAAAATTAGTACTCTGGAAATTTCAATGTGACAAATGAAAAATTAGTTTGAAATGATGAAACACAATTTTCATTTTCAATGAAACTTAGTTTCATTTTGTGACTTAAGTAACATTAGAAAAATAAAGCCTGGCAAAGTGAAATTGCCTCTCAATGGCTCTAGAAACCTGGAGCTTCCAGGCTTTCCAAGAGGACAGGGGGTAAAGCTTAAACACAGCGGATCAAGAACTTTCAGGTAAATCTTCCCTATGACTGTGCAATGGCATAGCAGAAGGGTAGCATCAGCCATACATTGTTGTAATCCATCTGTGCATGCAAGGTATAGATCTAGAAGACATGTTAATAAACTGGCGATACTAATTGTTACGTGGGATTTTCATCAGTGGACTTGAAAATGTTTTGCAAAGAAGTTGTGCTGACCTCTGTGTTTTAAGAATAGAAAAACTGTGGTAAAGGATGAGTGAAATTTCTGCCATGTAGCGTAACAGTGATAGAGTCTGGAATTGAACTAATATGCCTTGTGTTCAGGAGCTCACGTGACTGCACATGGGTGCTGGAGAGGTGTACGTACCCTGACAAAATGAATTTGGCTTGGAAAGAACTTGATCAGTGTGAAATTCAAGCAAATGAATGTGTTGCCATCCATAGGGAGAACAAAGGGGTGTCAGAAATAGAGAACACTATTTTGTAGCTCCCACTGTGTTTAGCTGTCCTTATATAGGACACCCTGTCTGAAAGTGACAGAATTTCTTGTTACTTTGTTACATAAGGTAGCAAAGCTGCTTGTAAGGTGCATATGGTGCTATGTCAAAAACATTAAAGCTTAATCCTATTCTATTTCAACACTCTTTCTGTGAGGAAATGTCCAGTTTACTCGAACAAAAATTAATGAAAACACTATATACTGCTAGTTAAAGTTTGAAAATACTTCCAGGGAAGAACTTGAAAGCAAAATAATATACACGATGTTCAAGGAAGTTATAATTTCTATAATAGCAGAAAAATGAAGATCTAGTTTATCTTCCTCTTTTTGTTGTTTTTTGGCGGGTTTTTTGTTAGGGAAAGGATCACATGTGCCATTTCAGGTGCAATTTCACCTGTTCTGTTATGTTTTAATGTAGGCTTTGAAAATCATCAGAGTTATCAGTTCGGCTTTGAAAGAGCACAATCTGCAGGCTGTGATAATATCACTTCCTTTAAGTAGCAGCAGGAGGAAGAAGCAAAGACTAATGTGAAATATGTCTAGATTTTGCCTGGATGAAAATGTTTTTGTTAAAGATAATAATAAATAGTGAATTTTACACTAAAATACGCAAGAAAATGATGATTTAGGCTTTCAGATCTGAAGTGGATGAAGCTATGCAGTTACTAATACAAAGGGACCTCAGGAAGTTTGTAATGTGGTTAAGGAAGAAAATGGGTTGTAATCTAGAAAAATTTAGTAATCAGATAATACACATTAAGAAATAAGATGATTACCAGAGACCTCTGAAAGGCATTTTTATACTCACCTATAGTACAGCATACTCTCCATAAATTTAGGAGTTAAGTTAGCTACTGCAAGCCAGAGGGTACTCAACATGAGAGATCAGTGGTGTGACTTAATAGAGAATTGCATTTTTTGGAATGACAAGATATTACATCAGCTTTGCAAGAGAACAGAACGAAGCTGAAACTTCAGTTGAAGGTAAACTTTGTGCCAGCTTTCTGCAGCTAGGGGCATTTAGCTTTGTAACTTGTTATGGTTCCAGGTCCCTTGACTTAAAATGGTGTTAACAAACTAGAGAAAACTCAAAGGTGATTATAAGAGATTAGCGAGAACTTGGAAGAACTTTTATGAGCAACTGAAATGTAGTATGCTAGAGGAGAAAAAAAAACAAGCAGGGGACTGTTGTAAAATTGTTCATGTTTTTTTTTTTTTTCCTCATCTTTTACATGTTTCTTCATCTTCTGAGACAAAATACTTAAGATGAAGATGATTATAATTTAAACTATGTCTATATCTTAAAAAAAATGATGTAATTTTGCGACTAATTTATCTCAACCTTGAAATTTAAAATTGGAGGTAACCTAGTAGGGCATGGAAATGCATAGTTAAATGTTAAAATGAAAGGCTGTAATGATTACAAATCTTTCAGAAGTGTAACAGAACGTGGCACAACTGCATATAATGCACATGACGTTCTATTCTTGTATTCAGCATGGGACCCTCTTTCTGGTAAGATAATGGAAGTACTTGATATTTAAGTAATTTTAAAGAGGACTGAGCAAACCAAGAGATCACTTAGTAGCTGATGGATAAAAATGCTTAATAGATAGTAAAGGAAAACATGCTGATTTGTGTAATCATGTTCAACTTATGTGCAGACAAATCCATTGTATCTTGAAACATTGTTTTAGGCACAATGTTTTAGGCATTTAATACCAAGAATAATGTTGTGTTTTACAGTAACAATTATTAGGTTGATAGACTCTGAGGAAGATGCAGATCGTTAAAAAGGGCTGCTCAAGACATGAGAAACAGGAAAAGGTTTGCAAAGCATTGGTTATGTTTGTTCTGATTATTTTGAAAGAGAAGAAAGGAAGTAGATTTGTTTGTTTAATTTGCTTATTTTTTCCCTACCCTATCTGTGTCCTGTCCCGCACTCTCCCTCCTTCCTCTCGTTCCCTTCCCCCCTCAAAAACTGGATGATTTTCTAACCAAGAAGGG
The DNA here is from genome assembly GCA_026546715.1 of Gallinago undulata. Taxonomy (NCBI): domain Eukaryota; kingdom Metazoa; phylum Chordata; class Aves; order Charadriiformes; family Scolopacidae; genus Gallinago; species Gallinago undulata. Next base: position 101,877,010 of record JAOTQQ010000001.1, on the reverse strand, counting down.
CATCTGTAGCTACCCAAATAAAATACGGAATGCGTAATCGAAGTGTAATCAAAATGCTTACTTCAAGGTGTAACCTGATCACTTGCAGCTGTTTGTAAGGGAACTTTTTTGCCCATATGCAGTTTTGTACAACTGCAACAAGTTTGTTGTTTTCCACCCTGTTAAAGTATGATCATAAAGTAGATGATGTGTTTAGGATCTGATGTGGCAGGGAGAGTTTTACAGGGCTAAAATATTGAACTTATCTGACTCCATGAAGTAGCTCTATAGCTGTACTTATTCATGTGCTACTCACTATGGGGAAAACCAGCATTTTTATGTATTTTTTTTTTTTTTTAGATCTGTAATTGAAAAGACACATTAAGTCCTTCATAACATGAGGAGGACATGGAAAGGGAAGAGCAGGGGTAAAATACTTTAAGAATTCTCATTTAAAAATTGCAAGTAATTCTAAAACAACTGTATTAAGACATTAATATGTTAGGGGTACACAATGAGTTGTATTTTTACTTTAGAATAGTAATTATAAAATCTGCATATTGTAATTGTTTCAATTAATTTTTACATAATTTTTCTCTGTCCTAGGTAACTGGAGTGCTGATTATTCTTTCAGCTATTAATTTGTGTAACATAAGAGAGCTTGAAATTAAAGGAAATGTGACACAGTTTGAGAGAGATAATAGTGCACAGTGGCATTGCAACATTGTAACTGTGAGGTGAAAGTACTAGGTAATGCCCTTTCAATAGAGACCATATTTCCCCGATAGAATTGAAATCTAATTAAACAGATTTCTTTATCCTACATGAATTATTTAAAAATAAATAAATAAAAAAGAAATTAGAAAAAAAAAAAGGTTCAGAACACAGAGTCGGGCATGGAAAGACCAAGAGAGCTACATGATTAATCTGAAGTAAAAGTAAAGAAGCCTTTCATTATTCATTAGTAAATGACAGTTAGGAGCAAGCTGCAACGTTTCGATAAATGAGAGATGTAAAATTCTATGTGAAGCAGCCATATTCCTCTCAAAGTAGAACACAAGACTCAACCTCAGTGCTCCTCAATGAAAATGCTAATTCCACATGATTAATCCTTTCTTCTTTTTTACTGTCAACATGAATATTAAGTAACTGCCTTTCCAGGGTCACTGGTAACTTTTAACTGTTTTACTTCGGGCTCCCCTACCCAAAACATACAGCCTGACCCTAGCACTTAAGATGACCCTTATTGTTTGTTTCTGCCCCTTTGAACTATAGTTCTTATTCTTATCATTATAGAGGGGGGAGGCAAATGGTGGAACAAGCGGTCAATGGCAATTACTGAGATACCAGGTTTGTCAACTGCTTTGCAAGTGGCAAAAAGACTATACTTGGGCACAGTTGCCTGTGGGGATTGCAATCCTGATCTTGCCTTCCTTTAAGTAATGCATTAGTTTCAGCGAAGTTAATGGTGTTAAATCAGCGTTGGCTGTTTTTTCTCTGTGCGTTAATGAGAGTTGCTGTCAGTATTTTATTTCTCATGTGTGTGATTTACAGTAAATACTTATTCTTAAGAACTTGTCTTTAGAGGCCTAATACTCTAAAGCGTTGCACTGCCCAGTATGATGCAACCATGCTTTCTCATGGACATTTTCTCTCCATTCCATTTCAGCTAACACAGGCTTAAAGATAAAAGACTCAGTATGTTATTTGTTATGTACACAGAGGCATATTAGACACTTTCATTTAAAAGTCAAATTTAATTTTTATGCTGTTCATGTTATTTTACCGAAAGACTCTTAATTGAAAGACTTGGTGATGTTTGGGTGACAGATGTTTGCCTTTTCATATGAAACAAGGCTAATAAAGCACTTTAAATAAAATATGTCTTGTCTTGAAAGCCTTCAATCTCTCCTTACCTTGTGTAAGGAGAAGAAACAAGGCCTGGTTTCACAACTCAATCTTTGATGTAGTTCTTCATGGTGTGCTGAGTAAATCTGTAGCATAAAGATATTATTAAATCAATACAGGCAGTGCTATTATATAAAAACTGATTTAAAAGATGGCTGCGCCCTGTGGATGCATTCCAGATAATAACTTGACCCTCTCTTTCCTTTATACTATCTCTCAGTGACCTCTGCCACCTGCATACACTTTTGTTGCATTCCTCTCAGCTCTTGATTGTGCATTAACACTGTTTCCTTGGTGTAGAGGAGCTAGCAGATCTGGCATTAATGCTTTGTAGGTTCATTCACTCCTGTTAATACTTAAATACACTACCGCTCCTCTTTTTGGGAATATCTGCAATATCTTCAGATTGAGCTGGGTTAGATAGTGTGTAGCAATGTCTGTTCTGGAGAGTGGAAGTCACTTATAAGTATGCATATTTCAGTTTTTCAAATAGATCATACACACCTGAGTTCTGAAAATAAGTGGCAGTTTTCATTATTTGAGTAATCTGAAAGAATAAAAATTTCTGCTTGTACCTCATTAACAGTGAAGTGGATTCAGTCCTCCTGAGACAGGTCCTGTAAAATTAGGTGTCCGTTTCCTTCTGTAGTTATTGGAGAGAGTTGAGCTTATGGTTCCTTGTGTTCCTACTGACCTTAAAAACTGTATAAATAGACTTTAGTCTATTTATAGTTTATTTTAGTCTCTGCTTAGCTATTTACAGTCTGTCAGAATATACCTTTGTTTATGGGGAGAAATCTGTTGTGCTTCTTTTGTTATTTCCTTCACTGGTGTTGTTTCCACTATATTTGTGGTATAAGTGGGAAGATGAGAATGTCTTGCTTTATGCTGTGTACTATAGTGCAGTTCGGAATGGAATGTCCAGAGCTGTCCTGTTTGTTATTTAAAACAGGGACAGGGTGGCTCTAAAGTGTTAATTAAGTTCACTGGAATTACTTTGAGGTAAATTTTTGCAACTACTCAGCAGTTTTCTAAAGAAAGGACTAGAAGAAAGAGAAATACTCCATAGAAAAGCTCAGAGAAAGCTTTTATTATTTATGTAGTATGTGTGGCTACCTGTTTTAGAGAGAATTTGCATTTGGCTTTGGACATTCAAATGTTCACTTGTTTCTTATATTATGGTACTTTTTGCAATGGGAGGAAGACTCTGCTTAATATTCCAAGTTACAAGTTGTATTTAGTCTATGGATGAAGGTGTGTGTGTATCTATGTGCGTCTGCATTATATATAAATATGTATTGATATCTGCATGTAAGTGGTTCTGTCTCCCTCTCCCAGTCTTCTATGGACTGGTTTTAGGTTATGGCACTAGAAATAACCACAAATGGTGTGGATTTTTTAGTGACCAGCATATAGCATTAATTCTGTGTATATTGCTGAGGAGATGCAGATGAAATAGGAGAAGCAAGAGGCTAGATATTCTGGTGTGATGAAACAACATATGCAGTAGCTAAAAACTAGGACTTTGGAGGTGGGGACAGTTCAGTGTAATTCTACTGTACACAATACATCACAACCTTCTAGCTCAAAAAAAAAAAAAAGGTAATTTTTTGGGGGTATTCGTGGTATCATATAGATGAACCATTGGATGACATCTGTAAAGAAAGGTTTACAATAGATAGCAATAAACTGATTTAAAGAAAGACATCAATTGGTTTGCCATGGGCATCTTTTTATTTGGGTTGTGTCTTGTTTAACATCTTCGTTAATAATCTGAACGAGTGGGTAAACTGCATGCTAATTAAATTCACAGATGATACTAAGCAGGGAGGTGTTGCAAACATAGGGTGGCCAGATTTTCTAAGTGAAAATCTGGACCACCTGTCATGGCAGGCATAGAGAGGGAGGTTTTTAGCAGTGATGAGGGAGGGGGTGCACACAGAAGGACTTGACAGCTTGTGGGAGGGGAAGAAAGACGGCCCACTCCACCCCCTCCTTAACCAAGCACACCCTCCCTTCCCCAGCATCCTCTGGCTTGGATCCATTGTATTTATACTGTTTGCTATCCTTGGGTCAGAAAAAAATTACTAGGTACCTATTAGCTGAAAAACAAAACCTCTTAATAAGGGGTAGATGGGAAAGACTGGGGGGAGGAAGCAGTAGCAAACTCCAGGCAAATCTTCCTGGTAAGCTTATTTTATACCTACTGAAAATTTGGATGACATGAGTATATATTTTTTAAGATGAAGGTTGGAGGCTAAGACTGCCAAGTTATACTGATTTATATTGTTCTGACAAATGTGGAGCTACATATTTTATATAGAAGCTGTAATGGCAAAAGGACGTTATGCCTCCCTCTGAATCTATAGACTGTTGTTTAATAGATCATGTTACCTAAGTGGTTGTGGACCAACAAGAATGTAGTTCACATTGCAAGGTAGAGGGCTAAGTGGAAATTTTCTTTTCTCTTTTCCCTACTTATGGGTAGGTAGAGAGGCTACTCTTTTGTTTTCTCCAGTGGCCCAGCCTCTTCTTTCTTGTGCTTTCTTTGCTATTTACCAAGTATCTGTTGTGTTTTTATAATTTCTTTTCGCTTAACGTTGCTTGGGAAACATAAGCAGCACATTTAATACCTCCATTTCTGTCCTCTCAGGATTCAGAGTACCAGGTTTGAAAAAACTTTGCCTGTAACTTTGACAGTCCGTGATCATGTGAACACTTGAATAACGATATAGGCTTTGTGCTGAACCTGCTTTCAGCATTCTGGAGAAGATGTAGCATTGAGGGGAAAGATCAACATTGTATTCTTAACAAGGCAGCCAATTTTAAAGGAGTGGCACTACTCTTTCTTTAGTTTAGGTTCAGAATTTTTAAGTGTCCTTGGCTGAGAAGGTTAGCTTCATTTTATTTTTTTTTTCTTACCTTACTGATGATGTATTTGGTAGCCTGTAGCACTTTCTGTGTGTGGAACTGAGTTTTAGGGAAACCTGAAGGACTCTAGCTTTTGGTAGTCACAAAGTCTGGCTCTATTTGCATATGTAGTTGAAGCTGTGTAAAAGTTAATTTACTGGAGAGAGAGAGAGAAGGTTTGAAGTTTTGGGGTCTGGCAAAGCAATGTTATTTCTAATTTTCTTAGTATTGTGCGTTTTTCTCAGAGTTTTGTTTGGACAGCCCCTGTGCTATTTCCAAGTTCTATGGCAGCAATGCCAAAAATCATGCAATCCAATATTGTATGTAGATGTTTGTTATGTATTTAGCTGTAATCCAGTTCCGTACTTGTTACCTCAAACAATAGATGGTTCAAAGTGTAATGGCCATGTGACAAATGATGAGCATGTCATGCTGCTTTCTTGAAGCTTTTTACTCTTGGCTTTTGTTTCCTAGGCATCTTTCCCTGGCAGTGTTATGCAAATTAACCAATTAATGACAGACAAAATGGCCTTCCTGCATCGCCATGTTTGTAATAAGAAGGGCAATGCTGTAAGTCACGTACCTATTCAGTGTGCTCTGTAGGCCACTGCGAGGGCATGATTAGCCTGCCTGTGGAAGACAATTGCAGAGGCATCTGCTCGGTTAATTTTGAGAGAAAATTTACCAGATGGAGGCTGAAGATTTAAGTGATTAGAAGGTAGTAGATTGGAATACAAATTGGATTAAAAGAAATTAGATTGATATAAATCGAATTGAGTCACAACAGTTTGTGTTGTTTGTACCAAGGGGCAATGGATTATGGGAGAAGCAGATGCTCCAATGAGATAGGAATTAATGTGGCTTTGACGGTCCATCTGGGAAGGCCTGAATATCGAGTACATCCCTAATCTCTCTCTCCATTTATCAATGCCATAATGTTAATTAGTACTTCATTCATTAAGTTACTTACAGAGGAAAAAATCTCACCCCTAGCCCCTCTCTGCTTGAGGATTTGCTACTGTGCCAGGAAATGGAAATCTCTCCTTAGCTGAGCTAGTTACAGTTGACTGTTATGCTAGACCTGTCGTTTTCCTCAAGCTTGTTGCTGCTTTTGGTGTAAATGAAATTTATTGGGCTTTGTTTTGCAATAAACTTATTTTCATATATCTAGCAGCATAGTTTTTGAAGTCCTGTTTTGATCCCTACAGCATGCCAATCTGTAGTTACCACTAATAAACATCCTTCTCACAGTTTTAATAAGGTACTATATCTTTTATTTTATGTAGTTTTGTTTTATGTAACATCTTATTTTATGACCAAGATACAGCTATGACAGAAATAGTGAGAGGCAGATCTTCTTTGAGAGAGAACCACAAAATTTTGCAGGTCTGTGTGTGTATGTAAGGTCTCTGTTAGAAAAACTTATGTGGAAGAAAAGTGCTGTGCCTAATGTGGGGCTTGTCCTCAGGTCTGCAAAAGTGGCTGATGACAAAACTGTTGGCTTTTAAGTATATTTGTCTTACCTAAGACGTATTCTAGAAGATAAATGTTTGGGTTTTTAAACTCTGAAAAATGAAATGAAATCATAACTTGAGTTTCCTCAGTAGATGAGGAAAATTGCAAAAGGGGGAAAAACCCCAACTATAAAATAGTTAACAAATATACTAGGATTGTGAAGGCACTGAGTTTAATTCTTTTTTGAGCCACAGTCTTCTGGAAATGGAAGTCAGATAATGTTAGAAGTTCGCTTAGTAAAAAAAAGACTTGCTTTTCTCTCTCTTATCCCTCAGGTACACACAGGTATGATGCAGTGAGATTATCATAAGATACTCGCATAGAGTGCAAACATTAACAAATGCCAATCTTCATGCAAGCATTATTGTAGTGTCAACCTTAAACTTTTCTCTATATATTTCTATGAATATTTGATTTGCTTTCCTAATTGGGAAGGAAGCTTTGGTTCTACTTCATGTAGAAAGCTAACTGCAGCTGAAGTCCTTTAGCTATTAATCAGAAAAGTATTAGGTATAAAAGCATGTTGCTGCTCTACTGATGGAACCCAAAATGTTGAAGATGTACAAGAATGTCTCATGCTATACCCATATGTTCTGGAGGAATTAGGTTCACCACAAAATAGTTTTGCAGAAGAAAAGATTCTTTTATCATGTTTGAGGGTTTTTTAGTCCATAAAGAAAAAAAGCCATTAATAAAACCCTGTGTCCTGAAAAATTTATGATCTTTAGCTCTAAACAAAGAATGTAATAGCATGGGTGGGCAGGAGCTTGGGGGGAAAAATAGCTGGGTCAGCAGACTGAAATTGATCAAAGGGGTATTCTGTATGATATGACATCATGCTCAACAACAAAAACTCATGGAAAGAAAGATAAAGGAGAGAGATCCTTGGTTATGCCATCTGTGTTCTCAAGCAACAGTTACGCATGCTGCTTGCCAGGAAGTGGCTGGACATCTGCTTGCTGATGGGATTTTTTTATTTTTTATTTCTTTGCTTGTATGCACAACTTTTTCTTCCCCTTTTAGCTGCCATTATCTCAATCCATGAATTTCTTGACTTCCTTCTACTTTCTTGCATCTCATGGAAGAGGGAGGTGAGCAAGCAGCTGGGTGGGCATTTGATTGTTGACTGGAGTCAACCACTGGGGTTTAAAGACAGAATTTTATTTCAATAATTGTCTGGACAGCATTCATTATATTTACTGAATGCAGTGATTTAAAAGTCAAAGGTTACTGAGATAGTGAAATCTACCTCTACTGTATTTTCTATTTAATTCCTCTACTGCTTTTTTTCACAAATTTACTTGCTTACAACTGCCTATGAATGAGTTAGTTTCATCTACTGTGGTGCCACACCTTCTTACTCCTGTGCCTGTACATAGTGCTGTTTATTTAATCCATGTTGTTCTAGAGCAATGTATACATTGGAAAGAAGCTTTTAGATGGTTTTATCATGGCAGTAGCCTTTCCATTCCGCAGCTCAGAGAGGTGGTTGTTTGTCAGTAACATGTGCTTCATTAGAAGAATCAACAGAGATCCCTTTAAAGATAGGGTAGATGCCATAGATTTCCGAGTTGGTGTCTTCAACTTTGTTTCAGAAAATCTCCCTCTTTTTAATGTGTGAAGGGTAAAATAATGCTGTAGAAAGATACTGTGAAATATGTATCCCTCAAAAAGCAAGATTCTTCCTAGCTGGGACTGCCACTAGCAACAGCAGGGTTACATACATATGGCTATGTCAGAAATTGGTCCAAGAAAGCCACTCACTGGACTGGTGCTTTCAATCTAAAGTACTAAGGGAGTCTTTTATTGCAATGTGCCACTTTGGATATAAATATATGAAACAGAAAAGGTGAGAGAAAAGTGAGGGCTGCTTAAAAAACGATCCAAGAGTTGACAAAGTTACTAGGAGTGTTTGTGTTCTGTCACCAGGCCCAAGAACATTAAGTTCAATTTTGGTTGTGGAAGTTGCAGAATTGTTTTGTAATCTAATGGGGCAGATAATTGGGTGTCTTCTGAATGAGAGAAGGAAAAGAAAAGTGGTTCACTTTGTAAATAGAGTTGATGAACTATTTTGGATAAAGACACGTGTATAATGGTAAGGTGGTAATGGTATAAAGGTATAAGGTGTGTATATATATATATACACCTTATAATGCTATAAAGGTGATAAATTAAAACAAACACAATGAGGTATGCAAGGCATTTGTGAAACGTACAGAGAACAAAAATAAAGGAATGGGCACAAGGAAAGAAGTGTAGTGAATTTGTTTTTTTCTGATGTTGAGGGCAGGGGAGCTCCAAATATTCTGTTAACAAAAGATGCTCTCTCAGGCGATAGATATATGTATGTGTGTATATATATATTAAAAAATATATATATTTATAAAATTGGGCTATAAATGTATCAAGAGAAAGACAATTGTTTAGACATTTAAGACAATAAGGTATTTGTGCACAAATTTAAATGTTAAGCTTCTAATAGCTAGTGATGAGCACTTCTTTATCGTTAATAACAGAGTTGATAATATGACCTTGGATATCAGTGTGATAATTGAAAAACTTGTGATGTTTTGGTGATCAAACCATGCAATATACAAAAAAGATGTTGTATTTGCAGTAAAATATTTATTTTTTAAAAACTTAAAAACAATCCCAAGCACCAAACTTCTAAATATCTAAAGGGATAAAATGTATGCCATAAAGCACCAATTTAAAAATTTTGGTGATCTTTTGTGTTTGGGGTATAATGTGTTTTAAAAGTGCCTCTTGAAATTAGAAATAGCATATGACTGAATTTTCTTTAAAAGTTGTTTGTTTTCATATATTGGGTGTCTGAACGAGTCTTTAAAATGCAGGCTAGCAAAAGGTGAAATTAAAGGGCATTTCCAAACGTCCCCCAAATCTTGTATCACCTGTACTTCCTCACCTGATTCTTGTACATTAACATATGTAGTAGGAATACAGTTGTGAAGAAGTTTCATACTGATTCCAAAAGTCTTCCACTTTTGAGCATGTGAAGGTGTATTTACTCAATATGGCGTTAGAAAAAGTAGATCAAATTCTACAAAGAAAGCTTCTAATCCTATGTTTTCATCCATGGAGTTTTGGAAAAACTTTTCTATTACTAGTTAAGCTTCCAAAGAGAAACTATTTGACAAATGGCCAAGGTGTAATCTGTAGATTTCTGAACCAAGAGATTACAATGATCTTATTTTGAGGTTTGCTGCTGAATTAATGTTGATTGGCTAATAGTTACCTAGAACTTTACAAAAGCTTATTTTAGGGTGTTTGGGTCAAGTTTTAAATAATGTATTGATAATGTCTGTTTGGAATTCCCTAGACATTCATAACTTGTGTGGTTCAGAGGAACAGAGTAGGAGTCTTTACCAGTGTCATCAGTGAACACAGTGGCTGCACAATGTAATTTAGAACACCAAAATTAAATGACTGCTGTACTTACAGTAGGAATCCCCCACCTTCCTCAAAATATTATTTCAAGACTGCTTCAGATGGGTGAAATTATATTGGTTTCTGTCACTGTTGTCCAATGTTCTTTTTGTAATACTTAGAATCATAGACCTGATTTTCATGAGATAAAAAAATGTCTAATTGTTTACATCTACTAACTTGAGTAGGATTTTTCTAGGTTGCACTATGTGAGGATAGCTGCTTTGAAATTTGAGTGGGCCAAACTGTATTGCTTCTGATTTGTAAAACTTGTATTACCTTAACTATCTTGAGGTATATCTGTCTATTTGCCAGTTCAGGGTGTTTTCCTAGCTGGGAGATGTCAGACTTTTTATTTTCAAGTTTTAGGATATTGGACTATTAGATACTAGAAAAGTTTTCATGAGTGTGAAGATGAAGGAAGAGATAAGAAAGTAAATTTCCTTGGGTGAAGAAGCTCTATGTACAGCCTACTGTAAAGGTTAGGGTGTCAGAACTGTCAAGCTTACCTAAAAGTATTGTCAAAATTTATATTACAATAGTGTTGTGGAGTAAAGTTGAGTTGTTAAACAGAACTAAAAAATGGATAAGACTTGAAATTTTTTCAAATGGCACAAAATTGTGAAAATTTTGACTTGTCTATAAAAATATTTATATGAAAGTTAAAGGTCATATAGCTTTAAGACTTATTGAAGAGGATTTTTGAAGACAGGTTGGACTTTCTTAATTGGGGAACCACCTTATTTGATTTTGTAGACTTTATATAGCACATTATTTAAAAAATGATTCTGATTTCACAGAATGTGGCAATTGTATCCTAGTATGATAGCTATTTCATTCATGATACTTGATGGGATTTGGGCCAGATTGTCACTTGGAAGCTCTTTTTATAGCTGTTGTTTCAGTTTAATACTGTTAAAATCAACGTATTTTCACATTTACTCATTTTTAAAGCTTTAAAGAATTTAATTTTTAATAATTTCTTACATGATTATGACTATCAATAGAAAGTCTTAGACTTTGGAGAGTCTGCGGTTATCAACTTGTTTATGTAAAAGTATAAAATTTGCTTGTTCCTAATTAGCTATTGGTTTTTACAGCAGTATGTGGGAAGATGAAAAGTTCCCTTTGGCTGGTAAGAAGCCGCTTTTAGTTCCCCAGTGCTATGATGATATTATGCTAGATGTATAAGAAGTTATTGTACCGTCTATAAACTATGTCTGAGGTTTTTCTTCCATCCTTGACCTGAAAAAAAGCTAAAATGCGTTTGGTAGAGTTGGGTGTACTCCTAATGCTTTACTTTGCTAAATTCCAGAGTGGTTTTGAAAGGCTCCCAAGGGAAGAGCTGTTCTGTGTGAGCTCTATTGGATGAAAAGAGAGGAAAAAAACCTCTCACTGTCTGATGCTTTTGTTACATGTTGTGTATACATTGTAGAATAATTTAGATTAGAAGTGATCTCAGGAGGTCATCTGGCACATATATATGTTTGTGTACTTTGTATGTGGGAGCATTTTATATATATACACATATGTGTATGTATCTACACACAACATATAAATACAAAGACATATACACATAAACCTTTTCATTTATTCTGCCTTTCGTAGCTGGAATTGTTCCTCTTTTCCTCTTATTATTTTCATTTTTAAATTATTTTTATCACCTCATTGTTTAGAGTTAATGAAACCCACACTTGAATTGGAATAGCTATTTTAATTTCAAAAGCCAGAGCTTTTTTTTTTTTTTTTGAGAAAGAAAACCTATAAATAATAGTTTGCTGGCTTTTTGGCGTGGTTTTGGTTTTTGGGGTTTGGTTTTTTTTGTGGAGGTGTTGTTGTGTAATTAAGTAAATAGTTGTCTGTTATTTGCTTCCAGTATATATTTTATTAATATTAAATTAACAATATTTAACAAATCGATGTAAGTTTCTCATGGAATCAATGACTTGCATTGATAACATCACTTTTCACCAATGAATAAAAAAATTATTCATTTGCCTGTGAATCTGCATACCAGTTTTCAGGGACATCATGCTGCTATTTACTCCTCGTCTCACAGATTTATCACTGATGTGGTACGTTCTACCACAAGCAGTGTGCTGGAGTGCAAAAATTTTTGCAGACTTCTAAGACTTTGCAAAAAAAAATAATTAAAAAGCAAATAGAGCACAAGCATTGTGATGTAAGGTGAAAGAATGTAGCTAACCTATTTACAATATAGATGGTCATAGAATTATTAACTGGTTTGGGTTGGAAGGGACCTTAAAGATCGTGATGTCCTGCCTGTCCTTCTGAGAAGTGCTGTGTGAAGAGGAAGGGAAGTAGATTTTGTTGTTTCATGTTATGTGAGAAATGATCCATTAGCAAACTTCTTAATCAAGATGCAATTTACACTATGAAAACCAGCACAGAACTGTTATGCTCTGTGCTGGCTATTCTGGTTTTTGGCCTGTAATACAAATTGGGGAGGGTTTAATTATTCTGCTCCTTCCAACACCAAAGTTGAAGTGTGACACTTGTATGTTGGTGTTTGTGGAGGAAAAAATATGAAGAAAAGTTAATTAGAATAAATTTTCATTAAGTCTTCATGGCAATTTTGGAATGTTTCCCATTGAAATAATTTCATACGAGGAACAGGGTGCTTATACCGTGGCACTGAATTATCGTCCATGTTAGTAAAAAAAATAAATAATTGGAATCTTTTTTTTGCTGTGTTTCTTTACGATTAAAGTTGATTACACTTCCCTTAGCAAAGTCACAGTTTATACAAGAGAAACTTAATAGAATCAGCTTTCCAATAAGATTTGGACAAATGTTTTTAATGACAGTTATTGATCTCTCTTGTCAGTGTTCCCTGCTATCCCTTCTTGGCAGATGTGCACTATAGGAAAGGTGGCTTATCTGCAGTTATATGTCCTGGGGAAGTTAGGATGTGTTGCTTAACGGATTAGTTTTGCTAAAGGAAAAGCTTTCAGAGGACCTTGTCATTGCTGATGTGGCTTTGAACAAAAACCTTAGCTTGGAAACAATCATATCACTGGCGTCTGTTCCCATCTGCCAAATCTTGGGGGAGGGGGAGAGATTGTAAAGTATAAATTTTCAAAATGTAATCTTTACCATGTCACTTTGCCTAGAGGAATGCATCTAGGATAATCAGCCTGATGCCAGCGTATCAGCCTGTACTCCAGTTGAGTTTTCTCATTATCTTGAATTTTTTGTACATTATCTTTTGTTCAAACTAGGATGTGACTGACTGGATCTCTATTTAAGATCTCTGCTTGCTTTCAGTCAATTCTGTGGTTAAAAGGGTAGTGAAAGCAACATGCTTATTCATTATATCTAACAGATATGTGTAATAAGTGTTTCTGATAAGTACTTCCTAAGTGGAACAAGGCATATGAAGAAGCAGGAAAATGAACAGTAACTGTGACTGTCTTTCAGTAAATTTAACTAAGTAGCTGCAGAAGTGTCTCTTTTCAAACTTAATGTTATCTTATTCAGAAGTGTTAGAGTCTCCATAAGGGGGAAAAAAACACCAACAAACCCGAGCCTGGTCACGTGACTGATCCTACATAGCTAGAAAAGATTCTGCAGACATTTTTTGTCTTGACCTTAAAGCACCTTATTAATTGTGATTTTAATACCCTAATTTTGGATACTTTTTCCTTATTTTTTTGCAGCAAAAATAACCGAAGAATCTAGCCTAAAACACAATGGAATACATTGCTTCATATTTTAAAATTCCCTTTGCATAGCAATGAAATGAGAACACTGAGGGGGACAGAATAGTAGGTGTTTTAGGTGTCTAAAACATCTCTCTGTTTTAGAGATGATGTCTGGTATGCATAGTGTTAAATGGCCAGTAGTCCTGTTATTGAAAATCTAGTTCTAGCTTTTTTTTTTTTTTAATCCAAGAATATTAAAGTTATGTCTTTAGAACGTTAAAGAAATCAAAGTACAAGCCTTCAGAGAGGTTATAAAAAGAGTCTTAGAGATCAACTTAGGAAGAGCTTTTCTGTATATAGAAAGTAAAGGAAAAAGCTGGGAAAGAGGTGAAGAGATGCAAATAAATGGCATGTCAGACAGCTGAATCACTGGTGGCAAGCGATGCCAGGTGGAGATAAAGTCAGAAAGGAAGAGAGAGTATTGAGGAGGTTTGTGAAGGCAATTCTGAGATCTGTTTTATGAAATACCATATCAGAGTATTAACATTTAAACTGATACAATGCTGTTTTCCCTTTAAAATTGCTTAGTAGTTATGATAAAAACATCAGCCTTTCTTTTCTATTAACCTCCACTAGCCCAGTGGACATGAATATTTTGGTGACTTGAGAAATGAATTAAATAGCTATGAATTTAGTCTGTACTATTGCTTTTCTTGTGTGACAGACTATTGGCTTTGCAGGTGCTTATATAAAGAGTAGGCTTAATAGATGAAATCAACTTTTGATGTGAAGCTAATAAATTAAAACTGGAGGAGCGTGAAGTGCAATAAATTAAATCTTTTCCTTGAAAGTTGAAAGATGGTGGTCTAGGAGGACTAGAAGATGAATTGCCAAATGACTTTTTCTGTAAAGATATGTGTATATGTTACACATATGCATGGAGCATGTTTCCCTTAGGATAGGGATTGCATAGTGGCTTTGTGGAGTGTAGTGAAAAAGAATAAAATATTGTCTCTTTGTTTTGGTTTCCTTCTATTTTTGCTGTGGTGTCTCTGTTTATTTGATTAATAAAAATTCTTGCATCCAATTATGTAGTCTAGATTTTTTTCTACTTTTGTCAACTTTGCTCACTTTTTACTTTGTTTTACTACTTTGAGTAGGAAGCATGTAATTTGTGTAAGAACACAAATTTACAAATACAGGAAGGGTAGTTTAAGAGTGGGTGGCGACTATATTTCAATGCATGTGCTGCATCTGAACATCTAAATAACTGGAGCTTCCTCTTGCCTTTTTATGGCAATGTGTCTCCTCCAGCAGCTTCCTCTTACTCAGCTCTGGTAAGAGGCTGGGCTTCGCATGTTTAGTGTCCTTACCTTTATAGACATTATCAATGATTGATGCAGAAATGATTCATGTAAAAGTAAATATGAATGCAAGAGTGTTCATTACTTGTGAAGTGACAGTTTAGCACAAATCTATGAAGTCACCAATTATTATTATGAGAATACAGAGTTTCCCACTAGTCAACAATTATCAGTAGTTAGCAGGCTTTTGTATCTGGAAATGAAGGCTGTGTTTGTCTTGCAGTATCTGAGACAATGCAAATTGATAACTTGAAGTTCGCTTTAAAATAAAGATGACTTCATTTACAAGTAAACATGCAACAGAATAACATTATAACTTAGTGAATGATTTAATACAGGATTTAATGTTCCGTATTTTAGTTTTCATTAACTGTAGACTGTAACTTATATTTTATCACAAGATTTTCAAATACATTTTTGTGTGATATATGGAAGAATTCTGCGTTTAAGTAGAAGTACTAGTAGGTACCAGTAGAAGCAAAAGTGAAATAACAATATAAAACCTAGATCTAAGCTGATTAAATACCTTACTCTTTATTTATTTCCAAGCTGGACAATTTCATGGAGTTCTTAACTGAAATAAATGTTGCTGTTGACTAAGTAGCTTTGAATGTGGTGTCTGGGATTTTTTCAATATATAGTTTTATAATCTCTTTTAGTTCAGTGCTTGCTTGTGAATTTGAACAGTAGCAGAAAAAGAAACAATTAGCAGTATAGGCCTACTTTGCTGTTCACCAGGGAAGGAATCAGTGAAAATGTTTTAATCTGTTAAAGTGATAAATTAATGTGTGAGATAAAGTGGTGCATTAATATTGTTTCATCGGTTGTCTCCTGTCACTTGGCAGTAGTTCTGATTTCCCTAAGACTGATTGAGAACTACCAAACTTAGTAATTTAGGTTACTAATGAAATATTACCTGAGCACTTCATCCATGTTAGGTTTACTAGCTCTAGTAACGACCACTGAACTATTACATTTACATCATCAGTTCACGTGTGTCCCAAAGCCATATATTCTGAAAGAGTCCGAATTATTTCTCCTGATAGCTTTTTAAACAGTGGATTTCAGAAGCTGCCGTGCAGATTCTGCTTCCTCCTTTTTTTCTCTATCCCCATAAAAAAAAGCTGTTTGAAGGAGAGAATATTGATCTATCTGGTAGCGTGTGTAAACAGATGTGGTGGTTATGGCTATAGCATGATCTTAGCAAAACTTTATCAGGAACTTCAACAGCATTAAGGCAGAATGATTTTTATTTATTTTCACATGCCTCCACCTCCCCTCCCCTGGCTATTATAATGAACTAATGTTGAAAGCCAAAGACTGTAAGATTATTTATACTTTGACCACATACTGAAAATCATCCTCATCCATTTTTTTTTCTGGCTTAGGTTCTCACACACAAAACTGACATTCACACATGTTTCTGGAGCATGTGATTAGCAGTGTTCCAGGTGACACTGATGTTAGGCTGAATGCTATACTTATTTTCTGTGCTTGTTGTGATTTGCCTGATAGCATCAGGACAGAATGTCATTATATCTAACTCTTTTAGAATTTCACCTGTTGCTTTCTTGCCTTGTTTTTGTATTAGTATTAACGTAGGAGTATTTCATGTTGTGACAGATGCCAGAAATGCAATAGAACTACTGCTCTATTTTTTTTCTTTTTTATGAGATAATCCTATTTACTGATTAATTATGTTCAGTAATGAATTGTAATTCTGAAATGCTTAGTTTGTGGCAGAAATATTTGTAAAATATAAGATGAGGTTTTAAAGATAGACCATGATAAAAGAATAGAGACATAAGTTGAGCAGAGATGGCTTACATCTTGAATGTTGTTGTAGTAATCTTAGTAACTCTTTGTTTAATACTGCAGTATGAACAAGGAAATATTAATATTAAAGGTATGATAGTATAATAGACTTGCACGTTATCTTTTTTTCATGTATGTTTTGCAGGTTTTGTTTTTAAATGATGGTTTTTAGTCATTCTGTGGAGTAATAAGCAAAAAGATGAGCCTAAAACTTTCTCTGTGAATTGGTTGATAAGGCATATGTGAAACTAATCTTGAGATGTGTAATAATCAGTCATATGCAATAGCTATGTGAAGCTTAACGTACAGTAAGCTTAACGTACAGTAAGCTATATGAAGCTTAACGTACTCTAAATGTTAATGCTCTTATTTTCATAGGTGGAGTTTCATGGCAGCTTTCAGTTAGTCATTATGTTGTAGGATTTTTTCAAAATTTTCTTGCCCGACACCATGTAACAGCTAATTTGAAGTCATTGAAGTCCATCATCGTAATGACTACTTGAGGACTCTTAAACTCAGGAGTTATTTGCATTCTCTATGCATGCATGAGATTGTGCTGTATTGGCAATTCTTGAGAGACTAATGGAGAAGAAGCTGCATGGGTAGTCCAGGGTACAAAACTAGCTGCCTGCTTCAGTGCAACCACTTGTATTGAGTAGGTCATGGTTCCATCTCACCTTCCAGTAAAACAAAAAGTATCATCTTCAGCCCAGTTAGCTTGCAGGGTTAAAATTTTTTCCTGCTCCTTCTAATTTAGATTATATCTGTAAAAGTATTGGGAGGTGGGGTGATAGTGAGCCACAGTGGAAGAATCAAAACTCAATTAGGAAAACACCATTTGATGCTGTCACTTTCTAGCACATAGACAGTATCTATGTCTGCCGGAAGAGAGACAAAGGAGTCAAGTTTTTGCTTTTCCTGTGTTTTCTAAATCAGAGTATCCTTCTGGAATAGCTGTTGGCATTAAGTTTAGTTTTGAAGGAGGGAGTCTGTTGTGCTCTGTGATTGACTTCTTATATGTGTTTTTCTTCCCCCCTCTTAAGTGCACATTGAAGGAAACAACTTGCAGAACTAGATAGCTGAAGGTACACCCAGCCATTACAGGAATGTGTGGTATGAGCCCCCTCAGAACATCTACTCACCCTTTCTCTCTGCTGATTGGCATGGTCGCTGCTGCCCACATCTCAACCCTCTCATGTGCACAAATTGCTTAATTAGGATAGAGTGAGGTAAACATTAGTTTTGTGATAAACATCAGTACTGAAGAGAAAGAATTAGTCCTGTTGTGACCTGAGGAGGGCTTTTGAATTGGGTTGTAAAAGGTGGAAGGTTTAACTCTTTATGTGCCCTCTTTAAAGGATTTCACACGGGCTGTAATTCTCTGTAGAATGTTTTATTTCGAGTTTTGAACACTATCAACAAACTCGTGTATAAGAAAGCTAATAATTTGGATTTTCATTTTGCATTTTTTGCTACTAATTTTGTTACACTGCTAACCATTTATGAAAATTTAGTTGTATCTGTTCTCTTTTCTGTCTTAAGTCTCTAAAGTCTCAAACACCTCAGCTTTGGTGTTCCCATCAATGCTGTTAGTAGGAATTTCTTAACACAACTAGTGGGGTTTTGTTTGTTTCTTTTCAGAATAAGGAATGAAGTAAGGTAGACTTCTGTAGAGAGTGTTATATATGTCTCTAGTCAATGTATGAAGTTTGCTTTTTTAGTCCCATGTACTGTGAAATTTTTAATCTTTTATTTTTAATAGCGATTTCAGTCTTTTTCAATATTGTGTATGGGATCATGGTCTAGAGTTCCTTTTTCACTGCAAATTCTCCAGTTAGATTTTAAATGTCTTTTTGTTGACAAAATACATCTTTCTTGTCTAAATGTGCTCGAAGTTTACCTGTGCTAAGGTATAACTTGTTTGTGTTTTTTGGTGTACTGATAGTACAGATTATGGATGCCTTTGCTATACTTGTAATAGAATCTTGTAGCCACTGAAAGAGTCCATTTGTGCAGCAGTGGTATAACACTTTATTGCTGTGGCAAGCCTTAGTTTAATGACTTGAATGTTGGTAAAACGGAAGTCCAAAGGTGGATTCACTCTGTAGAATGGATCTTTGCTTCTTTCCTCATAAATTTTGGAGTAAATGATGCATTGACAATATTTTAAAATATGTAGTGCCTAGAATATAATTAAGATATTCATGTTAAATTGCTTTTCTATGAATCAGCAAAACTGTTGATCACAAAATGGAGGCAGATGTTTCACTAACCTGCAGAAGTCGATAGACCTTGTATTTAAGAAATGCAGTTCAATTGTACTAGCATGGCAGCTCTACTCAAAGGATTTTCAGGATCCATGCAGGAAAAACTGATTTGTGCTAACAGTTAGGGAGAGCTGACTTCATTTTTTATGAGAAACAATGTTGAGACACTAAGTATTGTGATGTGTTTGTTGCAGAAAAATAGTTTGTTAGGCTAATATAGCCTAAGTAAATATGGAGTAATGAACTGCATCAGAATGACTGATCCTCAAGTTAGGAGTGCTGGACTTTGGTTTTCTGTTGGCTGACCCTGTTCTTGTTTGTTAATAGCTGCAATGAGGAGCTTAAGAACTTTGAATTATCTTTTTCTGAAAAAGATAATTGCAGAACCTGGCTAGTGTTGTCATACCATTGAATTTTTTTGACAAGAGTTCAACAGAGGTTTGAGACCCTGTGACTTGTCTTAGTGAAATTGCATTACATTGTAAAGGCTGTAATGGAAGGTTGGCACTGGGACTTTCTCCAGGGTGATGGACCCAGCACAAAGCTCTTCTATGTACCTTGTTTCTATATGATCTCTCCCCCACGAGCACCTCTCTTCCTTTTTCCAGGACTTAGTGACAGGGTAAGGATTTGTTGAAGAACGTGCAGGAGGGTGTTCAGGCTCTGATGTTTCCCTGCCCCAGGCAGTGGGAAGGCAACTGAGTGTAAAGGAAATACAGAAAGGGAGAACAGTGTGTCAAAGTGACTGCACAGAAAAGTGCAGCGCAATGCACAATGTTGCTGTTGTATAGAGTAAAAACAGTAGTATTGTAGAAATGTATTATGAACATCTAGTAGTCCTGATGTTTGAAGGTTTAACGATGGCATTGTTTATTATCAGTATTGTAAAGAGAAAAATTGTATTCTGGTAGGTAATTCAAAGAAAGATGTGCTTTGGGTTGTATTATTTTCCAGTGACAGAAGGAAAATTTCTTTACATAACCTTTAGTACTGAAAAAAACCACATTCTGTCCAAGGTATGCTGTGCTCAGGCTGAGCTGCTGGAGCACACTCAGGGATAATGCAGGGTTCCAGATTCCTGGTAAGATACACTGTGTAGAAATGCTGGAGATGTTTAACTCAGTAACCATGTAACCAGGGTTGTGATGCAGTGTTGTTAGGAATTTAAGGATACTGCAAATAGGTTAGAAAATACATTTGCAGATAAAAGATGAGAAGAAAAAGATGTATGTCAAGAGAAGAAAAAGGGAAATGGACCTACAATGATTTCCTAGAAGCTGGTGTTTGAAATCTACCTTCAGGCACATGTATGCCTATATTGTATTTGTGTGTGTGCATATATGCATGCAATCCACTGAAAATTTCTAAAGTGCCATTGATATTTGAGATTTACAAGTAAAAATAAAGCTCATGAATTATTTCAGATGCTTTGAACAGTTAAAATTGCAAACTGTTGTACTAGAAGGAAGAAATACTTTTCATGTTTCATTTGAGGGGTTTTGTTTGTTTGTTTTGACATTTATTTTTTTTCTTCTATTTCCATACCTGGGCTGTTTGTGGAAAAAGGATACAAATCATAAATATAAAACCGCAACGAACTATTAATGAATGGGTGGTAAAACACAGTGTTTTTCAACATCCATCTATTGAGTCTGGCAGATGAAAGGATGGGAGAGAAGCAGCAATGAGTGGAATCCAGAAGTACACAGGGACCTAGAAGCAAATATAAATAGAAAGATTATTGGAAAAAGGAAAAAACAGTCATGTGTGTATGTGTAAGAGATCATCCTTTAAGACTGGTCTGCATGGGGTATGGATTTGATAATGCCTTAGAGGTGTATATCTGTAGTCCAACTCAGGCTTTTAGCTTTGAAAGTGTCTGACACAGTGTCTGATATCAGCAAAACAATATCAGATGTATACAGGTTTTAATTTTCTTTTTTTTTCTGAAAATTTTTGTGGCATAAAAGAGTTACTTGTGAGAATTCTTTGTGAAGCCTAACATTAAAATAAATTGTTCTTTCCCCCTTCTCCTTTTCTTTTTCTCTAGGATCCCGTCTCCGCCAGGAGGACTTTCCACCACGGATTGTTGAACATCCTTCAGATGTGATAGTCTCTAAAGGAGAGCCCACAACTCTGAACTGTAAAGCTGAAGGACGGCCATCTCCTACTATTGAGTGGTACAAGGATGGAGAGCGAGTAGAAACAGACAAGGATGATCCGCGCTCCCACCGCATGCTGCTTCCCAGCGGATCTTTATTTTTCTTACGTATCGTGCATGGACGCAGGAGTAAACCGGATGAAGGAAGTTATGTTTGTGTAGCCAGGAACTATCTTGGAGAAGCTGTGAGTCGCAATGCATCTCTGGAAGTGGCATGTGAGTAGTTATATATGATTACCACTGTGTAAAACTCTATAGTTGATTTCATGCTGTCATCTAGCACTTGCAGACAGTCAGCAGTCTAGGAGATAACAAAGGTCATTTTGTCATTAGCTATAGCTCTTAGTCAAGGCATTTTTACATACATTTGTATAGTAGCAGTGACCATACAGAATATGTGATGTACACTGAAGCAAGGCTCTAGCCAGTATAATCATGATTGGCACACATGTGGACAAAGGCTAATCGTCCTCTGAAGATTAATTTAATTTTTAAATTATGACTAAAGTTGGTTGTACTGAAACTAATGTGGACAAATACCTATCATTTAATACAAGGTGTACTGTCTGTTTCTCTTTATCTAGTCATCTGTTACCTCAACAGAAGCAGATAGCTTCTTGGTGACCCATGTTCTGTACTGCTGGAAACCTCAATATATGCTTCTCCATCATAAACTTGATGCAGGCCTCATTCATTATGTGAATGGCAAGTGAAATTGTTGGCCATTTCTCATATTATCCAGGGCAGTCTTATTCTTTATCAATTCTCTTTGTCTTAACTGAGAAGTTGTCACAGCTCTTTCAGAGACCACTCAGCATGCGTGATCTGCTTCCACTAGAGTTAGCAGAGACATTCATTATATTTGCACATCAAATAAGGTCATCTTACATAAACTACCATGTGTTGCATGTTATTTTTTTACTGCTTAATTGTATGAGCTGAATAAACACTAATCTTTTTATTCAGAATATCAACCATGGGTAGTTGTGTATTTTCCCGTAGAGGTGTATTGTAGTAGATTTTTGAATGCTTTTCTCTTGCTGGACTTCAGTTTTCCCTCCACAGTTCTTCATCTGCCAGTAGTTTCACTGAAATGTGTTTTGCTGAAGTTGGGCTTTAGCACAAACTTGTACTACTTAGTTGATAAAGAGTGGATTTAAGTACACATTGAAAGGTATGTTGGGTTAAATAGGAAAAAAAAAAAAAAAAAAAGAAAAAAGCACAGATTCCTTTACTCCTGATTCAGTCTGAAGTCTTTTGTGGCTAAAGTGATGTGATCTTGAGGCTTCAGTCTCCTCAGAAATTGCAGAAAATGCCATTTTTGAGATATCTAGATTGTGCTGTAAGCCAAGTAGAACAGACTTGTTGACAACCTTCCACTTGTCGTGACCTAGATGCCAGAACTGTTTCAAACAAAAACGAAAAGTTTCAGCACAAAATGAAGGCATAAGTAAATGTGTATCTGCCAATAAAGACATTACAGAATTTTATTCAGTTTGGTTAGGTATTTAGGAATCAAGAAGACGACCAATTTAAGGAAGGCAGAAATCTGGGTAAGTATGACTCTAGATAAATTTAGCAGATTATTTCTTTGTACCTGTAGTTTTTCAACTGTCTGTTTACAGGAAACTGTAAACTGTCTCCTGTGAGAGAGGCTAAACACTTTGAAATCTTTATTACAGTCCTGTTGAGATTTGGGTATCTCCTGTCAAAGTTCAGAAGATTGTTCAAGTTATACCTTGAGTCATTAAAGTGAAGCGACTGATTATTTTCTATATTTTGCCATTTTTCACTGATCCTTACTTCATTGACTGCTGAGAGACTTGTTACTGTATCTTTAGTCTCTGGAGTTACTGCTTTGACCACTGTAGCTGGTGGCAAGTATGTGAGATCATAGAATCATAGAATGGTTTGTATTGGAAGGGACCTTAAAGACCCCCCTGCCGTGGGCAGGGACACTGTCCACTAGATGAGGTTGCTTAAAGTGTCATCCAGCCTCGCCTAGAACACTTCCAGGGAAAGGGCATCCACAACTTTTTCTGGGCAAACTGTTCCAGTGTTTCACCACTGTCAGAGTAAAGAATTTCTTCCTAATATCTGATCTGAATTTACCCTCAGTTTAAGATCATTACCTCTCATCCTGTCACTTGTTGGAAATAGTAGAAGACTTTAAAAATAGTGAAACTGAGTTTTTTTCTCACAGTTATTTTTAAAGCAGGGCTATAGAACGTGAAACCTGACATCTGAAACCATAGCCAAAGATTTTGCAATAGCAACATGTACCTGGTGCCTGATTATTTTACTGTTTTTGTAGTTTAGAAATTTAACGGACTTGAATTCCTCAATTAAATGGTTTAACAGTCTAAAGCAGGCACTCCTATTCCCCTTCAACAGTGCTTTTTCTTTTCTTGAGTCATACTGTGGTTGTAGTTACAGGAAGGTCTTCATCAAAGAAGAAAATTGTAGGTAATATATACATTGCTTTTTTACCTAATTTTCAAGATTCCACTAGTTTTATGTTCACTGGTTTTAAAAGCACATGGCAGTACTTGATGTGTATCAAAGGCATCCTTTGGAGCATGATAGCGAAACTAGCTGGTTTCTCTTGGTTTTGAGACACTGCTTAATATGATTTTTGGTTCTAAATCAAGTTTTCAAGTGACTTCCAGAGCATAGTTATATTAAGGCTGTTTTTCTAATGTCAGTGTTTCTGGACTGAAGAAGATGGGCAGGTCTGTAGCAGGGAAATGAGGGAAATGAGTTGTTGCTGATAGCCTGTTGTCAACAGTGAGTCCTCATTCACCTGTTCCACTGCTGCTGAAAACCATTGAGTTGCCTGGATACTGCAGCCCTGTCCATGGGAGCTGGGACAGCTGCGTGTGATTTGGTCTTGCTTGTGCTATCTGTAACGGTGCTGAAAACTGCTCTTTCCACACTAAGCCAAGCTGTTTTCATCATCAGAAAAAGGACGGTTGTCCTTTGCTGACAGTAGGGGTGTGGATTATTATCTGACTGTAGGTGGCCTCAAATTGTGCCTCAAGAGACAAACTGCTACTTTTTACAGGTTTAATGCTTGAGGCTGCTGTTTTAGTGAAAAAATCAGTAATTGTTTTACTTTGCTTATTAATGCTTATTAAATTGTCAGTTGCAAATAATGTGCACTTGCAACTTTTGAATGATTTATGAAGAAATATTTCTTTTATGTATTTGTTAAGTGTGCTCATGCTTATGCATTCAGATGATCAACGCTGTTAACTGTGGTTCATTCTCTTCTACTTTCTCCCCTGCTTCCTCCCCCACCTCGCCTTGGGCACCTATCGCAAAAACAGTGGGATTGAAAAGCTTGTCATATATTGATATTTATATGCAAAGACAGAAGAAAAACTCAGAAGTGAAATTCAGTTGAGGCATACAGTGATTTTGAGCATAGTGTGGCCTATCTTGAATGCAATCTTTTTATCCCTTCGTTTTCTTGAGCAGTTTTTGCAAGTTGCTGAAGTACCTAAGCTTTTTTCCATCACATAGCAGATAACACCTTTTCCAAATATGATGACTTTAGGTACCAACCCATCCAAAGTATTTAAGCTTTTAAATCCAGGCCTATTCAGAGCATGTGCATGCAATCAAGGGCAGTTATTTTTGTGCTGTGTATGTCCTTGGAAAAAATTTCTCTGTGCCAGTGAAACAGAGATTTGGGAAGTTACTTAAAAAACAATATTAACACACAGAACATGCTTTTAGGTTTTTTTTGCCTTAATTTAGAAAGTTTTTAATCCAGAAGACATTTAGGAAGAAATAGGATTTTTTTTTTTATTTGAAGACATATTTTAGGATTGATATGACTTATTCTATTTCATTCTTCTTTGAATGCATTAATCCATGGTGTGCTCTGTGTGGGTTACTTCTTTTCAGTAGGAGCTTCCTCAGAAGCTAAAAATAATGCTAATGCCAGAAGCAAAACCATTCTTCTACAGTGTATGTAGCAAATTCTGATGTAGTATTTGTATATTTTATGGTTACATCATTAAAAGTAAATGTTCTAGGCCTAAAACAACTACAAAGAATGGTATTCAAAAGAGTAAAATGTCATTCTTTTCATTTTGTGTATTAGAATGTTTTTGTTGAAATTGAACAAGGGTTGGCATTATTAGAAATATGCTCAGATTTTCTTGGGAAAGGGAAGTTGTCTTAAAATAGTTTGATCTTTCATGAAACTGCTTTCATATTTGAAAGCCAGAAGTTTTAAAATAAAAGCAGTTTTTCACAATGTCTGAATTGACATGGTTGAACCTATATGGTGGAGTTTTCCAGTGGGAATATCAGGAGACACATTTGCAATAGCAACCCTAGCTAGGATTTCAGTTGCGAGCACTGGGGCGCCACATGTAAGCAAGAGAAAGAGCATGAGGGTCCTTGCATTGAGTCAGGCTGCCTCTGATCTAGCCTGAGTCAGAGGCAGCCCCAAGAGATAGCAGCTGTAGCCCCAGGTGTTAAATATGTGACAGCAGCTTGATCTATCGACCACTGTAAGAGGGGCTTTGGCCTAAATGAAAATTCATGAAAAATTGATGAAGTCCCCAGATTATTTTTTTCTCTTTTCCTTTTCCAGTGCTGTGCCAATGCAGCAAGGAGAGATTAAATGAGGTGTTGAACGCTTTAGTGGCAAGGAGGTTGTGGTTCAAAGGTTAGGGGTCAAGGGAGGGGGAAAAAAAAGACCTATTTTCTACCTTACTTTCCTTTAGAAGAAAACATGAGGCTTTTCAGATTAGCTGGGATTTGCTGCCATTTTACTATAAGAAAAAAACCCTCAGGAATATTCACAAATAAGGTTCTTTTCTGCATTGGCTGGCAAAGGGTAGGAGTGTGTGGGTTGGTGCTAATAGAAAACAGTGGAAGACTCTGACTCATAATTCAGTTGGAGAACCAGAAATAGATTGAATTTTGTAATGGCAGTGTAAATTCGGGCTTCCATCTTTCTGAGTCTGTGCTTGAACTGAAGTCATTTGGAGAAAGAAGGGGTCTTGCATTATTTATGTCACAGATTGCTTGAATAGCATGCTTTGGAACACTCTCCAAACATAATGATCCTGTTTATATTAGATCCAAAACTGAATTATGTTTTTATCTGTAACAAAAGAGGTTAGAGTAGTACACTGAGTTTAGTGTGAGGAATCACAGGTGTATTCTGAAGCAAGCATAAGACAGATCTTAAACACAGGAGACAGTAATTTTACAAATAAAACAGATATGTTTTAATATTCAGTGAATAAAGACTGAGAGGTATAAAATATATGCTATGCAATCATCTCTGTATCATAATGCTAATGGCTATTTGCTGGAGCATGTGCAAAAGGCTGCAATATGTTCACAATAATGGAGTTAATAATTTCATTTCAGATAGGGTAAAGACCACCTGTAAAACAGGATGAAAAAAGAGCACAATGTATGTGGCTGTAAAATGGGTGGATGATTTTTCTCATCTAGTTTCTATTCAATATATGACTTAAAGATAAAAATTGTTTTTAATTCTGTTACTGGTAATTTCAAAATCTGATTTGCTTTGGGGTTACTTTCACATATGGAAAGTACATCCTGTTCATTTACTTATACCCCCTCACCCTCATCTTCCTAAAGTGAGTGTGAAAAGCTTCCTGTCTGAGATTGGCAGTCTTTTACTCTCATCAAGACAGAAGTAATTATTGTAGAAATTTAAATGCTGGAGACTGTGCTCCTGTGGATAAGCCATATCAGGACATCGAAAAGCATCATGCTTTTTCTCACTCTGCATTTTTCTGAGAAGAAATATAACAAACCATGCCTATTATCACAGCACTCTTAATGAAAATAAAATTCCCCTTTTAGAAGAAAATAAATAAAATTGTATCTGATTAGATAATCAGGGAAAAGGCATAAGATGGGGAGGAACACTTCAAACCTTCTCGGTACTTCTGAAGCCTGCAATAAGCTATTTCTGTGAAAGATGAAGCCATTGGGGATATGATTGTTGGAAGCCATTACATAATACAGCATTTCTGTATAGGACATATTTAATTCTTACAGTCACTATTAAAAATTAAAGAGTTTAATAAATACTAATGAATGAAGCCATATCAAATAGATCAAGATTTGACTGATGTGTCATTGCAAAGTTTCCTTTTGAGCCAAAAAAGTAGTTCTGATTATATACTTTATTAGTTTAGCTTTTAGCTGAGCATGTGTTTCTACTGCTTCTGAATTCACCTGGGAAAAGAAACCTAGACATTTGAGAGGGTGTGATTGTCGTACCAGTAGCCAGAATGAACCAGAATTTTCATGATAGAGGTGCTCTTCATCAGAATAACTTAAACTGTGTCTCCTGTCTTTAACACATTTCTCACAAACTGTTAAAGATTGTGCTTCAACATTGATGCCTTCAACATGGACAAAACCAGTACTTCCCATCATCATCCATAGGATTTAGATAGGAGATTTCATTGTTACATCTCCATTTCTTGTCCTTTGAGCTTCACCTGGACATGCAGATTTAAATATTTAGTTCAAGGCTAAAAATGCTAATGACTTTCCGCATTTAAGAGCTACCAAACAGATGGTAGATTGAAATATACTTAACATGAGTTCAGTTGTCATATCAATCTGTACAGTGCCTGTAGGTTTCTCCAGACTTTGTTCTTGTTCTGTTTTCTTTTCCTTGTTCTTTTCATTCTGTGGTAGGTGTTCGTGGCCCAATGATCTCTAAAGAGAGATGTGCAGATTCACACAAAACAGGCAGGCTTGGGTACCAGAAGAGTGTTCATTGTGAGCATTTAATCCCAGCTGGTTATGTGTGCTAAGGAGGGTACGCCAGCCCAGTGTAAAGTTTCTTTAATAGCTAGAAGTTGGTTCCACTATGTGAATTAATTCCTTCAGAACAGGTTAGTATGTCCTTGCAGTTTGCACTGCGTACAGTCTAGTATCATCCCCACCATTCTTGTAGTAGAAATAGTTTCCAACATCCAGAAATGGTTAGAAAAGCTTTCTGCAGGATCTCTAAGTTATTCCTTGAATTCTTCTGACCAGGATCTGTCCTTGTTACCCACCTAAAAGAGAACTTTCAGTGTTACATTTTTAGAAGCTATTTGCAGTGTGCTTGATCTTATTCAGCTTCTAATAATTTCTTGCACATTTCCTCATTTGATTTTTATCAGCTACCTTCTTCCCCTTGCCTTTTTTTAAAAATCAAATCCTGCTGTTTATGTATCGTTGAATGCTCTACCTGATAAAATGTGACAGCTAAGGAACTACTGATGACTTTATAGAAACCTTGCAAGAAATCAGCTGTTGGCTGATCTGTTAGTGTCTGCACCATCACATACTGATTTTTTTTTTTTTTGGTTGACATTTCTCTGATTTTTATTTCATCTGGGAAATGAAGGAGAACAAGATAACATTGCATTTTTACAACTCTGTTCCCTTTACTCAGGAGCCTATAAGCAATATTTGAATGTTAATTTAAATATTAGCTATTGCTGGCATACGCTTCAGACATGTACTATTCTGCAATGTCAAGCTTAAAAATAAGTATTCATTTGAAGTAGTACTTCAGACTATTACTTTGCAAATGTTGCATGACCTCAATTCTAACAAAATTCATTATTACAGTAATTAACAGTAATTATTAGGGTGAGATTGGTAGATGTTTTATACATACATTATATGTATGTATGTATATAAGGGTTTCTTATTCTGATAATCATTGTATTTGTTTGAAGACATGAGAACCTTATCCTTCTTCCTTATTCTATTTTTTTTTCCTTTGTTCAGATATGTTCTTCTTCCTGTTCTTAGAGAACTAAAATTTAATCATGGCTTTGGTGATACTTCCACTTAGAATGCTGCCACAGATTATATACTTCAATTAAATTTCTAAAATTTGGAATTTATTTGGGAAATGAAGTGGTGTTTTTGTTCCACTCCTCTTGCTTGAATTTTTCAAGTGGGAATGATGTGAATGTATATTGATACTTTCGAAATAACTTCTTCATGTTAGAGAAGGGAGGTGTACACAGTCATTTTCTGCTGTCTCATAGTTCTGTCTGCCACTGTACAAGGAGGTGTGAGATGTAAAGAACTGGGAGCCCTGGACCACTGAGTCCTGTGTATTCTACATAGCTGTATTTTGTAATTCCATTTAGAAAAATTTCAAGCTGCATTTTGAAAAGTGGTTTGATTGTTTTCCCCTTCATCCCCAAGCTCACTATGTTCCCTGTTTCTCTTGGAAGCCTGTCTTGGAACTTGCATCTTCCAATGGTGAGAAAAATAGTTCTAATGTTTTCAATATAAACGTAAACATGCCTTATTTATGCTTGTTCTTGTGGTCTGATTTTCCTTTAGTTTAGTTGTTTTCTCTCTTTTGTATTTATAGACCACAGTGGTATCACTTCTCACCTCTGCTATTGCTAAGTTAAACAAGAAAAGCTCATGTGTTCTCTTGGAAAATATTTGCTTGATCCTAGTAGTCATTCTTTACATGTTGTAGTCAGCATACATCTTCTAAGATTGTACATAGTATTTCAAGACTTTCATGCTGTGTGTTATGAACTAATATTAATAACTACTTTATCTGTTTCCTTATCTATCAGTCCTGTGAACATGTTTAACTCTTTTCTTTTATGTATTTAGTAGCTCATAGTCGTTCTATAGCAATCTGTTGCAGATCTTTCTCTTACTCTATAATTCGTAACAGATGAGCTTCTACTTTACTGTAAACTTCCCTGTGATCAGTTCGAAAGTATATGACCTTGCACTTTCTATTATTCCACTTCATCTAGCATCTCCTACACTAGTCTTCGGTGGCGTGCAGCTCTTCTTGTTTAATGTGATCCTGCTGTTGGGTCCTGCTGGACTTGTTGCCTAATCTTGTATGCCAAAATAGAAGGTGGCCTTGGTATTCAAAATTTGCAATTTCTTAATCCACCTGCATCTTGCTGGAGAACTTGAACCTGTGTCCCGGTTTGAGGTAAAGCAGAACCAACTTTCTGTTCAGCAATTTTACATCTTAGCTAGGTCTCTTCTAACTCTCTGAAATTAACAGCATATTGTGGAGAAAACTGCTCGTTCTCAGAGTGATAAGACCAATATTGTACTTCAAGCCAAGGAATGGTATGCAGAGAGGCTCTTGCTTATGCTTATTGCTTTAACAGTCAAGGTCAAGTAACTTCCTTGGAGGGTCGCAAACTGGAAAAGCATAGAAGAGTCCCACCTGTGGGGTGGAGTGGACAGGACAGGTGACCTCAACCTGACCAACAGGGGTATTCTTTCCCATCTGCTTCATGCTCAGTATAAAAGCTGAGGGATCAAAGGGCCAGCTCTCTTCAATTGCAGACGTCTGAAGAGGACCCTGTCTGTTCATCTGACTTTGGTCCCAATCTGTGTGTTCCTGACTCCAGAGCTCGAATCTAGTTCCCATCTGTCAGTGAGTCCAGTCTGAGACTTCCCCGGTGCCTGCCAGTGACATCGCCCTGGGAGCTTGATACAGCTTTGTATATATTGTATCTATTTCATTATTTTCTTTTTGACTTTAATATTCATACTTGGTTAAAGTAGTTTAGTTCATTCTAGACTTGAAATTTCTTTATCTCTTCTTCTGTCTTTGGAGAGAGGGAGGGAGGGGCCACCTGTCATTCTGATTGTCCAATCTGACCTAAACCACAACAACCTACCTCTTGCCCACCTGTTATGCAAAATCATTTGATGAAATAAGTGGGAAAGAAACAAGTTTCTGTCAGCCTATGAACAGAATACCAGCCCAGCAAGGTTGAGCCATATGAACAGTGCTTGTGGGAAGAAAATAATTTCACTGACTCTGATTCTGCTTCTGTAGCAGTCTCAAAACAACAATCCATACATGAGAATCTGAGGGAAAATGTCCCCAGCTTAAGCAGATAGGTGAGTAGCAATCTTGCAAAATAACTTACATTGGTTAATCTTTCAAATTAATTTTTAGATCATAATGTATGCAAAAAGTTCCCCATCTGCTGTATATGTGTAGGCATACAAGTATAATTTAGATGAATGTAGGCATGGAAAAGAACAAAGAATTCATTGTAGCCCTCTGACTTCAACTTTTGGAATTAATTATTGAGTACTATATGTAATGCACCAGGTGACTGACAGTATTATAAGCCCCTAAAGCTGACGGATAATAATGTACACTTTGTATTTTAGCAGAGACAGATATTAAATGGAACTTCAGATGCGGTTAAAATGTAAGAATTACTGTGTTTTGTCCAAAAGAGTACTATTGAGGTAGTTATATAAAATTTCTTAGTTTTTATTTTATATGGAAGAAGGAAATTAGTGATGATGAAAGAAATTAGTGTCCTCAGGACAGCTTTCGATTTATTTCCATGACAGATACAAACTCTTCACAGGTTCTACAAGCGCATATAGCCTTTGAATATGCAGATTATCAGCTGTTAGTATGAAGAGACATTTTGTTTGCAATATGGTCACATATGTTTGCAAAGTGGTTTTGAGAACAATACGTCTTTACTGTTTCTTAGTTTTGAAAGGTGGGACTGTGATCAGTTTTCAGGAGACCTTTCCTGATTTACATCAGAGGCAGTGGCCTAATGCCTTACTGGGTCACACCAGTTGGTCTATCTCGCGCAATGGTCTGTCTTGGTTAGTGACAAAGAATGCTTAGGAGAACACATGAGCTTAAAACTCATGTGAGCCACTCTAAGTGGCTCATTTCCCTCATGGTTTTGGGGAAGTACAGTTGTTTCTCTTTTTAGAATACAAAAAAGGCACAGGTAATGGAAAACCTGTAGTAGTTGAAAGCATCTGGTATTGGTGAAACACTGTCACCTTAGTCATTGAGATATTTGGTATCTTTACTGAAATATTGTCTTTATGAGAGAGATGTGTACGTAGAGTTAAGAGTTTCCTTTCTTTCCCTGCACCCCATTTTTTTCTTTAAGTATAGAATAAAGTTTTGGTAACAAAGATAATACAAGAACACACTTTGAGTATAAATTAGAAGTTCCTGAAGCAAACTGTGAAATTAAATGAACCTTTTAAAAAATGTCAGGATGACTTTTTCTTCTAGAAAAGCATGTTGGTTACTAAAGAGTAAATGAATGACAACAAAATTTAAATTGAAATTATTTTTTGAAAGTATTTGCTGTCATGAATTATTTCACTTCTAACTCTGTCTTCTCTTTTTAATATATTTCTTTTATATTTCAAATCTAGCATCAGCAACTACCTCAAGTTGGGTTGAGTAAATTATGTACACTCTTTGGATTGTTGGGGGGAGATAAGTAGCCTACAGTTTGAACATTCAACTGAGAAATATGATTTAAGCCTCTCTAGATGCTAAAGATACATATTTTAGAGCCCCTGTTCATTCAATTAGCATATATACAATTCTTATTCTACTGTAGAAGCAACATAATTACCAGACTCAAACCTGTAAATTCCACTGTAACCTGTAAATTCCTAGAGATGCATGCCTAAAAGTCAGTGGTGGCAATACTGAACATCAGTCATGTTTTCTTTGAGATTCAGAGCCATCTGTTCAAAGTCATGTATCATGTTGATTGCAGAACCACAAGCAGAAGCCAAATATTTTGATTGGTAGTACAATATTTTAGGAACATGAGGGATAGTCTTAATTTTATTTACCTCCCTCTGCCTTCTATAAAAAACAGGTGACTTACTTCATTCTTTTGGGACTACGTTCCCATTTGGATAACATCTGATCCTGAATATATTAGTTCCTGTAAATTTTGGACTTATAAATAAATTATATATATATAATGTAAAATTTTATTCTATCAATCACCCTACTTCCTCAGGAGCATTTAGTGTAAATAAACTTTTCAGAAATTGGACCATAGGGAAAGAAATTGCAGAAATCCAAACAAAAAGGTTTGCTTTGTCTCTAAGAAATAGACATCTTACAAAAACAAAGCAAAAATCAAAACAAACAACCCAAAAAACCCCACATCACTAAACACCACCACCACCACCCCCCCCCCCAAAAAAAAAAAAAAGAAATAAAAAAACCCAACAAAAAACCA
>JAOTQQ010000001.1:101818670-101831871 GCA_026546715.1 Gallinago undulata | reverse complement strand
CCATCCCTGGAGGTGTTCAAGGCCAGGCTGGATGGGGCTTTGAGCAACCTGGTCTAGTGGGGAGGTGTCCCTGCCCATGGCAGGGGGGTTGGAACTCGGTGATCTTTAAGGTCCCTTCCAACTCAAACGATTCTATGATTCTAAGTACCTAGACTCTTTAAAATGTTTTGGTCTTAGTATATTAAGAAGGCTGTTGAAACAGTTTTAGATTAGTGAACGAGATCATTAGCTGACGTGCATGGACCCTGTATCATTCACTTCACTTAAATTTTGCCTGTATGCATGCATCTCGGATGGCCCAGATTCCCTATTAACGTCAATTAAATCGGATTCTAAATCTAGTACTTAAAAGCTGGCAGTATATTCTAAATGCAGGATTACTATTTTAACTGGAAAAGAGAAACTTTGCTTTGCCAGTTCTCATTTTAAATGTGTACCTTTATTTCCTTGCTTCCCAATCTCTGAAGTGGTGTAAAGATTTACATTTGAATCGCTGATATTGGTGATTCTAAAATCTGGAAAATGTTTCTTAAGTGGGGAAAGATTAGTTGCAAACTGGATTTTGGGTCAATTTTAATTTTCAGTTGCAGTATGTCACAATCTTTGTCATTCCTTGTCAATCAACAAAGTGTCTGAGGTATTGATGGTTGAAGTTGGTTGTTCTGGAAAGTCTCAAGAGTTTGTCTCAGGTACATGCTATTGCTGTATTGTTTCAGGGTTCAGAAATGCTGTGATGGGCATATCGTGTTTGTTCACATTCCTGCCTGTCAACACTTTAGGAACATCTTCAGTACCCTTTTTCCTACTGCTCATCCTGATCAAAGCATGACCTGCTTACTGAGATTCTCATAAGATAATCATTTAATAGCAACTCTGGGCCAGAAGACAAAAGAAAAGATAGTTTAAGAGCTCATTGCTAATTTCTCTCCCAGTATAATCAAATCAGTACAGCTCTCCAGCCAGGACTTATAACCCTTAATAAGTCACTCTATTCGATTAAGAGGAATTGATTTTCTTCTACTGTGGATCATAGTGATTATGACAAATATGGTATCTGCTGCTCACTCCCCTATCTTCCCTGCTAGCGTCCATTTGTTTGTAGGGTCGGCAGGTAAGCGAGCCAGAGAGATGACGTGGTGTCATTAACTGCAGTTGGTGTCAGCGCTCTGACAGTTGTGGAATTGAGTGGTTCCATAGATCAGAGCAGAAGCCAGTTGTGAGGGTCTCGCACAGCAATTACATATTTCTGACAACTCTACTGACAGTCTTAAATGCAGGAAATGATGGAACAGTAAATTGTAATTGCAACTAGGAGAGCAACTTGCAATCAGTGGTGTTGTGGTGGCAGCATACAGGCCATAGTTTAGAGGTTAGCCAACAGTAAAGCAGGTGGGAGAAGGGGAAGGAGAGCTGTCAAGCTGCCATGTTTCAAAAGTAAAGCAATATTCACCTTCTCTTCAATGGGAGGTTACCAGTGCGTTCCTTGACAAGGTTACCTATTTGCTTTCCCTAAGCTTATTGGCAGTAGAAAATTTGATTGACTTTTTAATTAATTTAATTTTGGGGGAAGCAGGGTGGGAGTAGAGGGATTTAGGTAAATGCCAGTGCTGCTCAAGATAGTTTTGTGAATGGTCACATAAAGGCACATAAATGTTTGTGTGTACTGTTTAACTCTTTGGACTATCATGAGCAAAGCCAAACAGCAAAACAAGACACTATATCTAACGGGGATTTTTTCTTTCCACATCACGGTAATAGCAGCCTATACCTGGTCAGCTTTTCTTCTGAACGCCAAGGTGTAGATAACATAGCAGGTGCAGATGAACTTTGGGAAGAAGTCAGCCAGTCATATGGTTTGGCTCTTTATCTGTTAAAACTGTAGTAAAAATTATGTAAGAACATAGCAGATTTTTTAAAAAAAAAATGTTTTTACAGAAGTATTCCCTAACCCATCTCTGGGCATCTGCTTAAGAAGCTTTACTTTGAAATCTATTTAATTACCTTCTTGCTGAGCAAGGGAAACTAAATGATGATTTCAGTGTCAGATTATACAATCTGAGTAAATTAAGGTAAAGTTTTCAAAATCAGTATGTTCATATGTAGTTTGACATCCTGCATAATCCAAGCCACAACTTCTGTAGTAGGATCAATAATTTTGGCTGGAAAGAAAAAATGTTCTTGTTTTAGGGCCTGAACTTGTTCTGTGTTATCCTGAATAATACTGAATCCCTGTGTAGACTTAAAAAGATTTCAAGTGAGGGAAATCATGTTCCCTCTAAGCTGTTTAATATTGAGATGACTCAAAGGTAAAACTACTACTTCATTTTCAGTTGTTCTGTTCCAGTTAGCCTTCAGTTCACATTTCTTTTAAAATTTGTACAAACTGAATATTCTGTAGAGGAAAGAGTTTTGATGCCCACACCATGTGGTATTTCTGAGACATAGTATGTCTTTTAAATACTGTAGCTGTTTCATGCACTTGACATTTACTTTCCCTGCATAGCTATGTCGAATCGTGGTAAAATGGGATTCAAATCGCCAAGTGCTATCTCATACTGTGTTTTGCAGCTTTCAAACGCTGATTAGATGATAGTCTGATGGGTTTGGAGTGCCTGGAGTCTACAGCCTTTGGATCCAAAGACAGTTTTGAGGGAAGCAAGATAGATTAAAAATTTTCAGTTTTCAGCATATTCTGAGAAACTTGCTTCAGTAACACCAAACAAAATAAATAAAAAATCCAGTTCCTTCCATTAACTTATGTTAACTGGAATAAGTTCCAGTAACTTATTCCATTAGCTTTTTTTTCGCAGATGCAACTTCCAGACATGAAATGCTGAGATTCTATAGTGGGAATGTTACCCTAAGGAAAAAGCCTTGAAAAATTGCAACTTGCATAAATAATTACTACCTATGCCTTCTCTTAGATCTAGTAACTCGAATTGTTAAATATCACATTATAAATTGTGATTTTCAAACTTCAAATTATACTTATGTCCCTTTTGTGAAAACTGTCTAGTGCTTATGTGTACTTTAAAAGTGTGGACAGTAATATTGGGCAAAATATCACAGGAACAGCCTAATCATTGGCAGTTGCACACTGGGTAAACATCTTTGCTGCTGTTTTTCTACAAGAAGAGATCATTTTAGTAA
Organism: Gallinago undulata; assembly: GCA_026546715.1. NCBI lineage: Eukaryota > Metazoa > Chordata > Aves > Charadriiformes > Scolopacidae > Gallinago > Gallinago undulata. Next base: position 101,828,721 of record JAOTQQ010000001.1, on the reverse strand, counting down.
ATTTTAGCTGCATTGTAAGGTCAGCTAAATCATTGCTCCCTTGGTTATTCCCCTTTTCCTCTAGGTTATAATCTTCCATTCTGTCCCTGTGGGGTTTTTTGTTTGTTTTGAAACATGATCTTACAACAAATCTTGAACTGCGCCCAGTTTTCCAAGCAATGCTTATTTGTATAGATTGCTTACCACTTCATTATCCAGTAATGTGTGTTGTCTGAAAATTGGATTAGTAATGACCTTATATTTTCTTCTCGATTACTGACAGATATTGAATTGTTTTGAGGGTGTGAACCAATTCTAACATGACTCCACTAGGAACTTGCTTTTTTCATCGGTAATTCCCCAGTGATACCTCTTTTTCTGGATTTATCAATTACTAGTTTCAAATCCACTTAGTATGTGCCAAGTTTAATTTGTATGGTGCTAATTTTCTAATGCAAATATCATGTGCTCAGATGCTTCACTGCCTATATAACCTCTTTTCTATGAAAATGTGTTGATCATAATATAGTGAGATGTGATATAGTCATCAGCCCCCTTCTGAACAGCGGGTTCAAAGCTTTTATTCTGGATTATTGGACCATTTGATTTATTATTCTTTTTAAAGCAGTCTTGCTTGTATACTGCAACTTTGGCTTCAAGGGTGCTCCCTATTGGTGTTGCTTTTGAGTGTGCAATGCTGCTTAATGCTGTGAGTGAAGCAAGACAATCTGCTAAAGTAGACCAGTGCAATTTACATTAAGAGGCTGTCTTAAATGTATATAAAATCTGGTTATATGAACTAGAAAGTGGAATAATCGGCTATGAGAATGTGATGTTTCCTAATGTTAAATAGGAAGGAAATTCTTCAGCAGCCTTCTTTCTTATGCCTTTATCTGATTGTATTTATTTTGTTACTTTAGTAGCAGTGGTTGCTGGAAATAAAAATTTGATATTTAAATTACTATTTTCACCCTAAAATTATCTACTTAAATGAAACCTTTTTGTGGACAGCTTCTTTCTATTTAAGGCCTATAAAATCTTCTTGTTCAAGTCCTCTGTACATTGTTTTGGCTCATGCAATTTGTAGATGTTGGAATGCTGTTAGGACCATGGGGTACCAAAGGTTAGAGTAATACAGAGGGTTCTCTTGTTCTTTCCTAGGTTGACTCTATCTCTCTGAACAGTACTTAGAGGATACAGAATGTCTCTGGGCCAAACTATTTTCCATCTAGGAAATCTGCCAATGACAGTGTATGACCTCAGTTGTCACCTACTTTTTATATATGACAGTCTTGATGCTTAGTATATTCCTTCTCTTCTCGTCACCACTTGAATATTAAGGTTTCTAATACAAAGAGAATTAGCATATGGTTTACTTGCTAGAATTTCTCTAATAATGAGCACTTGATAGTATAGAGGTGATTGCATTACCAATACCTTACTTAAATAAACTTTTTTTTTCTGAAAGTGTTAGCTAAAATGTAAAGTGAAAATTCCAATGTGTTTTGGTAGAATTGGTCTTCAGTTGCTCTCTGGTTTTATATTTTACGTCTTGTAGAGTCTAATAGTTCACTGATAATTTCCCTGCCTTGTTCAGAAATCCACTAGCCAACTAGAATGAGTATCAACAGTTAACATTTATCCCCCTTCTTTTGGAATTTCCATTCTGAGAACAAGAGTGACTGTAAGCATCATAGAAACCACAGCTAGAAGGCACTGATTTTGCTTTTAGAAACAGAATGTCCTAATCCGCTAGAACCTCAGGGTATGCTAAAGAATAATGAATGCCTCCATTTTTGTATGTGTGCAAAAAACTCTTTTGTAGGAAGCTGTATTTATGTCAGAGAATAATTTCACATATATGAATGCTAAAAATGATAATCAGTGTAAGATTACAAAAAACAGTTGCTCTAACATATGTGAATCAAGGTCGAGAATTTCTTTGCTACTTGATGTTCCTAAGCAAAACATTATGGTTAACTTACAAACCCATGAACATGAATTCAGAGTGATACTGCACTCTTCAGTATAATGTAAAAAAGTACTGCTATTAAAATAAGTCATGTACTTAACAGTATAACAAAGGAGTTGAAGGAATGGTTGAAGAACATAACTAGGTGGTGGAAATCAACAAAGATCCTTTCAGATTTTGCTGTGTTTACTGGCTGCTTTCTATGAGCTCATCTAATGCTGTAAGTCAAGCATAGAAGTCTCAGTGGACATTTGATGATTGTTCATGATACTACATCATTAGAATTTTGAATAGAAACAGTTGAGGATATAATTAATTAGTTTATGTTAGTAAAGTGCTCTGTAAATACTAGCTATTATAAAATAAACTGACAGTATAGTCTAGAAAAATGGTATAAGCATCCTTATTACTGTAAATCATTACATTTGCTAACAGAGTTCTGCTTATTATTAAGGAGAATTTATAACCGATGAAGGGTTCAAAAGTGACCCAGAGCCTTGAGTCCTTAATTTATCACAGGAGCAGGACGTTGCTGACAGAAAAAAAAAATGCTGAGGTGCTTCCAGTGCACTCTAACCTTGACCTAGAGGAGACATCTCTGCATCTGATCAGGTAATTCTTGCTCCATGCCCTGTAATTCATGACCTTTCTGTTACGATTACCAATAAGGATATCCATTACTCTCTGCTGAAAGTTGGACTTTATTAGTATTACCTGTAATTTATATGATACTAAAAGCCTAGAGAAATGACTTCCAAATGTTGTAAACAATGTAAAGGTATAACAAAAAGACTATCTCTGCCTCAGAGAACTTAAATTTGAACTCTTGTGTTGTGAACACTGGCACTTTTACAGATGACTGTCAATCAGACTTCCTTATGCGGCCCTCAGGTAGTTGTGGGTTGAACTGATTGTTCATAGCAGTTGGTTCCTATGGTTAGTGTGGGTGTCATGATTTTTTTTTTCCTCTTTTTAAAGCCAGTTTTACTCATATTTCAGTTTAGATTATTACTAAACAGCAAGTCCCTAATATAACATAAATACAAAAAATCTGTAACTGATAGTCTTAATGTGCAACCACAGGGCAAAGCTTTCTTAGGCATTCCTCTTGCTCTGGTGGGTTAAAAAATCTTTGCAGTTTCCTTACTTCATCATAAAGTTTGATAGCAGTGACCTTTCTCAAATCACTTTTCTTTGCCTTTTTTTTATATTTATGAAAAAAGGTGAATTACTTTCCAATGAGGTCAGATTCTGAAAGGTTCTTATGTGTGTGACTAAAGTTGGAGCTGATGTACTTGTGAACATTTAAACAAATAAATAAAAATCCAGAGTTCATCTATGCTTCCTCATGACCATATGGTAGTCCAAACCAAACAGAAAACAATTGGAAAGGGAGGAGTGGTTCAAATAAATTGCCTTTGTCAGAACATATATATTACATTGTGAAATATTTCCTAGTTTCAGGAATGAATAGTGATATGCAGGCTATTAAACATGTACTTACTTTCAGGACATATTGCATTCTAGAAGAGTACAAATGCCCCAGTTAAAAAAAAAAAGTCCTTGTAGAGGTCTTTGTTTGAATGCTGTTAGATAAAATGCATAACTAATTGTCATGGTTTCAGCTGGGATGGAGTTGACTTTCTTACTAGCAGATGGTATCATGCTATTTTTAGGTTTGGGATGGGAAATGCTATTGATAGCACACTGATGTTTTTGGTTGTTGTTAAGCATGCAAGGCCTTTTCTGCTTCCTGTACCACCACACCAGTGAGTAGGTTGGGAGTGCACAATAAGGAGACACAGATGGGACAGGTGACCCCAACTGACCAAAGGGATGTTCCATGTCATATGATGTCATGCTTAGTATATAAAGCTGGGGGTAGAAGAAGGAAAGGGGTGGACATTTGGAGTTACAGCATTTTCTCTTCCCAAGTAACCATTGCCCGTGATGAAGCCTTGCTTTCCTGGAGTTGACTGAACACTTGCCTCCTCATGGGAAGTAAGGAATGAATTCCCTGTTTTGTTTTGCTTGCGTGTGTGGTTTTTGCTTTACTTATTAAACTGTCTTTACCTCAAGCCTCAAGTTTTTACTATATTTTTTCAATTCTTCTTCCCATCCCACTGGCAAGGGAAAGAAGTGAGTGAGTATCTGTGTGGTCCTACTTGCAGGCGTGGGTTAAGCTATGACACTAATTCAGAAGTTAGTTCTGATTTAAAAAAAAAATCCTAGAAAAAATATGGAAGGCGTAGGAAAAAATCACTAAAGATAGTCTTCTGCTTCTTAGTTTTTATTGTAAGTCAAGCGTAAGCACCATTGTGTTGTTGCTGCATAAATATAAAATCGTAGTATTTATTATGAGAACAGTTAAGAGGCTAGGGTTTAATGTAGCATTGTGCTGTTTTGCTGTTAAATACCTTGTCTGCTTTTCTTTACGGTGTACTGAGATCCAGCTTGAGCTAGCAATAAATCCACATGCAAAAATATATTCAGGTCTCTGTTATGTGATGCACCATTGTGCAAAAATATCCTTGCTGTCTACTGAATAGACTTGCTTAGTAACTGTAGGCACTATATGTTCCATATTGAATAAGTAGGATTAATTAGGGCGGGTATGAAAAGTCAATTATGGCTGTTACTAGTTTTGGAATACAACGGATGTTGTTGTATTGGAAAAGCAGTTTGTTTGGACTAAGTCTGTTAGTGTATCTCCAACTTTGCTTTGAAGGCTAATTTCCAGAGTGACTAGGTTACATACATACTTTGCTTTCATTGTTATGTTGGTTATGAGCATCTGGAATTCTGAATAACTGCATAGTAATTTAAGAAGAAAAGGCATTAATCAAATGAAAGAAAGATGGAATAAACTGATGGGTGGGGAAAAACAGAAAAAGCCAAAGTGATTGTAAATTTAAGTTTTCACTTATGGTTAGATATTGAAGCTCTAATATAGATATTCTGGAAGGGGAATAAAGCAGTAAGACTTTACATTGCTTTGTGGAGACTTGAGACTTAGCTCCATATGCCTCTTCCCCTACTAGGACCCCTCCCAGATGTTGACCAATGAAGTGGGCAGTGTGGTGGAAGAAAGGGTTCTTACAGGAATTCTTAAACATCTTTCATCTGCTTATCCTCTTGAGAGCATTGATCTGTGATCCTGTATTTAAATCAGTATAGTCCCTGTACACAACAATTGAGGGACTTAAAATGCTTGGGTTTTCCAGGTGATTATTTAATAAGTGAAGCCTTCAGTAACAAAGATGTGTCTGGAATGGACAACACTGAAAATGCACTTTGTCAGAATAGGAAACTGAATGAAAACTTGGAAGTACAAGCAATGTAAAAATGTGGTCTTTATTTAATGTCTTTCAGTCTTAGTGTTCCTAGTCTGCATTTGCTAAATCATTACCCTTTCAACTGGATCATACACTACAGTATTTCTCAAGTTAGCAGTGACATATGGAAAAACTTTTTACAAAGATCAGTGTTAGAAATGTATGGATGTATAGGTTGTATTTATGGATTGATGTACCTGAATTGGAAGACTGAAAGCAAAATCCTCTTTCAAGTTCTGAGCTTGATTAAATTAATTGATAAAAGACTACGTGTCATTCTTAGTAAGTTTCAAAGACAGTGAAATAGAAGAAAAGGCTATAAATGTTGGTATATTAATGATGTCAGTCCTCACAAATCATCATGAAAATACATGTTTGGAGACCTCAGGAAAAGGAGCAGGGAAGCCTCTTTTTTTAGAAATGTATGCAATATCAGATTTTATATAAAATACAGTGTTATTGGATTTTATGGTGTCTGATATTCATAATTCCTGGAATTCTAAATAACCCTTTCAGTCATTCACCTGCTGTAGTATATGGATAAATACAGTCGAACCCTTGCCTGGCAATACACAGGTATTTTTTGACACCTTTTTCCATGTGAGTTATTCATTATGGTAATGGTACTTTGAGATGTGCAATTTCTGGATTTATGACCCATTCTCGATAAGCGTGAATCCAGCCTGCATGTGCATCTTTGATAAGGTTCTAATTGGATAGCAGTGACCTTTCTGAATGTAATTCTAGGAGGAAGATTAAAAAGCAGTCCAGAAAGTGACAGGTTTGGGACAATAACATATGAATTCAGCTCTGCTGGCAGGCATGAGATGTAAGCTATGATAAATTAGAGACAGGCCAAGCAGGCTTGCTGAATGATTGCTCATTTCTGCTTCATCCTTGGGTAAAATCCCATGAGTAGCACCAATGGCGCCATATTTTCCTTTACTCCGAATCCAGTGTTTACTGATTATGCACGCTACAAAATCATAGAGCTAGTAGAGTTTCAGAAGGCACTGAGGAGAGCCTGCTGAGTGTTACACATCTGCATGATACTGTCCCTTTGTGTGGTAGGAGAGTCATGTTGTCATCATTCAACTACTTGGTTAAAGCCCCCTTCTGCTTGTTGCTTCTGATGGCTTACTGCTCTAATTAAACTACTTTTAAAAGAGTGATCAGCTTCATCCAGTGTCTGATTAAATAGCTTATAAATTGAAACTAAAATTAGTCAGCTTGATTCTTTATGCATCCTTTCCTTTTATTTTTTCCCTTGAAAATAAGACAGCTATGAAGTTGAGTTACAGGATTTGCTCTGCATGCATGCTTAGAGGCTTAAGGTAATCTATGAATGCACTAGAAATTACAACTTTCAAAAAAATTAGTTGCAAATTTATATCAAATGTTGACATCAATAAAAATTTGATAGTTTGGTTCACTTGGCAATTATCCTTAAGAATCACCAGATGCTTCCTGTATTGGAAGGCACTTTTTTACTTCTGGATGAAACTTGGGGAATATTTTAGATGTCTTTTTATATATGCATTATTAATTCTACACAGTATTTGTGGAGAAAACTTGACAACATAAAGCAGTGGAAGAAAGCAACAAAAAACTATATATCAAGTTCTTTGTTGATTTTTCAGGTTTTATACACACACAGTGTAAGGGCTGTTTTTACTATTGTTCTTAGTACCAGTTTTTGCCGTGTGACAAAGAGGTTGAAGTCACTTTTTACCTTATGAGAAATGCTTTCTCAGCTGCGTGAAATCTGAGATGATAACCAAACTGAAGTGAAAAATATTTGTCACTGCAGAAAAACTAACTATGAATAACCTGTTTTTAAAGCTTTGTAAGCCATTGCTATTCAGCCTCCAAACTGCATAATGGAGAATTCAAATGGACATTAGCTTTAGGTTTTGAGGTAAAGTGGAGGTGAAGGGCGAAAGAAGTTATGAATGTAAATAAGGTTCTGGATAACTATGTGAGTATCATAGAGGTTACTGGAGTTGTAAACAGGGTTTTGTAGTGTTATTTAAGCTTATGAATTTAACTATGTGGGAAATAAACTGATTTTGTGGTTTGATGCTTAATGTTATGACAAACATCTTTTAATCAGATCCTCCAGTACTTCTGATATTTGTGATAGGGATGTAATTATTTATTATTGCCTTAATTTATTGGATCATGCTGGTCAAAATGAGCCGTTGTTACCTCTCTGCTACTTTGTTTTGTTTTACCTTAATCTGTCTTGAAACATTTAGAAAATGGGTCATGGTAATAAATTGTCAGAGTTATAGCACATAGTTTAAATCTTAATAGTCTACCTAATGAAGGTACTTAAAAGCAGATAGAAATGAAATATTCTTTGCTTTCATAATTTGAAAACTGCAATTTTGCAGAAAAGTTTTTAAAGTGAAAAGCCACATTGTGTTTAATCTAGTAGACGTGTTTCAGAGAAAGGTTCAAAAGGAGAGGAGTTGCCACTGTTTTTGTACACTTGCCAGCACAGATGTCCATGAATCAGTCAGAATTTGACTGCTTACACTTAAGAATTCAACAGACAGAGAGGCAAACTGTGCACATCAGAGATACAGGGCTAAAAATGTTTCTAGAATCAGCAGCAACCCCACTGGGCATGTGTTTTAATAGTGTTTCCATGCCATTTCAGTCCATGTGGTAGGTAATTCAGGGCTCATGTTACAGGTGAGGCAAGAATTGTTCGACTTGCGATGAAGTGTTATGCCTTCTAAAAGCAGAATTGTCAAATACAGTTGCTTAAAGTTAAATAAGGTTCAGCACTTAAATATGAAGATCTTATGTACTTGATTTTCAGAAATTCTTTGCTGCTGCTAAATTCACTGTCCAATTCTGAGTATGGAGCAATCTGGGTACTTCTGCATCATGTTACTTACCAAATGTTTGGGTTTTTGTGTCGTGTAAACTACACACATTTATTTTGTATTTCAAAGTTTTGAATATTTTAATTAAGTGGCCCTGGTTTTTACAGTTTCTGAGAATTGAGTGCAGTGGTCAAGTCCTTCTCTACCTAGGTAGATCAACTCTTTATCTCTAATATTCTTAAGCTGATATTTTCAAATATAGCTGGAATATATGGTATGGCATCATGTAAAGTTTGGTAATTGTTTCATAGTTGTTTAGAGCAATCCATTAAAAGTGGCTGTTACTTACTGAATATGTGGCTAAAGAAAAAAATTAGACCGAAAAGAAGCAGCTGTGCAAAAAAAGGTAATACTACTTTCTGCTGTAAATTGATGTGGTTGCACTGAAGCTGTTGAGCTTGGTGGAGTTTCTGTAGTGACTTTAGTTCATGCATTTCAGCTAATTTTTCTTAACTATCATACCATACCAATTTGGGGTGGAGTTTTTTGTTTGTTTTGTTTTGTTGGGTTTTTTGTTTGCTTTTAATCAGAATGAAATTGCCATTTTACTATATAACAACTCTGAAAGTGGGCATGTGTTTTGAGTTAACCCTGGCATACTGACCAGCTTCTAAACCTAATCAAGACTTCTGAGTCAGCAGAACCTTGAGTTTTTGTTGGTTTTGAAATGTATTAATTCCAAGTCTAGTAGCATGAGAGAAAGCAAAAAGAAAGGAAAAAAAAAGAAAAGCTTTTAAAAAGGAAGAACAACATTGGTGATAAGGTAAGATTGTAATTGAAATCTCTTTCTGATGGAAAAGAGTCCCCTTATATGCTTTGTTACTGGAGGATCTCATTTTATGTGGAAAACTCATAATACACATAGAGCTACTTGTTTTATTTAAAAGTTTTCCTAGTTAATCATCTCTTCACAAGCAGACAACAAGGCTTGTGGGTAAATACATCCTGATTTGCATTAGCAATTTTCCTGATAAGAAACAGAGTCCGTGTTCCAGATGCTTGTTGGTTTTTTAGCCCCAGTGCTTTAATGTTCTGTGCAGAAAGGCAGCGTTTGTCCCCCATAGGCAAACTCCCATGCTGCTGTTCTGTAGAGAGCCAGGAAAATCAAAGAGCCACCTACTGACCCTACCTATTGTCTGGCCTTGTCGCCTTCTATCAGTAGCATGCCACAATCAGCAAGCTACATGTGTACCTCATGCTTGCTTGGGGTTTGGCAGACCCTGTCCCTTGCACCTGTTTGCTTATGCATGAGCTGTGCATGTTTGAATCCAAATAGCTGACGGAGAAGGAAGGCGAAGGGGGAGGGAAGTCGCTGTCAGGCGCTTTTCATTAGGCTGCGTGGAGGAGCCAAGGCACAATGATGCTGTGGAGCCAAAGGAGGCATTGGCAGAGTCCACCAGTGTACTATAAACTGGGTATTTTAATAGATGTGGACAGTTGATCATGGCACACCAGTAACTGTCTGAGGAAAGGCATCTTATTTTTCTACTTATTTTAATTCTCAGCTTTGATCTCTGATGAGAAAAGATTGCATAATTTGTAGATGGTGCAAGAATCTCTACTTTTCACAGAATCACAGAATCTCTGTGGTTGGAAGAGACCTTTGAGATCATCGAGTCCATAAACAAAAAAAAAACAAACCCCAAAAAAGAAACAAAAAAAACCCCTCTACCACAAAACAAACAAACAAAAACCCCACAAACAACCAAACACAAAACAAAACACACGAAAAAAAGCACCCACCAAACAAACCCCACATCAACAACACCCCACACAACACCCCACCACACCCCAATAATCTTGGGCACTAGAGCATGCCCTGAAGAGCCACATCTACACGTTTCTTAAATACCTCCAGGGATGGTGAC
>JAOTQQ010000001.1:101793575-101818570 GCA_026546715.1 Gallinago undulata | reverse complement strand
CGGCCCCAAAACTGAGCCCTGAGGGACACCACTGGTGACCGGCTGCCAACCAGATTTTGCTCCATTAATCACAACTCACTGGGCATGGCCATCCAGCCACTTTTTTATCCAGCTGAGGGTACACTTGTCTATGCCATGATTCTCCAGTTTCTCCAGGAGAACACTGTGGGGGACGGTGTCAAAGGCCTTACCAAAGTCCAGGTAGACAAAGTCTACAGCTTTCCCCTCATCCAGAAAGTGGTTCATGTGGTCATAGAAAGAGATCAAGTTGGTCAGGCAGGACCTCCCTTTCATGAATCCATGCTGGGTGACTCTGATTTCCTGCCTGCCCTGCACTTGCCTTGAGAGCTCACTCAGGATGATCCTCTCATCTCATCATCTCAAGATGATCTTTCCCGGTATCGAGGTCAGGCTGATAGGCCTTTTCTTGAACAGAACCTTACTTTGTTATAAAAGCTGATAAAAGTGCTATTCAGCATGAGTAAGGATGACAGAATCTAGCCTGTTATCTGCTAACAAATCTATTGTATCCGGTCTCTAGGTCTTGCTGGCATATGTTTACAACTGTTACAGAGGAAGCTCCTCTTGATTTTTCACTACTGTGAGCAGAAGTCACATTTAACCTTGTTCACCAAAGGTTTTTTAAATTTTTCTTGTTAGGTATTTCCCATACAGAATCTCCTATATGAGCATGTCGGAGCACATGCACAAGAAAACAGATTCCACCTGCTGTTTCTAGTCTTTTCAATGTTTTGGGAAAAGTGTAGGAAAAGCTTGTTCCAACTCAAGTCAGTAAAAGTGGGTGCAGGGCTATATTCTTGCTTTCTCATTTGTACCTGCCCAGAGAGTGTTTACTGACTGTGTTCCCCTAAGCACAGAGATCAAATAGCTTCTCTCAGGATCAACCTTTTTGGTGTTTTTTTCCATGCATTTCTTTCCTTCTTGCTTCAGGCTGTGCTTTAAAAGTCATGTTTTGCCTCAAAACACTGTATAAAGATAAGGTTTAATTTGGCTACTGTTACTCATGATATAGCTTTATTGAGATGGGAATGATTCTCTGCAAGTGGTAGGAACATGACCTCAGTTTTAGAGTTAAATAATTAGGTGCTGTGGAATAAGGCTCTTGAATAACTAGGTATTAGCTGTCTTAGCTAATGCATAGTCTTGTACAGTGGATATATCAAATTATGTTTGCCATAATTCAGAAAACACCTGAATAATTTTGGTTCCCAGATCACGCATTTCCTATACATGTTAATTCCTTTGTTTTCCTTTTATTCCTTTGTTAATGCCAATTGGAATTAAATTTCTAAAGCTTATTTGTAATCCCTCAGAGGGACATAGACACCTAAATAGGTTTGAGAACATAGGCTCTATGTGATTGTTGCCTTTGAAAGTAGGTTTTGGGATTCAAGGATACTTTTGCAATGTTGCTCTTACTCAAAGGTCCCATGGGTACATAGAACTCAGAATAGGTGAAATTGAAAGTTGTCAAATTCCTTGAATTTAGAGTTACTATCAATTTTATTTGACTTGTCAATGGAATTTTCTACCAAATATATATCTATTTACAAACATACTAATGACTTTTATCTTCTTTTCTTTTTTTTTTTTAGTGCTTTCTTTATATCTTGATGAGAACCAACACAAATTTAAGATGACAAAGTATTACATTCTTATGAAATAGGAATGTTTACTTTTTTTATATGGATATGGGTCTTAAATGTGACTCCCAAAATGAACTCCTATTAATAAATTCATATTGTTACTTCAAGTATTTCTGTAAAACCTTTTCATAAGGTAAATTTTTCATGCTATAAAATGTAATTTCAGTAAGTACTTCAGCATATTAAAGTGGATTTATTTTATATAATTCGTTATTGCATTAGAGAAGTTCCTGTACTTTTTTTCTAGTGAGAAATCAGTCAGTGCTTCTAATAAGCTTCTTCCAGTGTCTTTCACCTCTAGTCTTTTGTCTCATACAGCTGTTATCTGACAAAAGGGGAAATAAAAAGAACAGGATGCATTCCTACAGTCTATTTTGCACATTCAGCTATGGTAGAAAAAACATTGTCAGTCCTGTAGTAAGTAGAGTAGCATTTGCAATTGAATATGCATAATGAATTCTGGGAAGATTCCACCTCTTACGTGTGTTGCCCAACAAAGTCTTAGAGCTGTTTTCTTTCTGTACCCCACACAGTCTGAACAAATGAACACTTTCGAACTTTGCATACAGAGTTTCAGCGCTTGGCCAGAAGGTAGTACATCTGCAGGCCCTCGCATGACTAATTTCATGTCAGCAACAGATTTTACTGCTATTTAAATAAGCATTTATAATAATAGCTGTAAAGTTGCCAGATGGTTGGACTAGTAAGTTTTAAGGCCTCTAAGCTTAAAAATATTTAGATTTTTTTATTTGCCTGTATTCCTTGAGGGCAAACACATTTAGTTGTGGGGTTTTTTTAATCAGAATATAACACAATTTATTTTTTTTTTATTCCTCATGTTAAACCATTTACTGTAATACAGTTGACTTTCAGTAATTTGTTGTTTGTTGTCTTTTTTTTCTTTAATGTCTATTTTCATCAGCTTGACTGTATACTTAAGGAGTAGCAATACAATAGCTCAACTCAAAGGCATGGGTATAGAACTCCCTTTGCATTCAGTGGTAATAATGGGAATGTCTCCGAATTATGACCCCTTCCCAGTGGAACTACTACATACAAAATCAGTTACTTCCCTTTGGGATTTCATGCAGCTTTTAAATCCTGACATATTTAAAATTTCCAGAGCTAACTTTTGCAATCTTTGCAACCTTTATGAATTTACACAATGTGCCTCAGAGGATCATGTGTTTGTCCTCCAGTGCACCCTTACTGTTGCTGCACAGACTGCAAGAGCTGTTGCAGATAGTTTATCTATGAAGATATTCATGAGTCTCCAATAGTCTGATCAAAGTGTAAGTTCAATAAGATTGAATTGAAAAAGAATCACTATATCCCTGTCCTAACTGTTCCTGTACTTTAAGGGCACAATTCCAATGGATATTCCAGCTATAGATTCCAAGACAAAATCAGACTTCAGGCTATCAAGATACAGTGTAATATTGGAAGGGTTTGTTTTAAAACAATCTTCCACCTGATTTTTGTTTTGGTTTCCTGTTTTAAAATAAAATACACTCATTTAGACAGATTTTATTATTATTAATAATAATAATTTATTATTTTTTTTAGCCAGGATACTTTGAACCCACTGAACCAATTTATATGTTTAAATCTTTTCCATTTTACATATAATAAAATTTAAATAACCTTATCTTCTAACATTCAGCTATGTGTCTAGCCATCAAGAAGTATTGCTTAGGCACACAGGAGGTACATCTTGTTACTCTTGCTGGGGGAGCAAGTGCAACTCTTCAGTGGTATATACGGTATATTAAGACTTTAGCTTCTGTGGTCTGGCATTTTCTGATTTGGAGGATTTTTGTGTGGTTACTTTAATATATTTATTTATGAAGTACACTGTATATATTCCCATGAGTCACTGTTGTTTTATACATCTTTCAATAGATTTTTAGGTCCTTTGCTAGCAGGACTCAGCCTTTAACATCCATGCCATCCAATTCACAACTTGAACTTCCTCACCTACCAATATATATGCAGCAAACTGTTGGAGTGCTTGAAAACAGGATAGATTATTGGCTTGGTTACGTTCAGCTTTGTCACAGACATGATCTGTGTAAAATATTTTGGTGACAGAATCTTCCCTTTCTAGTTTATCTTTTCCCTTCCCTTGTTGTTTCGACTTGTCAATTAGTGTTCTCTTTTCCCCTTTTTTCTTTACATTCTGCATATTTTCTTTTTAGCTTAATCACATCTAACTATCGTTATAGATAATTTGTGAAATAACGGGGAACCATAAAAGGCAGGAAAACAAGGGGAAAATGCTTTCCCAGGAAAATGTCAAAATCGGATAATTCCTTTTCTTTCTCTCATCTGTCTGTTTTTTTTTTTCCCTCCATCCTTCACTAGATGTATAATTACCTCATTGTTTCAGTAATGTGAAACAAAAATTAGATGCAAGAGAAAAATCTAAATAGAAGGACTCTAAATGCTTTTTCAAAATGAAGAATTTAACTAAACCACTCTAAAGTCCCCTGCTGGGCTCAGGCAAGCTGAAATTAATTCAAGAAGGCAGATAAAAATTTTAACCAGCCAGAGTGGAGATGACGGATGTGACAGCTCTCAGTTAAAATGTCTTTTAGTGGCAAATGCATGCATATTAGTCAAGTGATGTGACATAACTGTCCTGGATGAGAGAAGATGAACCAATGACCATTTGCATTGAGAACAAAAGGAAATTGAGAAGATTAAAATATAGAAAAGAAGAAAAAATGTTAACATCCTCTTTCTATATGTAAACCTGTACATATGTGTGTATACATGTACACACGTGTGTATGAAAGAGGTAGCTTAAAAAATATTGTAGGTGATGGGAAGTAATTTATGATGAAAATGTTTGAATTTTCTATTTACAGAAGATTTCAAAAACAACTGTAGACTTGTTTGAATGGGACCCATGCATTTTTTTCTTTTTTTCTGTACATAATTGACAAAAAAGTAGAGGTGTGTGTTATTAATGTATATGCACTGCATTTTAGAAGTTTTTCTCTTTTCAAAGATGTTTTTGATTCTTTCAATGCATTCTCAGACTGAGCAGATGTACATATCTAATGTGGGTGGAATTTATTCAAGGATCATTCAAGGATGCAGTCCATTGTGAAACACTGAAACAGAAATAAATAACAACAGAAATGGACCGTTATGAAAAGAAATTACCTGCAAAGAAAATACTTTAAGAAATTGTGTTCAGTTTACCATGCAAATTATCATTTTTTTAAAAGTCATGATTTAGAAGCATATGCTACCAAATCACAGTAGCTCCAGTTAGAGCTGCCCAGGTAATCGAATTTCAGTATTATTCTTATTTTTCCCCACTATAATCAAATTGTATTATCATAATTTTGTTATTCAGGTTCCTCTCTTGCTGTGTACCTTAATAACATTCAAGACTGCATCTGGAACTTTACTATTCTTAAACAATGTAAGTGGGTAGGAGTAGGGGCACTGGAATATCTTTCTAATAACACTTGGTTGCAAAATAAGATATGCTTCCCATCGCTATTATAGAGGGAATAATACCAAAAAGGTTAATGGTTGAAATCTCAAAAGTAATTGGGCATTTGGGATGGCAACTTTAGGTATTTTTCTATGTGAGATCATGCCTAAATTAATTCTCAATGCCTTAATTTTATTACCCAGTCTAAAAAAGGTGTATTTTGTTTGCAGTTGTGAGATTTTTTATATCTGTCCTTGTGCAGCATGCTCCATTATAGTATTTCACGTAAAAGAAGCAGCAGTCATTAAAAGAGTTTCAACTATGGAACAAAGTACTCTAAAATACGGTCAGAGGGGTAGGGACTGTAAAACGCTGACCTGTTCAGAAATAAACTGCAATTCAGCAAGCCTATGGCAAGCTACTCATTAACATTTTAACAAGGGTAGCTAATAGCACAACAACCTTATTACAGCAATGTGTCTGTATGTGTTTGCTTTGCAGATTATTTTTATACCTCTTCTTCTTGTTTTCTTTGAAAATAATATTTATCATATTTAAAAAGGTGATCTGAGCTATTATAAGCTATTTTCTAGAAATGCTTAGTCAAAAGAGGAACAATTGTTTCATTTGTTTTAAGTAAAAACAATTAGACAAACATGCTACAGATTTTCAGGTTTTCTCAGTGTCTTCATGAAGATCTGTCTTCTCCCAGTTTGGCTACATACTGGTTTCCAAATGTACATAATTTGAGTTCCCTGCTCTGTCAACTATCCTTCTGACGTTGAGCAAGGCTTTTGTAGCCTTTGTGTGCTTCAATAACCAGTCTTTAAGATGAAGACATTAACTCCAGCATGGACACTAAATATTAACTGCTTTTTTGAGTTTTAATGTGAACACAGTTAATGTACACCTTTATGGACAGTATACAGCCTTTTTGATGAAAAGACCAAGGTAATTTCTATAGGCTTGTGCCAGAGAGCTCAGTTTGCTGTTGTGTACCCAGAGATGACTGAAGTCTGGAAGGCAGGAAAGGTGTCTGCAAGAATTTACAGCTTCTCATTCTGTGAACTAAATAGTGAATAAAGAGCATGAAATAAACACACGATGTAAATTACACCAGAATAAACCCTGTATGTATAAAATATCTCTACCTAAGAGTTTGTTTGCTTCATGTCGAATTACTCTTACCTATTGTACTTTATTTACCTACCAGAATATTGTGTGCATATCTTGCTAAAGAATACATTCATCTTTCAGGGGAATGGATGTTTCCCACAAAGGAGATAACTGCTTGGCTTTCCAAATTATATCTAGTTGAGGAGTATCTAGTTTATTTCTCTATCCCCAGCATAGGATTATTTCAAACATTAAAAGTTATTTTATATGATTACTTGGTATATTTAAAATTCAAATAAGACTTTCAAATGAGTAAGCCTGTATCAAGGCTTGTAAAAATACAACTTTAAGATCAAGGCACGCATACCTGATGAGGACAATAATGTTGCTTCACCTGTTACATGCACCTGAACTTGGTGGATTCTACCTCCAAAAACACAAAAGTTGCTGCCAGGGTATCTTCTATAAATAAAAATAAAAAAGGCAGACCAAAAAAATCTGATTATTCTATAAAGGAGTAAAGGATGCTTGTCATGATTTTGGTGGCTTCAGGGAGGCTAAGTTACTGCAATATAGTGAACTTGTTGGTTAGCAACAGGTAACTTTCCTTTGAATGCTGAATCTCTTCCACTTGTTCTTGTGGGACTCCTAGTTCAGGATCACTGGCCTGCAATGTGTTTGTCTGATACAATGGACTTCTGCATCCAGAAATAGTGAAAATCAGTAACATTGGCAGTCATACTGAGAACAAGAACTTCATTTCAAGCAATAGTTGAAGCCTATTGTGTAAATATCTTTTCTTTCATTATTTTTACTATTATCCTCAGTGTTAGTAGCTTGTTGGTGAATTAGGATGAGATTCCCTTTTTCTTTTAATGTTACTGACATCATGCCATAGGATTTGAATGCATCATGTTTATAGGAATGGGACTTTGGGGTATCATAGTAGCTTGGGGGTTGGGTATGCTAATATATAGTGTTAACTTCTATATGGAAGGCCATTTTCTTGGCCTTGGTGTTGGAACACAGTCATCATTTTAAAACTTCTAAGCAAGGATGACTTGCGTGGGGGAAGAAAAGTTGTTTTTAACCATTCATATAGCTTTATTTCCTGTAGACAGATCCCCTTTTATTTGTTCATATTCAATCACAAAGAACATGATTGACATGCAAAATTCATGTAAAGGGTTCAAATTTTCAAGACCTCACCCTTCCACGGTCTCAGTTTAGGGTTTTGCAGCAAACTCTGTATGCTTTCTTTTACTTCATTATATATAGGTGTCACAAATTTATAATAAATTAGGGTATTGAAAAGAAAGAAAACTGCCAGTACTCTTAAGAACTCTGTAGCACGTTTGAACCCATATAGGTCAACAGGCCTGCCTGAAGATGTTTTCAGAGACAACTGCCTAACTGAAAAAGAGAAGAATTCATGACTGGTAGAGAATAAAGTATGTAAAGATAAGACAGCTTCTCTTTGCAATTAGTATGAAAGCGGTGTTAATGTATCAGCCTGTATTGGTCTGAATTAGGATTTTTCAATATGCTATTGTCAGTTTGTTAGAGATTGGTTGGAGTCTAAACTAGCCCAATCAAGAAGGCATTTAATATATTTTTCTCTCTACTTTTAATTACCAAAGTGACTTACCTTTAGGGATCAAATTTGGGCTGTTGTGGAGATCCATTTACTTTCACAGGTGGCTTCAAATGTACTTAGAAAATATTAAGATAATTTAGGAAAAATAATATAATTAAACTCAGTACAAGATCTTGTGAAGGGAGGATGAGCTTTATTTACCATATGTTTAAACAAGTTGTTATGCTCTTACACTTCAAAGCTACATACTCAAATGAACCAAGATGTTTGGGTCTATGTAGTCTGATCATGATCATTTGTGCATGACACACAAGACAAGGGATGCCAGTTCTTCTTGACTGACAATAACAAACTGGTCTTTGGACAGGTCTTTAGTCTTAGCATCACATTCCTCATCCTTATTCCTGGGAGCAGCGTCCTGGGAATAATGTCCTTCACTAGCAATATAAGCTATTCTTTTAAATCTTTGTTCTGGTTTTGTTCTTGTGCTAACACAGAAAGATTTCCATTTATATTTTATTCATACCATTCCTGATTCTATTTTAATTTTTTTTCTGGTACAAATTTGTACAATAACGTTTTAGGAAGGGTTATTGTACAAATTTATTGTTACTGTTCTCTCCACAGTAACTCTAATTTTAACTTATTGGAGACCTTGGGAAATGTCTTCTATAATGTTGGGCTACATACACATCTCAACTAGAAATGTGTTAAGTTATAATGATAAGGAACTTTGCAACGTAAGATATTTCTAAGTTACTTTTTATATTACGTGGACATAAAGATTTTTAACCTAGACTTGTCTATTCCATGTAAAAGTACAAGATGTGAATTGGGAGTGGTGTTGAAAGACCCCATGGAAAGAAACACTGATTCAGAGATAGTTGCCCTGCAAAAAAACACTTGTGCTTATTAGAAGAATGTTTATATAAGCAAATGAAACTACCAAACAAACAACAGAGCAAAAGATCAGACTACCGCTCAAGCTCTAATTTTTATTAGGGTTTTTTTCGGGGGGTGGGGTGGGGGGGTGTTTGTTGTTATTGTTGGGGTGTGTTGTTTTTCTTTTTGTGTTTTATTTTATTTTATTAAAAAAAAAAAAAACAAAAAACAAAAAACAAACTGGAATAAACCTTATGTCTTAAAAAGAACCGTAAATTTGCCTCTTCTGTTTATGGGGTACAGCACCTCTGATCTCTGTTGTGGTAATTGAAATGATTGTCATGTCTCAGTGAGAAACTGTGGAAGTCTGTATGTCATTTTGGCAAAATCTGGAGTGACATTTCCATTAATCTTCTTTGGCGTTACATTTGCCAAAAGCGTTACTTGTGAAGGTATTTGTGACAGACTGCAAACAAAATTCTATGTATTACTGAACATTCATCAAGTGAGTAATCTCATGAATGGAATACTTGCAAGTTTTATTCAAGCTTTTATTTTGGGGAAGTAAAATATTTTAATTGCAGTACAGATGCACAGATGGCTGTATAGTCATTGAATGAGTTGTCAGGTATTCATTCTTCATTATAGAAGTTTTAAAATTTTGATTACATTTTTGCCATATTCTATTATTTCACTAGTCCCATATGGTCAAAAGAAATTTGACAAAATAAAATTTGGTTTTATGTGTCTTGGTTTTGGGGGAGATTAAAATGATAGATTTCAGTTGCAAAGTGTAACAAGCCTTCAGTTGCTGTCTTTATACCTCTTTACTAAACAAGGGAGTAGAATACAAGAACAAAAATCGAGTTCTGAAGTTAAATGTGACATAAAGCTATAATTTTGTCAAAAATTGTTCATTCACAGAGTAATATTATTATTATAATCATGGGAGTGAATACATTGTATTCACTCACTTTACTTTTTACATCTCCTATTGAGTGGGGACATTTACATAAACTTATTTTATAATGTTTGTTAATTTTTCAGTCATCTGAGGGTACCTTGCAGTTGTGTTTTCTAGTTGTGCTCAATTTTCTTTATAGGAACTGAAGTACAGGGACTTAAATTATCATCCCACTGCTTACAAAATAAGAATAAATAGAATATTAATATGTGGAACAGCATGAAAGGTAGAACACATGGTTTTAAAAATCATATCTGTTATGCCTTTTGGGTTCTAACATCCAGCTCTTCGTGTAACTTAGAGCACTAGCTGACTTGTTCATACCATAAACTTGTTCATGGCATAAGCCTCATTGACCATCTTGAATTGAATCTCAGCTTCACAATTTGGGAGATAAGCAGGTCCTTCAGGCTCTGGCATTATTTCATCATTATCCTCTTAACTGAGGTACAACTCACCAGTAAACCATTTAAGCAGATGCCATTAGATGCATCTTTAAACTGCCTTGCAGTTGGTTATTGGATTATTAAAAATAGAAGTAAGAATTTTTAAGTATTAGGATGTTCTGAATTTTGAAATATTAGGGAAAATGGTGCTTGTATTTCATGCTAAGAATTTTTGTGCTCTAGACAATTTCTGCTTTTTTTTATTGAGTTCTGAACGCATTTATTGATACCACTTTCAGACAGCATTAAGATACTGATGGCTTACTTGTCAATGTAAGGAGAATTTCATTTTAAGAAAGGAAAGAAATTGAAAAGAATACAGTTTTTGTTTCAAAGGTTGTTTGACATTGATATAACGTGAGTGTGTGTGTGTTTTAATAATCTCCCATTACCTATAAAACCCACTAAACAATGCTGAAATCTTACTTGGCATGAATATGTCTGGTGTGGCTTTTTTTCCATCTTTGAGATGATTCTGGTTTATGGGGATAAAACTTTGATTATTTAGGTGGTTGGGAAGTTAAAGAAATAAAATATTACTATCAAAAGAAATTTGGGGGAAAATTACACCTGTAGTAACTGCCCAAATTGTTGGTAGTATTGGCATATGCTGGAAAAATATTAATGGAAGATCAATTAGATGACATAGGAGTACCAGTGTTAAACAAATATTTGCCTAACCTGTCTGGCTGTGAGGGAAGATACACTCAGTAGTGTGCTATACTTACTAATATACTGCTAGGAGAATTCAAATTAGCAGAACTTTGAGGTGTGACAGATATACTTTTGTAGTTTGAAATCAGTTTCTTGTATTTATTCAGTTGTTCCAAAACAGATTCTAAGTCCTTAACATCAGTATTCTAACAATCTAAGTAGATCTATTCCTAATTTTGTTAGTTTTAACAAAAACATAATTTATGGTAATATATGGTTTTGCCTTCAATTTTTTATGAAATAATATGAAAGTTATTGAGTAGTATGCAGAGAGATGAGCTCACAGTGGCTTCATGAAATGGTAAATTCTCTTCCTTACTCCTCTTCATTTTCTCCTTATGATGATGGCCTATTACCATTCTGAAAGAAAAGCAATATGCTGTCTTATTTAAACACTCTTAAATAAAAGCTAAATCTTATTCCTATAGATGTTTGCAGCAAGTCTCTTCTATTCTTCCATAAGAGTACAGTTGAATATTTTGTAAATCTGGAAGCAAACTGGGAGAAAAAAATTTGCTCTGCAGGGGGACAGCAGATTATACCACAGTGACTTTAAGAACATTTAAAAATATGGATTATTAACTAAAAATATTATTAAATTATTTTGAATTGTGGATTATTGATCCAACAGATTGTGTTCCCTTTGCAGTTATTCTGTTACGTTCAGAAAATCTCTGCTTCTGTAGGCTTCAAATTATTGATCCGGTATCAGAAGCTAATAGCCTGTGCTTATTCCTCTGTTTCAGTAAGTTCATTCTTTGTAATACATAACTGTAGAGGTAGTGACTTAATGCATTCATTCTATAGAAATCCATAATCTGTGTTTTACTGTCACAGAATGTGCATAACAATTATCTCACAAATTGTCATTGGTTATCCTAGATACCTTTAAAAAGCACTGCAGTTGGTTAACCTTTGTTAAAGGGTCAGGTGCCCACCCAGACCCTCTCTCAATCTACCTCCTCAAGCCCTTCCAGGACAGGGGGAGACAAATAGGGTGGAAAAAATCATGGGTCAAGACAAAGACCAGGGGCATCATTTACCAACTACAATCACAGGCAAACCAGACTCAACTTGGGGAAAATTGATTTAACTTATGCCAATTAAAACAGATTTAGGCAGTGAAAAAAAAGAGACAAAGCATTAAGTAACACATTCCCTCTACCTCCTCTTCTAGGTTCAACCTTATTCTATTCCCAACTCCTCTACCTTCCTCCCTCTGCAGTACAGGGGATATGGAGGGTTGTGATCCGTCAATAAGGGCTCCTCTCCGCTGCTCCTTCTTCCTCATGATTTTCCTGTGCTCCAGTAGGAGTCCTTCCCATGGGCTGCAGTCCTTCAGGATAAACCTGCTCCTGCATGGGTTCTCTGCCTGGCTGCAGTTCCTTCAAGGCATAGCCACCTGCTCTACCATGATCCCCACCACGTGCTTCAGGGAAATCTCTGCTCCAGTTTCAGGAGCACCTCCTCCCCCTCTTCTTCCTCTCACCTTGGTGTTCACAGGCCTATTTCATACACTTTATTCCTCACTGCTAGGCAGGATTTTCTGCCCTTTCTTACACACGTGCCTCTCATGCTTTGTAACCATTCTCTGTCAGGCCTATATGTAGCTTACCTATATACACTTGGTAGAAATGATTTTTCAAATTGGTGAAGTTGTAGTTTGAGATGAATTTCATTATTTATAGTAATTTTCTCTTATTTTTATTAATTTTGTAAGTGGTTACTGCTTTATCAAGAAATAAATGCAGATGCCTTGATTCTGAGTTCCATGTTCTAAAAGGCTTGGAGGAGTTGGGCATTGACCGTGTGTCTCATGGGTCTTGGTAGAGCCTCTAATAAGGTAACACTGTAATTTGCTGCTTTCATTGAGCCCATCCAAGCACTTGCAATAATTTTGCCTTGCCTTTTTTTTTTTTTTTTACTTCCACAATCTGTTCTGCCTTCTCTTGCTGTAGATTTGGCATCACACCATACTAGGAGGTTCCATGCTGCAAAATGTGTTAAGGGAGGATGTTTTCCACCTCATGGGGAAAATTCTCCCAGGCCTTTGAAGTGTTTTTAGAAGGATGATACACTAAGTGTCTTATTCCCGAGTGTTTGTAGATGAGATGCCTCAGGGCTATGGTTTTGCATTTATTATTACTGGATCTGTATTCAGAGTATAAGATGAGAGCTCTATGCAGTTTGGTGGGAGGCAGATGGTATCGATTTGATGAGTTGTTACTGGTTCAGCACTGATGTTATATAACTGTGATCTATGTCTTGCTTCATGACTTTGTGACCTTATACCAAGCTTACTCCTATTATGGAGCCACTACTGGAATTTCCCTAAAAAATCTTAACATATTGATTAAGATTATAACAACAAGCAAGATTGGTTCCCACAAAGAGGATTTGTGGAAGTTAGGCAGAAAATGGAAATTAAAATCTTGGAGCCATTGGGATGAACCGCACTGGTGTAATTGCGCTAATTTTGAAATTCTTATTAGTATGTCATACTTTATATCTTCCAAAGTTTCTTGGTGTACAGAGATTTAAGCCTTATTTTTCCCAAAGTCTATAAACCAGCATAAACAACCAAAACTGTCTCGTCTCCTCTTCATTCGCTGCTATGTCTTCCCAGACCTATGCTGATCCCCTCTAATGTCAGCAAAACTGCATGGACAGAGAGTTCCCCCAGACTGGGGAACTAATCTAGGTTAAAATCCTCTTTAGCATGTGAGTGCATGTGTGTATTTAGCCACATAAAGAAGTTTGGCCAGATCACTTTTAAACTGGATTATTTCCAAGGCTGGTTCTGAACAGGTCAGAGAAGTGCTTGTATTGGTCCAAGAGAAGGGAGGATAATGGGACTGAGAAACTGGAGGGTGCAGGGCAAAGTAACTCGCATAGAACTGAGGCGAGCGAGACCTGCATTTGTCAGTAAGTTTAACTCAGGTGTTGGTAAAACCCTGCTCTTGGGCAGGAATGTCCAAAGAGGAGCTCTGAGTGGATTTTCTTAGCGTAAAAAGGTGCATAGCTTGGCCTGAAGGATGGACATACAAGGATGCTGTAATGCTAAATATAGTTTATGTGTTCAATAGGTTAATAAAAGACGATAAAGTAATAATTAGTATGTTGGGGATGAATTGTATGTTAGGGAGGGAGGATGAATGACCTTCTGAAATGTGTTACAAATTATTTATATATTTAATCAAAGGTTTATTGCTGGTTCATCACTGTTTTCCACCTGCTGCTTATTCACAGCTTACCTTTTGTTGGGTCCTATAAATGTCATGAATTCATCAACTTCTCTGTTAGTCCTTTTAAATGCCAGAGAATGGCAGTAGGTGTTACTGTGGGACTTTGTTTAGGAAAGCTCTTTCTTCTCTCCCTTCTCACTTATCTTTACGTTTTCATTCATCTCTTTGAATTTCCTTCTGCTTCCCAATACTTTTGCTATTAATTATTAGTCACTATTGCTATAATGCCTGTATTGTGAAAGTACTGGCCAGCACAGTCAGTTCCTCTCCATCCTATTGGCAAATTGGGGAGCATTCTTGCAAATGTCAATATTGAAGTCTTAGCCTGTCTGTTGATGATGAAGTAAAGTCTTGATAAGCAGGAATTTATAGATTTAATTGCTTAGATACCAAACTAAGATGTCCTGGTGTCAAGTGAAATCCTACAGAATAATTATGCCAGTTTTTCTTCAGACTGCGGTTGGTAGTGGTTGTGGGAATGTGCTCTTCAATAGAGTTGTTTGTGTTGATATGGAATAAATTTATCTTTTAATGTTATTCTTAAGCTGCTTTTTTATGTTGTGGTAATAGCTTTAGGTCTACAATACCTACAAGACTCATAACCTCCTCTGTACTGTTCTATTGCCAGAGCACTACACAAAATGTGCTCTCTAGTCCCTAATATTACTGTATCTTTTTTAAATTTTATAGTAATTATTCCCTTCAAAACTTCATTGATTTTATTACATGTGCTGTTAACATTTACATAGCATCCAAAATATAAATAATGCTTAACAAAACATAAAAAGCTTAAGCAATATTTTGCATAAAACTATTGTATTATACAATATATGGTATTATTTTACTGTATTTTTATAATTAAAAAAGCACATTACAGAAAACAGGGACTGTTTAGATATCACTGGAAAGGGCCTAATGTGGAACTAATGTAAGCAGTTGATTTTGAGGGAGGATTTGAATAAGAAAAAGCATGTGGTTGGCAGAAATTAAGTGGGGGATATATTAAGCTCATTTTCTTATAAGCTCTCAGGAGCAGAGTTCTAAAGGATATATTGCAGATAGTCAGCTCTGAAAATGGAAGTTCCATTTCTGTGAAAAATCATTTAGAACCCATCTGTTTATATTTCACAGAAGCAGCGAGTGCAAGACATATAAACGATTGAAGATTGTGACTTGCAAAGGGCAAAACTACGAGTGTGCCTATGTGTTTTACTTCTCTTGGAAAGAGAGTTGCATTTTATAACCCTGTGCCTAAAACTACTTCATCTGTTGCCAAAAAATTAATTAGAATTAACACACACACTCACTTTAGAGCTGGGATTTTTAGAGCAGTTTAGGGAAAATGGGGAGAATCTTAATTTCAAAATGGAAGTTGAGTGCTAAGGCCTTTGAGCTCTTAAAAGTATCTCATTTTAAATGCAGAGGGCTGAGGAATATTGTTTTCCCAGTGTGCCTCACACATAAAGAAGGGGAATGCAGAAAGAAAAGATGCCTGTAATCCACTGTGTAGGGACTGCATAAGGCCCACCAAAGGAGCCAGGCAAGAAACAAGAAACATATATGTAAAACTACTATTTCATAATTGTTCATCAGCAGAAAAGGATTGTATTTTTAGCTATGCTAGGTTGTGTTTAGAATACTCTTGTAGGCTCCAAATGCTTGCTGTGTCATTATTGCAAATGACTATAGAAATTCATCTACCTAAAGAAACAAATAAATGACAGCATGTCTTGGGTTTGCATGACAAGGTTTTGGTAGTGTGATCGGGAGCTACAGGGGCAGTTTCTGTGAGAAGCTGCTAGAAGCTTCTCCCATGTTCAATAGAGCCAATACCAACCGGCTCCAAGACTCACCTGCATCTGGACAAGGCCGAGCCCGTCAGCAACGGTGGTGGCACCTCTGGGATAATTTATTTAGGAAGAAGAAAAAAGTTGCTGCACAACAGCAATGGCAACTGGAGGAGGAGAGGGGGCATTTGTTATGATATTTGTCTTACGGAGTACCTGCTAAGCATACTGAAGCCCTACTTCCTGGGAAATGGCTGGAGCTCACCTGCTGTTGGGAAGTAGCGAATAAATCTTTTGTTTTCCTTTGCTTCCAAGCATGGCTTTTGCTTTTATTAAATTGCCTTTATCTTGACTCATGATGTTTTTTCCCATCTTATTTCCACACGCTCCAATCCCCCCATGCTGCTGAGGTGGGGGAGTAATAGAGCAGCTTTGTGGGCACTTGGTGTCCAACCAAAGTCAACCCACCACACACAGGATCAGACTGACAGCTTTTGTAAATCTGGGCAGGTCCAATGACTCTATTCTGATTTATTCTTGGTCTATAATGTTCTATGAGGCTGTGTGTTTCATGTATCCAACACAACATGATACTCTGTCAAAAAACCAAAGGATTTACTCTGACAAACCATGTGACATGTCCAGCAGATCTGAGAGGGTATCATCACTGATAAAGTGGGATGGCATTACTATAACGTATCTACACTTAAAATGGAAGATTCTGGCCATAATATCAGTGTTGCCTGTCTTGATTAAGAACTAATTAAGGAACAGGAATGTTTCCTGTGTGAAAATTTAACTTTTTCAAAAGTTGTTCATAGTTTAAAGGTCATGTGAACTTTAATTACAAGGTTTTAGAAGAGTTTATGGACAAGAGTATGGACAAGCAGATGTTGGAAACAGATGCTATATATGTGTGTGTTTAGCATCACCTTTTTCTGAGCTGTGGTTCTCTACAGCACTGTATCATAAATAACATTGACTCTCAATCCTTTTGGTATTTCACTGCAAGCCAGGCTGTATCAGAGTCTGGTAAAATGTGTCATCATAATATCCAAGGGCTGAGCTTGTTAAAGTGGACACTCTTTAATATCCACTGGGAATTTCTAAAATTCCATTGTTTCATGGCATGGCTGCAAGTTCACATCTCAAAGATTGGAGTTGGAGGGATAAAGAGGTGGATTTTTGATGTTTTGATTCTAGGCTCAGTCTTACTGCAGTCTATTCAAAGGGAACGTTACAGTGGTTTAATACACCAACTATTGTTCTTGATGGGTTTTTAGTGCAGCTGACTGAGTGGAAACCTGGATGAAATTCCAAGGAAATTGCAGAAATTCCAATAGGGATGATTTTCAGCTTTTTATTTCAGTTTAATAAAAAAAAATACGAAGGAAGGCACATTTGTTTATAAACAATTTCAGTTAATTCAACTACAGAATGAGCATAAACTTTCTTAAGGATTAACTATACTTGTAAAATATTAAACCCAAAGTGCCAAAGAAGTTGACTTTCTCAGTGTTGATTCTTTTCTGTTATGTCTTTCCCCTTGCTTCTTTTTCCTATTGTACATGTTAATATGGACACATACAGGCCTTACATATATAGCAATGTTTTATTGCTTTAACCTAAAGCAGTTTTTAAAGTAATTTAAGCTAAAAAGGTACTCCTGTTTAGATTTAAGAATGTTTTATTTGGTTTACCTTGTTGTCTGGTGGACTGGAAACAACCACAATAAGCCGCTGTAAATGACAAATATATTCTTTCATGTATTCAGGTAATATAAAAAGGTCATCATATTATTTCAGGAGAAAAAGGAGTACCACTTCAAATACATAAATCTTAACATTTATGTTATTCTTGATTTTGTCAAAGAGGATTAAGTATAATACAGAAAACCAGTTTTAAATTAGGTTATTTTTTGCTCACAAGCACATACAAGCAAACATGTAAATATGTAACCTGAAATAAAAATCAATTTCAAAGTGATGATGTGCAGGTTGACTTCATAAGGTGGAATTTATTATTTGTTTTTGAGTCATTGTATACATGGATTTGTATATGAACTCAAAGTGAAAGGCTGAATCTAGAATTAGGATAACATGCTATGGACTTACAGCTGGAAAGATTTTACTTATGGAGTCTCTGGGCTAGAAACACCTGCATTTCTAGATGTTTTTATTTGCGCTACTGGTATATCTTACTGATGAGAAGGTATTTGATATAGCATTTCATAGTTTTGATATCCCTTGACATGACATGCGATACATCATAAAAGCAAGGTTCTGGGAGAGTAGTAAAGCTATATCTGAGTTACTCTGAGGTGGAAGGATACACAATTTCTTAGCTTAATGGTACTTTTTACATGAATTTGTAATGATCCCCTCCAATTATGTGCAAGCTTACTGCTTTATATTTACTCACTGTGTAACGATGGTTCTCAGAGTGGGAAATAATGGTTTTTGATAACCTTTTTCTTCCTATTGCTAAGTATTACCACTTGTTGAGCTGCAATCAAGTGAAGTTCTCTCTAACCAATACTTGAATGAAAATCGGGTTTTGTTATGATAAAATACTTATTTTAATTCCCCTGGAACAGGAAATTCAGGATGTTTTATACTCCATCCATCTTCTACTTAAATAGCACGTATAGTAGCTACTCTGTTAAGGTTAGGCATCGTTTGACCTCAGTATTTGGATGCATGTAATGTCAGTAAACTTGTTAATAGGATGCTGAATTTATTTCTATTTTTATTGACTACTATAGATGGGTAGAAACAACAGTCCCTCTTTTGATACTATGTATCTATAATGTTAAATACTTAAAAACTCCATAGGTAAAATGATTATTATCTATACATCTAAATACCCTTAGTCTGGAATTCAGTTTTTCGGCCAGTAGTTTTTGAAGACTTCCTAGCATAAGGGACTCATCTGCAGAAGAAAATTATAAATATTTGCCCATTAGAAGAAGATTGGAAATGCTGCATAATAGGAGAGGGAAGCCAAAGAGTACAGTAAAAGTCCATAGCTGCAAAACTGTCAGTAAAGCCTATCAGTAAACTCTAGAAGTAATCAACAGATTATGTGTTACCTCCCAAAATGAAGGTAGAAAAGCCAATCAGGAGAAAGATAAAGATAGTTTTCAGCGCGTTCATCTTCGTGTCACCCTATTTGCATGGAAATACTGTTAACCGCAGACATCACGTGGCCCTAATGAGAGCAGGTGTGTTCCCTCATGGATCCAAGCCAGTTGTGGGTGGTAATGAAACCAATCTGTAAATGAGATTTTAAAGGGTGCAATACTTCATCACTGGCACTGTTGTCAACGTGCAGACGGCCCTTCCCTCTATTTAGAGTGGAATGCGATTAGTTGCAGATTAAGAGTGATGACAGAATAGAGTTCAAAGCACACCCACCATAGTGTCAACAGGCCTTAATGATAACATAGTGCCGCTTCTCTTAAAGAGTTTCATGTCTTATTCAATGTAAATGGTAAAAATGTGGCATTTTAGAACCAATGATGTGTTTTTCTATTGATGCTGTCATAGTACGCAGCTGCTGAAAGAGGAGCTGTTTGTCACATCCCATTTTCCTCAGTGATTCATCAAACAGTGGCAGTTCATGCATGCAGTATCAGAACGGGAATAAATAACTTGCAGAAATGCATTGAACAGTGTAGTATTTTATTAATCTCACACCTACTTGTATGCCACTCAGGGTATCAGAGATTTTGGGTAGGTTTACCCAAGTATGTGTTCAGTATTTTGCAAGTTGCATGGCTATTTTGCAGGAGCAGAACTTATGAAATAGGAATGAGTTAATGAATGAGAAAAGCAGAACTATGCATTCCCATTATTCCTGCTGTAGGAGTTTTTGAATAAGAGAAAATATCAATCTGTAACTCGCTACTTGGGGTAAAATTTAATTTTTCATTAAAATCCTGCTTCATAGTCTCAGTTCAAGAGACTGGCAAGTTTTTCACCGTGAAAAGTATCCTCCAGGCCTGCTGGAAGGATAGGCAAAATAAAAAAAAGAGGTTTTTCTCTTTTGAATCCCTCTTTATTCACAGTAGCTAGCACTCACAGAAGTTGTTCTAGGAAGCAGTATTTACATGGTCTCAAAAGATAGAAATCTTCTAAAGCACAGTTTAATAAGTCTTTAATTGGCATAACAATCATAGTTTTCAGTAGATATTTTTGTGATTATTTGTTTTGTTGCTTCATATTCCAATCTTTCAGCCCACCTGACTGAAAGATCAGCTGGATAACACAGTTCTCCACAATGTCCTGTTACTTTATTCAGCCAAAACACAGGAGAAACAGCAAAAAAATCTGCTCAAGATAGTCCAGAGAGAACAGTGGCTTAACTCTCCTTGACAAAGATGATAGTATCCAGCAGGACTCTTTCATTTTCTAGAGCTATATAAATTAGCATAATATGAGTGCAACCAACATAAGATCATTATTAATTAGTTTTAAAAACAATTATACAAACATACATGTATGTAATCATAATTTATATACATGTGTTACTTTTGTATATACAAACGCATATAGACCCACACAGGCAGAGTATACATTACTCATAATGTCACAGCAGGATAAGTAATTTTTCATGTGTTCAGTTAAATGTGGTCAGAATTTTTTCCAGTCTTTTTCACCTGGAGAAACACAGGGAACTGTGATGTTCTTTTCAGTGTGGCACTAGTAGCTGCTTTCATGAAAAACTTACTGGTAGTTTTTTCTGTTATACTTTGTCACGTTTTGATCGTAATCTTCAGCGGTGTTCCACTCTGGACCACCCTTATAATATGAGTAGTGGGCCAGAAAATGTCGCGATATTTAAGATAATGATTTATCAGTTCATGAACACAATTAATGGATGTGTCTGTAAGCATGAGAAACCAAACCCAAATATATTTACAGAGGGTTTACTCTTACATTGCTGATCTCATTAGGCATCTTTATCATTGCCTTTAGTAGAATTAGGGTTAAACTGAATACATCAGAAATTTATCCAATACTAAGTGAAAGTAAGTAATACAGAGAAAGTTTGGGGCTGCTAGGTAGGTGATCACAGGATAAAGAGAAAGTAGCTTTCTGGTTAGAGAGAAGTAGATTTATATTGACAACGCAACATAAGATCCTTTGTCTTCCTGGCTATGACTCTGGGTTGTAGATAGTTGTGTCTGGTGAGTAATCAACATAAATTCACAAGAATTTCCATGAGAAACTCCTTCTCCCAAAGTAAATCTTAGAGTATTCCCATTCAAGAGGCATCAAGGGCAGAATTTCTAAGAAATGAATGTGTAGAGAAGAATACATTTTCAGAAATGTGAAATGAATACTCCTTGTGGCTATTTATTATGTAGTTGCACAGCAGTAATGTGTTAGCAATGGCTAACTAAAAAGTGCAAGTTAGACATAACTCTCCTCTGGGCTGAAATCACTACAGTATATACTTCCATTTTTCAGCAGATGATGAAACGTATGGGTTTCTTAGTTTCTTAAAAAAATATGGCCATGTAAACTATTACTAAAGCATCTTCTGTGATTGAATGGTTAACTGATTACACAAGTAAAAGAAAGAGTACTCTGTACTTCGGATGCCTGATAATTAGAAATCTACTTCACATAGCATTTTAGCACATGGTCTTTGAAAGAGGTTGGCTTCAGAAATGCAGTGAGGCATGACTGTCTAGGGCATGCAGGTCCCAGAGGTTTTGAGCTGTTTGTTTAGGATCTGACAGGGAAAAAAACCCAAAAAATCTCAAAACACATGATGATCATAATAATAATAATGTATTTTGAGTTGGATTTTTGTATCTATATTTTATCTATAGTTATCTATATTTTTCTGGCATGAAAGTGAAAATGCAGCATAATTTTATAATGCTTCATTTGCTAACAGAGCAATGTAAAGCAACTTAAATATAGACACACAATTGACAGGGAATGCTATTACAGTTAATTTACTAAATATGTTCAGATTATGATTGCAGTCCTATATAGAAAATTCATAGTTTACTTCCCCCTGATCTCAATTAACACATCGTACGTATCTGATGATTTGGTGATGTTTTAAGGGTCAGTATTTTACTCTTTTTCTCCAGAGTAAAGCAGCACAAGAAGATACCCGGGTTCTTGACTGGTTCTGGCCCTGAACTCTATTTTGAAGGCTCAAGTGAGCCAGGAAAAATATATGTCTATATGTTTTGCCTTGTAACTGGAATAAATCACTACTACACTTACCTTGCTGTAATGGGCAGTGAAATGAACATCATGTACTCTGCTTTGTTGGAACTGCTTGTTGAGTACGTTATATGCTGCCATGCTACCATTTTTTCTTCATAATGTTTCTAACTGAAATGATAATTACTAAAGTGATTTATTACTGAAGGCTTTGACCTTTTCATGGGGAGATGTGAGCACTAATGTAAAAATAAAAATAAAAATAAAAAAGTCACAAGCAATTCTACAGGATTAATATTTCCGGTGTGTGGTAGGATTTTTTTGTTTAAAATAAAAAAGTCAATAATTTAAGGATAATTAAATATTCCCTTATTTCTGAAAACAGTCTTGTATGTGTCTTCATACAATATTTTGATCATTTTTTTTTGTTGTAGATTTTCGTTCAATGGATTCTAGATAGAAAACACAACAAACAGCCTTGATCAGTTCCTGTTGTTTTTTTCTTGAGGCTTAAATCTTTTCTAAATCCTGCTGAAAAAAAAATGATGTAAGTTCCTTAGCATGAAGAATGTTTAATGGTATCTTTTGGTCAAACATATGCTTCATATAGTGGTGTACGTGTAAATATTTACATTAGTAATTGTATTAATTCAGACTGTTCAGTGAGGGTGATAATGTTTAGTGTATCTTTAATGGAAAGAAAGTAAAGGTCTAGCAAAGGCAGAGTGGAAATATTACTTCTACATCTTGCTAGTTCTAACTTTGATGCAAGTATATGTCTGGTATTTTGTATTCTTCCATTCAAAAAGAATGCAGCTCACCTAAGCAGTCCTCTTTAAATGCATATGCATAGCTGTGTATGAGTAGGAGAACACCGGGTAACGTAGGTAGGTAACTCCTCAAATTTAGAGTGAATATCCTTTTAATCCTTGGCCTCCCCATTCCCTTTATTTGTGTTACACACGTGAGCTTCAGCTTAATTGTTTTAAAGGCATCCAGCTGTTTTCTCTGCAAACTCACTCTGGGAATGAAGAACCTGCACAAAAGCCTACAAGTGTAACTCCCCATTAAAAATCAAACAGCCATGAATATTATATGAGTGAAAATTGACCATTCCTACTAGTCAGAAAATATAATAAAACCATCTGAGGTCTCAAGCAGAGGATTTTCATCATTTATTAATCTACCAACTTAAAACAGACAGAAAGTGTAACAACAAAGTAACTTATATTGCAGAATAACACCCTATGCTCTGCATTTTATAATGTCATATATTTTTAAAAAATCTATAATCACTTAACAAAGGTTGTTTATTCCTACTGAAATTCTGATTTTGAACTGTATGCAGTCCCATGCACATTAATTTCCACTGACACTTGTCTCTCCCTCTATGCTTCTATGCATCTGTGTTAAGGGAGACAAAGTTTATTAGTCACAATAGGAGATGATCTTAAATACCTCTTGCTTTGAATTTAAATGGGCCAGTCTAGCTACTTTGAAATTAAAATTAAATTCAAAATTAGTACTCTTGATTACGAAAGAGAGTGTGAGAGAGCAGTCAAGTGTGATTTTTCTGAACAAATTATTCTTCATTGATGCTACTATATACAGTATTTGGTAGGTACTCACACTCGACTAGGTTGTGACAGGTCTTTTATACAAGTGGACATATGTGAAAAGGACCTATTTCCTACTAGCCCTCAGCACAGACTGCCTGAAAGTCCTAGTGCTTAACCTCAGGAGAAGACACTAAAACTGTTTCTCCACTGAAGTTTCAGAAAGGGGTTTTACATATGCTCTTTGGATGTACGAGGTGCCAAGAAGAGAGAGCTATGAGTTTGATTGTAAGATAACCCCTCTTACTTGTTGAAAAACTCTGGTGCCACATGACAGAAAAGTGCAGATTAGGTATAAGTTTATGTTGCTAATTCAGATTTAACCAAACATTTTTGATAGGTGAACATGACAGCAGCAGGCATTATGCCATATTGTCAGTCTTCCCACAGTTGACATGAAAGCCCATGGCCAGTGCAGACTTCATGTTGTGTGCTATAACGGAGTTAGCAGCAATCTGCCTCTGTGTGTCTGTGCTGATCTGGAGCAAATACTTACCTGTGAACAGGAACATGAATCTACTATTTAGTAATTGTAGAACTGTAGCCTCAACTGCAGTATGAAAGTGTTAGAGAATCACTGATGTATTTGGAGAGGTATTGGTGCAACTGCCATTAGTTCAACATAACTGAATGTCACCTTGTTATAGCATTACATTGATGAGGAATGTGTATGCTTACCGAAATGAGAAATGAATGTTGGAATTTAACAGCAATTTGTATTTGCTGCTTCTGAAGGAAAACCAAAAATGTAACAGTTACCTCCAAGTTAAATGTCTGGATATCAGTTCTGTCATTATTTCTATTTCACAGACAAACTCTGAGTAAAATTTTAATATCTATTTTTCTTTTAATAACTCCTGAATACACAAATGGTTTTGTGTATGGAGTTTACAGAATCACAGAATCACCTAGGTTGGAAGGGACATTTTAAGATCATCTAGTCCAACCAATAAAAAAATAAAATAAAAAAAGCAAAAACACCACCACATCCACACCACACAAAACACCACCCAACACTAATCCATATCCCCGAACACCATATCAACTCGTTTCTTGAATACCTCCAGGGATGGTGCCTCAACCACCTCCCTGTGCAGCCCATTCCAATGTCTGATAACCCTTTCAGTAAAGACATATTTCCTAGTATCTAACCTGACCCTCCCCTGGCGTAACTTGAAGCCATTGCCCCTTGTCCTATCATCTGTAACTTGGGAGAAGAGACCGACCCCCACCTCTCTACAGCTTCCTTTCAGGTAGTTGTAGAGAGCGATGAGGTCTCCCCTCAGTCTCCTCTTCCCCAGACTGAACAACCCCAGCTC
>JAOTQQ010000001.1:101781213-101793475 GCA_026546715.1 Gallinago undulata | reverse complement strand
TCACCTCCCGGGTCCTACTCACCACACTGTTCTTGATACAGGCCAGGATGCTGTTGGCCTTTTTGGCCACCTGGGCATTTCTTGAATAAATTAATTCAAGGTGAAAAACACCCAGGTTTGGATATTTTGGTTCCTAACTGAAATAAATTAACACTTTCTTGAAAGACTGTTTTAAATTTTATTGAAAGAAGTGTGCTGTACTGTAGTGCATAACCCTGTATTTTATCTGAACTGAGGAGGTTAGAAGGAAGTTTTGGGAAAATGCAATTCTCTTCCAAACCTTTATTAACTCTCTTAAGTCCGATAACATAAAATTAGAGAAGTGTTGCATTTAAACTTTAAACCTTTCTAAAAGGTTTTAATTAGCAATTTAATGATCAATGCAAGGGAGAATGGGGCTGTGTTTGCTCATTAAATGAAATGAAATTAAATAACACCTTTTGGTTCTGTAGAGTGTGCTCTTGTTGTGACAAGCGTGAATATGTTTCTAAGAGGGTTGATTAGCCTTTTGGCCTCTTTGCTTAATATTTTTGCCATTCTTCTATGGAAGTTCCTGTGTGCCTCCCATCAGGATTATTGGAATTTGGAACCTTATCTATAATTGTCTACCAATAGGGGTGACATGATGTCTCTCCGCTGCATTAACTTTATTGTTCCCTGTAAAACATTAACACAGCAAAAATCTGAGCTTGTAAATGAGAGCCATGTCTTCATTTTGATCAGAGAAATGAAATTTGTAATTCAAATGAGAAAAGTTAATGAACTTAATGCACAGGCTGGAAAAAATGTTGTAATGTGCCAATTCAGTCTGCCTATGGATACTTCCAAACATTCCCATTAAGGTATTGATTGTGATAATTTAGCAAAGTGAAGGGGACAGTGAACTCCCTAATGGTTTACAAATTACCCCAGTAGAATTTAGACTCCCAAACCAAGGAAGCCTATCATGATAAGCCTTAAATTTCCTTTAAAAAAATGAATTTAGGAGTGTAGCTATTAATGCTAATATGCCTCTTTAGAAGTCCAAAAGCTGTTGCAGACAGAATAAGCAGCCTTATTTGTTTATTGATATCTACGCAGAATTTAATGTTCCAAAGTTCAAATAAAGGTGAAGGGCCTTAGCACTACAAACAATAATGGTATCCCAACACATAAATGATTGCTGTAATTTTAAAATAACATCTTATCTGGAGACATAATCTTGTGATCACGATGATAGTTTGGAAATTCAAATTCTGCTTCTTGTACATACAGAAAATTTTGTTGGTTTACTGGTTAGCAACAGCTGTGCTTTTATCTTCTGTCAGTAGTTGGTGCACAAAAGATGTTCAGGGATGGTTATGTGCACAAAGCTTTAATAGTGGCATGTGTAGCTGATGTTATACATAAATGTTAAAGTTATCTTAGGGAAACACACACCCCCACACACACCCTTCCCATGCCCACACCCCAAACAAAACAAACCCATAACAACCCACAAACCAAGGAGGTAAAAAAGAGGGAGAAGGAAAGACCTCTTCCTTGTGGTTGCCTGGGAAGAGAAGTGTGTCCTTGGACAAGCATCCTCTGCAACGCACAGGTGATTTCCCCAAGCACTTTTCTCACAGTAAGTATATAGGCACCCCCCTCAAACTCCTGAGGGGTGTTCCTGCTTGTGATACTGGTAGCAGTGGTGAGATCATGTGTGATCAGGTACTGGTCTTGCAGGTTGGTTGGTGACTAAGCTTTGTCTGCGCCAATGTGATGGAAACCTGCCCATGGGATTTGGGACTCATTTCTGCTATGCCTTCTGTGGTGTGCTCAAGCTCTACGCTAAAAGACATGAGAACAGCAGTAAAGACATCTTTGCCTTGACTTGCAGGCTAAAAGCCAAGAGGCAGAGAGCGATTCAGGCATCTATGCCTGTCACAAGAAACCACTGTGACAGTGGTCGGAATCTGCCAGTGCAAGGCTGCAAGAAGATGAGCGCTTGAGATGGTAGGAAAAGTACTGAGGTGTGTGCTGATGAAAAGTCACAAGGTCACAAGTGACAGTCAGGCTACAAAATTAGAAATGAAGGGCCTCTGGCTTTAGGAATTTTGAGGCAGAGGGCAGCATAGACACCCCTCCTGACGTCTATGTAGGAGATTTTGTCCTGTAATAGCCCCAGTTGATTTCTAGATTACATGTGTATAGAGGAGATGTTTATGAATGAGACAGCTGCTGATTTAGCACCTCATGTCAAGTAAAAGAGTGAAGTACTCATCTACATCTGTAGTTGCAGATTTGCAATTGTTTCGGAAGTTGTAAAGTGAACCTCCTGACCACTATTTTCTTCCTCCCACATTGAGGAATTTTGTCTTAGAAGATTCATGTTCCATGAGTTGTAAATAAGTGGTTTTCTCATCTTTAAAGACTGTATGTGCCAGCTTGCGATCATTTTACTGTTTTACTAGGCTAATTGTCTACAGTTTTCGGTTACTGGATGACATATAAATGGTTGTGGACTTCGTGTCTAACAAACTGTTCTGATTGCCAGACAGCATTTTCAGTATGTAAACACATTGTAGTTTATTTTACAAGTTCATAAAACAAGCCCAGTTTTAACACAATATGCATACATTTCCTCCTAAGCATGACTATATATAAAGGCAAGTCCGCAATTGATAAGTAGTAACCGTGACTTAATTTCACTGTTAAAGAAAATTACGTTTAATCAAGAAAATAAATCTGTAAAACCTCCTGTGAAGTAAATACACCAAATTGGTGGGAGTAAGATATTTCACATGAAAATAGAGGACTTTACAAAGTCCCCAAAAGCTCCTTCCTACCTATAAGTTTGAAAGACCTGGAAAGTGTTTGAAAGGTAGACTGTGCTAAATGCAGTCCTTGAGCAGCA
Source organism: Gallinago undulata (assembly GCA_026546715.1). Classification (NCBI taxonomy): domain Eukaryota; kingdom Metazoa; phylum Chordata; class Aves; order Charadriiformes; family Scolopacidae; genus Gallinago; species Gallinago undulata. The sequence continues at coordinate 101,790,597 of JAOTQQ010000001.1, read as the reverse complement.
GTGTGCTTGAACGTAGAACAAGTCAGCGTACTATTGATTGGAGTACGGTGGGATAAATGTGTGGCTTCTGCCCTTAATGGAAGCTGATTGTTCAGGGACATGCCAGCAAGGCTGGTCGATTCTTTAGCTGTTGTTTACTGGGGAGGACGATATCAATTTTCCAGAGGGATGATTGGTGGGATGTCAAGGCTGTCACCCTTTTCTACTCATCACTGACAGACAGCTGAGTGACAATTACAGTGATGGGACATTGTCTGCATTGGCATATACACCAGAGGATAACTGGCAAACAAAAAAAGGCAGCAGCGCTTTAAAAAAGATATAATCAGCAGTTGTCAGGACTAGTTACATATATGATGTCTGAATAACAAGGCCAGAGCGTCCCACCTCAGACAGTGACATATACTGTACTGTGTATTCCTCAGCCCACATAGAAATTAGCCCTGGGAAAGTTATTGACTGTTGTTGGAAGTCACTGGTAATCTAATTGGGAATAAAGCTTCAAGGGACTGTATTTTCATGTGGTTCTCCCTGAAAAAAAAAAAAAAAAAAAAGAACGCTTTTCTGTAGAACTTAAAAACAGTGGAGCTATGTACCAAATTTATAAGCTAAAAAGTCTGTTGAAGTGTATGCCTAGCTCCTTCTAAGAGTTCTGTGTTGGAATTTCTTTTGAATACTACTCCAACAGTTACTCGGACACCAAACTGAGTGTGCACTTTGTGTTCATGTTAGGTATTTAACCTGTCAGTCCAGAACACACAGACTAAGCTAAACTTTAGATCCTGAAAGCCTTATGTTACACTACATAGATGTATACTAGGAGTACATAGTACTTCTTGTGAATTAATATTTTGTAATAGCTACAGATCATTATGCAAAAGACTTTGTCCTGTTGCTTCTGTGAAACCACAGGTAAAACGTCTTTGATTTCAGTGGTGCATACTAAGGACCAGTGAATCTAGTTGTGTGTTACATTAACAGCTGTCACTTCTCTTGCTTCTGGAAGCTGAGATGAGAATGAGCATATAGGAGGGGAAAAAAAAGAGACCCAAGGAATGACTTATACGTAGATGTGTTAGATTTATGGTGGAAAGCACATCTGACTTATCTCCAATCAACTGTATTCTCCTCTTTCCTTCTTTCCTTGCCACTCCTCCCAGAAACTCTAGATTGAGTGAACCTTTTCAAAGGGTATTTTAGATGTACACTCTTCAAACCTCAATTACTGTTTTGACAGTACATTTACGTTTATTTCAAACTTTTACCTGAAATATATGTCATGCCGAGACTTTTCTCTGGCCTGTTTCTCAAGATACCCTCCAGCAAGCGCAGGAGAGGGCAGAGCACTCAGCTCCCTGTGTGCTACTTACTCTGAAACAAGGAGAGATAATGGAGGCAATGGTTTTAGGAATGATCATGTTTTTTTCCACAGGCCCATATATAAGGTCCTGTTTATAATGGATTAAGAAAAAAAATGTAGTAGTCATCCGTAGTTCAAGAAAATTGTGCTTCTCCAAAGACAAATGTATGAATACACTAACAGAATGTGAATGTTGCCTTTCAGACCTATGTATTATCAGTGGTCTTGAGTCTTTGCAGTGAGGAGCTGATAGTCTGAATGCTTTTCAGGCTAAAAGTGGTACAGTTGCAGGAAACCCATTGCAGTAGTGTTTGGATAGCTTCCACCCCTACCAAAATTCTAAGTGCTGGTTATTGTCTGTGCTTTGTGCAATATACATTTACGCAGTTGTGGGTAGTATAAGGTGTGAAGGCTATACATAAGTTCATTTTCCTCACTTTAGGTCTTTTTTTCTCTTTTTTTTTCACTTTTTAATCTCTTTGCATGTGGTTATGAACTTGCTTTAATATATTAGTTCCTTTCTCTTTTCTATTCCTCCACATCTGCCACACTTTTTCCCCGCACATTTTATATACCTGCACTTTTTTCCTAGTTTTAACTAGGAAAGTGAAAATTAGAGATTTTATGTATACTTGTGATTCCTTTATGCAATTAGATCTCTCAAACAACAGAGTCCAAACTTTAGCAAAATGATTTTTTAGGCACGTTTCATCCCTTGAATTCTAGGCCTTTGATTGCAGCAGGCCAAGTAGGAGTTAGGAGATGCTGGTATGAAGCACGACTATTTCTGTTGCACATTCCAGATCTCAGTGGAACAATTTGTAACAGGGGAGTTTATTTCTGGTGCTGACAGCTCATGATGGAGACTGTTGAGCCACTAGGACTGTTACAGGAAGATTTTAAAGCTGCCCTTGATGATAGCACACAGTAATAGTGGCAACCTTATCTCATGCATACTAAAAGATACGTAGGTTTTTTCCTTTCTGATAAAATGCATCTATATTAAACTTTAATTTTCTTGCTACCTGAGTTTTTTTGCTTTCTGTTGATACTTTAGTACTATATAATGACACTGCTGTTTGTGGAAGTTCAAGATTCTTTTGTTTTCTTGATTCTTGAATATCTAGTGTTCCTCCCCATCAGGATAAGGTTGTATTGCTGAGCTTAGACGAATAGCATAGAGGTCATAATTTGAGACCTATTAGTTTCAAGGTACAAGGAAAAATTCATAACTAATTGCACTTTGGGAAGAATTGCCTGCTGCAACAGAGATATAATAATATGACGTATGAAGTTGGATGTCTCCCAGCTGAATGGCATTAGAGAATTACATCAGACACTTATCTTCTCTTTTTCTGTTCTTTCTGAAATTATATTTTCCTTGAGTGCTTTTTTTGGCTATGCTATAACATTTTTCAGGTTGGTGATGTGAAAGACTATGATATAGCAATATAAGGATTTTTTTCTATATTTTTATTTTAAAGAAATGTTTCTTCAGCCTTCAGAAAAATACCAATGCATGTGATTAATATGGAAGGTTATTTTTGATGGGTCTCATGAAAACGCCAAATAAATGTGATTATTAATTTTTTTTCCAAACCACCAGCTAATTGATTTTGCACTGTGCTCATTAAAAATAGATACTTTGCCTTTCAGAGGGCTGTCTGGGAAACCTAAGGCAGGGCACGACTCCTCTGGGACACCATCAACTGACCATACCATCAGGCAAGGAGAGCATGGTCATGGTGCTTGTCAGAGCTGAAGTATATTTACTTCATCTCCCAGCAGATAAACATTTGCAAGGCAAATAATAAATTAGCCATTAATCAGAAGAGTGGCTGTGTTTGATGAACCCTGAATAGAGTGGAGATGTCAGGTAACGAGACAGAGTAAACTGACATTGGAGGCTGAGCCATGTGGAACTGGCTGTTAGCAGTTTTGAAAGCTTTTGTGCTTCATTTTCAAGAGACTTTCAAGGTTAACATGAAAAAAAGACCAAAGATATGAGGCAACCAGCGGTTACTAGCTTTCAAAATGATAGTATTATGCAGTCTTTCACCTCAATTAGATCTGCAGCACTATTACGGTGAACAGCTAGATAAGATACAGAAAAATGGTGATTTTACAGAATGCCCTATTATTACCAAATTATTCAAGGCATATTTTTGTTCAGACTTAATGGTCTCAATACATCTTCAGGTGAAAGTTCAGATTTCTGATTGACAGTGTTTCTTAAATATTAATTGCTATTACATTAAGTAGACTTTTTTACAGTGTGTTTTTTCTCAAAACATATTGGGGAAAGAGTGAGGAAGTTCTACTCTGTTATTATCCGGGTAATTTTGTTAAAGATTGGATGTGCTTTAATGGCCATACTTGTAAACAGGGCTAAAAATAATGGCAGAGTTTCGTAATTGCCATTTGTAGGTGCTTAATTTGCTTAATTCCCTACAAAGGGAAACTTTAAGTGGTCAAAGTAATGAAAATTAGGCAATTGGTGTCTCAAAAGGAGAAGTCCAAATGATTTTTTCGTCATGTGGTGTAAGTGGAGTTTATAATTAATCTGTAAAGTAAAATATGTATGGATTCTATAAGATTTCCCAAACTGAAATAAGGCTTTTAATATTTTTCTTCTCAACTGACAGACAAAATTGCTGTCCTTACACATTGTTCATCAATTTTTCAGTCACGTGGTACAATCTCTACATTGCTCTTAGCCTCCAGGTGTCACAAAACACAGCCTGCTTGAAACAGAGATCTACACCTTTTTTTTTTTTTTTTAAATGCATTTTTTCAAAAATAGATTACAAGTACAGTCGCAAGTTTTTAAAGCAATCAGTACATTCAAGACCTTTCAATTTTCATCCCTACTCATTCAGCACAGTATAGCTCCTAGAAATGAATTTCGAGGCTCTCAATGAAACATCTTTGATTTCTAAGGTCAGCTCTGTTATTGTTCATCTCAATGCTTGCCTTGGTTCTTGAAATCCTTTCAATCATTAATTTTCAATTAACACATGTTCAGTTTATTAGCAGGACTTCAGGGAAACACTCTAAGAAAAAAGGTAGTATTGCATATGACTAGTTGCTTTCTCACAAAAGTAATAGATTTGAAAGTAAAAAATTATTGATTACTTGTTTGTTGCTTGCTCATTGCACATGCAGATTAACTGATGAGACTACAGTTGAGAAATAATCTTTATTGTCATTATTCCTGTTTGAGACAATAATATTTTTTTTTCTTGGCAGTCAGGTTGCTGAGTTCAGAAAGATCTGCATGATTTTCTTTATTTGGTTTGGAAAGTAACAAGATACTTTTCTATAGGTTTGGGGTTATTTTGCTGCTGTTTGTTTGCTTGTTTCTTTTAGTATCATTCTCAATTGCGTTAACAGCCCAAGATTATTGCTGTCTCTAAAAGGCTTATAACTTGTCTTATGTATTAGGAAAGATCATTTTACTACTGCTGCAAATTCTGCTGCAGGTGAATGTCTCAGCAGGAGAAAGGTTTTCTCCTTACAATTCCATTTCTCTTGAAAATTGAAAATAGAGACTCTATAAGAAAGAAATCTCTGAGGAAGAAAGGTCGCTAACCTGTGCATATACAGTAAAAGTAAATTTGGGGGTTTTAGAGATCAGAAAAACAAGGGAACAAAAAATCAATAAAAAGTTTTTCTATCCACATTGTCTTGGATAGCTACTGAAAGGCTACTTCTTTTTTTCTTTTTCTTTTTTTTTTAAGTTAACTGTTGTTTAATAATATTCTTGCCTTGAGTTGTCTTGTCGGTTTTTGTAGGTCACAGAAGATCTTTCTCTTTTTTAATCTGCCTCTATAAAGAAAAGAAAACCCACAGAGAGAGAAAGTGAGAGGAATGTTCTCAAATGTAGATGTTTTCTCTTATCTCTTGTGATCACAGCAAATCTCAACAGTCATTTATAATATAATAACATATTGTTCATTTTTAGTCAGCAGTATGATTCCAAAATTAGTGGTGACCCTTAAGATTTCAATTTTCTGTAGGTGAGCCAGGTTCTTAACTGAGCCTCAGAATATGAAGCTAGCCTTTAATACCTGTTTTCAAATACAGGATATTAGTGAGTAAAAGAAATGTGTACATGCAGGAAAGGAAGCATGGCTTTGAAATGAAAAGGTGCCTCTGATATTTTTCATAACTCTGCTATAAAGTATACTTTTTGTTCACAGTGTGTTGTAGCTAATAAATCTGAAATTTGGGTAGTAATATTTGAGGTCCCAGAATACGTATAAAAAGTTTCTTATCAGATAACTGTCAGAAAACTGACCTTGAAAAGGTAAGTCTGCAGATGAGTGGCCAAAAGACTAGTGACTGGTGTGTTTTGGGCTCACTGGCATTTTGTCTTTGGGAAGGATTTGAGTTCTGCCATATCCAGACAGGGACATTAAATGCTAGCTAGTGTGACACTCTATTATTATATATTAATACTGAAACAACTGATGTTGATTGCATAAGGGTTTCGCAGAGGGTTCCCAGGGTTGAACAACCCTGAGTAGACAAATATAGAGAGTGCAGGACCTAAGGAAAAGGTTTTGCATTGCCCCTTGGCTGGCTTTAGGCATCTGCAGAATGGCTTTTCTTTTCTGCTGCTGGTTCCCTACGTCCCTGCCCTGACTGTATGCTGTAAAAAGAAAACAGGATGCTGCACTGCAATAGTATGAATCAGCTACCTAGAATCTGGCAGATTTTGAGAATTTTTAAGAATATCAGTTTTTAAGAATATTAAAACCCTTCTGTTATTTAATTTTTTTTTTACAGAGACTCCAGTTATCTTACAAACTTCTTTAAGATTATTATTCTAATGTAACCCATATGTATCTTAGGCTTTTGTGGAAGACTGTTCACTGTTTATTATTCTGTATTTTAAATAAAGGAACTTCATAAATAGTAGATCCTGTAATTATTTTACTTGATTGTTTTTGTGAAAAATAATCTGGTGCTTAAAAAAAAATATTCTTTTGGTCCAGTTTATTTTTAGCTCTATGTTTTGGTAGTATCAGACTTCAGGAGTCTGAAAAAAAGGGCTTGTCTTGTATATGCATTTTTAAAAGTATTTGGAGATAATATTTTTCTATAGCTTTTGTGTTGTTCGTACTTATTTAATCAATTACCTGGTAATGGTTTAGACACTAAAGGGAATGGAAGTTCCAGGCTTTTTCAGTTGAATTTTGAAATCCTTCTTAAATTAACTGCAGCAGCCTTGTACTTTCTACAAAGCCATATACTCAACAGAACAGTGAAGTGTATTCATATGTAGATAACATGCCATGTATTTGTGACTGACTTAGGTTTCTGAAAATGGCCTTTAGCTTTTCTATTGTTCAGTTGATTAGCGAAGTTTAATAGACGTTTATGTCAGAGAAGTCTGAACATTCTTGGTCTTGTTCTTTATAGAAAGATGTTTTAATGCTTTACAGATCAGAAATTTGTCACTAACTGGAAAAGCAAGATTTTTTAATATTATAATAGCATGACAAAAATAGTATGTGCATTGCGCAGAAAAATAGGTTTAGTCTTAGTTTGTGTATTTGCAATAAAAGTCTGTTGGAAGAAATGTTTTGCTTAGCTCCTCAAGGATACGCGAGTCTTTCTTGCTCTCAAGATACTTCCCATTCATGTCAGTGTCTCAGGATCACTACCTTATATATATAGCAGGTAACAAGGGAGTCTGAATTTCAGTTCCTTAATTTGTTTCAGACCTTTTGGTAATTCTCAGGCTTTGACTGTCACTCTTGAGTTCTGATTCCATAACGGTGAAAAGGAGATTATAATCTTTCCCTATCTAATAAGCAGAGGAAAGGGACTATATTAGTCTGCACAGCGCTCTAAAATCAGGTGAAAAAGAAGAAAGCTTCTCTTTCTTTTCATCTTCTGTCAGTAATTTTGCTGGTAAATAGGAGAGAATTATGGTAATGAAGAATATCCTTTTATTAAGTCTTGGTTATCCAAGTGGCAGGGAAACAGGGCTGATGTTAATCTCATGTGGTGTCCTAGCCATTAAAGTGAAAAAAAATAAATAGTTTAACTGTATTCAGGTAAATTATACAGTTACTTTGGTATCAGTATCACAAAATGTTTAATACCATGGTATAAAAAGGTACAATCTTCTTCACTATCGAGATCTCAGTGTGAGATTGACTGAACATACCATAAAGTCTCTTCAACCTAGCAGTTGTATTGCAGTTCTGGAAACTTGGGCTCTGTACCTGCTCTTACCATCTGTGATTTACCTTTGCTCTTTGCTTGGCTCGGATGCTTTGTTTGTGAATAAATGTCCTGCTGAGTTGGACTTCTGTTTAGTTTATTATCATCTTTTTTTTCTCATTCATGTTGCAAGTATAGAGGCACTGAATGCACCTTAGGGGGATATTACATTACCTAAAAGGCTAACCTGACAGCACATAAACATTGGAGAAAGGCAGAACTTGAGGCTAATGTGGTTTCTGAATTAGTAAATCAAAATCTCTGTTCTTCTGCCTTTCTTTTTTTTTTTTTTTTTAATTTTATTTTATTTCTGGTCAGCTTTAGGAGAAGGGAGGCCACCACAACTTTGGCCTGAGATTGTTGAAGTCATAATTCAGCAAATTAATTTCACTTCACAGGTTCACTGATTTTATTAAGAAATCTCCACAGCCAATATTGTTTTCTTAGTTTGTTAAAATACTGACTCATAATACTTAGGCTGCTAATTTGTAAATTTTAGTTATGTTTAAAAAGGTAGACAAAGATAGTATAGAACTTTTCACATTAATTTAGATGGCTTTTTAAAATATATTTTTGATTTGTTTTCCTGATTAGACATGGTGTAATTACACCTATTCCTATCAAGGGCTCTGGAGGACAAACTCAGTAGCATTTAAGAGATTCTCTGATGATTCACCACAATTTCACTTTCCTAGCAGTAAATTTTCCAAAAGCCCAATAAGATTAGTGGAAAACATACATACCGAATGGAAGAGATTCATCATGCTTCTTCTTCTCTTGTTTTATCCTGTTGTGTCTACTTTTTCACTTGCGTGGTCTAATACAAGCTCTTTCCTGTGTACCTGTCATCATTACATGTAGAAAATGGTCAGTAAGTCTTTTTAGTTGGTGAATTACATTTTCATTCTCAAAGTCATCTGACTACATATTTAAACTGTCCAGCTACTTTTAAGGCTTTTGAAATTTTTAGCCTTTCTACACAAAAGTTCTTAGATTCACCACTAGTTTTTGAACTTTCCCTGTTACTTTATGGGCTCTTGAAACATCTGAAACTGTGATGTGTATTGAGGGGAAAAATAAGGAACTAGAACTGTACTGGATTTGTGTAGTAAGGTTTTGGTAGTGGGGTGGGGCTACAGAGGTGGCTTCTTTAAGAAACTGTTAGAAGCCTCCCCCATGTCTGATAGAGCCAATGCTAACTTGCTCCACGATGGACCCACCACTGACAAGGGCCAAGCCCATCAGTGACAGTGGTAGTGCCACTTAGAAGTGGGAAAAGTTGCTGCCCAAAAGCAACTGCAGTGGACACCAAGGTCAGTGAAGAAGGAGGGGGAGGAGATACTCCAGGCACTGGACCAGTGATTCCCCTACAGCCTGTGGTGAAGACCTTAGTGAGGCAGGCTGCCCACCTGCAGCGAATGGAAGTTAATGTGGCAGCATATATCCACCTGCAGCCTATGGGGAATACCCCCCTGGGGCAGGTGGATGCCCAAAGAAGGCTGGAGCAAGCTCTTGGCAAGATCTGCGTACCTGTAAACAGAGGATCAGCCATGGTCAGTCCACCACAAGAATGAAGATCTTCTCCATGTTCTAGTTGAGGATCTGTCCTAGCTATGGGCAGAGGGGCAAGTTCTTATATCCCCACTGCAGCTCAGCTGCAGGTTTAAAATGTCTCCTCAGCATCTCTGGAAACAGAGGAGTCCTGTCTCCCACATAGAATCATAGAATCATAGAATCATCTGGGCCGGAAGGGACCTCCAAAGGCCATCTAGTCCGACCCCCCTGCA
>JAOTQQ010000001.1:101631763-101780852 GCA_026546715.1 Gallinago undulata | reverse complement strand
CTTCTTCCTCTCCTGTCCCTTCTGAACAGTTTGTAGCCATCAATGGCCACATTCCAGTCATAGGACTCATCCCACCAGGTTTCTGTAATAGCTACTATGTCGTAGCTTTCCTGTAGCAGGATAGCTTCCAACTCCTCCTGTTTGTTTCCCATGCTGTGTGCATTGGTGTAGAGACACTTTAGCTGGTCCAATTGAGCTTTCTTGGCTTAAACCAGGTTGAGTTCTCATCTCACTTTTGTAAACACGTTTGTTTCTCTTGTCGGTTGTATTTTGAAATGAATTTGCATTTCTTGTTTATTTGTTGAAAGAGAAGTTTGGTTTGAAGTGCTAGTCTTGTTGAGGGAGTTCTGTGTGGTGTCTTCTGAGTGGAGGGAAATGGATCCCAGTCGTGGTTAAACAAAAAGAAAATAAAAGGAAAGGGGGAAAAAAAAAAAGGTATGTAGAAAGCGAACAAAAGGTTGTTTTAAATAGCTCTGTGCTTATACAGGCTTTCTCCCATCCATTCTGATTTCTGTTTTTCTTCACTTAGTCTGAGGGCAGACCTTCCCCTAAAGCAGGGCAATAGCTGCTACCTGGAGGGGAGGGGGGATCTGTTTTTCAAACCTTAGTCAAAAAAATGCTCAGCAATGTGATGCATTTTTCCACCTCTTAATCTCAGCCTTATTTGAAATCTAGCTTTAGGCTCTACAACATGAGACATACTTCTTTGGCTGGGAGGCAGCTAAAAATATGGCATTATGTATAAGGTGATTCTGCCTGCTGGCTTTGCCCATACCATAGAGCAGTTATAAAGAAGACCAAAATGTATACCTCACCCGTTTGCCCTATTTCAGCTTCTGTAAACGGTATCATTATCTCCTTTGCTTATAATTTGTATGAACCATCCATATGTGGAATGTTTCCAGATGTTCTGAAACTGTTATTTTCCCTCGCTGTTACAGAAGTGGTGGTTTTGAATTACTATATATTTTGCGCAAAAATAGAGATTTCCAAGAGACTAGTAGAAGGGAATTTTTAGAAGGAGCAGGTCCTGACAGCTGCAGAACAGCAGTATGTGTGGGTCAATCTGTGCTAAAAGTTGCAGCTGAGGTGAACTGCGCTAAGGAGATAGAGTTGCTCTAACTGCAGGCCATTTGAAATTAGATAAGGAATACTGACAGGAACAGTGAGTTAGTGGCTCCCCTCCAACAAGAACTATTGACTGAACATTAGGTTTTGCATGAGATGGTGATGCAGTCGATAAAAGCATCAGGCCTTGTTTGGAGTAACACCGCCGATTACTCTCTAATTTGCCGCCTGGAAGTGAGCCACAGACATTTCAGCCTTGTGTTTAGTGTTGATGAGATCTAGAGCGAACATTTAATCTTATGTTTACTAGCAAACCACTTGTAACGAGGATGCAGCACCACAAAAGGGTAACTCTCTGATGGCTTTCCAGCAGTAAAGCTTTGTTTTAGCTGTAACCCAGTTCAAAGCTACACCTTGATAAGGATTGTTCATTTTATAAGCTGTAGCTCGAGGCAATCTGTTAAACCTTTGATGAGAGACTTTTTTTTTTTTCTTTAAAAGGTATATATGATGTTTACCTAGTGACTAAAACACAGTATTCATTTTCTAAATTGCAGCAGTCTCAGTTCTTCAAAGTGCTCTAGATGGAAAGGGACACTTATTCACTTGTATAGTCTCACTGCTGAGGGTCCACATGGCTACAGCTGCCTGCCAATGGCAAGCAATTTGCAGGAACAGAGCTCTTCTGCCAGCTTCCTCTTTGCTTTGACAGATTTTTTTTTTTAATCGATAACACTTTACCAGTGCTGTTAGCTTTTTTAGATTCAGACATGTGGTGATTTAATTTAAAGAAATATTCTATTATTTTTTTTTCTAGAAAGTTATTGAGCATGTACGTGGTAATATGTGATTTGCCTTTTATATCAGGATTACAGGCTGACAGCTTTCAGCTGAAATACAGCTTCAAGGGTAAGCCAGCAAATGTGAAAGAAAAAAATATAGGAGGAGGGAGAAACGTAACTCTGAAGTGATTTTATTTTTTTAAAAAAAATCATCTTTCAGGAATGCATTTGTGTGACTTCACTGTAGTTCTATTTCCAGGAAATTAGTTTATTCAAATACCTAAAAGAGACATCTTATCCTATTCTATGGCCACTGGAACTAAATACATATAAAGGGTTTGGTACATAAATAGATTTGCTCAGTTGATACGGAATATGAGGTTTTCTAAGTTCTTGGATTTTCATGCATTCAGAGAATTTTTTTTTTTTTTCTACTCAGTGGTGATTTGGATCCTCTGTGCAATGAAATATCCAAATTATAAGGAACTACAGTAGGAAAGAACGATACCACAGCCAAAGCAGAGTTCCCATATCATCAATAACCCTAACTGTGGTTTAAATGCTTCAGAAGAGATGGCAATCGAACAGGAAGCTTGCTATTTTCATTACAGTTGACTGATCTCCCCAAAGATGTCCTCACTTAGGATTAGGCATGAGAGGAGGTGTTTTTTCCCATATTGTAATTCCTGTTGTATGAGAATGAATCAAGTTTCTGCTCTTGTTCCATGGGAAAGTTGAGGAATTTGTGTATAGCCTATGAATTCTGGTTAACTATACAGATTCATTAGCACTGCAGGATTTGGCCAAGCTTCTTTGTGGGTGCGTATCTAACGCTGCTGACAGTGGTGGCAGAGTTCACAGTGCTTATCAGGTGTTTTACTTCAGAACTGGTGTATTAGAGTGAAACAAGCTTGGGGAAATCAATTAGATGAAGTACAGGAAAATAACATACGTAGGAAGAAGATTCGGTGCAATAAAAAGTTCTGAAAGACGTACTAAGATGTTAGAAAAGAGATCATTGAAATGTCAGGAGTCCTTGAAGTTCAGGCATTCTCCATAGGCTTGCTGTATGTCAAAAGAACTGACACAAATGATAATAAAAATAGATCTTCCTTGCATCTTCTATTACTTGCATCAAACTGGTCCATACAATTTTTTGGAAGTCTTGGATACATTTGAATGCAGGATTCAAATTCTGGGCACAGAGTCTTGGACATCCTTATGACATCCTATCTCCTATGTGTTATTATTGCTGCCCTCTCAAAAAAAAAAACAAAACAAAAAAAAAACAAGGAAAATAAATTATTTTGTATAATCCAAGTATAAATGACACATGACCACATTTAAAGATGAGAATAATTACTATCCAGTTTAGATAACTTCTGTGACAGAAATTCCTGTCACCCTGGCAACAAGGTGGTACAAGGTTGGCCCAATTTTTCAATTGGGCTTCAAGCTTAAGGAAAACCTTTGTGTTGATACTAAATGTGATAGGGATTTGAAAATATTTATAATGTATAGCCACTCTAGGGGTTCTGTTCAGGCTTAAACTACCCTATCCACTCAGTGAGGTTGTTCATGAGGAGATCAGTTTTCTCATCCCTCTTGTAGGTCTGCTGATAGCCTCCTCCTGACTTTAAAATTGCTCAAGCCCTTTGAGCATGGGAAGAGTCTTCTTCTGTCCAGTTCAGGAGCATGACTTCTTAATGATTGTTCCTGTATTTATCTAAAACTTGAAAAAAGAAAAAAGTTTTTCTAACAGGAGAGCATTTGGTTTGTAGTTTTTTGTACATGCCGAAACCATTCGAACACTGTGAAAGTCATGTTTCATGAAGCATGTTTATTTTCATGTTTTGGGTAAGTTGGGACTAACATGGGCTTTTCAGAGTTACTTTGGAAGAGATGTCTAAACTGGGAGAGGCTCCCATAAGCTTTGTGTAGGGCAGAATAGGAATAGCAATATGACATGACTTCAAAGTAGAAGATGTGTTTAGGTTGTAAGCCTAGGAATGGTCTCCAGAGATGGAGAACTGGAAAGAACAGATTTTAAATTCTAGAAACCTGAGAAAAGAAATCCAGAACTATTCTGGAGACACTGCTGTAGGGAAAGGAAAATTTCGCAAGAACAGGAAACTGATTTAAAGAAATACATGCAATACATTATTTTTTTTTGTTTACTTCTGAGAATATTTCCTTTTGTGAAGGCAAGAACAATAGTGTTTTTCTTAAATTATCTTTATCTCTATGTGTTCATTTGTATAAACTAGTATAAACTACAACCTGGCCCTTACAGAGATGGGGTTTCTGGGAGCAAGTGCATTTAATTTTGCCGTTTACTGTAGAGGCTCATCTAAGTTTGGATATCATCACTAATGCTCCAGGAGTTTGGTGGGTGGGATGTATGAGCTTATTTCTGTTGATGGCTAGCTCTAATTAAGAGAGGGCCTATGTAGAACAACACACCAGAGAAGCCGTGGGCTAAAATAGCACTGCTATGCTTCTGGTGAGATTAATGGTGATACTGTTCTTCATTTTTCTGGAGGGTAATGGTTTCCTCAAAACAAAATATCCCTAAGCTAGTGTGGGGGATATTAAACTCATGCAGATGTATTCAGGCTCTTATGGCTGCTCAGTATAATGATTTAATTAAATTAATTAAGCCAGAACAGTACTTGAGCACTGAATAATTTATCAAAATAGATTTAAGGGAAGAATCAAAACAGTATGTCTCCCCAGATTTTGTCTTGCATGAGGGGAAACTTCATCCTGCTGTGATCATCCTCCGTAAAAATGTACTGTACAGGAGTCCTGAAAGCATTTGAGGTGGACTTCAACTGAAATCTCTGCTGGGTGCATGTAATATGGTACTGAATTTAGAGGCAGGCTTCTAGGCCAAGACTGCTGTAATGAATAATAATATGAGACTGTGTGTGAAGAGATGTGGCACCATGTAGGGCGATGTATAGCCTGCCCAGGCTGAGTTTTCTTGTGAGTAAATGATACATAAAGGTGTATTCAGAAGCCTCTCTCTGTGGGCTGGGGGAAAGTAAAGTAACGTAAAGGAACATTTGCTGTAGTAGACCCCAAGATTGGCAACATCACCCAATAAAGTGCCACTGAAGGTGGCCAGGGGTGACTGGTCTTTGTTAACCTTTTCAGGCTACTGTGAACATGAGTGCTGTGTGATGGACCATTGTATTTGCTTGAGGCTCAAAAGTCACAGACTAAAACATCGGTTTAGATGAAGGTATTTCTTCTAGCTTGCTGTACTTTGCTGTTGTATGGCTTTTTGTTTTATCAAATGGGTAATTTTTTTGTGTACTTTATGGCAGTTGATGTTTGTAATAAGACTTAATTGAATGGCTAATCATTAATTACATGCACAGTTGATCAACTGTGTCCTGGTAGGGTCTATAGGAAAAAAGGAGAAGAGAAACAGAAAACATTCTTGTTTTTTCATAGTGGATTGCAGCTCAGTTTTTGACACAAACATTTTAAAGTTAATGTCCTTATGCTGCTTCTGATATTTTCTGGGTTTGCTGTTTTATGTTTCTGTATTTTTAATGATTTTCCAGGGATATTGAAAGAAAATATCTGTGCTTTTGGATTAAAAGCTGGTACTCTCACCACGTTCCTATAGTGTGCTCTGGTTAGTATCTTGCCTTTTTTCTGGAAAAAGTTTCAACTGTCTTTCACATTAGTTGTACAAATACTTGTGTTTCACAACATATATCCTTATCAAAGGATATGCACCCTAAATAGAACCTGCTAGTTCTTCTGAAGGTCTGGTTGGTAAATAATTATGTATACCAGGCAAGAAATGTATGAGTAGACAGCTTTATTACTGTAGCATATGTGGGTTTTTTTACTTATTTCACAACATTTACTTTATGAAATACTCTTGCTAGTTACTAAAACTCCCTTGACACTAACATACAGCTATCTTCAAGGTGGAAGATAACTCTGCAATAGCACCTGTACAGGAAGTAAATATGTGTGCTTAATAAATTGAACCTCTAGGAGATTATTGAGGTAGGCAGAATATGATTGGGTAAACTGGAATTCAGTTTGGATGCTGAGAGGTATTAAATAACAAGAGGACTTTTTAAAAAAACCCAGGGCACCTGGAAATGCTGTGCTGCCTCACTCCAGCCTGAGGTGTAGGCTGAATACCACGTTGTCTCTGATTCAGTCTCTATTGAAGTTCATGAGGGAAAGAAATCCCCTGTTTTTAATGGGCTTTGGATCTGTCCCTGGGAGGGAATTGTGTCAGCTTTGAATCATCAGACTGCTTCCTGGTGCACCTGTGTTTTCCTTGGAGGACTCCCATCCAAACAGGGGAGGCATGGTCTTGCTCAAACCTGTGAGATCTGAGAGGATCAAAGCCCAGGGCAGGGCGGCTCTAAGCGGCAACAGCTGAACAAAACCAGACACAAAGCAATGGCTGTGCAGCAGGATTTCCTGTGGGAAAACTCTTCAGTCCTCCAGAGGTGATGGCCATGAGGAAAACCACAGCCAAGGAAAGAACTCAAGTGACACTGGGCTAGATGCAGCCATGCTGTTGGTTAGGATACACATCAGTGTTCATGCCCCTTGTGTTGCAAAATTAGAAACTTGCAGACTGGACTGGATTGACAGTGGTACTAGAAAGTGCAGCCTTTGTGCTTTCCTACCTTTTTCCTCTCCCCTGTAAGTCAGTACCTCTGAAGCACTGAGAGAGTTTTTTTGTGGTGTTTCACTTAAATAAAGATTAGTAGGATTAGTTAGCTTCTACAAGTAATTGCAGAGTAAGAAACCTTGCCAAAATTTCTGACTCATATAAAACAAACCCTGAAATCTAATTGCCATAAAGATAACTACTCAGTATTAATCTCTTTATCAATTTTCTTTTAATCCTTTATGACTGTGGTTTTACTTCTGATATAAAGACAACTGCTGGTCTACAGGGCTACTTTTTGCAACCTTGCAATAGTGAACTGTATTAAATCTTTCTAAACAACTCTGTGCCCAGAATGCCTATAGGTAATTAGGATCCTGTTTGTTAAGATTGGTGTAAAGAATAATTACTCTAGAGGCATCCATATTACTGGACAACACACCTGCATCTCAAGAGACAATGGCATTAATTGTAAAGTGCATATATTTTTCTCCCTGCACAGCTTACATCAGCCTACATTGCAAAATCTAAAATCAGCAAGCAATTCAGCTTTCTTTCAGTGCTTTTAGACTGGGAACTGCGAGGATTTTCATTTTAAATTCCTTAAAAGGCTTAATAAAAACAACAACAAAAAAAAAACCAACTCCAAAAGCAGCCATCAATGTGCTTTCTAAAGCTAGTTAAGTGTAGAAGCATGTTCACTTAAGATACTAGTTTGTTCTTGTCCCATATACACCCTACAGTATTTTTTTGCTGATAAGTTCACCTAATTCATACCAGATGGCATATTTGTTTCAATATTAATTTGAAATATCTTGTCAATAAATACTGAACTGTTACATTTTGTTCACCAGTGAGACCTGTTGATATAGAAGCAGAAAATTGACCTGTCTCATTGTCATCTCCTGTAGGAATGTAAATATAAAATAAAAAATGTGTGGTTGTACAGTATTTCTAAGAGTTCTTATTCTTAATCTCTCCAGGGCCCTGCTTTAATAAAGAGCTTTATATAATTAGTTGTTTTGTTTACAATGCACAAAGGTACTATCACATATTATTCTGAGTACAAAGTCACATTAACTGTTTAAAATCTGTTTGAGAATATGATCTACAAATGAAGACTTGTACCACTTTGAGCAATGTGCTTTTTTGTAGTGAAACTGTCAGATAACTAGTTCACCTGGAAAAAGTGCACCTGGAAGTCCCTATACTGCAGACAGTTATTGTTATGAAGTGAGCCTGCAGATGGAGTGACTTTGTATTTGCAATTTTAATAGTCTTCTGTTTAATTAACAATTAAGTACATAGTTCAAGCACATAGCAAAACCTCCGGCATGACAATTGTTTCTAGCTGTAATGAGTGCACAAAGGACTAAAATTAAAACTGTATTATAACAGCATTCTTTTATAGTTTACTGTGAAGACCGAAAGCCAAATGAAGATTAATCATCAAATCTGTACCAAATTTTTATTCCCCCCTTGAGCTCAACTATGGGATTAATAATATGCAGGTAGAGCCATTGGTATTAGAAACATACTTCTGAATTCCCCTGATTGTTAATGTGTGATATAATTTTCTTTAACATGCAAAAGAACATGTTAGAATTATAGTAATATATTTAGAATTCAAGGGGTTGGCTAGTAAAATTGTGAGCTGGATTGCTCGTCATAAGCTACAGTAAGATGCTGTAGATGACCTGCTTCTAAAGACACAGTTGATAGGGGAGACTGTTTGAAACCTCCTTTTATGTCTAGCCTCCTTATTTAGTCATAAAGTTTTGCTGGTTTTTAAAAATTACCTGTTCTCGTAGCAAATCCAATGAAACTTGGACTTTGGCTTTATCAGCCCTCCTGGTGATTCTATATAACTTTCTGTAAGAAAAAAAAAAATGCAGACAGGTGCAGGGTCCCATTGCAAGAGGGCTTTTCACATAAGTATTCTTATCAACAGTATATGAAAAAAAAAAAAAAAAGCAAAATAATCCTGCCCACACAATTCATGTTACTGGTTTTCTGAGGAGCCATGAAAAGGGATGTATTGCAGGCCTTGGGCTTTGCATTTTGTACTTTCCATGTTTTTAGAAATCCATCTTGGGTATAGACATTTTGTCTATTTTTTTTCTCTATTTTTTTTCTTTCTTTCGTGTAACAAAATATATATATATATATTTTTTTTTAGATCCCATAGACCAGCAGCAAAAAGAGGTACCAGTATTACTGTTGCTGCAAGTAATTCCATGGTCTTTGCTATTAGATCAGCAAGTGACCTTATACACAGAAAATGGTTGCTCACAGGCTGTTTTCTTCTCTTACTACAAGCCTCCAGGGCTGCTTGTCACTATTATTTCTTCCTGGATGTGCAAATTGTTTCAAAAAGCCAATAACTGTCATAAGAAAATGCAAAATTCTTCTGTGCGGTGTAAATTTCTCAGGATTTTACTTCTGCACTTCTTGATTTACTTACTTGTTTGTAATAAAATGGCCAAAATTAATAGTTCAAGTATGTTTGCCACATAAGCATAAGTTTTCAAGAACTGGTGACTCCCAGAATTTTGAATATTAGAATATGGGTTTTTATAATTGATTTGTCCATTTTGCCAACTTTTCCTCACAACCTTTCCATAACAGTATTTAAACAAAATCAAACCATGTAATACAAAACTTGCATAAAGAAGCTTTAAGCGGTTATCTTTCATTTGTATTATAGAAAACACTTTACGTATTTCTAGAGCAGTAGTATAAATACAAAAATTTAGTAATTTAACACAGATGCACTTCTATGATAATCTTAAAATGGAATGAAGCATCCTAGGAACTGGAGAAGTATGTCATTGTACAGCTCAGAAAGCTACTTTGTTTCATTTGCAGCAGGTGAAGTTACACAGTAAGGAGAACGACTACCCAGGCATACAATGCTTCCTTAAAGAGCTGTGATTTGTAGCTTATTCAACCAGAAATTTCTTAAGACAAGGATAATCATTCTGAAAGCAAAGTACACAAAACCTGACCTACTAGCCTCCTCTTGTTTTTCTTTTAAGCTTTTATCTTATGATTCATCTAGGGGTGGAGTGAGGGGGAAGAATTCTATTCTGCTTCTCAGAAAGTGTCATAATTTCTACTTGGAGTGCAGCAGGTACACAGTGCTACGTTTGCTATAGCACACAAGGGCATCAATGAGGGGCACAAATCTGAATAGATAATGCCCCGTGTGCTTTGGTCTTTGACTTGCCTGAAACCTATTGGAATGAATGAAGAGAAAGGGGGACAGAGAAGACAACTTTTTCCCAGAAATTCCAACAGTTATGTAGACACTGTGCTGCGGGGGTAAGTCGAGAAGGGATAAGACAGAATTGATAACATGCAAATAATTTTATTTTTCCACCGTTTCTGGAATATCCATCTTCCTGCAAAGTATCTGAAGGCTTTAAGGTGGTCCTGCCCAGAGATGTATGTTATTTATTGTTAAAAAAATAGTGCTTCGTTCCTCAGATATATTGATCTCCTGGAAAAGCTATCTCTTATTGTGAATGAGGACAGCTCAACAGTTCTTTGCCTGCTCCAGGGTAATTATATAAATGTTTCAATCCCTTTGTGAAGCACAGGAATAAAAAAGGGGGGTAACTGAATAAGGATCCCATGTAAAGTTGGAAGCTAAGGATGTATTCTTTATAGACAGGTGTAACTACAGTGCTTATCCCTTACCTCATTGGTAGGTGGGGGTGAGATGAGGAATAAATTTCACTTTTATGCTTGGAACAAGTATAGGTTAGGTGCAGAGTTAGAACCATTAGTTAACCCTCAGCACTCCTTTCTAGGAAGCACAGCATTCTTTTTTGTGCATGTCAACTCAGCACAGTTCACAACATTGTAACCTTAATAATTAGAATATGTATGAAGGAAAGAAAACTGGGGAAAAGAAGGAATTAGAACGAAAGCAATAATTTGGGACATATCTGGATACATGGTCCCATGTGCTAACCCAGATAAGTTTGCTGTTGTTTTTTTTTTTTTTTTCTTTTTATTATCAGAGAAAACAATATCTTTCATCCTTGAAAAAGCATAGGCTTTTCCTTATTGCTCCTCTGCTCTCTCAGCATCTTGTATCTATTTCTGTGGCCACAACTCATTTTAAGTCCCTTGACAGAACTGACTTTTGGGTTCAGATTCTCCCCCTCCTGGCCATCATTCATCTTTTAGTTGTCTGAATCCGGTCATGTCACAGGCTGAGGCTCTGCTGGAGTGTTAAGAGGTCTGTTTGTGAAGAGAAACTACATAACAGGGTTCATGCTTTCCCAGGACTCTTCTCCAGTGTTCTTTCACCAGAGCTGATAGATCCAAAGCCTTGATGCTTTTAATTTTAGATTCAAGACTTAATTTAGCACTTTTTCTAGTGTAGTTATGTTAATTGAGGGTGCCCTTTACATAGTGCTACTAACCCCTAATACATCTGGAGTTTTATTGGAGAAAAATCCCACCCAAACTTTTTACCATTTGAACAAGGAAATGAAGAATGCTAACAAAAAACATTCTTTTGCTAGGAAGAAATAAGCAAGTTTACAATGGAATAAACTTATTTGATGTAGATTGTAATAGCCAAAATTGAATAGCAGTTTTTGATTAGAACCAGTGTACTTTGCTATAAAGTAAAATTGTGCCTTTCAGCTGAAAATGTCATCTTCAGCATTGTGCATGACACTTCATATTTTGCTATTTTAAATAATCCATTATTTTTCCTTTATTGCAAAGTATACACTGAATGAAGATGCTACCTTTGTTAATTTCAGTAGTGCCATAATTTTAACCAACAGTACTTAAAAAAAAAATTAAAAAAAGGAGGAGTTCAAGAAAATTAGAGTATTTGCAATGTAACTTTACCATGTTGATTTCTGGATAAGAAATAGAGTTGTAATATAATTTCACACCTTTGCAAGATGTTTTTGTTGAGGAACTGTATTACTTGATTATTTCCTTACAAAGTATGTAATGAGCGTAAAATGTCTATACAATGAAAAAGCATATAGACTATTTCAGTATGGTTCAGCTCATGCACCTTAGCCCTGATTTGTAAACTACCATGTTTCAGTCCCAAGTCTCAACTTTGGCGGAAATTGCTAATTGTATAGTTGGTTCATGATGTGGCTAAATGTCCACTAGGGATTAAGGCGAGATCACAAATCTCTTAACTCATGACCTCGGACAGACATGAACGTTGGCCTCCAGAGATGAAAGGCTAATACACAGCCCTGCTACTGCTATCTCCCCATCGTAACCTTGTCCTCAGTAAAGTCAAGGATTATCAGTGCTTTGTGGTGTTTTTTTTTTTTAATATTAGATATGTGTGAATACAGAGTAATTACCTGGCAAAGAAAAATAAGAAAATGTGGACCAAAAAAAAACTGAAATAAGAAATAAGAAAAATTTCTAAAACTCGGTTATGGGAACACATGACTCTTACACATTTCTGACAATTCCATGTACTCAGATGAATCTTGGGAGATCCAGGCAACGACCAGTTCCTTTTATGGTTAACAAACAAAAAGAAAGCACCTGAGCAAACCCCAAAATTCTTTCTGGAACTTCAATACTGAGCTTTTGAAACAAACAGAAAACATGTCTTTTAAGGATCCTCATTCTTGATAATAGGAATTACAGTGGATCTTTAAGTTTCTTGCAGTGTGATATCAGTAAGTGATTGGTAAAATGTGCTAAACAAAGACAATAAAAGTTATAAATGACATTTCACTTGTTGAAAGGTGATGATTCAAAGTTCAGCCACTTAAGTGACTAAGATCTTTGCTTAAATGGAGATGATGACCTTAGCAATGACTTCAACAAAAATATTTGGGAATTTTCACAGATGACATAAATTTAGCAAAGTGTGTTGTTGAATATTTGAGAACAAATTTTATAGTACAAAATGAACAGTATATTCAATCAGATATGGACAGAGGAGAGAAAATTTTAGATGATCCATTTCATTTTTCAGCAAATTTACTGTTTGCCTTTTTCAAGAAATAATAATTTTAAAAGATTTTAGCTTATATGTTCCTTACGGTTACGGTTGATGGCTGCACTAATTTTGAAAATTATCATTCTTCATTTTAAAATGGCAGTAAGGTAGCCAAAATGATGATTTAGCAGGACTGTTGGATTGGAAATGAAGAACAGTTTTGCAAGGAATTATGTTCTAATATATAGAATATATCAGTGTTTTCACACAGCATGTGTTTTCTGTGGTGCAGGGGTACCACACAAGACCCTTCTTGTATTTGCATATCAATGTGGGGCTGTCCTGGAAGGGGATGCCTACAGAGAGCCATTGTTGAAATGAGCCTGATCTGATCCTAGGTCTTAGCCCATTGCAGCGTGGGGGGATGTTGCTCCTTGTTTGGCATGAGGTACGGCTGCAATTTAAACCAAAACAATGGGCATGCCTCTCTCATTTTTGCATTTTGAATGGCTGTCATGAGAGACACTGCTGTGAATAGTAGAGGAGGCTTAAGGTAGCTATTAAAGATTTTTATTTTGTTAGGTTGAATGAGCTCTTTTGTAATTTAATAATGTTACTAATCTTGCAACTCACTTTTTAAAAATAAGTATGATTAGCAACTTGAACCTTAATTTATGATTTAGGAATTTACTGTATCTCTTGTAGTAACAGAGAAAATAACTTCAATAAATATGAAGATTTCTTCTTGAAATGTTCAAAACATAATGACTGTGTTTCTAGGATCTTTAGGATATTTGCCAAACCAAAGCACTTCATCAGATCTGATTGCGATGGAAAGCAAGATTACAGACATTTCATATTTGATGTGCAGGCTTTTGTACCATTTTTAAATATACCCTTTTTTTTAATTAAAAAGTCGATTGAGATAATAATTTGTTTTCCTGTCAAGCACTGAAAGCTATCTGAATGGATGGTGAATTCCTTACAAGAAAATCATGTTTTGTTTTCCTAATGCTGTGTATTCCCTTAAAGTTACGACTTCTCAAAGAAATCCCATATGGTTACACTTACATTTTCTTAACGGAGGATGGAGCCATCAAGTCCTTGTAAAAATGGGATGAGTCCTGAGCAAGCTTGTTATTTGTGCTAACAAGTCCGTTTTGTTAATTTTTTTTTAACAGAACACTCTCTGAAGATTGTGAAAATAAATCAATGCAGAATGGATAGAGAGGTATCAGGCCTCAACAGAAATGCATTTAACCACATGATTAAGTCTGTTTTTACATACCAGAACGTTTCCCATCCACTCCCTGCTTAATTTCAGGTCTATGATTTAATCTTTTAAAGTTCAGCATATGGTTATTCTTCCTAATTGGGTCTCTAGCTGAAGCTTCCGATGTATACGTTTTGGCAATGTTTCATTTCCCTGTGATGCTATGTTTTTGAAAATGCACGTTTTGCCAGCACCTCTACAGTTTGTGCCTGCCGTGTTCATAAATCTCACCGGCCTTTGTATGACAACTGAAAGGATAACTTTTGAGATAGCATTCACATGGTGACCGGAGCTTTAGAGTGCATCTCTATTTAAATATAAGTATGCAACTGTGTGCTGTAGACAGCCCTTCGGAACATTAGAAGTTTAGAGAAAGATGTTTATGAGGTATGATGCAGATTCTGTTATTTTAATGAGATACTACTCCTCTGGTATGTAAAATTGGCATGAATATTTATGGAGCAGACACAAAATCTACTTGCCCACCTTTCATTATGTTGATGAAATTGTAATGAGATTTCACTCGCCTGTCAAAAAGTTGTTTCCCTTGGATGAATTAGCACAGGGAAATTCTACAGTTTATTGTCTGGGTTTTCTATCTGAGTAAGAAACTCTCCACTTTCCAACTGAGACTTTATATAGGAACATTCTGTAGTTGGAAAGAGTCACTGTAGTTGCTGTACACTGTCTGCAAGGTAGGCGATAAGAAGGAAAGGCATTTCATGTTGTGTTTAACTGCACGATACAAATGCCGTAAGCTCCTTGTGCTCTGGCCTCCTCTCACCCAGGGCTGGTCGCCCACGCTTTAAGGCAGGGTGGGTGTTGTCTTGATGAGTCAGGGGGCAGCCCACCACTTGGCAGAACCAGTGGGTGATAAATGTCCAAATCCCTCCAGGCTGACTACACATTTTTCATCATTAATAAGGCCTATTGTGAGCTGGTCACTCACATTGATTCCAACTAGAGGGCATCATCTGCTGTTAAGAGGGTGATGACTCGCTAAAAATGAAGGCCTGAAACTAATCAAATATAGTTAGAGCCTTTGCTGGCAGCGTGCTTGGATTGCTCTAGGGTACTAATAGGAAAGCAGCAGACATGTGGGCAGATCCCTTCAGGCACTGTGTGGCTTTGTACAGGAATGCAACTGTTTCCTTTGACAGCATGTCGTGTTATTATAGCTATTATTGAGTCAAATGCTGTTATGAGAAATTCTTCTGTCTCTTTTTTTTGCAATTTTTTTCTGGTTGTTTTCCAATAAAAGAGCCAAAAAGAGGGGTGAATTTGGAACCATAATGTAACACCCGTCCTGTCAAGTCAATATCAGGCTAAATGATTGTGCTACAAAGAGAAAAGAATTCCCTCTGCAGAGATCTTTGTCTGCCTATCGAAATCATCTGCCTGTCTTTCTTTCTATTTAGATACTTTTTATCTAAAAGCTTCATTTCTTTTGTTTAAAATAACACATATGCCCAACTTGAGGCCTTATTCAGTGTTTGTCTTTGAATAGTTATAATTTGTTTGTATGGAATAAGTCCAGCTGAGAAGTATAGGCTGAAGATCTGTGTAAATCATAGCCTCAAGTGAAATTGCAGATTTTACAGAAATCATAGAAATTACTGAGTCATCGTGTTTGCGAGCAGCTTGTCCCTAATGCAAAGCAGTGAGGTTTTCCCCCATGCTTTTTCTTCTTCACCTCACTAAGTGTGTCCCTCTTCTAAAAGTTCACATTACTAGAGGTTCCCCTTGGAGGAATTTAACACTGCTGGAAGAGAGCCCCTTTCAAGAATGTATCCGTTGTTGACAGGAGGCTTTCCAAGAGTCCGCACTGCTGGCAGGGGGCCCACCCCTCCTGGGATTGTTTTCTGGGGTTCTCCTACTGAGCGTTCACGTTGGAGAAAGTCAGCATGTTTAATTGGGTAGCTCATAAAGCTCTCTCGTTGTTAAATGCTTTGACCACAGTAAAAGGTTCATAAATACCACGGGCAGGGTTCTACTTTGTTTTTATTGCAAGATGTGCAAATGATGCCTAGTGGCAACTTTTTAGAATGTGAAGCTGCTGCTCATTTTGAGCATTGATTTAGTCCTCTTGTAAGCAAGTTCAGCTTCCAGGTCGTGTTTTCTTAGAAAGCTCTTTATGCTACAGGAGTAACCACTTTATGTTGGGAAGAATTGCTGAGAGTGCCAGTCTTGGCCATTCATTTAGGCATAATGCATTGATGAAGTGGTCTACTAAAAAAACCCCAAACAACAAAACGCGTCTCCCCAAAAAAACACCAACACAAAGCAAAACAAAACCCAAGTCTGGTTTCCTCGAAAACCGGGACAGCTGTTGATTGGAACCGAGGGGTGAGAGGAAATTCCCTGCTGCAGGCTTTCTTAGCCTCAAACAATCTCATTGAAAGCAAGCTAATTGAGAAGCACCAAACCTGCTTTGTCACTGGAATCAGTGCATGCGGGGGAGGAACAGTCAGGGATTTGCTTCACAAATGCATTGCTGCTCTAAACATGAATATAGATGCAGCCTAAGGGTCAGATTTTTGAAATGATAAGATAGCCTTAAAAACCCAGCTCCTACTGAACTCATCTAGGCTGCAGACTTTTTCTAACCCAGAAGTTTCAGTGCCTTTACCTGTGTTGCTACTGTGGCAACTGTCTTCACAGATCTGAAGTAGTATAGGAATAAAATGCCCTCCGTAAGAACTTTACCACAATTGTGGATTTTACCCAGGGAGACACAGCATAAGTCAATTATTTCTGGAACTAGTCACATTTTTAAAAGTAAAAGCACGTTCTTCAGTACTTACTTGGATTATTTAGTTTTGTGTCATGACCATTCAGGGAATCTCACATTTGTATAAAAAGGTTAGAATTCTTGGCTGTTGGCTACCAATTTCAGCAATAGATTTCTTTTTAGAATCCCAGACATACCTTTTATGGAAATACGTGTTGTTTGCATAACACGTATCCTGATAAACTAAAGAGCTTCCCATATTTTCTAGCATTTTATTTCATTTTCCTCTGATTTCCTCTGATATCCTCAGATATTGTTAATCCAGAAAAAGAATAATCATGTTCTACACTGTTGGGTTTCTTAAACCACTTTCTTAGGTTTTGCTTCTTGTTTACATTGTTTTAGCATTGTAGATGGTTGAGTATTTTTTTAACATAGTATATGACATCTTGGTAATTTAATTCAGAGAATCTTATATGTATTTTTTGTCTATTCAGCATCTTCAATAAAGTAAGTTATTTTAATTTATCCTACCCACAAATAAATGAATGAAATATTACTTTACTCACACATTCAGAGGCCAAGGAAAGATTTTACCAATCATATCAAAGAGGAGAGAAGTCAGCCAACTGTGAAATTACTGATCATCTGGATTTTCCCTCTAGTTTTGACTGCATATAGTGAACTGGAATAAATGCATTTTCTGCAGTATACAGCACTTCTACCTTATAGTAGGTTATACCAATTTGCTGCTGTTGATTACATGTCCATCTTACTAGAGCAGAAGTAGTGTACTGGATGGTTTGTAGCATATTTTCTAGTGAACCTTCAGGAGAGTTCAAATGGGACATGAGAGGGGAAAATCCATGTTAATGTGTATTAATTGTTCTTAATATTCATAAGAAAAATACTCAGAGGAAAGATTTCCCTTCTAAAACTGAAAATAACCTTTCTTCGTAGTGTTTAATACAAATAGACACCACAAAATAACTGATGCATAATATTCCTTTCCCGCTTACAGTAGTATATAATGAAATGAAAACATCTTTTGTTGAGTGTTCAGGAGTACACTGCATGCATTAAACCTTAACTTCAGTTGCTGGCTGGGAAGGAATGAGCTTGGTCATCTAACTAAGTCTGCAGTCCTGCTAGTCTATCAGATAAGCAGAGCTAAGCCTTTCTTAAAGGAGTCAGGCTTTAGGAAGTCATAAATAAGGGAGTCTCAAGACTGATCTGTCATCATGCTTGTGTCAGTTTTTGGCTGCCCTGTATTACATATGCAAAGAGTGATTGACTATGTATATGATGAAAGGGAAGTTTATCAAAATATCTGTGCTCCTGTGACAACAAATACTTCAAGGCTAATTTTAGAGTGAGTGGTATGTTTATAATAAAATGGGTGAGATACTGTGCTTTGGTCTCAGTCTAGCATGGCCCTTAGGGAAGTGTTTTGCTTGCTTTCTTTAAGAAGAGGTTGACATTTTGTGGGCTGGCAGCTGCATTCATTGCATATAGAGACTGTAGTGTTTCCTTAGCAGTAAAGCTGCTTTAAAAAGCCCCTGTTGCTGATGACTAAAAACGTGCAGTGTGAGGCTCGGTTGGTTGATTACGTTTTACTGGATTGCTTCAGCAGTTCAGAGCACAGCTTCGTCGTGCACCCAAACAGTTCCACTAGCACAACTGGGGGAGGCAGGAAGCTGCAGCGTGAGCAACAGGAGGACATTGCTGGGAGAAGGTGTAATGAGAACTTTGAAAACTGGCATAGCGGGCAGAGAAAATACAAGGTTGAATTACACTCTGATGTACTTGAAGTTAAGTAAGTGCTCAAATATTTTGCTATTCTGGAGCCTGTATTGGGTCATTTTGTACGTGTTGCTGCTTGAAACAGTAAAGAACTGGTAACTGCAGTGCTGTAGCTCTTCAGTTTTTAGTGCTGTGCTTGTTTTGGAGCACGTTTAGATTAAATCTGTTAGTTAAGTTAGGTGAAATGTTACTTGATTTGTAGTATTATAAGCTTTTCAAGCAAGCCTTAGCTTTCTGTGCCTCCTTTCCAGTTCTTTGATACACAGGGGGCTCTTCCTAGGCTCTCAGCAGTATTTCACACTTGTTAGTTGTTTTCTGTGGATAAAGGTATGTTGTTCAAACACTGGGGATACCCTTGTGTGCTCATTTAAAGCAATTGTGTCTTGTTCTGTGGTGCTGGTGGACCATTCTTTCGCTGAGGAGTAAGTTTTGATTTTTGCAGCACCCCAGTGATCCTTAGAGGCTGTGGCAGGCTCTGGAGACTTTGCCAGAGGCCGCATCCTTTCCTGCTGCAATGCCCACAGCAGATTGCCCCAATTGCTCGGTGGTACCTCCTCATGAAGAGGTTCTCTGTTAGCTTGGATGGATGTCATGGTGGAAATTATTCTGTGACCTTGTGCTAACCTGTCTGAGGCAAAATGAGCTGCCTTAGCTTGAACTGTTTGTGTCTTTGCTAGGCTGACTTAATTTGACTGAAATGTCTTAGTCTCAGAGAACCATGACACCGTATTGCTAGAACCAGGAAATCGGGACTGTATAGTAGGTTGCAAGTTGGTTGCAATGGTATCTTCTGGCCCACACAGCCATTGGCAGAAAAGGTTGTGAGAACAGCCCCTGAAGACATCCTTCAGTGCTGCTCAGTGCATCAGAAGTGTTGGATATTAAATTGAACTTATTTTTCATTCTTTTCCTCTAAAACATCAATATTTTGTGATGAAGAAAATAACTTTTTTCCCATAGCAGAGCATGGGCGTAGCTTTTGTCATGTGTTTTTTTTTTGCCTGCTGGAACCACAGCTTTCATTCCTTTGCATAAGCTTGCTTTTTTTTTTTTTTTTTTTTTTTTTTTTTTCCCCCATTCCTTTTGCATAAGCAGACTTTAGCCCAATTTCGAGTGTTGCAAAGTATTGAGGACAGATCAGCCACAGTGTCTAGCTGAAACTATCTTTCCAGGAGAGAAAGCGTAACATCTAAGCAGTCTAATTAGAACAGTGGTCATGAGGGTGGGGAAGTGCCAGGACCTCATGCCAGCAGTTGTTACCTCATGTGTTCTTAAACCAGTTTCATAATCTGCATGATTAGGGAAAGCAATTTCTTGTGGGATTTAGACAGAGAGATGCTCTGTGGCTGTATTAAAGGTAGTAACTCTAGAGGAAAAGGCAGATTTCCTCCTGGCTGTACACATACATCATATTATATGTTATTTAGAACAGATAGATTTCCTCAGAAAGTTGCTTTTCAGGAACACAGGCACCTTGGCACTGAAGAAGCAGAAAAATAACAACTACGTATCATCCACATGCTGATGCTTGGATTTTGAGAATTCCCAATTGTGCCTAACACGTTAATATGTCATGCAAATTTGCTGTGTTTTAAACTATTCTGGTGTGTTTGCAGTAAAACAACAAAAGCTGGTAATGGAATGCAGTGATTCCTGGCACAGTGAGTCATAGGATATAATAATTTTCTATTGTGTCAGCAAACATTATGTCATAACAAATGTTTTAATTATGTTTTCAGCTGTTCAGTAGGTAGATATTGGATGTGTTAAAACTGTTCTCTTTCAAGGTGTGTCTTTATGTGACCATAACACTCAATATCTAGATGTAGGCCCAGGGCCATGCATCTTGTAAAGTCTATGTGTGTCTTGACATGGCTGTGAAGAATCAAAGGTCAATTTGCACTTGCCACTTTTTGGTATGCATATAGTGTGGCTGCTGGATCCAGAATGTCAGTGTTATAGAGGAAATTTTTTAAGATAGTCACACTAAGAAAGAAAATAGGGGTGGCAGTGGTACGTTCAGACTGTGTGATGAACATTACATTTTGCAGGTATAGAACTGAGGAGCCCTGACATCTTTGGCACACAAACCCCTGATCTAGAAGGGTGATACAATTTCCCACCAACTTATTAGAAGACTTCCCTATGCTGTCAGTTCAGTTTTCATGTTGAGCAGGAACACATAATGATTGTGTAAAGTTGTGTGCCGTACAAGCTGCCTTTTCTGAGTGATTGTTCTTAGATCGCAGTTTTCATTAATGATCATGCTTATTCAGAGCTCTAAGGAAATGGAAAGCTTCAGTGTCTTGCAAGATCTACATGTTTAATCTTTGTGTTCCCCCTACCCTGCCCCTCCCTCCCCTTACTAGAGATTAGATTTTCAAAATTTTTATGCCTCTTTGCATTATTCAGCTGGCTCAAATGTACTATATTCCAGGAAGGAATTCAGTTTCTGCACATGAGCCTGAGGACCAACACCTGCACCTTCATATCCTTCCTGGTCTTGGGCTGTGCCAAGCATCAATAGGTAACTTGAAAGCAGGAAAGTAATGTCAGTTGTGTATAGATAATAGTAAAATAAAATGTTTCCTTCACGAGCTACATATTCATTTTAAATAAAAGTTTAAGTTTTTTCCTCTTTTCTGTATTACTTATGGCTTATGACTGTTCTTATGACTAGGCTTATGACTGTTTTATCTCAGAAAACTTTTGTTATTTTTAATCAGGAAGTATCCTTCTTTTGAGGCTACTCTTACTTTAATTATGCTTGAAGTGAAAATATGCAGGCAAAGTTTTCAGAATTGTTTGATCTTTTGGAGGAGCCTTGATTTTTGCATATCTGAATTGAAGCATCTCTAAATTATTTGATTTGCAAAAAGTAGATTATCAGTACTTCTGGAAAAATATACCCCTTGAGAAAAAGGGGAGAATAACAGGTCCTGAAGTAAAAGCAATCAAAATCACTGGCAAATTAAAAAATATTTCCAATATGAACAGGATAAAATCCTGTTATTCTTGCCAATGGTTGAAATCGATCCCTCTGCAAAAAGCCCACCCTTGGCCTCTGCTGTACTTTCCTTCCACTTGAACGCTATTTTGAAATTTCAAGTGGAACTTAAGTGGTTGGGATGTGTTGGGCAGTCTTTCTGCACAGTTTTGAGTTTAACAGCAGCAACAGAAACAGTTTCATAACATAGCATGAAAGTAGAAATTTAGTCCATGGAAGGAGCCTGTATTGTCTTCTGTGAGCAATACAAATAAGAAAAGGAATATGAATGCAGAGTGCTTTTTCCGAATACTGTTATGGTTAGACACGTGCAAATGCTCTGTGATAGAAATGATTAGAGATTTAAATTCTCTCTGCTCATGAGAATAAAGCAGTAATAAAATGATTTTTAATGCACACCAACATTTTTGCATACTTCTGTCAAGATATTTGTTTACAAATAGTCGACATACTCTTTGTATGCCTGGTCTTTAAATTTGCAGTGAAAGAAATATCTTTCCTGTTGATCAGAATGTGTTTACCATCTAATTAGAAGAAAAATTGAACTTGACCTTTGTGTAATAAGTGGTGTTCTTAACTGGATACATGCCCACATTACAATCTGTACTGCCCAAGGATCATCTACTGTGGTAACAAATGACAGGCCAAGCAATAAATGAATCCATGTGAAAAGTGAGCTATGAGTGTCCTTTTTTCCTGTGAGGGGACACTTAGCAGCAGGACAAGATGGAAAGGCCACACCTATCCTGCCTCAGTGCCACCAGACTGATGTTCTCAGATGCACTGAAACTGCTCTCTGGCTGGAATTTGAAGCAGTTTTTAAAACTGTTTTATTTAAAATAGGATTTTGATGTTTCACTTATTATCTAAGTAGTCAAATGGTCTGACCAGTTTTTGGCAATCTGACTGAGTGAGATGCATAGTTACAGTGGTAGGGACACGTGCCATGTGCCTGCAAGCTTCAATATATGGTAAATTGTTTACCACCTTTTCATTGCCTCTGACCTGCTAAAGAGTCCACTCATGAGAGCCTATTAGTCTTGACCTAATTAATATTAATGGAGTGAAGCTACTTATAATTTGTGTTTAAATGGGCAATCAATCTTATGTTTGCTTGTGGATGGTGTGGACCTCACTACTTTGTGCCCTGCCCTATGTCAGTATCTTCAGTCATCTGGAATTATTGTTATGTTTAAGAATAAACGCCTACCATGTGTGCCAGTACAGAATGTTAGCACTATATAGAAGTTTGTAACATCATTGAAAGGAAACACCAGCTATAGTTGTAAAGGAGGGTCAAAAGGCAAATCAAGATTTTCCAAATCTGACACTTCCAAAGTTTGACAGCAACGTTGTCAAGATATAATACTTTGAGTTAGTGATGTCATCTTGCAGCAGTTATCTTCATTATTTTGGTTTTGGGACAGTGACTTGCGACTTTCTTTTCAGACTTGAAAGTTTGTGCTGATACAGTAGATAAATAATCAAATAATTAATTTTGAATGAGAACTGGAGAACTGAAAAGATATGCAGTAGCAAGTCAAGAAAAGATATAAATTGTTGTATTTGGTCATTCAGGTCAATGCTGTGCAACTAATTCATAATTAATAACAATTGTGTAAGCAGTGTCTGGTGTGCACGCTGTTGACTTCTTATGATTATTTTTACATTTCGCATGAAGAACAGAAGTTAGAATTTCTTCACCTCCAAAATGCCTATGGAAGCTAACTTTCCTCTGCCTGAAATTCCCATCACGACAGTCTCTTTGCAGTTAAGGCAGTGGAGGACATAAACTGTTGTTCAATCTCATAGAGACTGATCAAGGGAAAGAACAAGGATTATTTTGTGGCAATACAATTGTAAATTTTGGTTAACATAGAATAATTCTTTTCTTTTATTACATACAAAAATAGAATTTGTTTAATTGGTTGTGCTTAGAGTGGTTGATAGTAGGGTATGTCTTCAAACTTTTCAAAGTTCTGTTCTATTTTTCTTCAGTATATGTTTATAATTCTGATAAGGGATTAAAATTTTCATTTCTGTTCCCTTCAGACATCACAGTGAAAGCCGAATCAGTAGAAAAAACATTTGAATTAATAAACAGTAATAAAATGATAGTTTAGAGAGATTTTTAACATAATCATTCCTTAAATGAGATAGTATTTCAACTTGCTATAGAGAATGCCCTAACCCTATGGGGGGGCTGGGGGTGTTTTTCTTTAAATATATTATGTTTTAAAAGCATCTCACTCCATCATCATGTTCTTTTAAATATAATTTAGTTCTTGTATAATGCATTGTATCATCAGATACTCTGCATGGTATTCTGGAGTGTATGCTATTTATATACTGCAACCATTTATTCATGTAAGAGATACATTAGAATAATTTTCCTGAATACAATGCATGATTAAAGGACAACGTCAAAGTAGTTTTTCAAATTATTTTCCCCTTTCCCTGTTGTTTATAATAGCTTTTTGGAAGAGTGATACCTTAGGCATATTCATTTGAAATCAACTAATGTCTCAGAACATTTTCTAACTTGCCTTGGCTAATTTTGGTGAGCTAATGAAGAAAGATTAATATCCGTTTCACTATTAAGACATTAATGAATTTTAAGTCCTGGACACCCACCTTAGCCATTCATCTTTCCCAAGAGACAAATTATTGCATAACTTTCAATAATGCTCCAGAGTTTTATTACATCTATAATGAGAATACTTGTTTAAACAGCAGCATTTTTATTTTAAATGGCTAAGGGGCATAATCCAGTTGAAGTATAAATAACACTGCAACTTGAGTGATGAGGAAGTTCTTAACATATTTTGATTAATAAATGTCTCGAGTCACATTCAGAGCAGCAGCCTACCTAAGCTTCTGGTTTGCCAGAAAAGGGAGCGAGGACAAAACTTTGAAGTTATGCTTTGAGGAGTTTCACTCACTTCCCATGATTTTTATCTGTTTTTATATCTATTGGCACCCCATTATAAAATGCTCAGCTGCTATACACAAAATGAAAGGTGTGTTGGTCAAAGGTTCCTTCACTCTGAACTGCTGGACTTTTGCCATCTCTAGCTGCTAAACAGTGTGCCTTCTATTGTCATTTTGCTACCGGGGATACTGTGAAGGGTTACACTCTTCAGAGATACTCATGTATCTTCAAGATGTCATAGCTGAGTAAATGTAAAGAGATTGGAGCCAGAGTGAGCTTTATGTTTTATGCATGTGTGTAGTCTCTTGCATGAGGGATCTTGATCCTTGATGGATGCCTCCAAGCTGTTGCCACAGTAGTAGTAAGTTTTTTCCTGCAGATTCTGTAGAAACATTCATTGAATTTCTCTGTGAGCTGGGGAAAACTATCAGGGCCTGCCTGGATCATCTTCTCTCTTCTAACATTCTCGGTGACAAAGAGGGGATGAGGGGGTTACACAGGATATTGGATTAGGTGGGGAAGGATTCACCTGATTTGGATTATATAGTTGGTGTCTGTATTTTGTTCCTGTAGCTGAGATCTGAGGCTTTTCTCTTTCTGCACACTAATTTTATGTAGCTCAAGGTTTGTTTTTGTGGTTTGGAGAAGGTTCATATGGATTATTTATTTCCATAATGTAGTTCATCAGCATTATTTTGCTGTTGTCACTGATTTTCCTCTTGTTTAATTTTTTTCTTTTTATTCTTTATCTGGCTAGGTGTTGCAAAACTCAAGATTACTGTGGTCAAAACTTAATCTGTTGTAGAATTGTCACTGATCTCATTGATAAGTCAGTTGAGACCAAATTTATTTTCTCTTTCTGAACATGAAGGTCCATTGGACTGTAGTCATCTGGTGTTTTGGAGACCTAAAGCTGCAGATTACAGACAATTCTGTTATTTCTATTTAAATATGCATGAACTATTTAAGTAATCCACCCTGTCAAAATAGCATCAAGTGTAATATATCGCTGACCTTCTCTGTTGCGTATTGGAGAGGATTGGAGAAATCTCCCAATGCCTTCAACTGCATTTTCTGTGTTGCACTTTTCATATATTCAAATCTTTGGAAGTGTGATGATTAAAGAGGATGTAACATTTGCAATAGGTAGTTTCATTTATCCATACATCTTATTTATTTGGCCCTTAACAGGGTATGACAATCTTTTACAGTGCAATGTTGGTCTTGGGGATGAGAGAATGCAGTGAGCTAACTTGGCAAGCTACAGCCCTTACTGTGCAGGTTGTGCAAAACACACGATGAAGAAAGTACCTGGACTGACCTTCAGTCTGGAGGCTTGTAAGACTCTCAAGTGTCTGTAAACGTAGTTTTGCTTCTAGTGCTGGAGTCTAGTCTTAGCATCACCCTGCCTTCAGGGTCCCCTGGAGATCATTTTGATAGCCGTAGTCAGAGCAGCACTTCACTCATACTTTCTCAGCGGCCAAGAAGGTCTGCAAGTGTGTGGCAAGTGGCTAGCACTGCCAGCTGTGTCGTGCTCCGAGATAATCCTCGGTCAGCCAGCTAAAGCAGTTTAGTGACTGAATTGCTGCTGGACTCCCATGGAACAGAAGCCTCTTGGGATGGCATTGCACGCAATTTGAATTTCATGCAAAAAAGACTCTGGGTTTACAATCAAGCTGTGGCAGTTTACCCGCCATGTTAACATACCCCTTTCAGTGGAAATTACAGCCTGTGTCAAATAAAATGAATAATGTCTTTTGATTTGATACTTTTTTTTTTTTCTTGCGGACAAGCTAAAGTGGAAAGTGGTTTCTAAAGGGTCTTCTCATCACTCATTTGCCATCTCTGTGGTTATTTTGAGTTAGCAGAATTGGCTTTACCTAGTCTTTATATGTTTATGGATTTCTCTGCCATAATTATGGGAGGGACAACTGGTTCAGCATCTGTAGAATTAGAATTGTGAATAAGCTTTATAATTTGGTTTTCTAAGGCTGAAATAAGATTGTCTATACTGACTATACTCGTTCTGTTTTTTTTTTGTTTATTCTGAACTTTACAATGGGAAGTATTGCTATAATGACAGGTGTGATTTAAAGTGTACAGGCTTCTCTTGCTGCTGATAAATATATTTTTTTAATAGGCACTTAATCCTTGTGAAAGGTGCTGGATTGTGACAGCACTTGAAGATGAATTGCTGTATTTTTCTGCAGAAGTTGTGCAGCAGGAGACAGTCTCAGGGCATGCTTCTCTTACAAATATGTCTGAACCCTGACCTAGAGAGATCATCTTTAGAGATGAGTCTCTGTGCCCATTCAGTCCTTGACCTCCCTGCTGAGACTCTATCAAGGTTGCCAATTTATGATGTGGACCTTGGGCTTGAGAGTACCAGCTCATTTTGAGTTGACTACCAAACCAGTTGTGAATGATTGCAACTCGATAATGGCCTGGAGGTGGTTTCAAGCCAGTGGTCACTGGGGAAAGGCTCCCATCCTATTATAGGTCTTTTGAGCTGTCTAGCTTGCAGAGCAAGTGTTCTTCATTGTCAAAAGGTACTTCTTTTGTCCTTTTCTGTGTTTATTTTCATAAGGTCTTCAATGCAATGTTTCTATGTATCTGAAAAAAAAAAATAAGAATTATAAGTATTGTTTTTACATCAGGAGTTTGCAAATTTAGCACGTGTGTGCAGATATCCCAGGAGGAGAATTGTATTTACCTATGGCAGATGTACCAGCCTGTTCTTTTCTTACTGAACCTCACCATGTGAGCAGTGAGTTTCCATGAGCATACTTTCCCCTGTCCTTGTGGACGTGGCAACAATGGCAGTGACAGCTCCCCCCATTTAGTAGCAGGTTATGCACAAACTGAATGATGCCCAGATAAATGCTTCCCATCTTCTCCAAGGACAAGATTGCAGATTTTTATTTTTTTAAACTGGGGAAAATAGTATATATGTGTTAATATGCATCTATATGTGCATGCATGTGTATTAGAAATATGTACACATATTTAGACATTGAGTTAAAATATACTGCAAATAATTTATTAAATACTCGCTATAGATTGGTAGTTCCCACTCTGAATCTTTGCCAGGCTTTGTCTTACACTTAGTAAGTAATGGGAAAACTCTCATTGTAGCATTCATTCAGTCCCTTGTCCTTGTTAATGTTTCCAGTAAGTTTCTTAGGCACACAGAAAAACTTTGGAGCGATTGTTCAGCCTGTCGTTCCTGTTTTATTATTGTTATCCTCCTTTACATTAGGAGGAATAAGAGTTAACTAATGCATTTGGTGAGATTTTTCTTTCTCTTATCTTTCCTTTAATAATTGATTCAAACCCAGCCATTTTTTTTTTCTACAAACTATAATGGTGTCAGAGCCCTTTTCCTCTTTCCTGATCTGAAGCATTTGAATAACATTGCTCATTTGGAACCTGTCTTAACCTCAGCAATATGCTTAAGCTATTTGAATTCTTATTCTCTTTTTCCTCTTTGTTATTCACCGTACAATTTGTTTAATGCTGCTGTAGCCATGCATTACCAGTCAACCTTACATATAAATTCCATAATAAATTAAATAAAGCTCTGTATGGGTCAGCTTAGACTAGCCCGATTAAAAAATGATTTACTAAAGAGATAGAGGTAGCAGGATGGTAGAACGTGCTTCTAAATCAATTATGAGTCCATTCACTGTCGGCCTATTGTGCGTAATAGTGTATTAAAATGCATTCTATATTGTTAAAAAAAATTGACTCTTTCATTGCAACTGAATTAACATTTGCAAGCACATAATAGTGTTTGGAAAGCTATAAACATTTAAATTCAACCCCTCATTGCAGGCTAAGTGCATACAGCTAGTATTGTAATATCCAGATAAGTCTTTATGTTGTGCTTATTTTATTATTATAGCAAGATGTTCACCATATTAAAGGTAAGATTGGGTCAACACTTGTATTTATAAGCCCATAATTACAAGAAGATGCAGTACCACTTGACTGTAAAAATGAAGTTCATTTTGAACTGAAAATTAGTGTCTGTAGGTACACGTATTTGTGTGTGTATACACACACACATATATATATATAAAAAACATAAAATGCTTTCTCTAAGCAGATTTTTCAAAAATTTAGCAGAAAGTTTTTCAGTCTGTGTGTGTTGGCTGGTCCTGTAAAACACCTGCTAGCCCTTGTGGCAGGGTCCTTATCCTTATCCTGAGGTTCAAAATCTTCCTGCTTCCCAGCTGTATGCTGAGATCATACTGGGGTGCATCTCAAGTTCCCCCCCTCCCATCCTTCCCACCCCAAAGCCTCTTTCTTCTCTTTTCCTTGTGAAGGAGGAGAGGTGGGTGCAATGAAACAGGCTGCCTGTTCTGGGTGAGCTGGAAACAAAAGCTGCGCCCGTGCCTGCAGCTTGGCACAGACCCTGTCTTCTGAGAGCCGCTTTCTTCCTTTCCCACAAGTATTTCAGAAGGTCTCAGTTCTCAACAGGGACTGCCTGCAAAGAACTGCCGTGGCATTAGGTGACCTGGATGTGTCTATGTACTAAATTCGCGTGCAGCAGACTTGCATCCTGGTACCCCCCTGATAGCACTGAGACTGGCAAGGGATGCAGGGGAATTCTGTTCCTCTAGAGCATTCCTCTGCTAGGACTAATACTGTCTTTAGTGGGATTTGCTTACTTCAAATTCAGCTAATTAATTTTTATGGAATAAATTCAAAGGGAGCTGAAACTACTGCTTTCTTTTCAGTTTTACTTACATTTGTACTTACTCCTGTGTTTCCAATAGACCAAAAAGAAATGAGAATTTGTACAGGAAACAGACCAAGCATCTGCAGAGTTTTAAAGAATTTATATTCTGTTTTCTTTCATAAAGTATAAATACTAGGGCTGGTATTTAGTCCTTTTGTCATCTCTATAACTACATTTGCTTCTTTTATCTACTAATTTGGTTCTTTGAATGAACACCTCCCTGCACACATACACACAAGCACTTAAGTGTATAAATCCATAGCAAGAAGCTGTTTCTATCTGAAGCGAATTGGTTTAAAACAGCGCTGCTTTTCCTGTCAACACCGATCTGTAGTAGCTCCCAGTGCAGGAACTGAGCTTGCAGGTTTATAAAACATTAGTCGAAGATGCACAAGCAATAGACGATAATCTTTTGTGACTTGGAAAGCAGGTAGTGAGCATCTTGCATAAGTTTTTATGGTGTCTAATGTCAGAGTTTCCAGAAGTGCATGAACAGTTCTTTCAGCCTTTAGAGTTTGCCTAAATCTGTTGTTCTGAAAATGCATGTGTAATTTGGGTTGACGTGTAGGAGGTTTGTAGAAACCTATGAGAATCACCTAAGCAATTTTGTTACACCCATGAGGGATATAGGCCTGAGCTAGCATAAAGACTGATTTATTTCTCATCCCTGAAGAAATTTAGCCCTTCAGTTCTCTGAAATGATCAGTTGAAGCTTAAATTTGCTAGCATTTATTTCTAAACCAGAGAAACATATATGGCTTTAGGAGTTGTGCTTTTCAAGAAAAATATGATTACACAAGTATCATTATTGCTAACCCTCCATTTAAAATGTAGATAAGCACTGGTTCTGTGTGTAGAGATAAATGAGTTTTCCTGTATTTTCTCAGGATTTGGAGAAATTATGTAAAGAGGAATATAACAGTCTACCAAAGGCTTCCTTATGTGGAAAAGTACGTTAAAGTTTCAGGTTGATTTTCTGTCATTTTTATGGTAAGCATGATGTAGTTTAGGCTTTTTACAAATTTACAAGACAATTTAAAAAATAATTGTAATTTTGTGTGTTATACATTTATGTGTTTCTTTTTCACTATAAGAAAAAATAAAATTATGACAGGTTTTGGCAGGTTAGTTACTACCCAAAACTCAAAAAAAAAATGTGTAAATGTTTGACCTCACTTCAGTCTCTTGGTTCATAGTGTGATGCAGAGGCTATCCAAATGAAATAATTGCTTTGTCTGGCAAATAGATTGTCTCATAAGAGGACTGAACTGTATTAAGTGATTTTCCCTTGGTGATTGGAAGTATCTCTCTCCACTGGTTCAGGTAATTCTAAGGTTGTGCCTTCACTCTTTCATGCTAGACTGCTTTTCCAATAAAATAAAAAATGTAGAACCTGCTACACAAATGTAATGTTAACCTAGATTTCTCTGAGGACAAAGGTGAATGCTGTAGGGCTTGCCAAAGGCAGAGAGGGAAATGATATTAAAAGGATATTAGAGATAGAATTGGATGCATGGGACTGTATAAAGCTGAAAGGTGCAGATTGGCGTGTATAAATTTTATATTAGTTTATGTTTCTGTGGTCTCCTTGAGGCAAATCCTAACAGACTTTTTATATACTTGAACACTATTTTCTTTTCCATACCAGATATAGATTCGAGCTAATAGGTTTCTTGGGTAGAAAAGTATAGAAGGCAGAAGAGGAAGAACTAATCATGGAACAAAAAAAGCATAAAGGTCGTCATGGAGCAGGTTTATACATTTCTATCCATTGTTTTGGTCAATACTCGAACAAGGGTATGACTGCCCAAACTACGTATGTCCATTGAACAAAAATGAAAAGAAGCAGGAGTTTTGGTGCATTGAGAAGCTCACTTGCTAGTTTAAATCCTGAAGTGATATGTCAGGCTCTGCAGTTTTTGACTTGGAACAACCAGGAACACCAAAAGCACAGCTGGATTTTTCTGTATTTTCTGTGCATGTGTTGAAATTGCGTATGTAAATGTTGAAATGCATTCCGTGCCTAGCAAACCATAATATTCAGCAGAGAAGCTGCTTTCATTGCAGCTAAATGGGGTGCAATTTGGATGTATATTTGCTGCTGTAGTGGAATAAATGTACGCATCTGGAGAGATGTTAGGATAGAGTAGTTGTGGGAAAGAGGAGCATATGAGTATTTTATGAACATCTCATTCATGTGCAATTATGCAACTTGTGCTTAGTTGCATTGCAGCTTGCATGTGATCTGTTACTGGTGAATATTTGATGCTTCCTTTTACTACAGGGGCTGAGTGCCATAAAACTGTGGGGTCCCTGTTACAAAAAGGTGCCCAAAAATCTATACCTCATTACATTGTGTGTGAATAATTAAAAAAAAAATAATGTTTAA
Organism: Gallinago undulata; assembly: GCA_026546715.1. NCBI lineage: Eukaryota > Metazoa > Chordata > Aves > Charadriiformes > Scolopacidae > Gallinago > Gallinago undulata. The sequence continues at coordinate 101,749,516 of JAOTQQ010000001.1, read as the reverse complement.
TTAAAATAATTCCAAATAGGAAATATTATTAAAAATGTGCACTTTGAAACTGTCATGGAAAATGTTTTGAATGAGGGAGAGGAGCAATTATTGCTGCAGTATACCATACCAAATAGATTCTCTCTGTAAATTTGATATTATATCTGAGCATAAAGAAAACAGCTAGAGAAGAACTTAATAATGAAAAATATTTAGTACTTCTGGGACCTCTTCATTCTCAATCCTTTGAAGAGAAAACTCATTTTGTATTATTCTAAACAAGAAGAAAAAATCATCCCCTGATATGACTGTGTGGGAGCCAGTGAAGCTTCTTTAGGCCTAATAATTGAAAGTCAGAGGTGAGTGAAGACAAATGGGCTATTCAGATGATACCGCTGCTTTACAGATGATAAAGCCAGATCTACCAATGGCAGTTGGGATTAGGCTTTGGGGAAATAATTTTTGCTTTGATGGTTTCTCTGTGTCAGAAGAGCTGACCTGGCTCCTCTGCTGATCAGCTGGTGACCCATAAGACAGGTCCAATTTGGATAAAAGCCGTATCTCTTCCTCTCGCCCACTCCTGTACCCGGTAAGTGAAAGGAAACCCAACTACTCAGAGTTCCACTTCTCGGCACATTGATCCAGGTATGTGGGAGAAGACATGGCCACTCATGATTCACATGGCACCAAACTTGTAAGTCCTGTTTGCCTGAGTTACTGTTGCTGTCAAGAAAATATTGAAGTCTGTTGCAGATAGTAGATAAGCATCCTGAAATAATAATTTCCCAAATCTCAGTAGGGAGAATGTTTTAAAGCTTTTGGCAAGTTAAACATCAAGGAAATTCCAGAGCAAATTTCAGAATATAACGCAGTTCAGAGTTTTCAGTCAGTTGTGTTGTAGCTAGTGCTACGTGTTGCACACAGGGTAACTCTGAACAGTGTTTGGTGGGAGCAGTCTGCAGCAGAAAGAATACATAGTGAGAATTATTTTTGTTTGGCTGAAGACCTTGATAATAGCTACTCTATCCAGCACAGTGGGCATCAGTATAAGAGCATACTAGTTGCACTGCATTTTGTGGGTTATCTGACAAACCAGTTACTTTCAGAAACTGGATCATCCTATTAGCAGTGCAATCAATTTCCACTCTATCAGACAGCTGTTGTCCAAGGATACTTCAAAACAAATGCCTGTGAATTCCAGTTGGTCACGTCATGCAGCCCTAACCCTTAGTTCCAGTAGCTGGGTGGGCACACAGGTTGCTGGAATGTGGGTTTCCTGGAGGAAGTGGGGGGCTTGTCTCACTCAACACGGTGTCCTTTGGCCTGCAAAGGAGGAGAATTAATAGGCTTTGGAGAAATACCTGTCTTGAACTCTGATGGTAAGGAGTGTGATCATAGGACAGAGGCTGCAAGGAAGGAAGAGAGAGGTAGAAAAGGCCTGAAAAGTCTCTTGTTAAGACATATGCAGAAATGCAGTCTTATTCTCTCTCAGCAGCTGCATGTCCTTTTTGTGTAGGTACCAAAGGGTCTGTGGACACCTTAATATTTATGCTTCAGTGTTTCTTCTTCTGATGCAAATGATTATCAAGCATTGATGTTATGGGCCAGCTGTAACATTGTCTTTGTTGTTATAAGAATACATAGAAGTGTTGTTCCAGCTGTGATAGTATAGGATAGAAAAGTTTTGTGAAATGGCAATAGATTTTAGTAGACTACCTAATACGACTAGAACAAACATACAAGCTTTATTCTCATTCTCTGTAAACAAGTTTCAATATTTTAGCGCACAGGAACTTGTTATTGAAAGGTTCTATTTATCCATCTGCTGTGGGAGGGAAGGCTTCATGGCTTATAGGCTGCTGTTCAGCATCACAGATGATGTTGTTGCTCAGTAGCCATTAATACAGCTTTATCTATAATTAGCAAAGGTCTAATACCTTTCTGGCCATATGGAAAATGATAAGTTAGCTCCTGTCATAACAGGAAAATAATTATTGGATAAAGTATAAATATCAAAACATGATAAATAATGGTTACCTCAGCAATCCTCAGCTGGATAAAAGTAGCATCTGCCTTCACTTTCTGAATATCACACATGATTAGCTAGAGACAGTGAGGCACTTTCTCAGCAGTGCTGTCTCTACTGGGCAAGGCTGGCCAGGCAGTCAGTCCCATGAAGGCAGCTGAGGCAAGAAGAATCTGAAAACTTTTCTTACCCTTAAGCTCTGCAGAAGTGTCTCTGAATCAAATGTTTTTATGCAGATGTTTTTTAAGGGAAAGTAGGGGTGAGGTGAAAATGTAGCATTGGCTAGAAGTATTCAGTTTGCTTGTACAGATTTTTTGGGGGGAAAGTGCGTCTAAGCAAAGTTTTATTTTATTCTTTTCAGAATTTCTGCTGTACTTCTTACAGGACAGTTTCTCCCAGGGCTCATGCATTTCAGACCTTGTCTCCCATTCACTGTTGGGTCACCCGTACAGGTTCTCTGAATGAAATGGCAATTTCAGACTCTTGGCCTGACAAAACTCTTCAAATCCGAGTCAAAATTCCAAAGGTGACAGTGGGTGTTAGGCACTGTACAAAGCACACCACAAGTTCCTGTTGACCGGAACCCCTGATAATTCACTTTGTCACTGCACTAGCAATGCCCCAAAACATTAATCTTTATGGCTATTTATTTGATAACAAAAAGGAGAAAATAAAGATCTTTGTATGTGTGTGTGCATCTGTGCTTTAAATGAGAGAAAAAGAGGAGAACCACCACTAATCCTGAGGGAAACTCACTGATAGAGAACTGAAGTTCTCTTTTCATCATTCCAGGGGAGGTTTTTGAATACAACTAACTGTCTGTCTCAGGTTTTCTTAAAATTGTGAAGTACTTGTAAAAGCTTTACTCCTATTTGAAATGAAAGGCAATATTATAATTCTCCAGCCTGTGCTGAAATTGCTACTGTAAGCTTAGTCCTAGCCCTGACTTTGGAGACTAAAGGAGAACTATGCCAGTGGAGAATTAGGACCGTTTTTCAAATTTGTTAATTTCATGTAATCTTAGGTATCTGTATGGTTTGAATTTCTTAGTAAAGTATCTTCCCCCCCCCCCCCAATCAACCCTTTGAGTTTGCTGTAGATTTTGCATGGGTATTTACTACTTAAAATCAGCTTATCTAGCTTGAGGTCCATTAGCTTCCTTAGAGCTCTGGGACTTTGCCCTTTGCCTCTGGAAATTAAATATTTAATATTACTTTGTCTGTGCTTACTTTGAAAAGCATTCATCCTTCATTTGGGTACCACATCAGAATTCATTGGGAAGCAACAGCTAATGTTGCCAGCTGAAATCAAACCTGACCCTCTCATTTGCTTTCTGCCCTCAGGGGCTCTGTTTGTGTTACCATCTCAGGAACCCCTGGGGTTGCTTATGATAAAATGAAGTGAAATTAGGACCCTGGCAGAAAGTAGTCTGATATCCTAAGTGGTAATGTACAACAGGACCCCTTACAATAGTTAGCTGATAGTGAGATCCTTCCTGCTCTAACAGTTACTGCAGGATAACATAATGTGGATATGACTAAAAGGTGTATAGTAGATAAGTCAGTTGGACTGAATACATAGGAAACATTTTCTTCCTTTTCTTTTTTTAAGAACATTACTTGAAATAAACTCTGTGTATGTGCATTGTTCATCTTGCCAGTTAAAAACATGTTTCTTCCAAGAAGAGTATGACATGGAAACAGACAACTATGTGTGGTTTTAATGTGATACTTGAAATTATGTTTTTTGCTATCTTTTTATCTTTTTTCTCTCTCTCTAGTTTTATGGTGACCTACTTGAGTGCTTTTCCCATGAAGCATTCTTCCTGGGATTCAATGTAGTGAATATATTTCAAAAGATGCACAGTCAGTGGACAACTTGCACATAATATGGTAAAAATTCAATTCATATCGACGCTGAGCGTACCATGTAAACTGTAGGGCTTTAAACTGAGAATGATTTGAATGGGCTACCCAAATGTTTAGACGTGTGATATCAGCACTGGTATAACCGACAGAGTCATCCCAGATTTTAGCTCTTTAATCTTGTTAAAGTCTTGTTCAGACATTTTAACAGTACAGGTTACATATCTTTGGAGACAGATGCTTATGTATGTTTGTTTTAGAACTAAAGAGAAAAAAACGGCAGCAAGTCAATATGCTTTTTTGGTCTATAAGAATTATGTCATTGATTGATTAAACTTAATTGATAAAACTTAGATTGGTGAAGGCATCAGGTTCAGTATTTCATAAAACAAATATGAAAGAATGGTTTTTTTTTCATATCACTAAAGGAGTATGTACTGATATAATGCTCATATTTTTTAAAAGCTCATGAGGTTTTAACAAGTATTTTGTATGACATAAGGCACTCCTGGGAAACAAGAAGATAATGTTGTGTGATTACAGGTGGACACTGTGCACTTCTGTATTTTCAGATTAGTTTAGGTGCTCCTGAGGTACTGTGTGATGAGTGCTGATGCTATTTAAGAGGTTGGGAGTGTTTAAGCTTTTAGGTTGTTTGTTTTTATTTTAAAAATCATTTGCTATACACATCTACATTGTTAGAAACCTATTTTATGTGTTTGTTTTACTTGTTCACACATTTAATGTAAAATTATATCAATGTTTAATAGTGGAATGTTAAGACTTCTTTCAAAGCTTTTTTTCTTATTCTTTAACAGAAACAAAAAGATGAAGGGCTATAGCATGTTCCTATCCGAGGCTGGAAACAGCTAAAAGGTGCACAGAGATTTTCTTCCCCTTATATTTTCAGTACAATAGAAGACTTTGCCTGATGGTAGATGTGCCACAAGGACTGAGAGTTTCTTGTGCCCCCTGGGGCTGACTCGAGTGCAGCCAAGGGCCCACTGATTTCTGTGCTCACTAACAAAAGCCTTAGTGGAAGCATAGGCTACAACTTTTTATAGTCGCATAGGCTCTTCAGTTTGTATCCCTGCAGTATTTTGACCGTTTCAGGAAAAAAGCTCTGTGGACATTCATTTGTGCATCATCCATCTACATATGTTGTCCTACCCTTTCTGTCTAAGGCAAGGTGTAATGACCTATTTGAAGATTTAACCATCTTAGAAATTACATATTTGTTCCATGGTTAAATTTTTTTTCTGTTTTATGTGATGCATCTTTGGAGACAACAGGAAAAATCTAATTGATTCAGAAACATCTTGCAGCAGTTCCTCAATAGTGAAATCTTCATTTTTGTCCTCCAGTGAAAATGAAAGCATTTTGTGGTGTGCTAATATTTAGCATTCCTAGTTCAAGCTGCTTAGGTACCTAAATCCTGCTCTTGAAAGATAGTCTTTGTAATAAGTTTAGTATAGCTGCTGTTCTCATATAGTCTTTTATAATATCTTCAGTAACCAATGATTAGCACTGGTTCATTGATACAGAGTGATAAATTTAGTGGAAACATGTCAAAGGTCCAAGATCACTTGGCTGAAGAGTCTTCTATAACAGAAAAACCTTTGAAAATTGAAATATTGGCATCCTCTTCTTAAACAAGCTTGTAGTTGATTACATGTAACCCTTGCCAGTTATGAAACTGAACTGCAATATTAACCCTTGGTGGCATTTCAGATTACAAATTGGAATAAGAAATAGGAATGGTAATTGTATTTTGGGGAAAGGTTGTCATAGTGGTTTTGGTCTGGTCAATTATTGCAGTAAATTCCACTCAAGTAAGAAAAAATCCAGTATCAAAATTAGTAAGTGAATAAGAATCTCCTCTTTTCTTCTGAAAAAGTGCTTCAAGATAGATTTGGGAAGAATGAGATCATGACTTTAAGCAGCATAATGTTTCTAGTTTATTAATATGCCAAGTAACATGTCAAAACAAGAAATCAAATGCAATTTGCCAATTTCTTCCTACAAAAAACAAAATACAGTGCTCCACACAATGTAGTAGGAATTTTAATTTGATCTTGTCCCTCTAGATTGAAGTCAGCCATCAAGTTTCCAAGTAAATTTAATACCCTATAAATGTGATTGATTGCTGATGTGGTAATCCAGTTAGCTGCTGGAATGTTTAATAGCTGGAGAATCCATTTAGAGAAGAATAAAGATCTTGAGGTTAAGATACTGGAGTGTTTTCAAGAGGCCTAATTTCTGTTGTTAGCTTTGACATGAATTTGGGATAAATCCCCTTCTCTATGCCTGCCTTTATGAAAGGGGGATTTCTGTATCCTCATCCTGGTGGGTATGAACTATACAATCTCAGCAACACAGACATAAGACATCAGGTTCTACAATATGATTTTCGTTACATTTCAGAAAGATCAAGTTGGCAAATGTTATATGCAGCTTGTGTGCTATTTTAAAATATTTTAGCCAATTGAGGAGAAAAAGGAAATGAGAAACTCTTTCTAGCTTCATCTCAGCTCATATGTCTGTCTATTCAGGATGATGACGCTTGTAATTTTGAGTCCAGTCGGAGGTTTAACAGCTTTTGGTACTGCTAGTTTCACACTCAAGTTACATCATCTCATTAGTATTTCACTCCCTTGGTAACAATGTATCTTTACATTCAAAATGTTCTTTTGCTTGTACTCACACATGCAGAAGACTAACGATTTTAGCTTTTGTCCTTTTCCTCTGAAAAGGGTGAATGTCAAATGATTTCTGTGACTATTTGTGTCAGACTTGTGCTTTTCTTTTCTCCCATTAGACAAACCCATCCAACTTATCATTATCTAGGTTTAAAAAAAAAAGCTTATATGTAGTATGATGTGAGTGCATAAAAGCATGCAAAGACAATGCTAGTGTGACAGCTAATTAAAACCAGGTGCTTTAATGCTGAGAAGCAAACAGAAATCTTTAAAGGCACTGAAAACCAAAGTGTTGTGAAGGCAAAACAGGATTGCAGAGCGCTTGTTCAGGGGACAGCTCAAAAGATTTATGGAGTACAAAGGAATACGAATGATTTCCTGGAGGAAAACTGTATTATTATGGATCCCAAATGACAAGTTGTTGTTTCCTTGGTACTGGGAGACTTGCTGTAATTGCAGAACAACTATAGGTGACTTTTCAACTTAGAGTTGCCAACAAAACCGAGTATTTTAGATTAGTCAGATCCCCTGAATTCATAGCAGATGATTCTTCAACCTAATCAGTATGATAAGGTTTAGCCCCAAACTACTGTTTAGCCTCATCACACAACTGTGGTATCATTCCTGTTTGTATATGGAAAAAATGAACCACATTATCTAATTTTAATCTAACAGTTCTTTTGGCCTTAATACAAATGTTAATAGCCAAGCAAAAGTAGTGTTGGGAGGAGACTATACATTTAGATTGCCTATTTGCTCTGATCTGAATGCAGGTTTTATCTATATGTTTGTAAGTACAGATGTATTAATCTAAAGCCTTCACATACTGCTAAGCTACCTTCTTTATTACCAGAAGTTTTTATTATAAACACAGATATTTTAAAAAACTCTGTTATATACTTTGGAGTAATTTGTAGAGTTTTTTACTTAATATTTTAAACATAAGCCTTTTCATTTATGGTCCTTTTTGATCCTCTCAATGCTTTTGCATTATGAGTGTGTGTGTGTATATACACATGCTGGGCTCCTGTTTCAGTGAAGCTGAAGCTCATACAGAGCAAGAGTATAGGGAGCAGGCTGAGGGAGATAATTATTACCCACTGCTGTCATCGTCTAGAGGAGAAGACTAAGTCTTTGACTGCCTGGTAGATGACTGCAGAGAAGGCAGTCCTTGCTCTCCTTTGAGGTGTGCAGTAAAAGGGCTGGAGGCAATGGCCACATGTAGCAGCAAGGAACATTTCATCTAGATAAGGGGGGGAAAAAAATCCTTCATAGTGAGAGTACAGTTTTGTGGCATGTGCGCTGATGCCCAGAGGGGCGGTGGAAGCTCCATTCCTGGGGTAGTCAAAACCCATCTGGAAAAGATCATGAACAAAATGATTCCTACTTTGAAGTTATCCCTGCTTTGAGTAGAGGGTCTTACCAGGTCAGCTCCAGAAGGCATTGCAACAGGAATTTTTCCATGATTTTATGAGATGTGTGTGTGTATATAGATATATGTATAGAAATTATGAAGTATGTGTTGCTTTATGGTTTGCTATTGGCACAGCCTCTCAGGGTATTAAACACATACGCAGGTTAAATAGAAGTTGCAAGAACTGGCATTTGCTTCAGGAAAAAATAAAAGTAACACTATACAAGGAGCTAAAGAAATGCTTTGAAGTGGCAGCAAGATGTCATGTGTTTGGCAGTTAGCGATAACAACATTTAGGCCTTGTGGGAATAGTTTCCCTTTCTCCCCCTCCTGCTCTGTTTTGCTTCTAGAGCATGCTTTTGGCAATAGAAAATGTCATTCTATGCATCATGTAACACTTTGGTTACAGTTCCTAAAATAGGATTCAGATGAGGGTACAGTCAGCATTTGAAACCAACTACTGTTCATGGAGAGCAGACATAAAAGACTTGTGCTGAAAAAGATGAACCCATTTCTGTTGCATTTTCAGAGTATGTTGGCAAGAGTTACAATCGCTGACATTTTGGGGGCAGTTCCTGAGAAGTGCAGAACTTGGTTGTCTTGCTCTGTTATTGCCACATCAACATTGACACAGTTTGTTTGTGCAAATGTGTTGTCAAAATGAAAGCATTTGTTTTAAATCAGTCCCATTTTATTTCAAAACTGAACGAAGATTTTGGCATGTGTTTTGCAAAGCCATAGGAGTTAATGTCTAGGAGGCAAAGCAGCTGAAAAAGGGGTGTAGTGTGTTGCAGATATGAAGAAGCTGTTTGTATGGTACATACAAAAGCCTGGGATTCAATAGAGAGTCTCTTGTCCTTAAGTTCATGACCATCTAAACCTCACTTTGAAAATCAAGCATGGCAATCAAAGGCATAAACTAGAACAGAGACCATGTTCACTCCAGGTATCTATTTGTCCACGGTTTTGTGGCAGGAAGCAAGATGGGATGAATATCATGCCTTTTTTTTGAGTATGAACAACATAGAATATTGAGAAACAGAAGATGATGGTGCAGGAGGTTCAGTTAGGCATGTATGAACTTTCTCTGGATACTTGCAGAGGACTGTAGTAACCTTTAATAAGCCCTGTGAAGGAAGCAAAATATTTTAAGTGAGAGGGCCCAGCTATATACAGCTTCAGCCTGAATCCTACGAACATTTCAACAAATACATGACTTGAGCTACTTGAAAATGTGCTAAATTTCTGTTGGAATTGTCCTACTGCTCATGTGTTTATTACGGGCATTCACTCAGTATACCTTGTACCTGAGATGGTATGAGCAATCCTGATTGTCTCATGTTATTTAAGAAATTTAAGAAATTCCAGTTATTTAAGACTGGAAGCAAAATCTGATTGATTTTACAACACCTAGGATTCCACCTTAAATTAGGGAATTTCAAAGCAACCTATGTAATTTACAGGTCTGAATTTTAGTGTGATTCACTGGAAGCTGCCTTAATACGCCTTGATAATCCTAACCCATATACTAGGATGTATATATTACAGGGTGTAGTTAAATTGAAAGTAAAATATTAAATGGTGTCCTTACCTATGAGTGCTTTAACTGTGCTTTCTCAACAGTCTTTTCATTCCGTTTGGAAGATTTTACAATGAGATGAGCTGTGTTTTCCTGTTTTATATAGTTGGAGAATGTGGTATGTATAGTCTAGTCCCCATCCTTGTACAAAAATCTTCTGGACGTACTGATGCTCTTGTATAACAGGATAGCTAGCTTCCATGCCTTCTGTGCAGATTGGGATCAATAATAATACAACACAAGCATTGAACATAGAACAGTGAATAGAAATCCCAGCTTTTATTTTCATAAAAATAACCAGAATATCTGCAATGCCTATAAAGACTTTTAATGGCTTTAAAATATAAGGCATGACATGTTGTTTTAATTTATATACAACAAACACCACATTTCTAAAGTTGCTATTTGGGATTTTTAAAAGATAAAACTGATGATAGTTAAAATGAAGTAAGTTTTATGCATGTTGCATTTTAACAAGTCTGCTGTCTCATTGGAATGCACTGCCTTCTTGTGCTACATTTTATTTTTGGAATTTAATAAGGCGCCTGTCATATCTGCCTCAAGGCTAAAGAATATCATGAGGGAGAAATCCAAAGTACTGTCATGTTTGACTGACAGGGGGCCAATTTTAATTTTTTTATGGGAGGTGGCTGATATTAACAGGCTGTAGTGCTGAAGATGCATTGCTCTACCATCTGCTTTAAAGACCCTGTGTTGATGAGCCAGTAATGACGTTGCTCAGTGACATTTATCAGGTGAATTTGGCTCTGACACTCAGTAGAGGATTTTCATTAAAAAATTAATTCTGTGCATTTTACAGTGAAGCCTATTGTGGTGATAGATTCTGGTACAGTGCCATGTATCTCCAGAAGCTGCTCTAATTACCTGAGAAACTTGGGAAAGCAATAAACTACTACTTTCCATTTCTTGTGTGTACTCCCTTAGCATATAATTAACACACTGACTCACTTAGCTTAAATCTCTAAAGATCTATGTCTATGTGATGATTACTAGCTCTTCAAAGTAATAAGCAAATGCACCTCAGTGGCTCGGTGACTGGATGGCAGTGGGACCAGCAGCCTTTGTGAGGTGCAGTCTGACTGCGGCATTCCCTAAATGTTCACTGGAAAAGTGAGTAAGATACAGTATTAGTGCAAATGCTACAACGTTTAAAAAACAAAACAAAACAAAAACACCACCAGAAAACCCTCCCAAGAGGAGATCAAATCAAATATTCCATCAACCTCTTCAATCCAATGGGAATAAAAAAGGTTTATATTCACGAAATCAGGATTTTGAGGCCTGGGCATTGGAGACTGTGGATGCCTGATAATGATATAATCTAGAAATCTTCTCTTTCAATATTTCAATATTTTAATATTTCAACTTCTCTTTCAATATTTGTTGTAACATTCATTTATCTTGGTTAACTTTATTTCTCATTAGTTTACTGTTAGGGAAAAAAAAACCTATCTAAAAAAATTAACAAATTCCTTAGGAAGCAGCATCGTTTAATTAAGTTTGGCATTTAATCTAGCATCTCTTCCTGTTCAGATGTGTCAGATCTGTGTGTATCCTTGCCCATTTCAGAATGACTTTAATGCGACCTGGAAGGAACAAATACTCTTACCAGAGCTTTCCAAGCCCCTCTAAGTTCATGCTGGCAGGTGATGGCACTTCCATTGATAGTCTTGGTAGAAAGAGTAAAGACTTAATGAAACATAGTAAGTGGGGTTATGGTTCAGTGTTCATTAGCACTCATATCTGTTAAGCTAGATTATTTTGCAGTGCCTATTTGATTTGAATCAAGGCTGAGCATATATTCTACTGAATTTATTATCACATTATAGCACATGGTAAGGGGTTTGCACCAAGTTTATGCAGTTAACTAGAAGAGATGATGCTTTCTCCAACCTATAGTTAAAGCAACATACACAGAGCATTGCAGATACAGCATGAAGCCTACAAAGGCCAGATTTCATGTATCACAGTATCACCCCAAATGACTGGGATATGATATCTAAGTAGAAGCTGAAGGAACAACTGCATTTTCTTGAGGATCGAGAAAACACATCAGGCAGATTGTGTAGCATTATGCTGTTGATCATCAAAATACTTAAGAACAACTTAATGTAAAACCAGGTGAGTTACCCATTAATGTCTCTGGAGATTATTTGATTAGTCATTTCATCTAGTCAGATAATTTTGGATAACAAACATTCTGTTTAGAGTATTAAGACTTTTTTTTTTTTTTAAACTTATCTCATGGATTTTGTTGTAGTCAGGTTATTATTTAAAACAAACTAGAAATATTCTTACCAGCGTTTTAACAGAAAATTTAAAAGTTGTTTTCAGACAGCTTTGCTGGCCTTTTTTTGCAGGGTAGTGGATTAATTCTTTGACATTGTAGTGGATTAATTCTTTGACATTCTGTAGTGCTTCTCCTTTCTTCTGTAACACAGGAATATTTCTTCATTGTCTGGGTTAATAACATGAATATTTACAAGTGTATTCAGCTCAGCAAATCTTTTCCATATTGGAAGGCATACTGTAGTAAGAGATGGAAAAAACAAGAGTCACTTAATGGGAGTCATAGAAGAAGTAACTTTATTACCTTTTTGAGAAAGGTCTCTTTTGGGAGCATTTTCATGGCAGTCAAGTACCATGGGCACTCATCACCTTGATGAGTACCTGCCTGCTGATCTGTCCCACAGAGGTTATCTGAGTCAAGCAGCTTTTCTAATTGGAGACCCCTGATAAGCATCCGCTTGATCTGTTCCTGGCTGCTATACGATCTCCCTTTTTCCCCTGTGGCATGACTCCTTTGCTCTCTGAAGTGAACGCCAGCCAGAGGAAAAACACTGTATAGCTGGGAAACGGGGTAAGGCAGAAAGGGTCTGCTCAAATACAGCTTGCTCCTTCAGAGATATCTAGTTTCTAAACCTTCCTTTTTTCTGCCCTTCTCAAGTGGAAATGTTTCCAGCTGACTGCCTTGTCCAGGTGTTAGTCCTCCTGTTACCTTTGAACCTTTGTAGTGTGCCTAGACCTCCTGCTGGTGGTCAAGGCAGAGTTAAATAACCGTATGGCTGCCTGCTGCTGAGCTCAGTTAGCTCGTCACTCACAACCTGAGCAGATGGTTGTGCTGCTCAGCCTTGAGAGACAGCCTCTTTCTGTTCTACGAGCAAATTAGTCCATGGCTGGAGACTCGTGGAGGTGTTTTTTGTTGCTTGCTTTTTGTTGCTTGCTTTTTGTTGCTTGCTTGTTTTCCTACATAAGGAAAGAGCTGTGGGGCTTTAGCAAGAGTCTGTCAGAAGCAAGATGAAAAGCAGCAAAATAATAGATGACCATCACAATAGGAACCTTAATTTAAATATTAGTATGAAGCCCAAGCAGACCTAAAGTGTGGGTTTGTAGTGGTTTTCGGGTGGTGTTTTTTCCCAAATGTTCCTTTCAGCTATTGCATGTTCATTTGCTCGCCCACTTCCCAAGGCTCTGCCTCATTGTTTAAAGTTTGCAGCACATTGGGACGCATGTTGTCAGTCTTCTTTACAGGGAAGCAGGTTTAAAACCATAAGGTTTTTTAATCACCAGCTGGTGGTCATGAGTGACAAAGCATGACACAGAATATGCCTTGTTCGCCTGGGTCTTTCATTTGAAGGGAAGAAAAAAAAACCACATCTATGCTGATGGAATGATTTTTGCCCTTTTTTTTCTCATTCCTTGTGAAAGAAGTAGTTGGTTCTGGACATCCTAAGCCTTTTTGACAAAATGGTAACATCACTGTTCATTTCAGCCACACTTTTGTAATCATTTCATACTTTTAGCAACAGAAAGGCAGATTACATGCTTCCCTAGTGTTCTGCAATTGGAACTAGGGGCAAGAGGAAAATTACTTTCCTGAAGGGAAAAAGTGTAAAGGGAATATCTTCGTCTCAGGCTGCTCCCCCTTTTTTCCTTCCCCTGCTTATTTTCTCTGTGAGTATACAGCCCCAGCAGCTGGCTGAGGCCAGATCTTCAAAAGAACAGGGATTCTGAGGAGAAGAAAGGGCCAGAGAAATGGAAGAGGAAATACATTTTCCTTTGATCAGAAGAGAGCAGATCAGAGTTAGCAGAAATCCTTCTATGGACATCAGCAGGTTAATGCAAGAACTAATGATTTTATGATATCAATAGTTGAAACAACGGTGTTGCAGATGTTATAGTATAAGCATATAAAATAAATTAAGGGTTTTTTTAATGATTTTCATCAGGTCAGAAGTATGTGTTTGTGTATGTCTGTTTTTCCAGCATTTTCAGCTGTTGAAGGATGCTTCGTTTCCCTTCCAACCATTTTTCTCGTATGATCTTAAACTTCTAAAGAAATCTTGTGAGAAGTTTAAAACCTAGTGTTTGTGTAACACAAAATCAACAAATCATTGGCTGTGTTGATCAAGTTTTGTATCCCTCAGTTGACAGGCCATTATAATGCTATCATAGGCTACAAATAGAAGGAAGAGAGGCAGAAACAAGTCCTGCTTTACTCCAAATGTATGCATGCTATTGTGAAAGGATTGCAGGAGAAGGGGAAGAGTGCCCTTAAATGCTCGTGGAACAACAGGTTCCAGAAGAATTCCCTATGCAGTTGTCTGCTTCGTAGTGGAAACAACTTGCATGAAGCAGAGGAATTCCACAAGAAACAAGATTTTGCTAGTGTGGCAAGGAAATTAAGTACTCTTTAAAGCTTGGTGTGGTTGCTGCTACAATTTGTAAGATGAAGCATCCAGAGCATTTGGAGATGGAAGTCTCTAGATAAATGTTAGTTTGGGTTTGGACAACGTAGAAAGAACCGTCTTGTGTATATTGAGTAACTCAAACAGCAGCAGTGTTTTGCTTCAATGAGTAAGTACCTCCTTATTCTCCATTTTCCCTACAGGATGCAAAAGAATAGATGTTTATTAGCAAAGATTACTAAGCTACGCAGTGAATCTTCAGTAATACTACAAAGAGCATACTGACTGGTTTAGATGTTAAGAAAGCGTGTAAAAAAAATTGCAGTGTTCTAATTGAAATGAGATTTCTCTCTAGGTGAAGCAGGCAGACTAACCAGATGCACTTATCAGACACTGCTGCCCAACAACTTGTTTTTCCTTTCTCCAAGTGCTGGAAGTTTTAATTCTTTAGGAATAACAATTCTAGTGACATGTATCCTTATCTTCTTTTTTTTCCTCTTCCCCCCTCCCCCTCCAAGTTCCTTTTACTGCTGTTGTTTCTTAATTCCAGTTGTGTAACTCTATTGATTGTAGGAATCAAACCACATCCCTTCTCTTTCAATAAAGGAGTGGGAAATAAAGGAAAAGGGACTGAAGAGGCAAATATTTGACAAGATAAACCAATTGGGTTTTAACATGAAAGAAGTTGTTAGGTTACAGCCCTCTCCTAACAGTATAAACACAGAACATGTTGACATAAAGTAGCATCTTCTTGGCATTTGCAGCAGAGAAGTTAAATTTACACTGAGGCCTTAACATTCGCTTCTCTACAAAGGAAATTTTTCCATGTTAGACTGTGAACTAAGAGATCTGATTGATATAAGGGACAGCACCTCCAACGTGTTCATGGCCTTTTTTGCTATGAACAGGTGTTGATCTAACAACTTTTTGGATTGTATTCTACATTAGAACTAAAGTTAGGATAAAAAAATTCACAGAGAAGTTTTTGTAACACTTGAAATCTGAATGTCTTTTTCTGCCTTTCCCATTAAATTCCTAATGCTGTCCGGAGAAAGGGCAGTGCTGCTACCTTAGTTATGTTAGCTTGTCATTATAGCTTTATCAATGCTTCAGGATGAACAACTCGTGGATAAGGGGCATATGTATACAATGTAGTAAAAGTCTTATTGTCTCTTTTATACTATACACCTTATGAAATCACTGTCCTGTGAAGAAGTCCTGCCACATGATTATTAATTCTTGTGTTCCTGAGTAAAATTTAAAAACTATTCTTCCCTTTTTAAAGTACTGATTTCTGCAACTCCTGATGAAGAACTGTTTCTAGCTTAAGCCAACTGTTAACAGTTTTTCTGGTATGACAATGATTTACATATGCCAATAAAAAAACTCCAAAAGTTTATTATTTTTAATTTATTGTATTTAATGTGAGGGCACTTATGTAACAGTATCCTGATGTTACTAAAATTCATAAGCAACTAATAAATATACATTGAACCCCATAGGGAATAAGCTTTACTGAGTTTTTTATAAAACTGAGTATTTCAGAAAATAAAAGTGATAACAAATTACCTGTATTAAAGAGTAAGAGGTCATCTTCTCGTTTGTTCAGTTTCAGAACCCAAACCTGCCTTGGCCTTCTGATTCTTCCCCTCCTTAAAGGTCACAGTGGATTTTCAGCAGATTAAATTTATCTCATAATTGCCCAGAACTGGGGAGTAATTACACATATATATTACAAGAAGGAATAAATGCAGTCAACTGAGAACGTAGGATCTGCTAAAGTAGTCATCCAATTTCCTGAACTTTGTATAAGTGATTGTACTGGAATAAGAGAATCTGCTGGAAGCTGCAGATATTTCAGTCTGCACAACAGGATGCCAGCCTTTTGAAGTCTGTTGGTTGACTCCAATTGACATGGTCTTCAAATTTCTTTTTCAGTTTGATTTTTTAAAATGGGATGTAGTTTCAGTAGATGTATCTTCATTCCCCCAAAAAATTTAGTGTTGTAGTGAGAGCAGACTGAAATCTCCAGGAGTCTCAACTTTCCCAGTAACAGCTGTGGCCCCTGCTGAAATTTTAATTTCTATTGTGTGATTTTATTTTTTTTTGGAGGCAAAATTCCTCTGGAGCAACACTATAATAATGCAAAGTGTCAAATTTAAGTTAAATTCAATTTACAGTCATTTACTCTGGCAGTGCTAGTGTAATTTCAAATATGGAATATGATCTAAATATTGAATCAGAATTTTTTTTTCCTATAAAGAATTTTGAAACAGTTATTTGCAATGTCTGTCAGATTATAAACATCTGTGTATTTTTTTTTCTGTCATCTTTTACCTCATTTAGTCCATTTTTTTTTTGTACATAAGGAAAGATGTCAGTAAATTTTGGGATATAACTGGGAGGAAAACTGGAGGCGGTGAGGTAAAACTGAAAATACTCTGAACTTGGTCAATGTTGAGAATGTCCTACTCCTTCCTTTCTTTGAAAATAATAAGCCTGACTTACAACTTTTGCGGTCTGCAGATATGTTGTCTGATAAATTTGCTGCTATCTCATTATGCACAGCAGGTAGAAATGTACACCTAGATATATGGATTGTGTTTTTACATATAAAAACCCATGAAACTTGATCATGCCAAAACCACTGAATCTTTGGTTTACTCCCTTTTGGCTCTGTTGACCACAGTTCTGCTGTTAAGCAGCATTCCGGTGTGGTCTGTCACCTATTCAATTGTGTAGTGTGCGATCTTTCCTCTCTTCCTTATATTTTCCTTTGTGACTTAGATAAAAATCATGAGGCTTGGAATAAGGTGTATTTTTTTCAGATCAAGAAGGGATCAGTAGCTAGCTTGTTCATGGATGCCTAGGTATCGACAGGCAAAACCAGTATCATATTGTCATTTATTTTAGAAGCTAGAGAATGTGACTTCCTGCTTTGAAAGCACATACAAAACTTAAATGTCATTTGTTTGGGTTTGGTTGTTTTTAATTTTGTTTTGTTTGGGGGTGTTTGGTTTTCGGGCGGGGGGGTTGTGTTTTGTTTTTGTTTTTTTATATAATGGTACTTGCTCTTGGAAATAAAGAATGTTACTTTGCAAAAATAGGATCTTGGGTTTGCAAGTAAGTGAATTTATGTACCCAATGTTAGTAAATCAGACAGTATTCTCTTCATGGAAATTTGTTAGTCTATGCTTAACTTTGACATCACTTGAGTGACAAAGGGACTTCTGTTTGACCTCTGCCTCAGTTCCAGAGCCAGCACTTACGGACACATGTGCAGTGGCAGCTGGTGGCTGCAAAATCCAGGTGCTGGTGTTTGGAATGTATTTTTACAGCTGTGCCATCTGGGTCTTCGGGCATTTTCTTTTATTGTGTCTTAGCTGTCTTTACCTCATGCTTTGCTGGACAATGGAACAGCCTGTGGGATGTTTACTGGGTCAAACCGTTTATGACAGTCCCTTGTCATCCTTGATGCCATTTGCGTTGAATCACTCTTAAGTGAGAGCAATTTAACTCCATTTATGCATCATTTGAAAGAAACAGAACAGTTGGTCTTGAAATTTGGGAAGGCCACTGGGTGTGTTAAATATTACATAAACATGATCTGCTGTAGATTTGTTGCTCTGAAGATCATTTATAAGTCAGAAATAAAATCAGCAGCCTCTTGTCTCAAAGCAATTCACATAACTGTATTATTTTATCTCTTCATGATTTCATACCTCTGAACCTTTTCCCAGAGCAAGTGACGGTGTTTCCTTAGCACTAAGTGTTTGATCAAAAGACTAAAGGTATACCAGATAATCAATAAAAAGAAAAGTAGTGTTTAAAAGCATTCTTCTAATATAATAATAATAATAAAATACTCATCAGTTTGTTCATCAAGAAGGTTTTAGGAAAAAAAACCACAACAAATTTAAACCAGGATTTTCTGTGGTTTTAATTGCTTTTTGTTTTCCCCCACTGGAAATGTTGGGGAATATAGTGGTAATGTAAAAGTCTACCTTCAAAATTGAAAAGGCTTCTTTGACATGGAATTGTAAAATGTCCAAAATTCAGTGTTATGGAGCAAGCGTTCTCTTTCAAGAAAATACGTAATTGGGAATGCTGGACCAATTTAACAATTAAGAGTGATGGAGAACTTTTCTCAGAGGAGAGCTCTCTTAAAGTACTGGAAAACTGCCTGTATAATGTAAGGTAATGCAAAGTTATGTATCAGTGAGCTCTCCAGATCAAGGCCCTCTTGTAAACTTCATGCTGCACTATTTAAAAAAAAAAGCCAAAGCTGGCAGTGAGTAGCAGCGTGGATCATACTTGGACCCTGCACCAAATCCCAGTGACAGGAAGGCAAAAGCCACCTTTTACAGAGATGGGGACGAAGGCAACTGTGCTTTGTGATGACAGAGAGAGCAGCTGAGCAAGCCTCTCCACACCCTGCTTCCTCCCTGACCTACAGGACACTTCCATGGGGTGAAAAAGAGGTCAGTTCATTTTGCAAACTCAACAAGCCATTCAATCCACAACTTGTGTGCTGCGACTGCCGAGGGTGCCAATTAGCAGCAGCTGTATTGGTGGGGTGTGGGATGGGGACAGGTGGCTGCTAGGAGCTGAACCCAGACAGCCCTCTCCTTCCACAAGGAAACAAAAAATTGAGGAGGAGGACAACAACATACTTTTTTCCTCCTGGGTGATTCATTCTATTTATTTTAATTTTCTCTGTCACCTTTTGGTACTTTTCTTTTTTACATTTCTCTGCTTATCGCTAATATCTGATATTCCTTCCAATGGAGCAACATTGGTTGTGATACATACTTCAGCATAGTATTCAAGATCTTCTTGTCTAGTTAGGACATGCTTATTTTCTAAGATAAAGTGAAAATGGGCTAGATTAAGGAAGAAAGTGGCAATCCTGTAAGAGCTCCAGTAAAGCATGAGGAAATACTTGGATGTATTTTTTGAAGTGTGAGCTGAGCCAATAATTCTGTTCAGATCCTACTGACGGACCAAAAGTCCAATTAAAATATTTGAAACTATCTTCACACTCAGAAGAGAGGGCAAAGGCTGCCAGATGAACTACCCTCCTGTCTTTAGACAAAGTCTGTCTGGGTCACGTTTAGGAGGCTGCTGTAGAGAGGCTTCTTTTACTGTCTCTCTTCTCTAAGTTGAAATTACTTTATGATTTCCTGTATGAAGGAATGGAAAGTCTGATGTATGAAAAGGTGCCTGAGTCCTAATGACAAAGATTTCTCCTGAAATCTTTGCATTTCAGATTTCAAAAGACTTTTTAAAATCTTTGAAACACTCTGAAAGTGTTCTTTTTTCAGAAAACATCCTTGACAGAAGAAAAAAGTACACCACCACAAAGCTGTCTGTTTTTTTCAAATAATGAGTAAAGGGAACTGGATCATCAGACTTGTTTAACCTCTACAGCAACGTAGCTTAAGTAGAAACCATGAAAATACTTCTTTTTGGAACTTGGCAACCGCAAAGAAGAAAAGTACTAAGTATATGTTACCTCATCTATAGGAAACCCTATAAACTGTAGCAGCTCCTTTAGGTTGTTCTGGTGCCAAAGAACACATTTCAGACTTCATCTGCTATACGAGTAAGATTTGCAAAGAGTTTACTGTTATTCAGTAAAATACCATTTCTCTGACTAGCTTCGTCTCAGCCCTACTGAAATATAATGCCTTGAGGCTGCCTATGTGGTAATTTTCACTGCTTCAATTTTGTACAGTCTGTCTTTAGCTGGAAAAGTATGGATCTTGAAAAAACATTATGGTTACATTCACTAACTTCTGTAATGCATACAGTGGCTCTATCATGGAAACAAATCTTGCATCAGCAAGAATGACAGCAAACAGAAGGACCCATTCATGACTGCTTCAGCCTTCTGTAGTACCTGTGTTCAGGACTCAAGGGCAGAATCCTGGGGGGAATGTAATACGATCCGGAAAGCATTGTCTGTGTACGTGCATGCACATGTATATGTTTCTATCTCTATAGATAGAGGAATTAAGAAATTAGAATTTACATTGATAATCCTAACAAAAAGAGACTACCAAATCTGGATGCTTCAGCTGGTTAATGGTGTGACTCTCTGCACTGCTCTTCAACAAAATGCTGTTCTTCATATCCAGGCCTATATCATATAGTATCCTGTGTCTTGCTCATCACTTCTCTCATATTGTCTTCTCCATACTGGTGGTAATTTGAAGACATTGCCCCAAGTTCTGTATGGGTTTATGGTTTGGCCTTGCAAGACATTATCAACTATTTCAATTCGATGAGTCTCACCCTAAGATAAGTGAGCCTGTCATCTGGGGGCTTGGAGGCAATACTAGCTCAAAGGTCTTCTTCCTGGTTCCTTATTGTCCTCTCACTGGTGGAACTGAAGTTCATCTCTGTTTTCGAAATACTTTGTATCCCAGAAAAATTAAATATTTTGCAGGAAAAAAAAAGTGTATTTGAATTGATGGTAATACTTGATTCTCTTTTTTTTTTTTTTATGTGTACATATCTGTCAATTCATATACACATATTATCTGTTTTAGCTAGGGAAGCGTTAAATAAATGCCTTCCTGTTATTTTATTATGTGGGACATTGCCACATTTCTGCAGTTAAAGTTAACATACAGATTATATTCCTTGTTCTTTGAAGACTGTATCTAGCATAGCAGTGTTTAACCAGTGATCGATCACAGGAGTATTTTAGGGAAACTGAGAAAGTTAAATCTCTTGTTAGTAGGTGTATATTTGCTAAGGGGAGGTCTGCGGATCCATTTCAGAGGGAAAAGTTAGATGTCAATACATCAAAGAATGCTGAAAACCACTTTGTTAGGATAGTGCATCTAAGGCAGGAACTGGAGCAAAGCAAAGACAGAAAAACTACTTGTACCAAGAGGACTTTTGAAAGTGCAGCTTTTCAGTAAGCATATTGTAAAGTATTTGATTTTCTACTTCATTTGGATTTGTACTGTAGAAGAGTTAAATGTTTTGTTTATTCTTAGTGTTGGTTTAGGATAGACTCAGTCTGCCCAGAGGGGTTATTTTCTGGGTTCACTCAGTCTTTAGCATTCTTCTTGGTATAGTGTGGTGATTAATACGAGGTATCATGGCAAATGTTTTGTCCTCTAGAAAGCTCCTTACTGAGAATATAACTGAAAATAGTGACTTAATTCATATAGCTCACCAAGTAGGAGTTATTAAAAACTTTGTTTACATCATGTGATTAGATGAAAAGATATAAAAGTTAATATCTATGTGTTCAGTGCTGCAATTCATCTCTCTTTGTACTAATACGAAACCAAATTATCTGAAAATATAAAAATACAAATGCACGCTAAATTTTGATTCAATATAACCTGTAAAAGCTGAAAGAGATTAGTAATTCTGAAGAGGTGCATCATTTATGTTAAGCATTATTCATAGTCTGTCTTAAGACAGTTAGGTACTTTTAATTATCTTTGACCTGTAAGTAGTTGAGAAAGTAGCATTACAGCAACAAAGGGATAATGTTGATGATCCAAGATAAGATCATCTGTACAGCTGATTGCACCCAAAAGTCTACTGATGAAGGTGTTGTCATTTAACTTATGCAAAGTTGGGCTGTGGTGGAAGTGGAAGTGGAAAGAATGGTCAGGGTCTGCTCTTCAGCAAAACACACCTTCTGCAGTCGGTAGTTCCAACATTGTTAGCCATCAATACAGGATTGTGGACTGGGCATCTGTAAAAATGCAGAAATGAAAAATAAGACTTTTAAAGCCCACCTCTGAAATTCTATTTTCAACTTCTGAGCTGATGCATCTCATCCATGGTACCTGGTAAGAGACTGTATTTGCATAAGAAGGAAATAAAGCAGGCAGAACAAGCTGAGGTGTGTTTGTTAGTACATCTCTCTGCAGCAACATCCTATTGTGGAAAGGACTGGATCAGTGTGTATGGAAGAAGTGATTAATAATAATAATAACAGTAATAATAATATAGCAGTTTATTTGTAAGCGGGGTGGTCCCTTTAGCTCCTGCATTAGTGCTTGTGCTACAGAAGACTAGTAATTTATTGATGCAGATGGATATGTAAAGTGCATGCAATTTGTGAGGGGGCTTGACCCTTGACTGATGGGCCATATGTTGCAAAGCCCCAGAGGCATCATTTGACTGAGTTCTCTTCCTCTCTCTGTCTCTGCACCTATGGTCCTTGTTCAATCACCACATATTGAACTATAGACTTACTAACTCCCCCAATAAATCTCCAACTAATGGCTCACGAAGGCTATAACTTAACCCTTTACATACAAAGAGCACATAATTTTGCATTGAATATTTCACACTCATTGAAATAAATATTACATGACCTAGGTAGTTATCAAAGACCAAGATGTCATAAAATACAAACACATTCAGGCTTGTCATTGTCTGCATAAACCAAATTCACTTGGAGCAGTCTCAGACTTTAATAATCCATATGTGGTGTTATGGAGCTATGTCCTAAATGTACATCACTGTTGAGTTGCATTTCTAAAAAAAAAAACCACTAGTGAAACACAGTGGAGTACCGAATGTTTCTAATTTACTGTTTTGGCTGCTCCTCTTTTTATATTCTAATAGGGTTAATAGTAAATCCTTCATGACCTAGGCATATGTCTTCAGTTGCATAGAGATTTGACAGACAGTCATCCCAGTAGACAGGCTTTCCATATTCTGTTAAAATGTATCAACACTTTTCTCTCACATAACCCCCTTTCTTAGGAACAGTTAATGTATTCACATGAAGTAAAATTACAGCTGCCTTTTTTTTTTTAATTTTTAATATACTATTTAATATACTGTTCCTTAAAGTGTACAACACTGCAAGTTACTCCTCAACTAGGCTGGGGAGTGAAGTTCTGTGTTGTTGTATGCAGCAGGGAGCTGTAGGCTGCTATATAACAAAACAGCCCTGTAAGAAAGTTGCTTGTTGCCATTAAGCTATTTTTATATAAGAAGCAGAGCAAGCTGCACAAAGCAAAACAGTCATACAGTCTGTGTAAGATTAGCAATGATATAGCTTTCAAAATATTAAGAAGTAACCCCATACACCTAGCTAATGTAGTTACAGGGATTCAATTTTAAAATGTTGAGTTGAAACTAGACAGGCTGAAATTTTTCAGTAACTTCAAAAAGCAGAGGAAGAAACCCATTCCAGGTAGATAACGACTATTCTCTTTTCACTGCAAAGTAGTGTGAGGTGATGGTTTAGCTGGGTGGAAGTCAGTGGGAGTTTTACTGTCAACTACAAGGTCATGACTTTACCTCGGGAACTGAGACATTTGTAGGTAAAGAGACACTATTTTTTTTACACTGGTAAAACTTTGTGTAGTAGTTTCATGTGAGAAGCATTTTCTAATTCTCCCAAGTTTATTCTTGAAAAACTTTGATTAATAATGGGGTTTTGTGTGAATAAACATTGTGGAAGTGCTCAGTTAATTTTTTATATATTTTTATGCTTAGAAAAGGTATCAAAACTCTAATTCACTTAGGTAGTCATCATCATGTAGTTTAAAATCTGAGTGCGGGTGATGCCTTTCTTTTGTGCATGATTCTTTGGAGGTAGGAAATGGGGAAAAAAAATCAGAGCAATTTGGAGTTCTTCAGTGAATCTGAACTACTTATTATGGTATAAAAAAAGTCAGCTCATAGTGAGTTGATGTAAATGAATAAATTCATAACTTTCTCTCAAAACTGCTTCTTTAGCAGTTTGTGATGTAGTCAGAAAGTGGGGTTATTTCAGCACAAATCAGGTGCATTAATCATGCACATTTTTGTTTTCAGTCATTTGTATTAAGACCCGTAGGTTTGACAGTTTTATTCACATTATTATGTAAGCTCTGCACCATTATTTTATTACAAGTCTTCAGGCTTGAAGTATTCTGTGTAACCAGAAGCCACTGATAAGCATTCCCTCCTGAGGTTATTATTTCACAATTAAAGTGATGATATTGAAAATATTGATGGCAGCGGGATTTACAAGGGCAAAGGTCTTTACTATTGCCTAGAATACCAGAAGCAGTTGAAAACAACATTTTTCAAACTTCCTCCATACATTAGTCCCCATGGAAGACCTGTGTATGGGTTTCAGTATATGTTCCGAATGAGTTGGGCTAGGCTATAATTTCATTTTATATGGCTTCAGTCAGAATTTGATCTGCATTTCAACTCAGATACCCAGGTGCGATTGCACCTTTGTTGAGGTTGAGTAGTCTTTGTTGCCTTAGCCACTCAAATCATTCACATTCCTCAGTCTCATCCAAAATACACAAGCAGGATAGAACAATGTAAAGATAGAACAATGTAAAGATAGAACAATATAAGGAATGTAGTGTTTTCCAGCTAAAATAAATTAGACAAAACTGGAGGAAAGTGTTCCAGTATTACATAGATAGATCAGCTACCACATTGCAGTAGAATTTCTGAAAAATATCAGTGTCAACAAAAAGTCTGGAACTGACCATTGTGTAAAATTAGAAGGCAGGGAAAGATATTTGCTCCTGCTGACCATAAAAGAAGTTGTAGTAAGGTGCCCAGAATAAACTGTGCTAGTAAGTGGTCACACTAGTGAAAGTCTTTACCGTCTTGAGTTCCAGATGTCAGTTTGTATATTATCACTGCTGTACTACATGTAGTGAAATGCACTGTCCTTGATGAGTTCGGGGTTTTTGAGAGGCAATAACAAATTATCTTTTCTGTCAATCATGCTTTTATCAACTGCTATTTGGGTTTTTGAGCTTGGCTTGGGCATTAGAAGTACTTGTTGGAAATGAGTGTGGTTTGCTCATTTTTTTAACGTTGGAAGTTTTATTTAGAATAGGTTTTTTTATTGCATGTTCTTCCCAGGTGAAAGGAAATTAAGAGAAGGAAAAATATAAATTAATTCTAGCTCAAGGTGGTGCAGTTTTTGATAGCTACTTCACAGCTTCTTCAGCTTAGGTGTTGTATGCAGCATCTGAATTGATGCACACCAATGGTTTGTACAGCAGTCTGAAATTGTGCCACTTGTACTGATCTAATGGAGATCAAAAAAAAAGAAGATTTGAAGTTTGTACCAAGTGGACACCAGGAATTCTGAATTCTCTTCCTACTTACACCACGGTATGCTATGTAATCCTGAGCAATTTGCTGCTTCTGGGAATGCCTGTGTTTTTCACCTGAAATAGTTTGACCATCTTGTCTGTTGAAGTCTAATACCTATCTCCCATCTCATAACCAGACATATAAGTGAACAAAAATACCCACATAATTCCAATATAGTAAAGTATAGGTCTAGAAAACAAGTTTATTGCTAGGAATTTCTCAAAATATGGTAAGTCTGATACTAAATTTGTTGTTACCTGGTAGGATAAAATGCTTAACTAAAAAGTTTTGTGTTTTGTTTGGGTTTGTTTGTCTTTGGAAAAGCAAGGGAGAATAGGTCAAACTGCTCTATCCTGCAGCTCAAACCACTTTTACAGTCAGGTCAGCTGAACAATTGGGGGAAAAAGTAAATCCTTCAGCCAAATAAGACAATTCTCAGTTATGCCATTTTACATTTAGCGTAATTTCATTGATGCCATTGGAATCATACTGTCTAAAACCTGATGTTACTATCATCAAATTTTATGAGTTTTAAGGGAAAAAGATCTCATGAACAGAATTTGCAACTGTAGAAGACAGATCATAAAATCAAAGGCTTTACCAGGCCCTTTTGTTTAGAGATTTTTTCCAGAGTAGAAATTTTTTGTGTGAAAATGTGTTTTTAGTAAAAGTGGTACATCAAGATTTATTTTTGTTGTTCTTCATCTCCCATTATAGTTTATTCACAGCAAGCTTTTATCCTGAAGAAACAGTAATTGAATTGGTGTTGAAGAGAAAGTTGACACACATAAATAATAAAAAGGACAGCTTATGTCTCAATATATTTCAGATGCATTTCCATTGTGACCAAAGGCTCTAAAGACACGAATAGTAAATTTCAGCTACTTCCTTCAAAATTAATTTATTATACCATAATCTTTGTTTATGATGCAGGCAGAATAGCTAAGTAATATCAAATAAATCAGAGTCTTTTACCGTTATAACCTGAAGCACTTTATTGTATTGTATTTTCTCTTCCCTCCATGAAATTTTAGGCACACAATTTAGTACACTTGAGATACACATAATGAAAATAAGGCTTCTGTATTGCTAGTGAAAACTAAGAAAACTGTTTACATCATTTACTGAAGAGGTGGTAAGGATTATTTGAGTTTATTCTAACTCCAGTAGTGATACCACATAATTTCTTTCTGAAAAAGTAATCTTCAGAATATAGACAAATTACCAGTGCCATCACCTGTGTATTGTATCTGCTGATTTACAAGCTTTCAAGTGCACTTAATGGGGTGGATGTCAGGAAGACAGCAATATGACCACTCTTAGTGCATTAACTATGCTTTGGGTTTTTTTTGTTGATAATCCATTTGTGTTTAGGCTTTATTTTAATTCAATAAAATCATAGAATCAGTACACGCAGTCTGATGCTGGTTGCCATTTATTTCAAGAGGACCATGACTGAGACCCATCGTCATCTCTTTCTCTGATTTCAGAGTTCCCTTCTTGCTGATTAGTGCAGAGATTTTAATCTGCAGTTTTATTTACAACAGTCAGACCAGTCTTAGTGGAATAAGGTGAGCTCAGGGGGACTGAGCAGGTTCTGCAAAGTTGTTTTTTTGGTGCTGTGTACACTTCAACCTGCGCTACAGCTAGCTCTTTTTTTAAAGTACTGGAAGCACATAAACCACCTAGTGCTATACTCATCAATACTGTGATGCTTGTCACAGTATAAATAAGGAAAAATTTGTTTTCCTTCATGATTAAGTCAGCTCCCAGTATATTTTTCTTGAGTGAAGTATAAAAGAAGGGTCCTATGTGTATTTGTTTGTGTGCCAGTTTCAAAACAGAGCCTTATCCCTAGATAGAAATTAATGTGTTGGGCATTGCCCAGAAGAGTATTTATAAGTAGCTGAAGAATTAAGGGAACAGCAGAGTTGTGTAAAGCAAACAAAGGTACGCTGTATGATTAAATCACTGCTTGATATGCTATTCTTAGACAGTTTGTTTGCCACAGAAATCCACCCATTATCTTCCTATTTTTTGTGTTGGTCTGATTTTAGTGTTCCTGTGAAAAGCTGATGACTTCAATAAATAGTGGAAACAACACAACAGGAAGGCAGAATAGAGAATTCATTATCAATATGTCAAAAGCTGTTTCATGGATGTGAGTGTTTTCTGTATCAAGTAGTGGAAGCTTAGGCATACAGGATAATGTCATAGCAAAAATGTTGTTTTCCCCATTACCTTCTCAGTATAG
This sequence comes from Gallinago undulata, assembly GCA_026546715.1. Taxonomy (NCBI): domain Eukaryota; kingdom Metazoa; phylum Chordata; class Aves; order Charadriiformes; family Scolopacidae; genus Gallinago; species Gallinago undulata. The sequence continues at coordinate 101,721,882 of JAOTQQ010000001.1, read as the reverse complement.
TTTCTCATTGTTTCTTCATAGAATGAATATATTCATGCAATCTTCTACCCAGGTTTGGGGGGACCTTTTTTGCCTTCTGTATGCCTTTATTAGGTAACATAATGCAATGCCACAGTATTATTTTCTATGACCTTTCTTAGTCTGTAGCTCTGGGCTTTAGTTCTCTATTTTTTTTCTTGTTTAGTGAACTCATGCATTTCCCAGAAGATATCTTAAGGGAGCATTTAATTTTAAGCATTTATTTGGTTAATAATAGTAGTGATACAGGAGAAGGAGTAGGTGACTATGATTTTATACTGGGTGAAAATGTTCCATTTCTGCAAACTGTTCTGCATTATCAACACTATCATCTAAACACTTTTAAATAACTTTTTAGGCTGGGGAAAGGAAAGGAAGGACAACTGTTGATAACAGGATTTTTTTTTTAGTTTGTTTTTTTTCCTCCTTCAGAATATTACCAATTTTTATTTCAGAAGAATAAATTGTAATGATAATAAGAGAGTATAGTCTTTTCTAATGTGTAGAAATGAAGGAAGAAAAAGTAGAAAAACTGTTTAATGTTTCTGTTGGGTTGGTATGCAGAAGATCTGTGCTTTGGGAAAAAAACGTGAAGGTTTCAGTTGTGATTCTGCAATTATTTTTATTTTGCTGTGTTTTCAAGACCTCAAAAGGGTGACCTGTAAAGCCATTTGAAAGTCATAGCTAGAGGCAACATACAACCTCACGATAAAATGAAACAGAACATTCCCTTGCCAGTGTTGTTGTTTGTCTGATGGCTTGACTGATAGAAGATGGGGCCATTCCGGATACCATGCTTTAAGTGACCTTGAGGAAGATATGAAAGTTATGTTTTAAGGTGCTGAAATGATGTTGAGTTTTGTGTGCGTTCTCTCTCTTGAAATGAACATAGAAGTGCGTTTCCAGATTTGTTATAAATTCCCTTTCTACATATGGGTAAATTGAGGCACAAAGAAATTCACCCATCCGTTTTTCAATGGGGAAAAATACCACCTCAAAAAAGAATTAGGAATAGAGAAACTCAATCCTCTGCCTTCTCTATGTAACCAGTAGATAGGCTGCATTTAATGAAAGATTAAAACTTTCTTAATCCATGAGTTAAGAATGGCCATGCAGTTTGTGGCTAACAAAGTGATTCAGATAAGTTGTTTCACTGGTGACAATTTGCCTACTACACTTAAAAGAATCCTTTTTAGTTTACCAAAAAGAAACAAGTTCTAAGATACTCATTCATCAGTTTCCAAGTCTGTTTGTTTACCGAAGCACATATCCGAAACCATTTAGTTTTGAGATTAATTTGGAAATCTCAGAAGAATAAACTTCTCTGTGGGTATTTCTGGTTTCATTTACATTCAAAATGAGCTGACTATCGTGCTGCATAGAATCACTCTTTTCCTCCATCTCAACTGGAGTTTATGTGGGAGTTGTTGAGAAGTTAAACCAAAATTTTATAGTTATCCTATTAGTCTAGCCCTAAAAGTAAAGGTTTTATTTTAGCTGAAAACATTTATTTCTAAATGGGGTCTGAAAAGGAGATTCTGTCTGTCTTTTTTTTTTTTTTTCTTTGTGGTGCTGCAAAGAATGATTAGTTGTATTTAGGATAATCAACAGGGAACAGTATGTTATTTATGTATTGAGATTAATGAAGTACAAATGGTCGTACTAACCAACAGGATTACTAGTGAAAGTGAAAAATTGGCCTTTCTCACCAAAAAAAAATAATACTTTTCGAAGACTACAACAATGCCTGCCAAATTGTCCCTCAAAATTGAGCAGCTTAGTCTCAAGTCTCATTTGTAGCTCAGGAGGTGTTCCTTCAATGTTGTGCTCAAGTGTGCATGTGCCATTGATGTTGTAAGCACCTGACTGCCACTTGACGGTTAAGAATTTATACTTCATAATTAACCAAAAGTGTAAATTATGTAAATGGTTCATTCCTGAACGTCCATTATTCTTGTAACTCAGCCATCTGATTAATCTTTGGTGAACAAAGAAAACAATGGGACTAAATCTGAAATTGTACTGAAGTAGTAGAAATGAGATATACTTTAGCATCTCAGAAGGAAGCAAAAGCAGCTCGACAGAGGAAAAAGATGGTGAAAAGCAGCCACTTTAGGTGGTGGTTCAGCTAAGAAAGCAGAATCAGAAAATGACAATTGATTCACTAACCATCACAGCATCAGTCCATTCACGAGGCTTGTGAAGATCCCATTGCAGGTCTGGATCAAAAGAACTAAATTAAAGCAGGCTTCCTGGAAAGAAATGAAAGAGGAAAGTAGCATTAGGGAAAGGAAGGAGGGCATCTGAGTCTAAGAAGAGCATTGATTCTGAATTTTTCATCAGTCATGTGAATTTAAAATCAAATTACTTACCTATTGTAGCTCTGTAATTCTACATATTCCTTTATGACTCTCCAAATTACAACTTTCTTTAGTTGAATGTGCTGTTTAATAACAGGTTCCCAATGGCATGCACCCAATTTATCATTTATTTTCTGAAAATTACAAGTAGTACCTTATTTCAAGTAAAGCAGTTTACAGTGGTTGCTCTTCAGTAACGATACTGCCCAATTACACCAAATATATCATCTGCTACCTTAAGAAAAGAGAAATACCATGGTATCATGAATATCAATTATGTCATAACACTTGGTAAATGGCAAATTTTTAATGAGAGTCACATTATTCCTTAACGTGAGCCAATTTTACAGTGCATATAACTGTAAAATCTTTTCCCTCATTCCAAATAATTTCTCTTCTGTTTCATGAGTACCAGGGTGTTAATAGGGCTTTCAGTGAAGATGGCAAAAATGCAATTTCATATAGAATAAATATATGTCTTAGGATTCTTTGAGAAGCTAAATTTTATTTTTTTCCCTGAATATATTTTAATATTTTGTCAGTAGAATATTTTATTTTGGAGACAGTAATTACTTTCAAAGCATCTGTCTGTATTTTCCCAGACTTTAGCATATGCATATTAGAAAGTGTTTGTAATGAAGAGATAAAAACATTTTTATGTGAAGATCGGCAAACTATGCAAACTGTTGAACTGAGCTGTACAGCTTTTTTATGAATAATGTACACTTACTAAGGCTCCATAATTGTTATGGTCACCTTATTGATATAACTGATTAAATTTTGTATTTGAAAAGACCTTGTTAAGTCCATAGAATAAGAATATATTTTCAAATTCTTTAAAAGATGGTAAGGAATAACTGGCAGGTCTTCTTACCTGGTTAAGATTTCAATGGAGACCAAACCGGTGAAGTTTTGATATTTGTGAGTGATGACAAGTAGTCAAAAGCAGTTTAATAACAGTTGTCTTATTCCCTTTTCAGACACACAGGAATATGCAACAGTCTGAAAAAAACGTTATGTGTTTTATCATTGTCAAGTGATCTTCACCAAGTTTTTTTGAGCTTGACAAATCCACTAGCTGGTGTGACAGTTCCTGCTATTGCTGGGGCAATAGAGAGATCATGGATATGTTGAAGGGAGAATGAGGCGGTGCGTTTCATGGCCTCTAAGAAGATTAATTCTTAGAGTGAAGGACCTAGTGAATAAAGTCTAGACCTGGAAATAAGTAGACGTATTTAGGAAAGAAAACCAAATAGAGTACAATACCTACTTTGTGTTGCTGGTGAAAATGTTTCTGTGTATTGGAGAGCTATCAAGAGGTAGCTCTTGTTTCAGAGAAACATTGATTTTAGTTTGGGGTCTGACAGAAATACCCAGAAGTGGTGTCTATTGAGTTGTGTGATGGGTAACAGGAGTGGTTTCTGCGTCCAGATCTGTTATGGTATAATTTTTTGCAGTGGTACAAATTAGCAATGTCAATCCATATATTATATACTATTCCTGATTTGAAAGCTTGCTCTATAATTCTAAGCCTGCCTGAAGTCAGGGAGAGTAAGGATTTTGCCATGAGAGTCACCTCAAGGGTAGCTAAAGAAAAAAGGAAATGAAAAGCAAAAAGCATCTTTCAGTAGAGTAGGATTTTATTCCTGAACTATAAACCAAACTAAAGAATGAAATAGGAAGTTTAATATGAAATAACATTGGGTTGAGGAAGCAACACATCCACCAATTGGTACATATTAAAAGTACTTAAGCTTTTCATTTCATACAACACACAGTATCTCCTTCTGTTAAAAAAAAAAAAAAATTCTTTTAAAAGTTAATATGCAGTTCCCTGCAAGACGAAAACAGGAAATATTTTTGGAAGAAAAACCTGTAAAAAGTGGTTGGATAAGTCTCCTTTTCTGCTTTTTTCTTCTTCATCCCCAGCAACCTGCTCTGTCTGTGAGAGATTATCACACAGGTGACTTACTGGGGCTTGTTTTCTTGGCTTTCCTTTCAAATTTTTCTTCATTATCATGTAGTCTTCTTTTAAAAATGGAGGCTACACAAGATATTCATAATTAAGTGTAAGTTTATAAAGTGGATAATTAATATGCACAATCACTATATATAACCAGATTTAATATTCAATACATCATATTCTTACAATCCGTATATATATATATAGCAAATGGTAGCACTTGGCTCTGTTCTCTGGTTGAACCATACCATATATGCCAACGTTTCTTGTAAATCACGATGTGCTATGATTAAATTACTTGACTCAATCCAGTAACCCAAACACCCTGATACTGACAAAACTGGTACTTGGTTCTTGCCTAAGTTGTAGATTGGATTTCACAAGCATGAGAAAGAGGTTGCTATGACGATGCAAGACACTAATACTGGGATTCATTTTTGTAAATTACATTTTCTATTTGGATAAAATTACAGTTTTTCAAATTACAAAATTCCACTGTCTTTGGCTGACACTTTCTTACTGTTTGTTTGTAAGCTTTGAGTCTGGTAAAAGATGAACGTTGTGTTAAGGAAAAGGACTGTGGAATGTAAAAAGTATTTATTCATTCCAATTGCCTTAAATCTCCTTAAATGCTTATAAATTTAACTAAATTCTGTTTGTGGCTCAGTATCATACGTTGTGTGGAAGTATTGCCTTGTAAACCCTGGTTTACAGTCTTCATCATTGTCTTCCTCAATTCCCTTTTAGCTTAGCATTAATGCGCTTCTTTAAAGCTTTGCTGCTGTAGGTGGATGTTACTTACCTTCTACCTTTGAGCAAAGAAGTTGTTTTTACAAAGAGATGTCCATAATCACCTTTGGCAAATGGCTTTAGCTTCCTGTGATACGCTGAAATCCAATGAGACTTTCCTGAGTTATCTTAGGAAATAGTCATGTATTTTCTGGACATATAATTCTTAGTGCAAGTGTGTTAGGAATCCTTGAGGACTTTGTTATCTTATTTCCTGTGGATTCCTAACTGCATCTGAGCACATTACAGAGGAGCTGTATTAACAGAGGATAAGTTCAGTTTTTTACTCCTATCTTCCATAAAAGAACACTGAATTTGGTGAGTGCAGCAAGTACCCTTGCTATTGTCTTCATTGTACTTCAACATAGCACAAGAAGAAATTGCATGAACCAAGGAGACTTGAGAGTCCAGGAAAGGTCAAGGGTATGGAGTGTGATTGATTACATGGTCTCCATGAGGGCAGGAGTCCTGAAGCTTGCTGCAGCTAGTGAGAATGCAGTAGCCCCAGTCTTCCTTTGGACAAGAAATTTTCCTGGCAAGATCTTAAAGGCAGCGAGGAGCTTGGATTTTTTGAGTAAAACGCAGCTAGGTTCTAGTTTAATCCTGTATGTGGAACCACTGAAGCAACAGATATTGCTGGAGAACTGGTAGTCTTTCAGTGTCTTACCACAGGTTTTCCAGAAGGTATAGAAGTTGTATTCCCACAGTTAACTGGGGAAAAAAATCCAGGCTCAAAAAAAGAAACACAAAATAAGCTTCCAAGTTACCTGTGCAAGTATAAGCAGAGTAACAGGTTCTGCTGAGGGATTCTTGCATGCAAGGTAAATTGATGTAGGTGTTGAGACGTGACTGCCAGATATTCCCTTTTGATATAGTGAAGTTAAATCTGGGAAAGGAAGAGCACAAGCACTTTCGAGTTAGCTTGTAGAGTCATTTCATAGTACTTTCTTAGCAAAATGAGTGTCTGTTTCAGGTTTTCATCTATGAATGTGTAAAGAGGATGATGGAACATTCAAAGCTCTCTTGAACAAATAATACCACATTTGAGAATACCTTTACTTATTTCAGTGCCATGTATTTGTCATTTCTATTATACCGATTTGGATTGGGGATATGTTTAGACAGTATACCTTTTTTGTGTGGGAGTCTTCCAGTCATAGTTGAAAAAACAGTAGAGGTTAAGGAAAACACAAGAACCAAAAGACTAAAGCAGTGAAAGAAATTTTTAAAACTTAAAATGGACTGGCATTACAGGGCAACCATGAACAGCAGGTTTATTCTTTGTATTTTAGAGCCTCAAAGTCCATCTGTCTAGAATTTGGTTTGCCCAACTGTCATACTAAAGACCATGTTCCCATTTACTTGCTATCCACAAGACCACCCAGGGATTTCCAGTTATTTTTAAAGAGGAGTTGCTGTGGAATTGACAGTGGGAAGAATGCAGGGATGCTATTCTTTTGAATCCCCTTCACCCTTCCCCTCCCCACCACCAAATCAAAGACAATAGTTTCACTGTGGACAGCTCATTGAATTGTCTTAAATCTGCACAGAGCACAAATGCAGGCATTCAGAAGCTTCTAAAACCTTTCAGTTATTCAGTTATTTAAAAAAGCAAACCTGCTAATCAAACACTGTCAGGATGAATATATAGAGTTACTCATATATGCACAGCCATGAACGTTTCACAGTTTTTGGGATGCTGTCTTCTAGGATCATCACTGTATCAGAGTTCTGAACCCGCTCTTCAAGAAATATCTGTCATTTGAGCTGTTGGAGAATCCTTATTTAGTTGCATAAAGCCTGCAAGAAAGACTTAGGCAGTTCTAATTCCAGGTGGGAGAGAAGAGTCAAACACATATCCAATAGCTAGCTCATTATAGAACAGTGTGAAACATAAGGCTTATTTCAGGAACTTACTGAGTTTTGTAGTTTGTCTGTTATATAGTTAGGTTCATGGGCTTTTTCTTATTCGTTTATTCCATTTTTATTTATGGAGCACAGCAGCATCTACATTATCATCGATTTTTTTGTCCTGTCATCCTGATCATTTTAAGATGTAGTTGGATTGCATTCAATAGCTCCATATTAAAACATGTAATGCATGTATGTATTGAAAGAAATATGAAAATGTATGAAAATATCTAATTGTGTATACTGTTGGGATGGAAAATTGAAGATAACTGCTTTTCACCATTCAACAGAGCGTGAAAGAGCAAGAGATTCAAAAACTTCATTAATTGCTGTAACATGACGTTACAAGCCACCTGCACTTCAAAGAATTTACAGTGAAGCAGATGGATTGATGAATATGCCATCAAAGATTTTGAGAATGTTTGTTTTAAAAATAAACTGCTTTCTAAGTCATTGACAATCAAAGCATACAATTTACAAAAAATGTCACTGCTCTTTTTTTTCTTGTATCCCACATACTTTTAAAAACATATCCTTGTCTTTGGGAATGGGATTCAGAGACAACATTTTCTTAAGCGGTGACTGCAGCAGATTTGAAACAATCTTCATGTCATAAGAAGATTTATAACCTCTTATGTTTCATGTGTGTCTAATAACTGAGGGCGAGAGTGGAGCTTTAGTGTTTTTTTAATTTGGTTGTGTGGGCCTGGGGCTCATGGAAGTGCAGAATTAATCCTCTTGAGTAGACTGAGTAGTGTGATGGGATGCTGTATGAGCATAGCTAACACAATAATAGTCTAAACTGTCAATTTTACAAAAAAAAATCTTATTTTTAATCACTTCAACAGAAAGGAATGAAATTTGTGCCACAATAAGTGGCTTTATGATTAGTGCAGTCTTACTTATTAGAGGTCTTGGAAAACTGAAGTCTTGTATTGCAGAGTTACGTTTGGCATCCTAAGTCCAGTCATTCCAATAGCAAAAGTATTACTATTTGTATGAAGTGGGGGAGATGTTATTATTCAGAACTAAATATCAGATATGGGGGATGTAGCAGAGGAAAAATAGTAACGTTTCCCCTCTTTTGAGTGCTGATGTTGCTACATGATCATTTTCCTCTAGAATAGATTGATTCATCAAAACTTCTTTCCATGGTTAAATAAAAATTTAACTTACCTAAGAAACTTACTGTTAAGTTACTTCTGGACTGACTTTCAGTGTAAATTTCACTTTCACCATCTTCATTTCCTAAAATCATTATAAACAGAAAAACTGCTAATTTTAAATCTATTTTAGTACTGTGTTATAGTGCCTGCTAGGTGAGTTCTTCTGAGACAAACTGAGACGCACATTCTTACCTTCAAAAAATAATTTCCAATTCTGCAACTTGATTAGATGTTGATTGCTTCATAAAGTCCTTTCCTTGTAGAGGGAGAGTGAATGCATATCTCAATTTCAGTCAAAAGAAGAGTAGAAGTAAGCTTATTTCTTCATTGTGAAAAATAGTGAAAAATATTTAAATCTACTAAAAAGAACAAAATTTTGAAAAGGAAATTAGGGAAAACCCTAATTATGGTCATTTTTCTTTAAAATATTTTCTGTGCAGATGCTTGGAACAGTTGAAAGTGGAAATCAAAGGAAGGGGAAAAAGGGGAGAAGAGGCATGAAAAAATCCCACTTAAATTTAAATCTGTATTAATGTTTAGCATTAGATGCATTAAGAACATCCATTTTTTTTGCTATCAGGTAGTGGTATGCTCATCTAGATCTCCACTTTGGTAAAGGAGATTCAGATGTAAAAAAATTGACATGTCTGCAGATAAGCAATTTAGTCTACAGACTGAGTCACTTTCTTGCTTGAGGAAAAAAGAGAAAAATGAAGGAAAATGGTAACACAGCCGTGTTGTGTCAGATTTGTGTTCTCCAAAGTTTAAAATGTATGATTTCACGGTGTCCTTCCAAGTGGTTTCATTTGACCTTTGTATGTGGAACTCTTAGCATAATAGACTAAATATTTACTGAAGTCTTCAGCCATGAGTATTTGAACAATGCTGTGGGTTTTTTTGCAATACTAAAGAACAGGAATACCAAAGAAGAAGAAACAGTGTGCTAAATATTGACAGCATGTACCAAATACTTAAGGTTGTAGGAAGTGTCAGAGAAAATGTTGTTTGTTTGTTTGAGGTTTTTTCATTGTTGTACATTTTATCTCTCGAGCTGGAAGAGGAGAGGGGAAAATAAAATAAGGAAGAAAACCTTAATAGCTTAAAGAGATCTTTACAGGCAGAAAAAAAAAGTTTGTTTCATTAGGTTAACATTTGCTAAGCTGAGGTTTGCACCTTCACTGGAAAAGAAAATGAAGTTATCTACAAATCAAAATGAAAGACTGAAAACCATCCCTTTCGTTAAGTACAGAATTGTTTGTAAGACATCACTGTTCAGAGGCATTCTTGTCTGTGAGAGACTGGCGGGACTGTTAGAGTTACAACAACGTGTTTGTACGTGTTGTTCAGGCATACCCCAGCCACATCAGCCTGCGACACAACTGTACCTTCCGAAGTCATTCCTTTTTTCTTGCATAAGCTACACAAATATTCCTACTTCTAGGATTATTGGTGGTGTGCTAACTGTAGTAGAAGACTGTGTTTCTACTTTAATGGGAAATATTTGCCATTTTACACTTTACAGCTCTTCCCTATAAGCTACAACCTCCCTCAGTAATTTCCTTCTCCTAATGACAAGAAGATAAAATAAGCTTTAGCGAACTATTGCTACATTTCCATCTTCCTTTATATGAAAAGTGATTGAGATGTAATCACTGGGTAGTTGATTGTTTTTATAATGGGTAGAATTTTTCATTTGCATTTGGCTAGGTTTCATTAATATTATTCAGTGTATGTCAAAGTAGATGTTATGATGATGTGTGTCTTAAATACCTGAGATACATAGAATTTGATGAAATAACCATCTCTAAATAGGATAGCACTTCTGTTTTCCCCTGATTATTAGTATCTGAAATAATAATACAAGTTAAAGCATACCTCTATGCTGTTGGAGGAAATCTGAGATTCTAAACAACAACAAAACCTCTTTGTGATGCAGATGTGATTGGAGCGGTTGAAAGGCATAAATACAAGGGAAGTGTGTTATTTTCCTGTTGAGAAAGAGGGATTTGCAGTCTTTCAGATAGCAACTTGCCCAGATTTCACTATCCTGTCAGCACTTTGGAGTGTCATTCTAAAAGATGACTGCAGTTCAGATGTGGTAACTAAGTGCTTTGATGTCTCTGTTCATCCTTTGCAGATCATAATCTATTTTACTCCTCAGATCACCTCAGACTGTGATGTTAATAAGCATAATTTATATTCACTGTTTAGAAAAGAGTCTGAGTGATATCATAAATGTAATGGAATCTGCTTAAGTAATGTGCGATCTTTTTATTTTGCATTTATTTCAAAGGCTTGTTTGCAAGAATGTAAGTTTTTGGGGAAGGTACGGTCATTTCAACAGTTTATCAGAATGAGATTAAAAGTATTGTTATTATTTTGGAATTTGGTGGGTACAATTTGTGACAAACTATTAGCCTGTGTTGAATTCAGTTGTGGTTTAGTGCATAAAACCCCCTTTAGTTTGTTTTTCCTGCTAGAATTTTTTCTTATAATACTGAGATCAAATATGTGACTAAAAAACTGGTCAAGCATGAAATTGTTTCTCAATATTGTGGCAGATAGTTCAAATGGCAGCAAAATCAGGAGACTTGTGAAGATTTTTTTAACTGATGCTCAGTAACGTAAGAGCACATAAAAATAACATATACAAATGTATGTGATGCTTGCTTGACAAACCGGTAATATTAATAAACAGTAATCTGGACCTATGTTTAGCTTTGGATGTACCTGTAGCCATAGCCACAGGTGCAAGAACTGGTGTAGATCTTACGCCTTATGGCAACTGCCACTGACAAGCAATTAGAGTTCATTATGACTGTGCTTATGTTATACTAATTAACATTCCTGTTGTGCTGTTTTCCTTGTTTGACTGAGTGACAGCCACAGGCCTGATGGCCTCTGTGAATAATTGGCTGAGAAATTGCTAGCTGCGGTAGAATTTGTACAAAATGCTTTCAAACACAGATGACATCCTATCTTCTTGCACACCGTATAAGCAAGACCGAAATTCCACCAGAGTTCCTGTGAAAAAACAGTAGTAAATTCATAGGAAGGATAAAAGAAAATAATCTTGAACTTATTCCTGCCCATAATAATTTGCTGCATTTCTGTCCACCAAAACAACTTGTAGTGATCAGACTGGAAGCCAGTACGCAACTGGATATATGATAAGAGCTATTTACAGCTCGGTGTGCTAAGCAAGCCTTCCAAGTCACAGACTCTTCAGTCTCCTCTTCAGTCTAGAAGAAAAGTGCTGATAAACTAAATGCTGTGTCTCAAATAAGCCAAAAAGAAACTGACTTTCCTATTTTGGGACTTGTTGCTCCTAGTTCGGAACAGGGACCTTGCAAGTCCCCCAAACATCCCCACAAGGCCTGTGGCTATGGTCAGACTGGGCCCTAGCTCTTCTCTAAAAAATCCCTGGCAACATAGCACTTGTGCATCTGGAAGAAGACAGTGTACAATGCTTGGGAGGTGAAAATGGGGTGAATGTACAGAGCAGGTAGAATCACAAAGTTTGAATAATATATACATATACATTTAATGAAATAGAACTGGGTTCTGGTAAATATTTTACAAGTTTTTTTTTTGTTTTGGTTTTCTTTTGCCTTTCCAGAGTTTGGTGGAATATGAAGTGTCTGCTGTAGCCAGAGACCAAGGAAAGACAGGTGGCACAAGTCAGTCATGATGCAGTCAGATGGTGGACAATCGCTTCATTGTGCTGATGTCCAGGGGCAGAAGCTCTCGGATGCATGAGGCATTTCCCGAGCAGAGTAATGCACTGCCTGTTGGTTGTGACATATAGTTTGGCAGCTTTATGACCAGTATCAAATTGAATGCATTAGGTCTTGAAAACACATTTTCATCTGAGTCCCTGCAAAAGCAAAAGATATTGAATGATTCTGACAGAGAACAAAAGGCCTCTTATATTAGGGTCTTATTTGCCTCATATATTGCTTTTCTTCATTATTCATGTTTGCATTAGAGACAAATATGTCAAGGTGGAAGTTACCTATCTTTATTTTACTTTTTGTTCTGTTGCTAAGTTCCAGGTCTCTGGCAAGGGACAGTATTATGAATAATGTATGAGAAACAACCCGAGTACAAGGATGTTATCCTCTGAAACAGCTATGGTGGGAAGGTCATGGATCATTCAGAGTGCAATATCATTGGTATACGAAACCCCAAGTAGTTTTTTGTGTATGTAATTAGGGAGGGGAAGGAATTCTTGAATACATCTGTGCGAAAGCAATGGAGGAAATAGGGACTATGTAAAATACAAGTGATGACACTTCCTTTCCTTTACCATCTTCTGCCTGACTTCTCTCCTTAAATTGCAAGTAGAGTTAGTTGGGAATATTCTGGCAGAACAGTTTTTCTTCAGAAAATGCATAAGCATTTTGATTTCAGGAAACTTTCACTGCAACACAAGTGAGATTCTGGCCTAGTTTCCTACCATTTTGCCTGGGGGCTGCTGAGGAACTCAAATCACTCTATCCCTGGCCCTGAGGCCCTCTGCTGCTCTACTAGCTTGCCTATCAACGAGCCAGTAGCTTCTGTGACTGCAAAAAGAGTAGGAGCCTAGAAGTCTTGAGGGCCTTGTGACAACCACTGTCAAGGCTAACTCCTTTCAGCAGAGAACTTGTACACATTTCAGAGTCCAAGCTCAAATTTGAGGCAGTCTGTGTTTCTGGAATCTTTGCTTGGTGGGCTGAAGTTTGGAGGCAGGGGGCAATGGTAGCACACTCCCAGAGTTTCTGGGAGCAGAAACATCAGCAACTCTCTTTTGGAAAAATGAAATGTTTTGACTTAATACAAATAGTAGCTTAAAATAGTAAAACTTCCAGAGAAAGAAGATGGACTTTGCCTTGCTTTATATATTTGTACTGTGCTAGCTCTGTTAAGAAGATTATGTGGTCTTCTTATGAACTATGAGGCACTCTGAGAAATATCCTTTACACTTTTGGATGATCTTTCTGGATTCTTCATTAATTTCTCCAGTAAATGAATCTGAGAAATGGCTGTTATCTATTAGTTGTTTTCCTACTCTGGACATGGCATTGGCATCACTATACAACTTTTTTTTTTTTTTTTCTGGGACAGTGATATTAGGTGCTGTGTATGAAAAAATATCAACAGCAGATAATTTGGGAATTGCATAGAACTATCTGCAGAGGAAATGAAATAAAGAAATGGAAAAATACTGAGTGTTTGAGGGAAAACAACACAAGTGGCAACAGAGATTTAAAATAATGAAATGGATGAGAAGCTTCAGTGGTGCAGAGAATTCAAGAATAGTCTATGCACAGGAGACAGCAGAGAAAGGAGAGCATAAGCATAAAGAAGATTGTAAGGTAGAAGACAGAGGTTAAGGAAATGATAGGCAGATGAAAATAACAGAGCAAGAAAAAAGAAAGAACGGTAGAGAGCTAAACACAAGGTATAAGAGAATATAAAGAAGAAGAAAATTACAAAGGCAAGGGTTGGGGGAGTATTAAGAAAGGAATGACAAGCATAGTACGAAGAAGCCTACTCCTCTCTTTAATGAGTAGTTAAAGCCTCTTTTTTTCTTGCAGTCTGTGACTACAAAGAGGTTAGGTTTCCACAGCCTTTGATGAAGCAGGATACAGAGGCAGAAGTCTGAGAGGTCTGAGAGGAGAGGGCTCACCAGGAGAGGCCTTGGGATGCTGCTGAGGACTTTGCTGCCACAAGAAGTCTAGGAACTGATTTATAATATGGATTTTTCATTTTTAGAGAGCAATCTAGTGCAATCCATCTAGTGATTGCACAGGGTTTGGAATCCTGCTGGAGTTCCCCCAGGTGTGTGCACAGAGGACCTTGCTGCTTAGTAGTGGAGAAAATACTTAAACAATATTGTCTTTGCAATTGGGAAGATTAATTTTATCATATTCATTGGCTGAAAGTGATGGTGAATGTAACATCATAACATGTAACATAATGTAACATAACACCATAGGAGGGTTATAGGGGAGGCTTCATGTCAGGATGGAAGTCATGCAGTTAGTGTTACTGTAGTGAGAAATATTTTTTAAGTTAAATTTCTTCAGCTTGTTAGAACTGGAATGATGTCTCCTCTCCAGGTTTGTTGAAGACCTGGTGTGGCTGCCACATCCAACTCACATAACAGACTGGAGAAGGATCTCAGTGTTGGGCAGCTGCAAACAATTTTTAAAAATTTAAATTCCTTTCTGTGTTATGAAATAAACAGTAATTTACACTTTCCGGAGATTGGGGCATGTGGTGTTTTGAAGGTGTAATCTTATTTTCATACTCTGTTTTATACCATTTAAGAAGGAGGGACTTCAGAAATGTCATTTTAGCTCTTAAAATATATATAACTTGGGAGGAATAAGTGTGGATGGTCAAAACCATACAGGTATGCTTTTAACTCAAACATCTGTAAAGTGTCTGACTATGGCATACACGAAAAGTTCAGCCAGTTGATAACAATTTTTTATAGAAAATTGGTTTCACTATTTCAGTTAGATACATACCAGTACAGACATGAAAGAAATATTGATGGTTTGAAATAGATTTCTTTTAGATACCAAAAGATCAAAACTAAAAGATATCACACAGTATCTACAGAATACATTAGCCAACCAGGAGCGTACTTATTTAACATCTACCTGATAGATTTGCCCCAAATGAATGATATCTTATTTGAATTGAATTGAATTAGTATCTCCGTTGGTAGTAATATAACCATTTAACCATGAGTACATCACAAATTTTACAGCAGTATATCTTACAACCTTCCTGTGATGCCATTCAATATAGGAAATGACTGGTATCATTAGACTTCAAACTTTAAAAAAAATAAAAAAGTCTTTATATTTCACAGCACAGAACAATAAATAAATGTATGAAATAGTTAGCTACATAAGGTAGATAGTTGCGTCACTGCCAAGAAAACATTTAGATAAATCTGCCTTAATCTCCTAAAATAACTCAGGTACAGATGTATGAATTAAATAGCATTTATAATGCAGTTTGGTCTTGCTTATGCTACAGTATTTGTCCAGGTGAATGACTGATGAAAGAAGGAAAAAATATACAGTAAATATACAGTGCCTGCTTTATGCCTTCACACTCCTTCCTTCCAAGTTTAAATAATATTTCTCCACTTTTTCCTATAAATTGTGTACCTCATTAAGCATAGTAACCAACAATGCACATATGCCACTAGTGTCCACTTTCCTTCAGAGATTTAGGGTGATGAGAAGATAAAAGGTCTGCCTACCAGATGGAGCTTGTCAGATTAGCAATTGGAGCAGCGTAAAGAGCACTGTCATATTGTTTTTTTCCTTTCCCTTCTCTTTTTTTTTCCTTGAGACACAAAGCAATCCTTTTATAACGCATGTGCATATTTTATGGGTTGTTGGGTGTTTTTTTTTTTTTTTTTCTTAGGAAGAAAGGGAGGAAAAAAGGCCTCAGCAGAAGGTCGCTGGTGGTTGTACCACTAGCAGAGTAGCCGTTGCCTTCGGGCACTTTCCTGCTTTCTTCATAATAAGGAACATTAGCAACCGGTGGCTCAGGAAAGGCAGAGTCAAATAAGTCTCTTGGGGACAAGTAGGCCACATGAAGTGAGAGCCATTAGACAAAGCAATGAGATTACTGCTCCAGAAAGGGTTTACCACATATATTACCACATAGATTTTACAGGGCTGCCAGCTCACTCAACTTACAAATGTCAAACATGATTTAAAAGGTTATTATAATATCAAGAGGGAAAGAGGATGATTTTCTATCACTGAAATTTCTATTTCATTCTCTTACACATACTGCATCTTGCAGAGTTCAATATAGCCAAATAACCTGCTTTTATGTTTAATGAGTGTTTTATGGCTATCAAATTGGAAAAAAAAAATTCACTTTATTTGTATTAGAAAATTTATATTCTCTCACCAAATAACTGTGTTATAAATATTGCATGTAAGTCAGGTATTGAGAATTTGAAGACTTGTCTTTTGGACTGACTGTACTTGTATGCTGTATCTTGGAAAGGGCACAGACCCTTAATTACTGTGAAATTGGACTGATGTGTTTTAAAAGCAATATGTGATATCCCAATACACTATAAAGCAGTAGGGCTCTTCAAATAGATTCAGAAACTTAGGTACACTTATCTCTAGTTCAGTAAATTATATGAAGACTTTATTGTAACTGGTCTTTAAAGCAAAACTGAGAAAAAAAAATGTTTTTACATTTTATATTCTGGGTATTTTTTTCTAGCTTAACAGGGACCTCCGTTGAGGTGTGCAATTAAATTGTATTTTATAACCAGGCATCAATTTTAAGCAGTTGCTTCAGTACTAGTTATCCTGGTATCTTATTTTGCTTTCCGATCAGAATTAAAATGGAAACTTATTAAGTACTGGCTGTTTTGTACCTAGTTACTCTCTGGCTTCCAGCAGAGTTGCTAAATTACATAATACAGTGCATCCTTACTTCAATTTTTTACCCACCTAGAATCCATTGCAACATGAAGCAAAAGCTGATTTGTGTGATCTGGATATTTAAAGGGAAATCTCCTTTTCTTTTTCTTCTTTCTCTTTCTGGGGCATCTTATTTAAGCTTCTCTAAAATAGTAATGATTTTTCTAGACTTGCGTTCCACATGTATAAATCACGCCCATTTCCACACTGAGTGGAAATTTGTATTCATTTTAATAAATCTCTGAAATCTAATTTGCTAACTTCTTATATTTGGCTGACTCCAAGTACAGCAGTATATTGAAGCTTGTAACAAAGAATGATGGTATTCGCTGCAGTTTGGGGCAGTAGGTTTCAGTCTTTGATATGCAGGCAATGCAGATTTTTTTTTTTCTTTTGTCTTGGTCCTAAAGCATTAAATTGAACACTCTAAATTTGCACAGGTACATACATGTATCAATATTAAATTAAAACATTTGGGAAAAGCTTACTGCTGAATCTCTGCATGAAAAGCAGCACTGAATCGTTCTAAAATCAGGACGTCTGTTATCTTAATCTGTCACTGAAAGTTTGGGAATCTTCATGTTTCAGTGGGCAAAGTGCCTAAGTTAGAAAGGAAACAATCTTGAAAGAAACAAGAAAAATCACCAAATTGCCCATAAAAGTAGCTTAAGAAAGAGTAATAATTGATCTTTCCCATCACCATTTTTCTACCAAAGTTGCAAAAAAATATGTTTCAGATTTTTAAAATATTATTTCAGACCTTTGGAGAGAAGTATGTTTTCTTTATGAAATAAATGTTTTACATTATATGCAGTGTCAGTCAGCTGGAAAAATCCATGTACTTCTTTCGTGTTAGAACTCAATATGAAAACAAAAAACAGCAAGTTGAAAATAAATTAGGACCACGGGAATGAGCTAAGTGCTCTATTTTATCCTGCTCCATTGATGCTGAATTCAAGTGGCGTAAACACAGAAACCTATTTAAAAGATTGCCTGCAAGATATAAATTGCCAGCTTCATTTTGCTTGGGTGTGGAGGACAAAACTAGTTGAATAATAATGATATTTTTTAACTTTTGTAACACTTCTTATCTGAGTATTTCAAAGCACATTGTAAACATGGTCACATGAACTTTGTCAGCTTGTAAATAAGATCTCAGCTTTACAAACTGTGATAGCGAGACAAAGGAGGAAAGTGCCAATTGTGCTTTTCGGCGGAGCTTGAGAAGGGATCTTGATCCTCAGCATCCTGCTGAACCATTAGAAATTATGCAGGTTATAACTAACTTTAAAAACAGAGGACTCTAAGGTAAGCATCATGTCTGAAGCATAAAGGGAAATACTTTTCAGAAAGATGGACTTTTATTATTATTCAGATTTACTAACTTAAAAGTGGATATATTTTGCAAACTTCAATGTTAAGCACCTCGTCATTTCAAGGGAAAGCATTGAATAAATAATTTCAGTATTCCCAGAGGCCAAAAGATTGCTTATTAATTTATCTCTGGGAAAAGAATGCAGCAAAGCCCACCTGGCTTATAAAACTACTTCATAATGCTTTTAAGTGAGGAAAAGTCTTATTTTTTTTACAGGGCAACTGTGTTTAATGAGAACTTGCTTATAAATAGAAAAAAAAGAAGTCATTTATGCAAACAGTATAAAAAAAAAAAAAAAAAAGGCTTGATAATTTATGCTTCTTTTGTATTCCCCCCCAAAATGGGGAGAAAAACAAAATCATGCTCCCAGATTAAGGGAGAGAGCAGCAGGATTTGTTTCAGTGGTGGTGATGCAGACTCTGCCCAGAAGCTCTCTGAGCCCTCTCAAGATAACCTTTGTGTGCATTTCCACTGAAAAGAGAAATAACAAAGCATCTGGTGTGATGGACCTTATTACATTTTAGATAGTTACAGTGAATTTGTAGCCATCTGATATTTTTCTACTATGTATTTAGTTTTGGGGGAGAAGAGGGAACCTTTTGAATTTTTCAATGAGGTGGTAATAATCCTAAGTAGACAGTTGTGAGACAGCTGTTGGGTTCAAGCACTTGGATATGGGCAAAGATGTAACAAACATAGTCCATTTATTACATGTTTTGAAAAATGTTGGGTTTTTTATTTTCTGTAGTTTGTTCTTTTATGTGAACACTTAATCTAACTGGATTGTAGCAGTTAGTTGCATGATGCTGGAGTCGGATGCCAGCTGAAACCCTTGGGTACTGCTGCAACAGAAACAATAGCAAGGAATTTGTTTGTCAGGTTTCCCTTTGTTTTTAATTGGATCTGTCAACCCCTTTTAGCTGAAATAGACTTCAGAAACGGTATAGTTAGGGGACTCTCTGTGGTCAATAGCTTCAAGGGATAGATTCTTATATGAAGACTGGTAGTATTAGTTACTTGGCACTTTTGCTTAGCACACACTTTTGCAAATAAAACTGAACTTTACTGTTTGTGTAGCAATTTATCTGTATAAAGTTAAAGAACAGCAGTTTTATGGTATCTGCATATTCTGTGTACTACTTTCCAGACATTCACGACTTTGTTTCTCCAAATTTGTTTCCCATTAGGAATTGTCTTGTGGTAGTGGAAAGGAAGCTGGGAGGACAGTGGAAGAAATTGGGAAGATGATAAGTTATAGGTGGGGAACATTTTCCCTTGCAGGGCTGCTTTGAACTGTTACTTATAAGACTGCAATTAACACAATCAGTTTCTATTCTTCTTGAAATCCCCTTTCATGCTTGCTTATATTTATTGATGTCTGCTGACTCAGTGTTTTTACTTATTTATTTTTACATCAGCAATGTGTTCTTTTATGGAAATTTTAAAAAAAAAAACTATGATCAAACCCTGATTCCATTGAAATAAATCACAGAACTCCCACCAGCTCCAGCTGACCTTGGCATTTTACACCTTATCATGATTGCCCACCATGCCAACTTCCTTGGTGAGAATCGTTACTGAGACTTCTTGCCCCATCAACTCAGGTCCCTGGTTTCTGTAGAGCTACAATGTTTGCTTAATGGGCAGTGAAGTAAACCAGTTCATTAAAACGCTTTTCTTTATAAGTTGCCTTTAAAAAAGCCCCACAATTGTTGTGTTTCAAAAATCCCTATAAGGAGCAAGACAGCTGAGGATAGGTTAGATTTTTTGAGAGTTTTAGATGCTTAACATCTCTGTTATTTAAATAGCATTAGGCATCTAGATAGGAGATGAGTATGTAATGAGTTTTGTGGATATATCCCTAGCTTCCTGCTCTAGGGCTATATTATAACTTACTGCATTTTGCCATCTCCAAAAAGACATGTAGAGTGGCATTCAGTTACCTAAACATAGGCATCTAGTGACATTTGAGGTGTCCCAGTATGTTCCTGCTCTGGCAGCACAAGTATCTCTTGTGGAAACTCTTTTTTCAGCCAGCCCTGGCCTCTAGAAATGCCTCAGATTACCAGGGAGCTGAGTCCCATCACCGTTTTAGGATGAAACACTAGGTTTTGAACCCATACCTTTAGATGTTTAATTGTAGGTTGCAATGGGTGAGCTAAGTGTCTAAGTGCCCATTTTAAACAATGAAAACCTGGTGAACATGGTTAATGGGCTCAGAAAGCTACTAGATCTGTCCTGTCGTTCTCCTGATGACACAAATTTTATTGACCACCCCTTCACTGCCTTGTAGTTAGAGCTTAAGCACCTACCTCATGTGTTGCCACTTGCATTTAGACACCTATATCTAGGTGTCCATAATGGGAAGTTGAACTCCATTATTTTATTGCAGTCCCTTTGGGCAGAATGGAAATCACACAGCTGCACTAGGGAATCTCAACTGTTTTAGGAAACCTCTTGTCGTGAATGATGATATGAGGAAAAGAAAAATACAAGGATGACTTTCAGCTCTCAAATGGAATTTGAAGAAAGATTTATTTGGACTAAATGTATTGTCTCCTGAACTGAGACTACCAGGTAGAGGGGTGAATATCAATATGGAACTTCTGTTCGCGTTTTCGTATGTGGCTTTTAGTTTAGCTTAGGTTTTAGAGCTTGTTTGGAATGTAAACATGATAAAGGACTACAGACTGTGCATATTAACATCAGTGTGGAAGCTTGATGATTTGTTTGATTGTAGATGTACAGGAAACATTTCACAATGGTCCAGAGAAAATAATTTGGCTTTAGAGAGACTACTGATGGAATGCTTTGTCTAATTCCAGAAAGTTACTGACATATTGGAGAAAGTTCAGCTAAGAATAACACAAATTAAAAGGCTAAAGGGTCTAATTTACTAAGAATGATTATGTTAAATATGAAAGGTTTGATGAAGTGATAACTAAGAGGGATTTGATAACTGTCTTTAACTACTAACAGTGTATCATGCCAAAAAGGAGACAGTAATTAGCCTGGAGGAACTGGAAGTAAAACACGCCTACTAGGATAAAGAGAATAAATGGACAAGTCAAGTCATATACTTCTCATGCTTTAGTTGCTTTAATGTTCTCATCTCCTACATAAAATTCATATTTTTACTTCCAGACTGTCAGAAAAGATGACTACCATTTTACCATGTTAGCTTTCTTTTCCAGTACATTCACATATTTTTTTTGTCACCCCTAATATGAAACACTTCAGCCTTTCCACTTTTGCTTTCAGTGCCTGTGTGTTGTGCATCTCTAGCCTAGATATTGACCTTGAATATCTGCCCACTGGGACTTAGGTTCACATAGCCCTTTTAACAGGGAGAAATGGGTGCTGAACTAATTTAGAAAAGAATTCCTTTAGCTTTTATACACTTTCTTTTCTTCCATTTCTGCAAACTTCAATGCTCATTTTTTCCTTTTTCCTGCCTCTTTATGTCTTTCCATGCTGCTGTTTATGTATCTGTATGAAATTAGAGCTTGCAAAAAAAGCTTGGAAGGTTTGAAGAAGTGAGAGGGTAGCATATTTTCTGTTGCATATGTGGCAGAATGACAGAGGATATAGTTAAAAACTGTCAGCAGATCAACAGTAATTTGTTAAGTTGCTGTGATTCAGCTGTTGCCTGCACTCAACATTTCTCCCCAAATGCTTAAGTCCAGCATGTAGGGTTTACAAAGGCAATCAATTCAGAGGAATGCAGAAGTGGTAGCACTGCATTAGGAGGCAGAGAGTGTGGAATACACCAAAACATGAAAAATCATCAAAATTAGAATGAGCATGGTCTGTTTCATTCATTTGGTAATTTTTTTCACCACTGAAGCCATAAGATCCTAGGAACAGTTAACTTTTTCTGTGTAGCAGTAAACTTATCTATGGAACCAAAGAAATAATAACAGTGGAATCTGAGTTTCACAGCTGTGAAGCCCATCAGAGTTCAGTTGCCTTACGTAGTTGCCCATGTAGTCTCTTTTTCTACCCTAGATTTGTTGAGCACATGCAAGGGCCTTCAAATCTTTTGGCAATCGTGGCTGAGTTACTTTCGGAAAGTTCCAGTAAGCTCTCATAATTACCTCCTTTGCTGTTTGTAGTCCATGCATTGACGTTATCACTTCATGTTTTCTAGCTAAAGAAAGTAGTTTCCATAATGCAACCTAATGGTATTCATATGTATCTTAAATATGTTTTAATAAACCACTAACTAAACCAGTAAATATAAAAATATGCTCTAATTATAAATTATTCATGTGTGCATTTGAAAAAATGTCAAACTGATATGAAATAGTTTCTTTGAACTCTTTCTAGTGTCAAAAGTAGGGCAAGATAGCAAAATATCAAATTTGTCTATAATGGGCCCAAGGAAACACATTTATAAAGTACAGTTTGTGCTTGAATTGATAAAGAAAATGAAAGAAAAAAGAATCCAGCTTCTGGCACAGCCAAGTGACGGGTTCTGTTACAGGGTTCTGTTCCTTCTGTTATATGCAACAAGGGAGTTTTAAATAGACCTTACTGGCAAAGAGAAACAGCAGGGTGAAGGAAAGCTATGAAAAACTCTGGCTTCCTTTAGCTGAAAGAAGATAAAATTCGTAGAAAGTGGAGCTATAATACTTGACCACCTAAACTATATCTCCAAAATGGGCATGGTTTCTCACTGTATGCACAGGTATTATGTATTATAAGGGCAGAATTATGCGGTCTTACTGCATTTTAGATGAAAATTCAGCTTTGGACAAAAATAAAACAGGTGCCTTTTTAGATTTTATAAGGTTCTTTTGGATGCTAAACTTTCAAAATATGCCTTTAAACTATATGTAGCAAGAGATAAAGTTAAGTTAACTGAGCTTTAGCTCATGAAACTTCATTAACCACTTCTAAATCATGTCAGCTGAAGGGTAAAGGGAACAGTTAGGAAGCAAGATTGTAGGTCTGCACAGCACTGCAGGCTGCTCTTTGTGTCCTCCTCCTAGCTTTTCTGCCCGCTGGATAGGAAAGCAGTAGTGAAATACTTCACTGTTTATAATGATGAAGTGCTTGCCCATGTCTCAGCAGGTTGCCAGAAAAAAGCAGCAGCACGGGCCGGTTTGATAGGAGAGCTCATCCAAGCATTCTCAGCCAGAAATTCGGAAGTTATGATGTATGTGACATCTCTGAGGCTGTGTTGACAGATGAGTTATAAAGGAAGAAGTACAATTGGTCATTAAGGTGCTAGGTGGTGGAGCTAATGCAACTCGAGCAGGAAAAGAAAGTGGAGCTTCCTGTGTACATAAATCACTATGTTTTGTTTAGATACCATATATTGTTTCATGGTTACTCCCTGAGTAAGCAATTACTGCTAGGCAACCGTAGTAGAAAGATATGCAGAATTTAATTCCGTACTAGGAATCAAATAATAATATCCACATCTCAGTTGTATATAAAATAATGATTTCCCTTTATAAGAAAACATTGCACTAGTTTCCTTTTTTGAACATCAACTACTCTAGTGTAGCGAGACTTATTACAGATCTAGAATAAGTAGGTTTTTATGTGTGGTTTTCATAGATTTTGACAAAGGAGAGCAGAGAGGTAGGATTAATTGACTTCCTGATCTGTGTGTCATAGTTCATTGTGGACAAAGGACTACTGTTGAAAGGAAGAACTGTAAAGATCAACACCCATGCTTGGTTTATGTGTGAACATAAGTCTGTGTTGAAACAGACTTATTGTATGTAAGTCAGCCAGTATGGAAACTGTTTTTTCTCCTTCAACAGAAGGTATGTAAAATACTGCCCCTGAAGAAGGTGTTTGTTTGTCACTGATGATTTGACACTACATCAGACTGTAAAATTTCTTCACAAGCAGTATATCCCATCCTTTGCTCATCAGACCAAAAGGAAAGAAAAAACATTTCTTCTGTTTGGATGATAATCCTATTTACTGAAGCAGAAGAGGGAGATGGAAAACTTTTTAGGTCGAAAAAGTGACTTAAGTAGGATCACAATACCTGAAGTCCACAACTACTTATTACTGGGCAAGAGCAGATCTTTGTTTCAGTCCTCTGGGAAATACTTTTCCATTTAAATAAACGTCTGCAATTTCTATGTATAGAGCTTCGGGGGTAGAATATAAGGTTTCCTTAAGTGGTACTGTGAATTTTATATGTGTTAGCTGGCCAAGATTCTTGAAGTTCAAAAGGGAAAAATGTATTGTTAAGGAAGCAACCATCGTATATGTTAAGCCAATTCTAAAGATAACAATAAAGTGATCTTTTCTAAGTCAAGGAAGGGCAGCACAGTTGCCACGTGTATTATGTCTCTTTTGTGGACAAAGAATTTTATTTTAAAGAATATCAGTGTTCAGATTATTGCTATTATTAATATAATTAAATAGATGTTTATTACTGAAATAAGAGTATCATTCCTTATTATTCATTAAATTTTAAGAATGAGCATGTTTAACAAATAAGTAATTTTAAATTTTCAGATGTCTGCAAGTATAGGGGTACGTTATCCTTCTGAGATACTTTTGGAACATGGCATCATGATAGTGGTCTGAGATGGCCAATTTTATCTGAGTACCAAAATGTACTAACATACCAGTTGATCTCTTGCTAAGTTAATTGCAGACGCTAGACATCATGAGCTGAGTCCTTACAGAATTGCAAAAACGTGATCGTGTAAAGAAGCTGCACGTATTTATACAGTAAAATGGTCACATGACAGGTTAAACTATTTATTGAGTTTATTCCCTATTTACTTTCCCTATTCCCTATTTACTTAGTTGCCAGAGTGAATTTAATGAACTTTTACTGGACAGCACACCAGTCAGGATCTACTTGCCTGCTTATTTTGTAAATTGTATTTTGGAAACCAACATTGTTTGACAATATATTAGCGGGTATACAGACATTTATATTTATGTGTTCTATCAGGAGTTAAGGCATGAGTTTGTCTTCCACTGCCTGCATGCGTTTGTAGCTATGTCAGAACTTATTTCGGGTTTCAAGTCTACATGTTTTTCTGAGACGTCTCCAGAAACGTGTATCTGACACAAAATACAGAATGTTTCATCTTGCAATAGTCATTAGGATTATGACACTTAAGAAGTAAGCTTTTTGGGATATAAAACTGGGAGAGACAGAAGGGAGAAGCTGCCCTGTGGCTGTCCATGCCATGCCCTGTGTTTGTTAGTATAAAATCTCAGGTTCTTCTTCAGGCATTAAAATTCACTTAAAAAACATAGAGAATAGAAATGGAGTGATGCTTTAAATTGTTGTGTTTTATGAAATACATCTCTTCATCTAAGCAAAAAAGATATTACAGATTACTTACAGTACACGGTGATTTTTAAAAAAAAATGGTAAGAAACTTGTAAGTGCCAATATATTGTATGTGGGATTGTTTTCTAGATGACAGAATTTTCCAGGTTCTTAAAATTCCTTCAATATCTATTATTATTCTAACTCTAGTAAGAATACTAATATTTTCTGTGGTGAAAGATGTTTTTTTTTTAAGTGTACATATACACATATATATAAACAAGTACATATGCATGCACATATATAAGATACATCTAGTATTTATAAATCTAGTTGTTTGCTGGGTGTGGTATTTACTGTTCTGCTGGTTTTCATCTAAAATTTTTGTGTGAAGCACTACAAAGTTACAACTTCAGTTTGCCAAGGCAACCTTTCATAGCTGGATTCTCTTGGGGTTTTACAGACCTTAGGAAGCGTGGGAGGGGAAGGAGGCGGTGGCTGTTCCGATACAGCCTGCCTTCTGTCTCCTCCTGTCCCTATTTCTGTGGCTCATACACACTGATCTTGTTGAGTTTCTCACTTTTTCAGCTGTCAGAAGCCTGCTGAGTTCTGGCATTTCTGCAGGGTTTCCCCATGCACCATGAAGCACACTTCTTTTTTGACCCCAAGCTTCTGTTAATGCCAGTCAGAACGGTATTGCTGAGTGTGACTTCCTGACTCACACCTTGGTGAGGAGGAGGATTCAGGGGACAAATGCTTTACAGGAGAATAATTGCTATATACTTTCATTAGACATTGTACAGCCATATGGAACTATAAGAGATAAAGATACAGCTTTAAAACTAAATCAGCTTGAGCCTTCTGTCAGTATCTAAAGTGCAAACTTTCTCCTTTCTATTTCTTTAGAATCTTTAATTTTCTGCTTGCTGACTGACTGTTGATTTCAAACTGTGGTCCACCACAATAGTATCTTAATGACTTTTCATGTACAATTGATACTGGTCGAGAAGTCCCAAGGCATCTGCTTTTGTCCCAAGACTTACTCTTATTGAAATTCAGAGCTTTTATTGGATGATGATGATCTCATTTTCAGAAAGTTGCAACTTCCTTCATGGGGCTTTGCTGGCTGTGAGTTCTGGCAGTTTTTTGAAAGCTGCTCTTTGGTAGGAAGGTATGAATGAGGTAAATGAATTTTCTCAGGAGTGTGTTTGAATAATTTAATCTCAGCGTTGTGGACAAGCACACTAGGAAAACAAGCCTGAGTTGCAGTGTTTGGGATCAAAAATATTCCATTCACTTGAAGTTCCTTCCAAACTGGGAATGCAGTATAACAATACCACCATTGCTGGATAAGACCAAGTCAGGTCAGGTCTTTCTGTCACATTTAGTGGACTACAGATCAGGTTTTCATAGTTACAGATGTTCATGATTGCAGAAACTCATTCTGTTCCTGAAATTGAAGAGAGAGGTCTCAGGCAAGATTCCTCTTTGAGATTTACAGCTTAACCAAGTCTCGCTATATTAAGATTCAAGCATGATGTTCTGTTTTGATTATTATGTTAATTTTCATAACCTCTTGATAGCGGTCCTAAAATAGCATTTCATTTTTTTTTCATAATAGAATCTGAAACAGAGCAACCTAGCTATCTGATATTTGATGTTTTTCCTCTTAGAAGCAGAAAGAAGAAATCCATAATTTTATGTTCTGAAGTCAGAAATGCTGAAGTTTATATTAAAAAAACTCATCTTAAAATACTGACTACGTAAATTATTATTGCAGGCATAAAAGTGTCTAATTTCTGTTATGATGCTGTGATTTATTTTTTTCAGTGTTACAGGGTATAGCATTCTTTACTCGGCAAAAACCAAAATTAAGTGTAAAATAAATAAGGTGCAAACCAGTAAAACTAATCTCCAGTATGATGGTTTTTTCTCCTCAACTACTTG
This sequence comes from Gallinago undulata, assembly GCA_026546715.1. Taxonomy (NCBI): domain Eukaryota; kingdom Metazoa; phylum Chordata; class Aves; order Charadriiformes; family Scolopacidae; genus Gallinago; species Gallinago undulata. Next base: position 101,694,627 of record JAOTQQ010000001.1, on the reverse strand, counting down.
TGCAGGGTAGTAGTATCTCTTAAGGGTTTAGTGTGAGCTCCAACAAGCTACCACTGGGACCAATAGTGTTGGACTTTTGTCCCGCTGTATTGAGGGTTTATTAAGAGCTTTGCCCATGTTATTTGGCTTTTTGATGTTTATATGTAGCTTGATTCAAGATTCCACCTTTCTCCAGTGCTCATTAGTCGCAGTGGCCTTTCTAAACCAGTCTTTTGGGAATGGCGGTGATTGTGACAGATGGCAGAGGAACAGAATTGCTCTGGGACACCGCTTCTCGCTCTGTCTCTGTCTCTCTCTTGCCTTCTTTCCTCTTATTTCAGTGCTGATGTTAGATTCCCATGCATTTGCCCCTGGAGAGACACAAATTGCAGTAGTTACTTATGCAGCACTTCATAGACTACTTGTAAGAATAAACTCTCATGCTTCGCTTTGTCAAATAGAAATCAATTATGTTTCTATTTTTTTACAATTGGATTTCTCTTTTTCCTTTTTTGTAAAAGGTAATACATTGAAAGTATTGGAGCCTAAAGACGCATCTTTGTAGAATAGCATGTTACAGTTGAGCCAAAGCATTCTTCAGCTGCTTTCTGGAGGTATTTGTAATTAGACACGCTCTGATGGAGAAAAGTGGTATTTTAATTCTGGCCTCCAAAGAGCCAAGATTACTCACGGCAATATTCTCCCAATTTGTGTGATCAATATATCCTACATATTTGTCCTGTACAAATGGGAAAGGCATGTTGTTGTCAACTAAGCTGCAGAAAAATAGTGTTTTTCATTGAAGAAGCAAAGCAGAACTCAGAGAAACTTTCAACTGGGGTAAAAGGAAGGAAATGAGGGGGGGAAATGTCAAAATGCTAGGAAGCAATAAAGAAACAGAAGAGATATTGAGCTTTATTGTCTGTGTCTTTTTCCTGTCTCCTGATTGGTACTTCAGCATTTTCAGTCAGTCATGATATGTGAGATTTTACAAAACATTGTAAAAAGCACAAAATCCCAAGACTTAGCATGAGGATGGCACCCCCTAATATTTTTGTCAACTCAAATACATATTGGAAAAAACACTTGGGCATATTGGAAATGTGACGTAGAAACACTTAAAATAAAATGTCACAAATGCTTGTGCCATTTATAATTTTAAACCTAAATGTATTTCTTTCTCTCTAGCCTGCCTAGTATTAAAGGCTAGATTTCCTTTTCTTTATTTAAAATAAAAAAAATAATACAGAGACTACTGTGTTGTCTCCAGTCTTGCTGAGGTGACAGGCATCTTCCTCCTCTTCTCTGTGTCGTTCAAAGATTAATTGCCTCTTCAAATGCGTGTGCATTTTGCCTTCAAAGCATTCTCCCTTTGATCTCTCTCCTCCTTAGCTGCGCATCAGTGCTAGACCCATACTAGGGGAAGCCTAAACTGGATTTGCTTGTGTATTTGTGAAATTCACTGTGTGAAAGGATACAGCTTGCATGTTCTCCATTGCTTACGGGGTATTATTGGATTAACTCTAATCATGAGCAGCAGTATATCCTGGAGGGGACCTTGGAAAAATGGGAATAGTTCTGTAGTTTCAGGGTCAGCACTCTGCACATCTTGGTGTTCTCTTTTTCTAAGTTGGGAAATAAAGCCTAGTTTTGTAGTCTCTTTCATTTTTAGGAGACAATCCTCTAAATCAAAACTATTTTAATCAGTATACAGTGCTGGAGTAGATAATCATAAATTCATTATAGTGAATATTGCATGTAAATAAACTATGTGAAAGAAGGTAAACGAATTACAAATGCTTAATTGTAAGTGCCTACCAGAAAATACAGTGCTCTCTATTTGTCATCTTCTTTCTTTGTATAACCTTGGGACTTAAAGTATTACTGACTGCATTTAAAATAAGATTGTGATATATATTTTCATATAATTAACTGTAGAGAAAATCCTGCCTTCTGCTGCTGGTATAGCCCTTTTTTATAAAATTAAATAAAAAGAAATATCCATTATAATTCTTAGGGTCTTACAGTCTTGCTTCATGCACTAAAAAGATGAAAAAATGAAATTTTACTGTAGATGGTGGAATTCAAATCTGCCTCATTTTTTCTGTAGTAGATTTTCTAATCTGTTTTGTGTTGCAAGATGTTTCAAAAGTTATTCAAGTGGAAGCAGGCATGTGCTCTATACGCCACAGCATACAATTTTAATTTCATGGTGGCAGTGGTATTTTTGTTCTTTGCCAGGCCTTTTATGAACGTGCTGCTAGATCCCCTGCCTAATAGCACCTGCTGTGCTAGTGATGGGGATATGTATAATGGTATGTCTACCTTGGGAGATTATGGGTATGGTGAGGGCAGGGGACCAACAGGGAGGCCAATGTGTGTGTATACTTTCCAAATTGCTAGCTACGCCCCTGGCTAGATTGCACTGTTAATAGTAGCATGCTGTTCACACTGGAATATAGAAAGTGAGGATTAAAAAATAACCTATCTCTTCATGTTAATGACTGTGTATTCTCTAAATTTCCTAGCAAAAGCAGCAGAAGAATAATAACCTCTCTAAGGTAGAGCTATAGACCCTGGTCTTTCAAACTGGCAACCATTCCTTGAGCTTGGGAAGCAATACTATCTCTTCTAGCCTCTGTCACCTTAGGTTTCAAGGAATACGATGGTAGCTTTATGAATTTCACCTTATAGGGGACTAGTTATTAGGACAGATGCAACCAGGGAGTTGACAACCTCCTACACACATTGACTGGACTGACATTTGCTTAGCGGTAACAAGCTGCCATAGTATGGTGCCATGGGGGCCCTTGGGCTTGATTTAAGAGTGCTGACACCAACTGCTTGTTATTTCATATTTTAGAGCTGTCAGGGAGGCAACTGATGTCAGCATAAAATTATTTGATAGCTCTAAATCATGAGTAAAGTATGAATCTATTGACAGCAATAAAGTAGAAATCAAATTGTTGAACCCTTCAATAGGAAGAAAATTGACAACTGAATGGTTTGCCTGCATACATGTGTCATAGGTAGAATATGTAACTGTAGCCCATCAGTCCAGCCTTTGCTCTGAAATCCATGTATATGATTCTATCTTTTAATATCCTAGCATAACTGCTGCTGTTATTGCCCAGCAGGTTTTCTAGGAAAACACTGCATTGCAGTTTCCATTGTGTTCCTGCTGAACATTTATATGGCAAATTTGGTAATGGTAACATTCTCATTTAATATTGTACATATAATTGCAATTACATCTATCTTCACTAATGGCCTTCATGAAAATTTTGTTTTAAGAGGAGGCTTTTGAAGTAGGAAGATAATAGTGGGCTGGTAGGCTCACTGTGAATATTTATGAAGCATACTGCATTCCAACCCCAAAAGCTGTACTAATTGCTTTACCTATGTCCCATATTCTGGTGTAACTCCATGACCACGCACTGAATCAAAATTGTAAGCTTCAATTCTGGAATATCAAAAAGAGACTATTATTACTTTTTTACGTCTCTGATGTTCCTTTTTTTCTTTTCTATCCCCCCGCCCTAAGCCCATCACATGGATTTTGGGAGCTTCTGATTCTCTAATTCTGTCCAAGTATATACCAATTGAAAGCGTTTAGTTGTGATTAGAGCAGATTGAATGAGATAATCCTTCTGAGTGAGCAGCTTCAAAAAGCTCAAACACAGCTCTTTGGGGACACGAACTAACTCAACACAAGCTAATTCCTTCAGCATCTCCCATGTGATGTGTTAGGCACAGAGCTTACTTGTTTTGTTTACCAGATCCCATTAGAATATTTTTTTAAGAACTGAATATTTAAGTAAGTTTAAGCAGTCATATTGCATGGAATCAAACATTTGAGAAGTCTTTAAACTGTGCAATAAAATGAATATTTCTGTTGGAAATCAGAGCAAAGATATTTCTAATGGAAGCAGTGATGCATTGAGTGATGACCTGTGGAGGAAGGGTAATAATATGCAAAGTACGGGAAATAGGATTGCTTCACTTTCAGCAATATAATGCTTTGGTTAGACAGTATCACGCTCTCCAAGCCCCACTGCCTGGCCTCATATTTAATACTTTGCACTTTTTCCAAGTAACTATAGAATGGTAGCCAAGATTTTGAATCTGAGGCCTTGTAAGTGCAGCTGGAGTTAAGAATGCTGTAATGTTGACATCTTTTTCCAGTAAATTATTTTCAGTTGAGATTATAGCAATTGTTATTTGTTTATATTTAAATTCCTTTCCTCAAACGTGTTATAACTATTATTTAAGGGGACCTAAACTTAAGATCTACAACCTCAGTGGATATTAAACTATCTGAATTTTTTTCATTTCACTTTTGAATTATTGGAAGGGACTTTTTTTTGCCACATATCTTTGGGATCCTCCACTGATCTGATGACACTGGTTATGTGCTAGCCATGAGGCTACAGTAGAAAGCGATGCGATTGCTGTCCTCTGCTGTTCACTGTGAAGGACAGGCTCAGAATTAAAATGTTTGATAATATGAGATACTTTATTACATGTATGTGAATGAAATTCAGTCTTTTTTGACTGTCAGTGGAGTTCAGTCCTAAAAGGCAATGAATGCTTTCTTCTGATTTTCTCAAAATTTCTTATAAGACCATTATTGTTCCTTAGTGTTAACGAGTTCATTTCCTACATTTTTTTGTACAGACCCGTGCGTACTGATTTCTCTGCTTTTTCTTTCATCTTAATTCAGTCTTGCCTCATAAACACTGGTAGAAACAAGGGAAGCTGGCATTCATAGACCTTACCTGGTTGCTTTTATTCTGAGTCAGGTGCAGAAAGTCAACCTGTGATCTGAGGGAAAAAATGTAGGGGGAATGAAATAAAAAGGTGCCTCTACTCCAGCATGTTAGTGTAGATCAGGAGTGTGCTGTTCTTCAAAAGTGAGTCTTGCAGTTATGTCCTGTTACTGTCCTTTGGCTCCTCTTACAGGAGGGTGTTGGGGTATGGGAGCTACGCTCCTTTCAGAAGGAATTAAATCTAAATGTATTTCAGAAGAAACTCTAATGCATTCCAGCAGCCTGTGGACATTCAAAATATGGGAGCAGACCAGGTCTAGTTTAAAATGGCTCTACCAAAATCATGTACTGTGTGGGTATTGGGTTCTTGGTGTCAAGCCTTTTATTCTACACATCTACTCCTGTTCTACTGCAGTTTGTACTAGTGTGGACATTGCATAGAATATTGTGGCATGTAACTGTGAAAGAGGAAAGAAGGTGACAGTATTAGCTTTTCTCAACACATCCAGATTTTTGAGTTCTGAACAAAACCACAACCGTTGTGGAAAATACATATATAAAAATTATTCTACTATGGCAAAAGTATTTGTGATTGAAATCTGAAACTTTATCTCTACATAGTCTCTAACAAGAACTACTTTGCAATGCCAAATTTGGATTGGGGAGAAATTACAAGTTAAAGTTTGAAGCGATGGGAGAGATCCTTGGCATGTGCCCAGTTGGCGAGTGTTCATATGTTGTGTTAGCTCAGCTCAATCCCCAGCCTTACAGAAGAGAGGTGGTTTCTGAGTCTGGGACAACTTGCACACGTGGGAGATTGTAATTATCTTGGCCAAGTGCCACCTACCTCAATCTTTTTGCAGAAGAAAAATTAAGGTATTAGTGATGAGGCAAATTCTGTTACATTTTGCTCTTGCTCACTAACAAAGGAAAATGAAGGGATTAGCTTCAGAAATTGTGTAACTGAAAGTGAACAGACTTTGATGTGCCTGAGTAAAAGCAATCTTGTATACTAATTGAAGGAGTTCCAGTCATGTGTTAAGTACACTGTTCGTCCAAAGCATAACTTGCCAGTTCATACCAACTACAGTTGTAATTAAATATATTAGTGACACTTGATTTTGAATCTGGGGCTGATCTATTGGACCAGTTTTCCTGAAGGTCATACCCTCGAACAGGGATGGCTCCAGTCTTCTGTCAGGTATTGAAAATGAAATTTTGCCAAGCAGGGAAGGAGACGTTGAGACTTAACTGATAACAGACTTCTTTTGCCACAGGAAAGGGAAGAATCAGAACTGGGGGCATACTTTCTTTCTTCTAGTGACACGAGAAGCTACAAGAGGCAGAGCAGTTGTAGCCACTTTAGGAAACCTAGCTTTTCAAGATTCAGACATAGGAAATGTTTGTTATTCCTGAAAAATTTGTCAGAATTTGAAGTCAGCTCTGACTCAGTACAAATCTCTGTACTCCATCATTTTGAAAGAAATGTGAGAGGCAGGAAGAGCAAATAAGAGAATGAAAAGAATCCTTTGAAAGGAGAGAAGTACCTTTGCCATAGCACTTACCAAATAACATTGATAATAACTCCCATTACATGGCTGAGTTAGCTGTGAGGAAGGAATGAGGGAATGGCTGGGTTAAACTATTTCCCTCTTTTTCACTTAAATTCAGTACCAATTTCCTGTCTTTATCTTTGGTATATTGAAGGGCATGCAGGACTTTCCAAGTTTGACTGATGATGGTCACCATTTTAAAGAGATGCTAAGTTAACACACATTGGAATTTGTTAGCCAGACTATCACAGGTCAGATGAATAGATGCATGGAACAGGAGAGGGAATACTGGTGGGACTGAAGGGAATAGGCAGACAAAAGGGAAGGACGGCACTTGTCTGGACGTGAAACAATTATCCATGTAACTGCATGTGTGACGGTTTTACTTTTACTCTTTGGCTTTGAAAAGACTCATACTAGTAAGTGCTAATGTGTTGGGGTTTTTTGGTAATCAGTTATCAGACTGTCTAAAAATTGTCTATTCTTGGTCTGGCCATGCTGATTTCAGTGTCTGTTTGTATGGGCAAGGAATTAATGCCATACACATGGACCATTCATCTTTAACAAGCTGGAACACTTCCAAAGTTTAAGGGAAAATAAGGTTACCTTACAAAAGTTTCTTTTTCTTGCCAATATTTTATCTTTTCCTACAGGAATTTCCTACAGTATTTCCAGATACTCCAGAAAGGGGGAAAACCAGGAATACTGATTGCATTATTTTCTTAAGAGGCAGAATCATTCTCATTTTTCTCAGCTCAAGGATTGAAGTCATAAATCTCCTATCAGGTTGTTTTTATCATTTTGAGACAATAGGAAGATGAGACAGAGATCAGAGTTACTAGTTTTCACATAATGCATCTAGGAAAATTACACTGGTATCTCCAAGTTGAGAACTTGTAGGAGGAATCTAGTACTGGTCTTAGTCCCATGGGTTACATAAACAAAGTCAATTTGATTTGGGGCAGGGAGGGCAGAGTGGTTGGGTTTCTTTTGGTTTATAAGGGTTTTATGTTGCCCTCTGATGAAGTACCATACTTTGAAATAAGCCAACTTTAGGCCTTCAACATATCTTTCCAGAATGTTGTAGAACATAGATGATAGTCTGCTGTTCTGAACTATCCTATCCCAGCACCTCTCTTTTTCCACTCATTATAGTGGAGCTTCTGGAAGACAAGCATTTTGTTTAGGTGCCTGTACTGAGGTGTTGTTTTATCACCTCCTCAGTTTTCTTAGTTGGCATATTTATGAAATAGAAAGGAAGGAACCTCTCTCTTCCATCACAACATTTGTTTTAATATAATGTATGAAAAGTGAACTACAAGTGTGGGAGTTTAATTAGTTGAATCTATTTAATACCATGAGGTAACTGCTCATTGAATTTTTACCAGTAAGTGGACTGTAATATTACATGCATTTACCTCTAGTATCTATCGTTGTGAAACTGAACTTTTTTATTATGATTTTTATTGTGTCAAGTTTCTTGTCTGAGAGATCTTGATAAAGGCTCTACATGCATTGTTTGGAGCTCTATTAATAATGGATATCATCCATCTGTCTCTCAAAAATGAATTTTCATGATCTCATTGTTTTGAATGTTATGGCTAAAGCTCACAGTTGTCATATGTAGGAAGAATTTGCCTTAGTAGATTAGACCATTGGTCCATGAAATCAGGAATCCTGCCTTCACCGGCAGCCAGTTCATTGCTCTACATATTAAGGACACTATTTTGATCACTCAGTATACAGATTTTTCTCTAATTTGAATGAAAAAGCAGTATGATAGGGCTTTTTCATTTCCCTCCAGGATATTAGGGCACATTCATGGAAGCACGTCAGGGACAATACCACATGCTGTGAATATCCTAAAGGGGGAAGGAGAAATGTGTTAGAAGAGGAGTAGTGAACAGTACAGACTATCATGTTGTACTGATGTTTCTCATCATATTTCTTTGAAATCTTTTAATAACTGCTTAAGTAGCTGAAGGCTCTGGGCAGCTGTAACTTTCATGGCAGCAGTTCAATGGTAGATCAGCCTATGCATTAGTGACCTTGGTGGGATTCCATAAACCTTATTTTCACCTGCATAAATTGTTCTTCAACAATTTTTCTTTTGCTTTAGGAATAAAGAGTGGCTTCTCCAGTGTCACATTGACATGCTAGATTTCAATTTCTGAGATGATGATCAGGAGGAAATTTCTTTGTTCTCTATCCATTTTACACATGCCATACTCTGTTTATTGTATTATTGAAGGGCTGGCATAGGATGCCTTGTACCATTATCTTCATTTTCTAATTTTGGATGAGGTTTTGCAGAAGTCCCTTCATATTCTCAAACCTCAAGTGCACTGAAGTCAATGAAAGTTTTGCCATTTGCTTTTGCAGGGCTAAATTAGGAAACAGGGAATTTAATCCCCTAAAGCAGGTTATTTTTCATTATTTTACTTAGGATTCAACCTCCAACAAAACAGAACCTGACAAATCTCTCCAGAATATCTTAACCTAAATTTTCTCTGGAAGCTGCAGATACCATGCTGTTTCTGGCTGATATATGAGACAACAGGTAGCTCTGTGGGTGACTTGTGAGTTGAAAGTTTGACAGACGCTTTGGTCTTCTTTTCTTAACTTGCATGTGAGGATGAAAAAAAAGTCATGAAATATCAAAGGAAAGAAAAAAAATGTTGAAAATACTCATGCATGTGCATATTTGCTTAGCTGTTCCAAAAGGAAACATTCACATAGGAAACCTTTTGGATTTGGAAGCCCTTTCAAGTAGAGACCCTAAAAGATACTATGTGACTTGTGTAAATACATACTACAAAGAGTGAATTGCAACAGTCAAAAAAACCTGCAAGAGAAATAGTCAAATTGAAAAATCCATGTAACACATGCATGTTCACATATGGGTGATCTGAACATTCATTTCAAATAAAGGAATGTTGGGAGAATAAGGATGATCCCTGGTTAAACTGTGAGAATTGGCAATTTCTTTTTATCTTTTTACCATCCAAGTAAAAGGGTAACAATCATATTTTTTAGATCAGAGAACTATTTTATAAATAAAGATTATGAAGTTGTCCAGCACTAGGGTCACAATGCCTGTCTATGTGCTTTGTCTAGTAGATACTTCACACGAATTAAATGGGACTGAATTAATGGGAAATGCTCTTTTTTCTGAATATTGTGTTTTGTGCTGTCATTGGCTATCCTATTCCATTCATCTGTTTCATTTCAAGGACGTTTTTGAACACAACCAGAACTCTGTGGTAATTTCTCCTATTTGACAGATTTAGTAGTTCGGTAACATTATCCCAAACATGTACTTGGGAACTTCTTAGAAAAAGTTGTTCAACATAAATAAAAGAAAAAGGTACTGCTTTTATAAAGAATCCATTAAAGACAGTCTTCCTTTTCCTTTCCTTGTTGGACTCAAAAAGTAGGTTTCTTGGATTAGGACATCAATTGATGCTTATCATCAGGTTTACTTGAACTGACTGCAGGAAAGAGAATTTACAGTGGCTTGTGATCTTGGTACTGAAACCTTTGCAAAGATCCCCTTCCAAATGTCATCTCTGTCTTGTAATCTATACTTAATGTGCCTTTCTGGATTTTTGGCTAAGTTGTAGTGGACAGGTTTAACATATACATGAAGTGGTTTAGTTAAGCATATACGTTGAAAAACAATATCAATGAAAGAAAGGCATTATATGCTAAGGCATTTTGTCTTTAGAAGCATAGAAATAACTTTCAACATTGCAGTTCACAACATGTTATAACTTGGTCATTAGAGTCCAAATGCTTCAGAAAGATTAAAATAGCAATGTAATATAAATACAGTTACAAAACTAACAATGCTTTAGCAAGTAACATCAAATCTCAGGTTGGTGGAGTTACCAGTAGCAAGTACATCCTCCTGTGGAACATTTGTGTGTGCATTTGAAGCATCAAATTGAGAGATATTACTTGCTTTGGATCACGAGGCTACATTGAGCCTTGTGAATCTACTGGCTTTTATATATGAGGTTGTGTTAGGAAATAACAGTGCAACATGATATTCCCATACCTAAAACTGTAATTTGTTGTCTTGGTGCAGCAAATTGGCGTAACATTGAAAATGGCATCTACTCCATAATCACTTGTCAATTCACTAGGTAACCTGAAGTTCCTATTTACAGTTGGTTTGTTTGGTTTTGAGATCTAAACACATCCTAAAAAAATAAAAACAATGGAACTATTAGACACTTTTAAAATGAGAGTTTTTATAAAAAAGACTTGTAATGCCATTGTTTCCTTTCAAGAATTGTTTTGTGTTTTTTTTTCCTTCTCAGCATTGTTTTTGCAGCCCTCTGCAGCTCTGTTCTTTCTGATGGTTCTTATTCTTGTTTATTGCAGAGAAAGCATGAACAGATTTTAAGGTATTGTTTAGAAGCTGTCCTTTGTTTGCCTGGTGTTTTTTAGTTAGGTGATGATTTTGTTTTCTGAACTGCTTTGTGCAGCATAGAGGTTACTGGTTTTAACCAGTAGATAACATGCAATCTCTGTTTTTTTTTTTTTTTAAAAAAAAAAAAAGAGATATAGAAATGACCAAGTCAGGTATGCTCTGAGACTGGGTCACTGTCATTCATTGTCAAAAGTGAGTGGCGTGGGCCATCACACCAGTCCTTGCCAGCAGAAGTGACAGGTGAACGGCCCCGGGGGCTTCGGTGGGAGCAGCCCGCCAATCATATTTCAAGGGTGCTCACTCAGCACTGGAAAAACTAACCAAATGATTAAATAAACATCATTTTCCCCCATTTTTCTCAACTGGCCAGTAATTAAATACACTTGTAATGTATGGAAATATATATTTAATAAAGAGGCTGTGAAGTAACCATGCCAAGGTGGGCCAAATGTGTAAATAAGGTAGTAGGCAATTTCAGTTTGTGGTCTCTTGCCTTAGGGAGTGTCTTTTAATGACTTGATGTGATGCCTTTTACAGTTTATCGCTGATGACATTTTGAGGACACACACAGTTCTTAGAACAAAGAACAATAAAACTAGGGTATTTTCCTGATTGTGGTTCATATGCCCTCCAAGTTACAAGCCTGTTCTAGCAAACAGAAGTAAAGGCCTACTGTATATTATTCTCCCTGAAGGTAAGAATAAAAATGCCTTTCTTAAGGAGAATAATGTTAGCTATGTGACAATAAACAAGTAGTAACCAAACATGAGAAGTTCATTTTAAGAAATAAAATATTATTACTGATTTTATTTATTTTTTTTTAATTTTTGTTTTTATTTTATCCATTTTTATATCCCTTATTTTATTTGTTCTGATCTTTAGATACCTGAATCTTTCAAAATTACCTATATACCATTATATATGTATATATTTTTTTTTACTTATGTATTAGAAAATCGCACTGTGTCATGCCTGCAGTACACATTGTACATGCCATGTACGCATTAGTCTTCAAGTTGGATCTCCAAGTAATCTTAGATTTGCTCACCCCTCAGGTTAGCGAATTCCTAGACAGTACAGACAAAGATTTTGAACTTGGCTTGTTTAAGGAACAAGAATCCCAGCTGCTTTGGGGGAGTGCTCTGGTATTAGTTAGTCTGGGTTTCCTCAGGACTTGTTTCTTAGTCATGTCATTTGAAAGCCTCAATATTTGAAAAGGAAAGCTTTTTTATCATAAAAAAATGGGAATACAGCTAAAATATGTGCAAGTATTTGTCTATATAGACATAATGCTCTATACATGAATCTTCACAGGATAATATATTTATATTATATTATCTATAGATACAGTTTTAACAGAAGTACGGCAAATATTCTGGCAGTACATAAATAAACTCTGTAATCACATTGATGTGTATCACACTTGCTACATTGTGGGATATGTTCAAAGACTATTTGGCAGTCTTTTAAAATTCTGGTATTGTGTTACTTTACTACAACTTCAGATTGCCTCCCACTTGTGCTCGTGTTATAGGAGGCTTACCAGCATCCATTCCAAAGAAACTTCTTTTTCTTTATGATGACCAGAAAAGGAGGTGAATGAAACCTAAATCATTCTTTTGGGCTTGGTGTGATCAGGAATTGGTGGTGGCAATAGCCAGCTACTGAAGGACAACTTTCCAGCTTTGTCTGCCACAAACACAGCAGTGATGCTTAATCACCAGAAGGGAGATTAATGCAGAAACCACCCAATAAAGTCATGGAGTGTTTGGCCAAAACCTATTTGCATCAATAAAAGTTATAAATAGATATCAAAACATACCTTAGGTAATGTTCACAGTTACTAGGTATGCATTGTTATTACCACTGGGTTTGTGCTCTTCTTCAGGAGATGCTCTTTGCTTGACAGTGCCCTACTACCACTCAAAGAAAAATGGCAGCAGCCAGGGCAGAGGAGGCATTACTTTCTTCTTTAACTTTAGGACAGTTGTTAAACCAGGAAATCTTGCCAAGGATATAGAGACTGTCAGTGGATGTACGGGTCACGTTTCCATTCTGAGAGTTTCTCTTTCATCAAGTCTAATATTTTGGAAACATCTCTGTTGCAGACAAGCAGCCCATGGCAGTGAGGTGTGCTTAATCTTGATAAGACCTCAAAATAACCATAACTTTGTTGGTTATCTCCACAAACAGATTTGCTGATCTTTGCAGTCACAAAGCTTCATGTTCTAGAGCAACCTGTGATTCCTGCATTTCTGCTCTTTTCTACCATTTTCTCCATGCATGAAAATTTTTATTTTAGTTTTAGTTTATTTATATTTTCATTTTCTTTTCACTCTGATTTGTTCTCTGTGTGTAATTCCTCTTATTTGTGATAATCCTTTCATTCCCAAACTTTGTTGAATATGTTTAGGTCATATAGACGCAGGAAACATTTTCTGGTGGAAATCTCAAGTGCTGATGCTGCTCCATCAGTGGAATAACTTGAATCAGAATGGTACCTCTATATGGAAAATATATAGGTAGATATGGTACTATTGACTTACCTGGGAATTTCAGTTAAGTGGAATAGAAAAAGTGGCCAGCAACAGACTAGTGGAAGTACAATTCCAAAAATTATAGGCTAAAGTGTATAGGACACAAAAAGTGATCCAGTGACTTTGAGAAGAATCGAGTGAATTAGGAACCTTGATTGCGCCTTTCTTCCATGTATCCCTGTACCTGACATAGCACTTGGAGCATGACAGCTGTCAGTTCCCACTGACATGCTCAATAGTTTTGCCCCCACCAACAGCACAGTTCCTGTGTGTAATACAATGCCAGTGATGAAGAGCGATGTGATAAGCTGTCATTCTCTCAGTTTTAATTTGCTTAACAAATTATATTCCTTCCACTACAAAGTTGAGGGGGAGCATGGGAAGGGGTAAGAGGAGTAATTTATAGCTGCAGTTGGCCAAAACAAGGATTTTTACCTCTCTTGTAGTGCAAATCAAGTTAAATTAGTTGAGTGGCTGTTTCCATGCCAGCAAAGGATGGCTGAGTCCTTGCCTTGGAGCACATATCCCAACAAATCAAATGGTTTGCATTATGCAATAAATCTGTAGGTATTTGCTGAAGTCTAATTCCACTGTCCTTGAAATGCTCCACTGAACTTTTAAGATTTTAATAACTTCTCATTATTAGGAATATTAATGTCTCGGATGGTGGACTGTGAAGGGTTAATTTCTATCCAGGTCAAAGATCAAGGGTTCAGTCAACTGTCATGAGAAATGAAAGAGAACAGTAGAGACCTCTGAATGACCCCTTTTAAAGCAGATAAACTTAAAAATGTTTAAGAGTAATTTTCTATCCAAAAATAAAAAAGATAATGTAATTTCTGCCTGCACAAAAAATGACAGCACCATTGGTTTCTCTGTGCATCGCTCCTTGCTACTTAGTCCTCACTGAGTTGTGATACAGGTTATCAGAGAAATGCATGTACAAATACAGTGTTCTTTGGAAATGAATGCCCTTGATTGTACTTTAAATATGCAACAATAGCCAGTAAGGTGGCAGTTTTGTATATCTATCTTCCAGTCCTCAGGAAAGCACCCACATTTTTCTGAATATCTGGGCTGTGATAAGCAGAATAATTTCCATAACAAACAGTTTCAGTGTCATATACATGACTTGAGGGAGGCTGAAGTCTCACTGCTGACTTTGGCTGAGCTGTGTCTTTTTACAGAAATTGAGGAACTGGCCTGTGACTGCCAGGAAAATCAGAAGTCAACAAAAGATGGTGCTTTTTTAGCTACTCGTGAATGTTGTGGGAAGACAAGAAGAAAAAATACTGCCAAAGGAAGGGAAGGGTTTATTTATTTCGTTGTTTTTAAGTGATATCAAAAATATCACTTACACCAGGGCAGATAGGGAACAGTAGGTGTTAAGACTTTTTGTGGGAGATAAATGTTTCCTTATTAAATTATTTTATTTGGAGATTTTTTTTGGTTATGTATTGTTATGCAATACCAGTGTTTTCCTAATTATGCCATTGTAAACAGGAGGATAGGTAGAGTTGTCTTCTCTTTTTGTTTTTCAAAGAAGTGGGAGGTTATGAAAGCACGTTTTGTGGGCTCATTTATTTTCTTTTTAAGAAAAGGAAGTTTGTTAAAACTGTTTTTTTTTGTGGGTATCAGCATATTATCATAGCAAGTTTTCACTTTTGTAAAGCAGCATATGCAATGATGAATCATGGAGTGCTTATACTAGATTATGATAGAAAAAGTCCACAATCCATGAAACAGACTGTACATTTTCCCATTTCTACTTCAGTGCTATCCCTAAAATGTGAGCTTAGTGAAGGAAATTCTCTTTTCTTGACTCCTTTGGGTAAGGTGGGCCCCTCAACTTCAAGGTCATATGCTCATATTTGGCACATTAATAGGCATGGAAAAGCAAAGCACATTCTAATTAATGATGTCCTCTGTTTGTATTACCCATGTTAGTAAAGACTGAACTGAACACAAACAATGCAACAGTATGAATACAAGGTTTTTCCTCTGATTTTCCCAATTACATGAATTGAAGTGGCCTATATCTGTGTAACACAGCAAAGAGTACCATGCATCTATCTAGGTTTAGAGGCCTCTGGGTAGGCTGAGTGAAATGTATGAACTACAAAGGAGTTAAAACATTAGCATGTAAACAGATTTTTTGAGAAGTGAAGTAACTTTTTATCACAGGTACCATTTTAAGGTCCATATTTACCTGCAGAATAAACTCAAACAGTCTGTTCATCTTCCTTTCTAGTATTTGAGGATTTTTATGGTACTCCAATCTTGTGAATAAATTTTTACTTGTGTGAATGAATAATAAAGGTTTATATAATGGTGACGTTGCTACATTTTTTTAAAATACTTACTATAAGCAGAAACACTTAACAAAGAAAGTGTTTTCTCTTTCATATATGGGCTTGGTGTGACTTTGCCAAAGTCAGCTATTTGATAAATGCCAAAACTCAGTCAAGATTTGGGTTTTCTAATTACAGCTCTACTGTATGAAACAGCTTTTTAACATGTTTGCCTATGTGCAGAAATCTAATTTGATAAATCTACAGAGCAGGCCACATCTTGGAAGAGATCAGGGTCCCACTTACAGGAATTGGTGTAGTCACTGTAGCTTCCTAGCAGCCCAGCAAATGATCTTAGAAAATCTTCTGAAGTGATATTCTTTCAACATCTGTGTCCTTTCCAGGTTCGATGTGGAACTAAAATATTTATGTAGGCAGAAAAAGGGATGACTTAGAGATGAAATTTGTTGCTTGGGATCTTTATACCATCTCAAAGAGATGGTGTTAAAGGAAAAGGTGAACCACTATAGTTTGTTGTTGGTTTGATTTCAGCTGAGTATACATGACCTAGTGTGAGCATCTCTTTATGGCAATGCCACCCTTTATTTCTTCTATTAAGAAGCTATTTCTTTTAACTCATACTATTACAGATACACTTTATACCAGAGAACAGCTTTCCTTTTTGTAGCTGCACATCATGAATAACAACTTTATTTGGTGCCAAATGAGATGCCCTGATTTGTAAGCTTTCCATAAACATATCTGAATTGTTCAATTTCCTTCTCATTGCATAATTTCCATTTTGGCCTTCTGCCTGCTGATATTCAGATAAAGAGTGCATTCAAGTAATTTACAAAAATGCTGTGAAACTGTTTGAATGTAGCATGCTATCAAACATAACAGGATTGTTCAATTTTTATTTGTGTAATGTAAGTACTATTCACCATTTTCTTTTAACAGCTACTTTAACAACTGTCTTGCTGTAATGAATGATAACAGGGGAAAAAATAGCATTAGAATTTACCTGCCTAAATGAATATATTCCATAGCAGAATGTAACATTATTATTTATAGGTTTGTTTTAATGCTTTTTTGTTTGAGGAAACAAACAAGAGAGCTTATTGTTTTCTTTTTTCTTCCTTTTCTTTCATGTCCTTTCAACATGGTGATGGATTCCTAACATGGATATCTGAACTGCTGTGCACATGGCTTGCTTTCCTATAACTTCAATAGGTAAGTGAATAATAACAAATTACTACAGTATTTTTGCTGCAATTTATTTAAAAAATTATTTAAAATTTAGAATGTAAAAGACTTAAAATGAATTTTCAAAACAGCACTGAAAACTTGTTTCATATTGAGTCTAGAAAACAGCAGACTGGATTGATAAAGGTGAAATCAGCCTAATTTTTCCTGTTCCCAGGGAAAATGCATCTCACCATATTTTGGCCTCAGTGCTAGGATAAATTTAGCACCTGCTCAACTAATTACAGTGTAGCATTTATGTAATCTTAATGGTTAAACCTGAAGTAAGAGTTGCAATGGGAAAGGAATTCTCTGTCTTTCAAAGTATATTCCATACTCAAAGAATGGGAAGAAAAAGGATAGAAGCCCTATCTTCAACCACTAAATTATGGGAGTTTTCTGTTATCAGTGTTGCTTATATATGTTGAGCTAGGAAGCTCATGATGATGAATATAATTGAGAAAGGGCATTAAAGCAAAAGTACATGCATGTGAAAAACTGTTTTCTGAAATTGCTCTGTCCACTCTGATACCTTAGTTACTATTAGATACCTTAGTTACTATTGGCTGTTACTTTGTAGATTAAATATGACAATATAGATAACAGCAAAATGGTATTCCTGGGGATTTGGATGATTACTAAGATTATTTCATGTCCAGACAATTCTTGAGGTCCTTCCTGTATGTATAAGAACTCGGCTAAAAAAATTATAAAGCCTCAGCTTTGCAGCGGTATCTGGACAGGTTGGGTTGATGGGTTGAGACCAACAAGATGAGGTTCAATAAAGCCAAGTGCCAGGTCCTGCACTTGGGTCACAACAACCCCAGGCAGCGCTACAGGCTGGGGGCAGAGTGGCTGGAAAGCTGCCTGGCAGAAAAGGACCTGGGGGTGCTGGTTGACAGTAAGCTGAACATGAGCCAGCAGTGTGCCCAGGTGGCTGAGAAGGCCAACAGCATTCTGGCCTGTATCAGGAACAGTGTGGTGAGTAGGACCTGAGAGGTGATGATCCTTCTGTACTTGGTGCTGGTGAAGCCTCACCTCTAGCACTGTGTCCAGTTTTGGGCCCCTCACTACAGGAAAGACATTGAGGTGCTGGAGTGGGTCCAGAGAAGGGCAATAAAGCTGGTGAGGGGTCTGGAGAGTAAGTCTTATGAGGAAAGGCTGAGAGAGCTGGGGTTGTTCAGTCTGGAGAAGAGGAGGCTGAGGGGAGACTTTATCACGCTCTATAACTACCTGAAGGGGGGGGTGTAGAGAGGCGAGGCTTGGTCTTGTCTCCCAAGTCACAGGGGATAGGACAAGGGAAAATGGCCTCAAGTTGCACCAGGGGAGGTTTAGATTGGATATTAGGAAACATTTCTCCACCGAAAGGGTTATCAAGCATTGGAATAGGCTGCCTAGGGAAGTGGTTAAGGCACCATACCTGGAGGTGTTCAAAAGACAGGTTGACGTGGTCCTCAGAAATATGGTCTAATGTTTTTTATTTCTTATTGCTTATTTATTTTTTTGGCAGAGTTAAGTTGATGGTTGGACTAGATGATCCCTTTCAACCTAGACAATTCTATGATTCTATAGCAGAATGAGAATATATACTAAAAAAAACAAAAAACAAAACAAAAAGAGCAACAGTAAAAGCAACAAAAACCAACCTATACTTCATACCACAGCCAATAGAAGATTTTAAATTATCATATTTAGTGTTATATCACCTATCAATCTCAAAAAGTTCTTCGTTTTTGTAAATATGGATTTTCTATTTTGGCTCTTGTAGAGGCTGGGAAAGAGTGCTAGGGCTATCTGTACATCTAAGTTGGCCTTTGAACCTGAATTTCGACAGACATCCTCACCTCCAAGCCCAGGCTATGTCCTAGCATTGCCATGTAGGAGCTGACTGTGTCCTGGCAAGAAGGATCAGGAGAGGTCCCTGGCTGCACTGGAAGGGTGACCCACAAGAAGAGCATTTTCATGCTTAGTTACAACTGAGTTTAACTGATGGTTTAAGCTGTGTTTCTTTAACATTTCTTTGCTGTTACTGCCACTTCGTAGCTGAGATGAATGATTGCAATTCAAATGCAGGAGCAGTAACTCTGGAGACTCCTTCATTTGTATGTTCTCCAAACATGGAGTGTAGATGTGTCCCTATGATGGCAGTTAGAGCAACATGACTCAGGGTAACATTTCTGCAGCTGCACACAACTAGCTGCAATATAATGCTGTGTGATAAAGATATTGTAATAACTTCTTGAATTTTTTCAGACTATGGCAAAGGGAAAACCAAGCAATCCTCTTGTTGAGATTGTGATCTTAAAAATATCAGTGTTTGTTGTTGGTGTCAAGAGCGCAATTTGGCCTATGATGCTGCTAGGGTTTCTCAGCACACTTTTATTACATAATATTTTCTTTTCCTGTTTTCACTAGGTAGCCAGCATTTGGCAGAACAGATATATCAGTTTTCATTATTATGGTATATGTTTATGAGAGACAGAAAAGACAGAGGGGATAGGACAAAAAGGATATACTTTAGAATACTGTGACAGCAAAACCCAAGAAACTATGTAAACTTGTTAGTTGTTAAGCAGATAGATTATTTTGCTGGTTTATACCAATCAGATGTACAATTTCTTTCAGTGTATTTGGTATATACAGGCAAGAGGAAAGAAGATTTGAGTGTGTTGTACTTGTCCAGGTACAGCACAATTACTGCTTTTTTCTCAAAAAACTTGACACTACTGTACTTCAGACTAGAGTTTCAGAGTTCACCAGGGAAAGAACAGCTGGCTTCTTTATTAGATTTTATGTCATACATAAGGAGGCCATGTTTCCCATTGTCAGAGTGTAAAAGAAAATGAAAGCTCTGGGCATCATTAAAATCTTGGAAGTGCAGTATGTGTCAGTTCCATTCCCACACCACCTGGATCAAAAGCTTAGTGTGAGGCCACTTAGCAAACAAAACCAGACTGTTTTCCACACTTCAGGTTTTTTTGCATTAAGTTTCCAGTAACTTTCCATTTACACTGTGTTCAGCAGTATTGTCTTGGGTATTTTACTTCTAGAGGGTATTGAAAAAGGAAAGTAGGCAACCGTAGAAAATAACTTTTTTACGTACTTCTGAATATCTTTTCTTCTACAGGATGAATTAATAATAGCAAAATTTTGAATTAGAAAAATATGCGCTTTGACCAAAGACCTAATAGAGAGGTATCTCTGGGTTTGGTTTGTTTGGGGTTAGTTTTTTTTGTATTTTCACATCTCCTATAGAATGCAATGCACATTACAGGTCCCAAGGTACACAGTTCCACCCTCACCATGAGGTTTGCTGAAATAGGTGGTTTAGCAGAGAGAGAAAGGATTGATGAGATCTTTGTTTTGAGTCTAGTAATTCTTAAAGATTACACGTTACAGAGTAGAAAGGAGTCCAACCGACTTCTAGGGGTTTTGTGCAAGAAGATGACACAGGTTGTTATGCCAAAATTGAAGAAGGGTAGATGGTAATGTGAATATTTCAGGACAAATCCGAGACTTCCATCAGTGTTCAAAATGCTCAGTGAGGATATATTAAATAACAGAATTTCCAAAATTGTCTACATTTCCTACCAATACAACAAATTAGCCATGTAGCTAGAGAAACTGTAAGCAAGAATAGGAAAGTATTTTTATCTTTCTGCATCTTAGAATCATATTTAAGATCTGGGATGCTCTTTGCTGAAAATATAGGATTGCAAAGAATGGTCGGGCAAAAGAAAAAGAGGCTTATACTTTAGAAGTGTCCATATAATAGTGTCAAAATAAGTAATTCGTTCAAAAGGGAAGGTGCAGTGGAACAGATACTTGCAAAAGAACCATTATTGGTTCATCATGGAGATCAGAGGCATCACTCTGAGAAAATAATAAATAGGAGAGAACAGGAAAATGGGAAAAAATGTAGAACTCATAAATTAGGCAGGATCTGAATAGTTTATTTATCCTTCCTATTTCACAAGAGGAACGTTTCTCTTTGTCTTGGAAAATTGGTTGAACAGTCAGAGAAAACAAGTAAGATGCAATGTTAGGACTGATTATGTCTGGAGAGAACTTGCAGACCCAGTTGAAGCTTACTGAAGTAAGCTGGGGAAGTGTTAAAAATGTTTGATGTTTACTGACATGAATCTTTTCAAGCAAAGATTTTTAACTTCTGTATTCTTCTTAATTCTTTCCTTTAATTCAGTATACAACACAAATTAAAGTATTTATTGTTATTACCACTACTACTTCAAGTAAGAGCAGTCTGAGTATTTCCATCTTTCTCCTCATAGTGCATTCTAGCTTGTGTCATGACCCAGCAGTTCAATCCCATAACAACTTTGTAGCTGGAGTAGGATTTACGAGTTACTAGTATTCATGTGCTGCTTTTTGATTCCTCTGTCACTAGACATCCGACAAGGTAGTACTTATTTCTGGTTATTCCTCTTCTTTCCTGTGGCTTAAAGTTCTACTAGATATGGAATTTCTGTAATTCACTACTTTTATTTATATATGTGTATATACATATAGGTGTGTGTGGGCACATACAGATGTTTGCTTTAGTTGCAAAGTTACATCAGGAACGTGTTGCAGAGAGACATTGAAACATTAAGAATCATGTAGCATTGAATGCCAAGCAATCACCTGTTGTTTTTACCTTGCAGTTGAGTCCTCTCTCTCTCTTTTACTTTCTGCACACATCATTTTATTTTGTCTTCCAAATAGCATTTTAGATAGGTTACTCCCTAGCAGACTGGTTGGTTACTATTTGGTAACTTTAGTCTTAATAAATAACTTATGAGATACCAAAATAGTTATGAGTAAGAGCATTGAAACCCACTGGCTTCCCGCAGCAGTCTTAAACACTGTTTCTTTCCAGAGCCACACATGATTAACAGCATAAAAGTTTAGTGAGGAACATGTAGTAATCCTCTTGAGTTATAAGCATCAGATTTTGAAGATTCTGGGCAATATTGTACCTTGTGAAGACAGTAAAAAACATTTCCTGTCCTCAGGTGAGAAGTCATGATGCTGAGACAGTGTTTAATATGAGGGATTCATCTGAAGCAGCGCTTCATATTCATCAGTTTTGCCTGAATTAGAGAAATAATAGAAACGGTAGATAATGGATTAGTCTCCAGATTTTGATGCATGTGCATCTACATAAAGATACTTTCCAACCATTTCCTTCCAATAATATCTGTAAGCACATTTGTGTTCATAGCAGGAAAGAGCTACCAAAAGTGCTGTAAAGACTTCAATTTCTAATTAAGGAAATATGGGTTTGCCATAAGCCATAGGAGAATTTATAGCATTCCAACTAATCCACAACAATATCTAAAACTGACCCTCATGCTGTTTTGAACACATGACACGTGCCTGAGGAAGCTTACTTGATTTCAGTAGCCCGAGTGTAGCATGTGCAGTCATGAAGTCCATGTGGAGTCACTAGTGTGTTGTAAATTCACAGCCAAGTCCTCTAGGCTATAATGTCTTCATTTAGAAAAGTCCTTTATCAGAAATGGGGAGGCTTTATGAATTATTTTGATCAATCTCTCCTATCAGGGTTTTCTCTAGTCCGTTTCTCATTAATGGTCTATTACAACTTAGCGTAGTAGATCTCTGCAAACTCCCACTATCTGCCATTATTTGTCATGTATTTTATTGACATCTATATTTAAACACTTAATACTCTTCATTATGCTCTCAGGATCAGTAACAGCAGGCCATCAGCGTAAAGCAGCTCAGTGCCATTAAAACTAAGCTACTAACTTATGTTGCTCGAAAATGGGCTTGAAGATGCAGATGTTGTTGCTGTTGTTTTACCCTTTCTGTATTGCTTTTCACTGTTTCTTTGAACAGTGCATGTTTTTAAAAGCAAGCAAATTAAAGCTCAGAGACTTTATTAAAGATAAGCTGTTATTGTGGGGTTAAATGTCCGATTAAAAGTGTCATATGGGAAGCTGACTTTTCTGAAATATTTTTTTAAAAAATTAAATTATTTTCTTGATATTAGATGAGATGGACTTTAGAAAAGCATCTACACAGTAAACCAATACCACATGATAAGCAACACTAGAGTCTCAAAATATATAAACAGCAGTTTAGTCTGTTCTATGTTTGAAACTTCCATTCTGTTTAAAGAAAACAAACAGGGAACGAAAAAGAAATCTGGAAAGCTTTGACTAACTCAGAATGTGAATTTGAAAAAGAAATGCGTTTGCATGTCAAGTTTTTGAGAACTATTATGCTGTAGTCAAAGTAGAATATAGAGAGACTTAAAGGCTGTTTCATGAAGGCAGAAAAAGGGAATAGCAGGAAATGAGTTTGTGCCTGCTTTCTGACTAAAAATGTATATTTTTCAACCAAACCATTGGAATTGCTCTTGAAATATACAGTATGACCATTACAGCATGTACTGGTGGTAACTTCTTTAGAAGATGACCTTTTTCCTGAAATATTTTTTCCATGTATAAAATAGGCATGTAACTAGCAAATGTCTATGTGCCCTTGCCTTAAAAACAAAACAAAACAAAACAAAAGTATTAAGCCATCCATACTGTTTCCATTTGTAGACACCTGAAGAACACACCATTTGATTTCTTCAGTGAAAGTTACTTTGGTAGCGATGAACCACTGGTTGCATAAGCATACTAAGGTGTGGACTTGGAAACCTTAAAAAAAACCTGATCATCACACACACACATCATTATGTGTTTAAATAGTAGGGAGAAAGGTGGTAATATCTTGTGGTATGTTCTTTGTTACATTTCTAGGTGTAATACTGCTCAGCAATAGAGGCTGTAGCATGGCAGAGCATTGTAATTCTGCCTTGCTTGCATCTGTTGTAGGTCATCTTGCAGCTAAGTTACTAATTTTTCTGCACTGCCTCAAACTGTTTAAAATCTGGGGAAATATGGGCTTCCCAACTTTCTGATAGCTATCCAGGGGCCTGGTATCACTACCATTATGGGGGACTTATATGGAATATATTATTTTCTCAAACAATATATTTTATAGTTATTATTTTTCTGTAAATAATATCATTAGCTTTTAGATTTTTCTATATTCTGTGAGAATTGAACATTTACATTATCATCTCTCTATTTTGTCTCAACATTTTTTCCATTAAAAATTTCTTATCTTTCACCATCTATAGAAGTTACTGAGAAATGTAATCAGTCATTAAAATGCATGTTTTCATCTCACTGATTTTTAGAAGGGGGACTTGACATTTGCATTCAATTTGATCATATCAAATTAGGTGGGTATATAGACTCTTGGACTGATGAGATCTTGCAGTATAAACCTCTTTCTGCTCCTTCTCCCAAGCTTTTTTGAAAGAAAAGAGTGTTGGACTGATATATATAGCAGTGTGTAAAGCAAATAGTTGGAGAATGGAAGCACCATATTTTAAAAGAAGTAATAAACTGGTATGGAATAATAAGTAATAACTGAGACTTTTGCACCTTTCTTAGATGAGCAATAAAAAGAACATTCAACATGAAAAATTAAAGGTGTTATGGAGATGTTGAAAGTGATTTTCTCTTTCTTACTGAGGGATTATGAGAGAGATGAAGGATTCCAGTCTTTGAGAACCAGAGATAGTAATTTCTCTAGCTCTATGGGACATACCATGCTTAGAAACGAAACTGTGTCTAATAAAATTTGAGGCTGAAATATTACCTCTGGCTTCCAGAACTTTATTCCTTTTATCCTCTCAAAGGAATGCTGCATTCCAGTTAACCATCAGAGTACCAGGGTTCACCAGTGCTTGACAGTTATTTGTGATATATTATCTGTGTATTTCTGTGTGTGTATGTATCTCTGCAGGATTTTTTTGAGAGCAGAGGTGGAGAGGGAGAAATGTTTCTTGTCTGTAAAGTTGAATGATAACCTAATGAACAACTAGCAACACAGAAAAGCCTTGCGTGTGTGTTAACCATAATTTTTTGTCCCCAACATTTAGTTAATGAGACTATTAAATCATGACTGAGTAGTAGTATACTACTTTCAAGTACACATGTTAAACAGTCATATGAATATCAGACACTACTGCTCCAATTGTGATTCTTCTTTGTGTACCAAAACTATTTCTAATAGATACATACAAATATAACCTCACATGTTGATAGAAAAGCAGGAATTCTGCATGGGTGATATCAAGAACATAGAAAGGACATTAAGGCTGCAGTCTTATTTACTAGGCATATGTTCTTCCTGGCTTTGCCTGTTTTGTGTGAAATATCCTCCAAAGGACACATTCCAATACTGGTCTATCTAAAATGTGAAAATAATTGTTTAATTTTGATACAAATGTAATACGTTTATCCTCAAATGCTATTTTGTGTTCTTTTTTTTTTTTCCTTTACTACCATAGATTTCCTTTCTAATTTTCTTTCTTTTCTGAAATGTAGTTAGAAATAACGTGCTCGAGTTTTTAATGTCATGCATTTATAAGGTGAGGTTACTAGGACCTTTTTTTTTTGCAATTGGAGCACCTTCCTCTGTAAACATTTTACAAGGTGTATTGGCTGTGGAATTACTGAAATGTATTATCACCATCTCTCAAGAACTACAAATACATCTGAACTACACTCCTTATTTTTGCAGCCTCATCCAAATCTCATTAAACTCAACTAAAATGTATGCTTGTAGGTCGGTTTCCCTGAGGCTAGTTGCTTGAGGCAATCTTAGCTAAGGACATACTTGTGAGAATCGCAAAATCATGGTCCATCTGTTAAGTGCTTCTGATTCTGTCATTGCTTCAGTGAAGATTTTTTACTTAAATTGGTTATGAATAAGAATATAAACTGAAGCATGCATATGAAGGTAGAAGAAAAAGTAGGAATGGAGTCTTTAAAGCAAAATATGTAGACTTTAACCAGGCCCTGGTCTGGATTTATCATTGTTGCAAGGACAGTAGCCATAATTTGTATTCTTTTAGGGTACTTGGTTACATTGCTGGGGTGTTGCTCTAGAATAGCTACATTCTTTGCTTGAGTTTGGATTCTCTTCTGCTTCAGATTTGTCTCCACGAAATGCATAAGAAAAAGACAATGGTACCCTATAACCCTTTTGATGTCACTTTTCACAGTTGAAAATGCTTATTAACATCACAATGGCAGTAAAGAATAAAGCCCTCCTTAACTATTAGGTAGTTACAACAACTAATGTTTCAACCCTGGATAATATATGTGACCAGCCTTTTTTTCTGAGCCTGCCCACCTTAGGGTTTAGAGATGATGAAAACAAGGTGAACGTTTAGTCAATAATCCTAATTGCAGAAGTGTGCAAGTATGCTTTTTGTAAATTCATTTAAAATTTACAATTAGAAGAAAGCAGCTTATTATTTTACTACTTTCTTCTCTCCCGGAGTTGTAGACTTTGCTTTAAGGACTCTTCAGATATATTTTTCTTCTCCTTTAGCCAGCTAAGTGGATTTGTTTTTTATCACATGAAGGAAAGAAAAAAAAAGAAAAGAAAACCATATAGATCATATAGGATTTCTAATTTGTGGTAGTATTCTGAGAAAGGAAAGGGAAGAGATGGTGAGGAAGAAAGTCTGGGCTTATTTTTCTTCAAAGATCAGAAGTAAGGCAAGGTGTCTCACTAGATTTTTCCATAGTTCAACTGACAAAGGAATTTACTTTAAAGGAAGTGAAATCTCTGTAAGTTTTCATTAGTGTCCTGAATAAACACCACATACATTTAGAAACTCACTGAATTAAGAAAGACTTTGTTACACCTCCCTGATGCTTAAACGTGATGGAGATTTTTCTGCAGTAATTCTATATATTTGTTGTACAGTGTCTAAATCAGAGTCAGATGTGGCATTTCATTGGAGTAAGTGGGCAATTAAAGTGCAATGTGTAATAAACCTAGGACTTTTTCCGTGGGAAAAAAAAAAAAAATCCACCAATTTATCTTAATTATAAGAAGAAAGAACTGAACATAGCAAATTTTATTAATTAGACCTTTTCAATGCTCTTTTACCTTTTTTTTTTTTTATAATATAAACATGCACAAGTTATTGACTAACTTCTTTAACCCTTCATTTTATGCTTTTATATTCTAGAAACTGTTTCTCTTTCATCAGAAGTAATAATCATGTGGAACATCACCATTATGGAACTTTATCATTAGGTTACAGAATTCTTGATTAGACCTGTAGTTTATTAGGTATTAAACAGTGACAGTTACTGTATTTATTGGCAGCTTTAAGAGCAAAATTGCAGGAAATTAATAAAGGGTATTTTGCAAATGAATTATATCTTTACTGTTCGACTACATCTGGAGAAGGGCAGTATCTGAGAGATGTGTATTTTGAGGAAGTAAACTGCAGAAATTACAGCTTCGAGCACTGTCACTGCAGGAAAAGATTGACAGTCGGGGAGGAAGCAAAGGTGACCTGGTTCACCTCTGACCAGCTCAAGTCCTTCAGAGCATCAGCGAGGCTCCGTCTCCAGAAGGGGTCAGTGCATACCAGATAGAGCCTCTGCGCTCAGAGCTGGAAGCAGAGAGAGCTTCAGGGCAGCTAAGCATACTGCCATTTGCAATATCTTCTGCCTGTATAATGATGATGCCCTTATCAATTTCACAACGAAGAGGGAAATTATATATTTAATCAAGTCGAAGGCTTGGTCATGGCTTTCTGATGGATGGTCTCTCATGCAGAGAGACAGTTGGGGGAGGCTCAGATTAAGATGAGCTATGTATCTAAATTCCTTTTACAGTCAATAAAGCCAATGGAGCCGAGAAAACATCTTGAAGCAGATATCATCTGTCTGCCTTACTGATTCTTTCTAGACTCCTTTGACTATATTGACTAGATCTCGGTTGACTATCATGGGAGCTAAGATACCTATCTCACACACTGACCTCAACTTTTAGATGTCTATATTTTGCACTGAATCCCCATCAGCTGACTTTAACAGCAGGATTTAGTAGCCTCAGCATAGGCTATTATTTATTAGTTAAAAACCATCACATGTTCATCTCTTCCACAGTGTCCCCCAGGAGTGGGTTTCCCTTAAATTGTGTTTGCCTGCTCTATGCAGGTGTCTTAGATTCCCCCAGGGATTGCAAACGGAACTAGACACCCATATTTTAGTGAATTGTATGCTGGCCTTATTCTTTTAATAGTATTTGCTGAGAAGAAGTAGTAGCAAAGTAAAAACTAACTTGTGATTTCTGGTTTTGTAAGTCACAAATACAAGTCCATCATCGTTGTTTCACTGAAGATACTGGGTCTTTTATATAAGACAGATAACTTAAGTTGTAGGTATATGAATTTGAAGGAAAACTAATGTATTGCTATTAAAATAGTCTATTTTAATAAAGAAAAAGTAAGAACAAGTATAATGGGAAACATTAATTCTTATAGCTAGAGTTGCTCCAAGACACAATGATTCTTAATTTACCTAGTTAAGGAATAAGTAGCTGAGAAGCTAAAGCAGAATTGGCTACCTAGATTGTCCTCCAACATCTTTAATCAGCAATGAAAAGCTTACAATAATTGTTTCTCCTAAATAAGGACTAATATTGTCCTAGGTTAAATCATAAAATATAATCAGAGGAACAATTATGCTAGGTTTTCCTCTCCAAGCTTTTTTGTTTTCACATGGATAGTTCCATAATTCAAAGTAAAGGTAATGCTGGTTCTGCCTCAAAAAAGGGAAATAGTGAATTACTCTATATGTACAGTATATATTGCTTATTTTACTTAGCTCTGTGGGAAGTATGAAGCTTTAAGCTCACAGTATGTTCGAATGGGATGAGGTTACAGATGTATTTATTCACAGTGAATAGATATGTAAAAAGGGATCTTAAAGTCATTTCTGTCAGATCTGTTGAAGCAAGGAAGTATATGAACACCAAATCAGTTACATGAAGGCCTATTTTCCTCCTCCTTAAAAGGTACTATAAATTCAGAAATAAGATTCTGGTAGCACTCAGGAAGAAACTACTGCCAACTCTTTGGACTCTTGTAACAACTTGATAAAAATGGGGTTAGATATCTAGATATTCTTCATATATTTTACTTACATTGAGTTAGGTTAATCAAAAAGTACAAGACAGTGTTTTGTTTATATTTATTTTAAGACGTACTTGTATCACCTCTGAATTTTCACCTTTTTCTGGAGTACCACACAAGGATTGATTTTGTATTGATGCTGCTATTAGACAAATTTTCGGAACTTGCATGGGTTCTGGCATTTCTGTATACCTTGATGTTGTTTTTTAATGCAGTACAATGCAAGAAGAACCTTCTGTTCTCCTGAAGATCTTTTAAAAAGCCTTCTTTTCAGCTTTAGTACAACTATTTCAGAGATGGAGAGAGATTTAAATAGTCATTCTGATGCTGAATACTCATTTAACATGTTGCAGCTGATCCTGGTGGAGTGCTGTGTACAACTTAAGTATCAACAGTGGGGTTTCAACAGAGCTCAGAGTTGCTGTGAATTTCAGTTCTTGGCAAGAATGTCAATTTTGTATGTGCCAAATGTCTGTTATTTAACCAAGCAGAGGATATTGAGTTACTGTTGCAGAAGCATGATGTATGATTCATGTTTGCATATCCTCCTTCAAAACAGAAACAAAGAGATTTCACTTTTAACACGCCATGCTTCTCTCACTAGCCCTTTCCCATTCACATTGCTATAATTTGGCAACAAAAATGCAAGCATTAAGTATTTATTCACTTATTTAGTTAGGTGGGTAGTCAAGCATGGTGTCAGGTACTAAACCAAACGATGTAGGACCAAAAGAAGCAGTAGCATAATATGCTTTTTAAAGCCGTAGAGTGATACTCTGAGTTGTTAAAATTCTGTCACTATCAAATACAGTTTATTTTGAATAAGAGTCAAAAACATCATATTAAAAAAGCAATAAAGATTTCAAATCATGAGTTTTACTTTAGGCTGGTTTTAGTGGTGATGAGTTTTGATATGCTTAGGGTTGGGGGTTTGGGGGTAATTCCTCCTCCTATTGCTTTTGAAAAGACTGACTTTTGAAAAGATATATTTGGGGGCAATTTGGATTGGATGCTGTTCCTTTAACGCTTGATCTTAAGAGCTCGGTCACTGTCAGAACAGATCAGCTCAGCGCCCTGTTTAACCCAGTTTTGTCAGTGTGCCACTGACCACCTCTCACTGGAGCCGTAAACAGGGCAGCGTGTGCTCCCATCTGCAGCAGCTCCCTACAAAGATACTCAACAATTCACCTGGCTGCTGCCGCCCGCCCGCTCTGCTTGCTCGCGGCTGTTGGTCGAGCGGTGTTAACAAGCTTCTTAAGACCCGATGAAGTTTTCTGCAGAAATGCTAGCCAGATTTTCCTGATTCAGCTGTCCTAGCTGAGGATAGTTGTTAAGGCCGTTCAGCGTGTAATGAAGTGGCTGTATGGAAAATTAACTTTAGGACAGAAGTCAATTTTTTTCTGTAAGAAAACTCAGCTGAAAAGAAACTTTGGAGTATGTTTACTTTTCAGTTCCAGATTAATTTTCAGGAGTGGCAACTGACATGAGTTCAACCTAAGTATCTATGGATAAAAGGATGGACAGTAATAACATGACCTGTCCTGTCTGCTCTGTGGTCTTCCCCGACTCGTGGGGTATGTGTGCAGAAATAGCTGTCACCCTTGCCTTGAATCCCTGGTAGCTTTGTGTCACCAGAGAAACCTGCAGTTACCTGCATGGCCTTGGTCGGTGTCAGTACATGCCATACATTAATAAGTCCTGGACAGGTCACCTGCAGATAAGTGACACTGCCACGGACCACAGAAACATATTGAAAAGTGATGTGTATAGTTTCTTCAGTTCATTTGTAGCTATAATACTTTCATTTTTACTACTTTGAATTAAGATCCCCAAGATACTTGAAGGTTTATTAGTGGTTCAACAAGGTGGTCATCTTAGGCCTGTGTGATAGCATTTCTAGTACTTTGTCTAGCTCATGCTCTTGTTCTCTTTCTTTTCTTTTTTTTTTTTTTTTTTAAAAAGGGGATTCTGAATAATTTGAAACTCCTAGATAATTTTAAAGGTGACTTGACTTAAAATGCAAAAAAACAGTTGTGACAAAATAACAGCACTTATTTTGTGTTTCATCAAAACTTTGCAGTATTTAATGTAGGATTTAATAGTTCACCTTAGCTTTCTGGTTAGCAGGAGGTTTTGGTTCCAAAAATGTTTGTTGCTGACCTTTGAGTCTAGAAAATAGGACAGGAAACATAATGAAAACCAGTTTGACGGTTTTCTTATTCTATTTCAGGTAGGATCACATGGTGAAAATCTTGGGGAGGAGAATTGATGTGGAAAAGTTAGATTTTCTCATCCATACAGTACTGCTCATGGGAGTCAGGTGTCCAGTTTGGGTAAAATGGGCAGCATTTTGTTTTCTGTGTACAATTTCCAAGTAAGGATGTCATGAGTTTGCACAAAAGTTCGTAATAATTCTTCCTTACCCAAAGAGCTAGGCTAACATAATCTACTCATAGATAGTACTCATAGAGTGAAACAACCAAAATGATTTATGAAGCAATTGAGAGGCAGTATTCTGTATTTTCAAATTGGAAAAGGCATATCCATATGTAGAACAACTGCAGGAATTCATTTTTCATGAAGCTTCCCAATGATTTTTTTGCCAACTTACTTTAATGTTTTGATGACTTCTTTTTGTTACTAATATGCAAAAATTAATTTCTATTTTTGAACTTCTTGATATTTGAGATAAAAATTGTATCTGTGCTTATCTTCTGGATTGTGGACAACAGTTACAAATGGATAAAGCAAAAAAAAAAGAGTTCCATTTTATTTTGTACACACACGTAAATGGAGTGGGTCATGATAGGGCAGAAGTGAACGGGAAACTTTGCATTTAATATTGTCAAAGAAAATGATAGGAGGCTTTGTTGTCAAACTAAGATGAAATACATATATTCTCTTTTTTGCATTCCCTTTGTGAGAAGTTTTCTTACCAAGCCTGGCTTTTTTTTTTTAACCCCCTCCTTTTAGGGGGCTTTTCTATGTTCTCTATGTTTTTATCATTATATTCACTGTCCTAAAATAATTTCTGAGGTTAGATTTTCAGTGGGCATGAACTGCCTGATTTGAGTCTATGTCCTTGAATCTGTCATGAAATCGAGTCTGTAAGACATAATTGTGTTATTCTTGAATATTCCATTCTAGGGTGGAAAAAAGCAAATTATATACGTCATAGTACTGAAATGTTTGGATTTGGATTCTTTCAGAGGAGGAATAGGTATCGTTTTGGCAATCAGAGCTGCAGAAGTAAAGTAAGGGAAAATGGTTTAAAAATTGAGGAATTGAAAAATAAAGGAACACAAAGGAGACAAGAGTTGAAAGAAAAAAATGATAAAGAAAACCAGCAGATGGGGATTTTGGGGAAACCAAAGAAGTAACAGAAATAACCGTGCTTTGTTTTCATGTACTGTTTGGCCTTAAAGCTGTGTTAGGCTAAAGTGTCCTTTTTATCAGAGCAGTGGGTGTTGCAGAGATTATTTCAGTGGCGAGTCTGTGCAAAGATGAATGTGCTTCTGTTTCCCTCTGCTGATTAGCACAGTCCCAAATGGCAACTGTGATAAAC
The DNA here is from genome assembly GCA_026546715.1 of Gallinago undulata. Classification (NCBI taxonomy): domain Eukaryota; kingdom Metazoa; phylum Chordata; class Aves; order Charadriiformes; family Scolopacidae; genus Gallinago; species Gallinago undulata. The sequence continues at coordinate 101,662,216 of JAOTQQ010000001.1, read as the reverse complement.
CCTGGTCTTTTGATGCCCTTTTTTTCCCTTCAACTCAAAGAGTTTGAGATCAGAGGGTAATTTTTTTTCCCTAACAAGACACCGGTGTTTTCTCCTGAATTCTTCATAAATCAGACATTTAAAATACTTAAGACGATGTCCTTACATTTCCTGTTTCCATGGAATCTATAGGAGGTTTAAAGTATTTCAGGATGCCCTACCAGCCCTTAAAGCCATTATCAGATTTTCAGTCTCTTGTGTCTCACTTAGATCTTCTGAGGTGTATTGCATAGCTGTTTTCAGTTGAGCAACTCTGCGTGAGGAGCTCTTAAATGATGTCTTCTAAACTTCCTGTATTCCTTTGATTTCACACTGGGTCTATTTTTTGCATCATACTGACATTTGTCATTCCCTTGAGGCAAGTACTACAGCATATACAACACCCACAGCTAGATAATCACAAGATTGGACCTGAGACTACTTAAAGCAAAGTCTTTTTAAAGAAAAAAAAAAAAAAAAGAAGAAAGTATTCCTGTAGTTAGTGCACTGAGATAACATCAGAGGGAAGGCGGCTGTACAGCCGCTTTACATAAGGACTGTCTTTCTGAAACTCCCATTTTCGCATTTTTGTATTTAGACAGCTTCTTTTAAACTCGCCTGCCCTAACCTTTTCCTCAACTCGTCTGGAGTTGCTGCAGTGCAGCATTCAGACTAACGGGACCACTGATTAGTGCACCTGACAGCTCTGCTCTCTTGCCACGCCTGAAGACAAAACATGGTCGTGTATAAGGCAGGACTCATGCCATTCTCTTCGGTGGCACCAGGCTTCAAACCTGAGAGAGCAGACGAGTCAGAAATCATGGCTGACTGGTTTGGCGTAACAAAGTGGCACAGTTCAAGAAGATAAACCTGGCCAAAGAGAATATAGTGAACTTCAAATTTAGAGTAATGCTGATGCTTTTTTTTTTTTTCCACATGCCACCTTTGAAAATAATTTCTGAAGGTTTTTATTTTAAGACTCCTTTCCTGCAGCATGTATTTCAATTGTTCTGTAAGCTGAGCCACCAGTAAGTTGCTTGAGTGTTATGGAGTGTTAAAGCATGGCATAGCTTCTGTGCACTAACGTAATTGTTCTGTTTATTTCATTTACAATGTTCATTTAAAATGAAAAAGGAGGACAAAACATAGCAAAGAAAAGAATGCAGGAAATCAGAGCATAAGAAAGAGATGGTTGCAGTCTCTAACTGTAGAGGCTAGAGAACAGAGATTTGACTGCTGGAAGAGCAGGCAAATTACAGTTTGGGGAGGTGATACGTAGAGAAGGAGCTATGACAAAGGCGGTTTATCATGAAATATGGAAAGGCCATGCTAGACAGCCTGTAATTACAAGCAAGTTTCCATGTTTGGCAGCAGAACGCTGTGAAAATATTGCTGCATCCTTTGTTTCTTGCCAGGCTATGGCACACTGGCTCCCTCAGGTGTGCTGGCAGACGTGCCCATTGCCCCATGCTGTGAACCACGGTTCAGTTCCACCAAGCAGTCACTTGGCATATTTTTTAGGAAGGACGCAAGAGGAGGTTTGGTAGATTAGGTTGCCTAGAGCTGCATCACGGTGTGGTCTCACAAACTACTGTGATGGCACAACTGCGGTAGCAAAACGATAGCAGGCATGGGAGGGAAGTAGCAGTTGTTGCACAAGCTCTTTAGCTGTTGAACTGAAGCATAGATATTTGGTACTTAAGGATGGCCTTAAGTGGGCAGAATTGCATATTATAGAGTATTTCCAAAATCCTTTTAAGCTTCAGGTGAGGCAGATTGCCAGGCTTACTGTTGACTGCCTTTTGGCACGAGGTCTGGTTGTATGAGTGAGCACTAATTTGCAAAGAGAAAAATGATGATTCCCCCCTCTTCCATCTTCTGTTCCCACCCGCTCCCCCCTTTCCTTCTGCCATGCCAGGGCCCGTGTATGGGGATGAGCTACCTGGGCAGCAGGGTCAGGGCTGCTGTGGCATGGCAGGTACTGGCACCTGCAGCTCTGGCCCTACTGGGGGGGAACTGTGGGGGGGCTGGCCTTGCCCTGGGCCCTGACAGCTTCTCCTTGATGTGTTTTGGATGCTTCTCCTGTTGTCTTCGTAGCATGCTGCGTCCATATGGCATGTAAGTGATCTGAAATCTGACTGTATCTATACATGATTTTTTTTTTTAGTTGTTTCCTGCTCAGCTCCAGAATTTTGGGGACAATATAGTTAAGTTGTCCGGATAATCCATTAATTGATTCCCGTCATTTCTAAGAAAGGTTAGTTTCGTGAGCCTTCTTGCTGACGTTCCACCAGGATAATGCTGTACTTGCTGTTAAAAACAAGGCATAAAGACATGGAACAGTCTGCTGGTTTACTTTTAGGAATCTGCTGAGTAGCAGATTTTGTCATATGAGGGGTTTTGCTGCTAAGTAACGCTCTCTGGAAAAGGACTAATAATTGTATGATAAGGTCCTTTAAGCAGTAACTGTTATTCACATACCTACCAAGTATGAAAAAAGTTCTATTCCTCACTAGAATCAATCCTAATTTGCACCAAAGCAAAGAGAGCAAAGCTGATGCAAAATCAGGGGTAGGGCCAACTGGGTAAATCCATAAACTTAAAGAAAAATAAGAGAGACACAGAAAAAGGTTAGCTATAATTAAATAGTGTTAAAACATTGTTAAATATTTATGTTCTTTTTGCCTTACACTGAGATAGGTATCACAGTTAGGTAGAGCCCTTTTAAACATAGGAAGTTAAAGGCATAAGAAATACTGTTCACGTCTTGTGGATGAAATCCAGCCCTGTTGGAGTCAGTGGAAGTTCAGTTATTTAATTCAGTAGGGTCAGGTTTCTACTGTTTATAATGACCTACTGTATGTTTGGATGCCCTTTCAGTACAGGAATTAGTTTCCACTACTTAAATATTTTTAATGCTTGTGAAGATGAAGTGCAATAATTCTGCAGCATTTTGTATGTGCTGAATGTTCATTTTATTTCCTAAATTATATTATTTTCTGGTAGCCAGCTAGTGAAGACAGGAATAGGATAAACCAATTCAAAGCAACAATGTACTATCTCCGTCACAGATTTTCCCTATGTTTTATATTTTATAAGGAAGAAATAGGGCTATTTTGCAAAACTGCAGGAGGAAAGCTGGGTTTCTTTCAGTTTTGTGGAAAATACTTGTCTATAGGTAATCTTTCTTCCTGTGTTGAGAATAAATGCCAAATTCCAGTTTGAGCTGGGATGTTATCACAGCTCTTCAGTTTATGTCCTTTTACAGCCAGCCTTTTACAGTAAATTGACTGTAAATCAGAAAAAAACTCAGTATACCAAATGGAAACTGTAAAAATCTTCATGAAGGAGTAAAATTCCTGAAAAGTAACTCTTAAATGGAAGAGGGATTTAGCAGTTTTAGGTCAGCATTAAAACAATGGAATTGCATGTCAATGGATACTGCCACATTTAGAAAGCTGCACCAGAGTTAGCTATTGGCAGAATTATGCCTTGCAGGGTTTAAAGTCCACTACCCAATGATCTTGTCTGTGTTTGTCATTAACTTGGGCTTTCTCGCTGTCAAATCCCTCAGTGATGCGTTTCATTTCCTTCATACTAATTTTCCAATTTTCCTTTTTTTGTCAAGTGAGCAGTTTTACAGCGTCTCAGATGTAATTGCTACACGTATTCTGTGAATTGCCAACTTTAATTTCACTTGACTGTCTCTTTGATAGAATTTTCTCTACACCACAATTGTTTTTATAATTCCAGATGGGTAATTATGGACTAGATGGTAATACTTTGGGGGAGGCAGGAGAAGTAGGTAGGACGCATAGTGAGAAGGGATTTGACAAATGCTATTGGGATTGGCAGGGAATTGTGAGAAGTTACTGTGCCTTTACTTTAGCTTTAATTCAAATACATGAATGCCTATATGTTGGGTTTTTTTTTATGCGATAGCACAGCTAAAAATACACTAGTAATGTGTACAAGAGAAAGAAAAAGGTTCTAACATCTCCTGAAGGATATAAAGACTCTTAAGTCTTCCCGTTTTCCTAGATTCTTGTCATCTGTGCACTCCAAATTAAATTGGAATAATAAATAAAAAATGCACTGTATAGCAGGGCAAAGGTTTCTTCTGTAGATCTGTCTTGTTAGCAAGTGTTATACTTCTCTGTGGAGATGCTTACTGATTCCTGCTGATTCATTATGGCAGGAGTGGCTCGTTAACTCTTGCCAGAAAGACGAGTGACAAGCATGGCTTTCTGGTGAAAAAGAGCAGAAGGGCTAAGCCTGACCTCAATGCAGCGAGTACAGATTTTGTTCAGAGCAATGTGGGCTGCTGACACGGGAAGCAGATTTGGGTTTTATCAAGCCAAAATTGTGTTTCTAAAAAACTTTTCAAGCAGCTGCTCAAACATCCTGATCTAATGAGATACAGGCAGACAAACTGCCAGTTCAGCTAGCACAGGGAGAGGGCTTGAGTGCAAAACTTGGAACAGCGCTTCCTGCTCCGTGAAACGTTTGTCCTCCTTTTGGCAGCTTGCTTGAGGGGATTGTTTGACTTCATATATCATGGTGATTTATATGGGCTAGATCTACAGCTCAAAGCTTGACTGTATGGAAACTTTGTGAGAGCATAATTTGATCTTGCAGAGCGGGCATACAGTTTGTAAGGTAAATTGTGATAACAGTTCCAGCTTTTGTATTTCATTGATTTACTTGCATAAATGTATGTGTGTGTTATATTTATATAACATATACATATATATATATGAAGCCCACACTTCTCACTTTCAGGAACTGCTGTTTCTTCCACATGTTGTATTACAGTTGTATGCATGATGCACAATGAAAATGTATCAGAAATTATACAAAGAAACCTCCCAGGGCTAAGTTTGCGTCTTGTTCTCATGCTTGGCATTTAAAAGGAATTTTTCCTCAACAAAAGGGAAGTTTCTGGTTCTCTTGACAGTGTGAACATTGGCTTGCTTTCATGGGCTCATCAAGGTACATTTCAACTAATAAGTTTACTGGCTTTTCAAATATCCACGTATGCTCGAGCCTTCTCTTGTCTGTCCATAGCACACCCTTTGAATGTTTCAATGGCTGAAATATTTTAAGCAACGTTTGTAAGTCTGTGCAGTAATGGAGGTTTTTATTCTTGTCCTGCAATATAAAGAACACCAAACTAAAAGGCATAGCAGAAGTCCCTTTCATAGACAGCCATGTAAAGATGATACTGGCAAAGTATAAATGAAATAAAAATTAAATCAAACCATGCTATTTGAACTTTCAAAGTTTTAGTTCCATAGCTTGCTTATTAAGACAGCAAGTAGGGCAGCTATGTATTTCAGTGGTGAAATTGAATGGCTTTCTTAGATTTTCAACATAGCTTTTAGATGTCATAGCACATCCTGCTATGTTCTAATACTGTTTGAATAGGAAAGATTTTTACAGTGTAAAAGCATTGGCTATTGCTACTCCTGTGCATAGGGGGACAAGAAGGAATACAGTAGTTGCTTCAACACTTATCTGATGGCTTCTCTCATTGAAAGATTTCCATTAGTCCAGCATATTGCAGTTTTCCTTTCTTATGCTTTCCTTGGTCTATTTAATGATAGGATAGGCTATCAACAGATATGTTGTTGAGAGAATGCAATTCAGCTTTCAATTACCCTGCATGTTGTAGCAACACCTAGGAATTAGTTAAGGTTTCCATTAAAGTTCATTTAAGGTATTGTTTAGCTACATGGAAATACCTAATTAGCACTACGCTAAATGACTTATTTCTCTAACTACTACACTATACCCTGAAAATTACTCTCTTCCTTTAGTATGTTGCTTGTTTCAGAAAGCCTTTTGCACATGTGCATTTCCAGTTACAATAATTCATACATTTTGCACACAGTTTTAATCACTTGAAAGTCTGAATTAGTCTTTTAATTATTAATAAGGTGAAATCCATTGATTTTCTCCAGTTGTTCAAACACGAGTCTGGCCTAATCCTGCCTCAGGCTTGAGGGGCACTGAGATGAACAGCAAATCCTTGAGCTAAACATTCATTTCATGGGATTTAAAATGTGTGGGGGGGAGGAGGCATCTCTCTTTTTTTCTCTTATGACCTTTTCTTTTAGCTTTTTCCGTTTTCTCATATGCAAACATATATTTGAAAGCTATAATTCTGTGATGACAAAGATAAGTGAAAACAGAGTAGTTTGAAAAAATTGTTCAAAACCAAGGTTATTGCTTACTTAAGTCTACCCAATTTATGTGACTGTCTGCATAACTGATGAAAGTAGACCTGTGGTGCAGAAAGCTTTACTACTGAGACTAAGAAGTCGTATAGCTAATAAGTGAACCTGCAAGTGTTCTAGCGCATAAAAGTGCATAAGATAATGCAGTACTTGTGTGCAGTGTTAATGCAGATGTGTATGTGAGGTTTATCCTATGATTAGTGTCAGATTTTCCCTTTTGTGTGGAGCACTCTTTTCACTAAAGCCTCTGGCTCAGCTGCAGATCAGTGGTTTGATGCAATTTTGTCACAGTTTATTTCTTTAATTGATCTGATCCTCCTTGTTCTTTACATATGACCCTAATTACTAAAACCTGGCATCCGTCCATCCTACAGGAGTCAAATTATTTGTTTTACTCCTTTATCTTTTATCAGTTTAGTTTTGCTTCACCTCAGACTTCTTCATGTTATATTACCATAAGAAGTCTTTTCTACGAGATCTGAATCCAAGCTAAAGAAGCTTTAAAAGAAGAGGAGGCTGGGACAGTTGGGGGAGATAAAATTCAGCAACCACATAGAATGTTCTAAAAAAAAAAACCCCTGTATTTTTATTAACTTAAAAATATGTAATTTTAAGCTGTCCTCGATGCTTTTTTGGAAATCAGTGCCCAACTTCTGAGCTTTACTCCGTTGTTTTCAGAATATTTAGCCTCTGAACGAATCCTTTTCAGTGGTTTAGAGTCCCTAATCTCAGGGACTTAATTCCCCAAATGATATAAGCATTTCAGAAAACATCCATGAATATAACAAGTTCAAAGCAGCAAGTATCAGTACCTCAGTTGTGCACAGGAAGATGGTATCCATCTTCTCTGAAGAGAAATAGTGTTTTTCACCGCTGCCACTAAAGGGAAGCCTCCTTTGGGACCTTGTTAGATGCTTTCATGTGAGGACCATTTGACCCACTTCTGACTAGTGAGCAGGCTTAGAAGGCAGTAGTTGTTGGGGGTATGCCTTTGGCTGATTTCCTCCCCCTCTTTGCAGTGAGAGAAAACCCTCAGTGGAATATATTAGGGATAATAACGGGGTAAAAATGTCAGTTAAAGAAGGGTGACGGATGGAGGTCCTAGCCAAAAATAATAATAATAATAAAAATCTTCAAAAGATGTCTCTCTATTTACCACAAAGAAAGCATCAGGATAACATCAGATGTCCTTTTTAAAGCAAATGAAAAAAAGAATACTTGTAGAACTAATATTTGGTTTTAATAACCAAAACTGAATATCACTTAATGTAGACTTTTAAATTAAACCCAAATTTTCCTTTATCAAGATTAAATCAATTTAATGAAATTGAAACATACATTGTTTGGAAGAAAAATGATTGGTTTTGAACTGCCTGTGACCAACAAAGAAAGGGGAAGGATTGTTTATGAAGAGTATATGTTTAAGCTATCTGAGAACAACAGGGTATAAAAAGCAGTTTTATGGTAGGGAAACCATCAGCAAAATAATTTAGAATATTAACTTATAACAGATCCTTTTAAACTCATATCTAAAAAAAAAAAGAAAAAACCCACAACTTTCAGCTGTAATGCCATTTCTTAGCTAAAACATCTTGATGAGTGGATTCCTTTGACAAATACAGTAATTTTGGTGTTTTTCAGTAGGATAACACCATTGTAAGGCAGACAGTTTGAAACGGGTAATATCTCTTTACTTTTAAGATGTTGAAGATCCACAAAGCCTTTTGTGGGGTTTTTTTGCGTACTACCACAGGCCTTCATGCAGGTACCAATGTTTTCTGGATTATGAGATTATTGTATTCGTGTCCCTGGGAAAGCTAGCTTTTGATGTATGATTTCCTCCCCAGTCACCTCTAAATATGCAGGACTGGATCTACAGCAGTGCAGATGGAAGAGATCAGAAATAAGTCACTTTTGAAAAAATGATTTATGTTAAGCTATGTATAACTATATGAAATATGAAATATTCTCCTTTCCTGCCACTGGGGTTCCTCATAAATAATCTGTCTGGCTTTGTACAGAACAAAGTAATAACTGTATCAAGAGAGAAGCCAGAGAAACCAATTAAATTGTTGTGGCAAGTAGAAAACAAACAAGACAGAGAACTCTTTATAAACCAGAAAATTTCTGCTATTGCTTTGTCCACTTAAACAATGGATCTTTAGATAATTTTTCACAGTTTTATTTGTACTGTTGAAAAGAAGCTGGAAACCAACAGATGAATGTCCATAAGAAAAATTCTTCCCCAGAATCTTTTGAGTGCTTGTCTGTAACTTTCAAATAAGGGTATGACCGAAAAACCAACCCAAAGGGATAAAACCAGAATGCAGAGGCGATGCTAGGCCTGAGGAATCCAACAGGATGTAAGATGAAGACATCTGTAGCTGAATAAAGACGCCGCCTTTAGGAGATTATCCTGAAAATGATTGCAGCTGCCACCAGAGAGCAGAAGTGCCAGATGCTGCCATAGCCCCTGGGGAACTGGCTGTGTGTGATGAGTTGTCGAGACAGGAACATTGGATGAACAAGCATCCTTCTCCAGATCTTACAATAAGAAATCAGACTGTGACAGCCCTACCCTTAGCCTTTGTCACCAGCAAGGGAAAATTTGCTATAGGCCTCTTGCCATCAATTATCTTTTTTTGTTTGTTTGTTTATTTGTTTGTTTGGTATTTGAGATGTGGCTTGTGGGAAATAACTATGGTGGTATTTTGTATGAGTGGTAAAAGCTCTTCGCATAGACTTTGAACTGAGAACGTGTGTTGCTCCCTGAAGTGTTAAGACTTTTAATTTGTTAATTATATATTTCATACCTTTGAAAGCAAAGTAGCAACATTTTTATAATTGAAGTGGCAGGAAAATTAAAAAGTATTTTTGTTTCATTAATTAAGTATAGTGCTGTTTCACTTTATATACAGGAAGCAAGAATGAAGCTGTGTCTGCTCTTTGAAACGTTAGAAATAAGATCAGGGAAAGCTGAAGAATCTCTTCAGCAGTTGTAGAAACTGAGAAGCTAAAGGTAGCTTCTACATGCAGGAACAATCTGCTGAGAGCAAAGTTACTGCAATTCCAGGTTTGTTCCAGAAAGTTTTGTCTAAGTTTTCAAATGAGGTTTTTCTCCATCTGCAGATATCTCACACTCATCCTTTCGTTTTGAATGCAACAAATAGCATGGTAGCAAGTTAGCCCAGTATTTATCATAAAATTATTAACAAAGTTACAGAAACACTCTGAAAATTATTGTTATTATGAAGAAACATATTGTTTTTCTGATTATTTCCTCAAATCTCTGAAAGAAAGTTATTTATGGTAGTCTTTGTCTTTATTTAAATATCTTTTTCATCTCTTTACTAACTACTGTAGTTTTATGGTTGTCTGTTAGGGCAGATACTAATGTAATGAATTTAATGCCTTTAAAGCAGTTTGACCTCCATTTATTGTTTAATGCTCTATCATTAAGATCTTTAAAAACAAAGAAACAAACAAAAATCCAATCAATCATAATTGTGAAGAAAAACTTGAAAATGGCAACTCGAAGCATATAGCATTTTATTAATTCTCATCTGTCTCATTTATGGAACTTTTATATGTAATGTCTAATTTTACAGTTTTCAAGCAAATTCTGTTATTTTAACATAAGTTTCAATATTTTGGAATGTTCACATTGACAGTGAGGTGCTGGTTATTAAAGGGGGCTTTCTTGCCTGACTCAAATAACCGGAATGCTAAAAATCATTTTAGTAATTGTTCTTAAATCTGAATTTCCACTGCAGTAACTGCAAATCATTCTTTGCCCTAAGAATGGTACTAGTAAAAGTCTAAGCATCTTATTGTTAACTCAGTTATTTGATCAGTATATGTAATCTTTCACACAGAGTGACAAAGCATACTCTGTTTCTATACATATATTTGTTTTTCCTCTCTGTGTATTTATAGATAGTTCCATGTATTTCCTGATTGCTGTGTGGTTATGTCCCCATGTGAATGGCTCTTAAAATGATTCAACCCTCCTTAAACATTTTTGGCACCACAGTAGCTTTTCTCAGCTGTACATAACTGGGGAGCTTAGAACCAACAAGTGTGAATTAGTGCTTTCAGGTTTTTACCAGCAATTCTTTAACTATAGTGCAACTGAAAGGATTTTTAGGATAGCACCAGTTAGAAATTCTAAAGGATGCCAAAATGATTCAGGTCTGGATTTCTGTACTCTGATTTTAATGTGGTTTTTATTAAAGAGGAACTTTATGTATTCATGAAAAGTTCTGCTAATTCGTAATTATTTTTTATGTCTGTTGTCTGCCCTCTATATTTGTATAGTATCAAACCTTGATTCTGGAGTTACCAATTCCGTCTCTATTATTGTGTTCACATCAATTATTTTACCACACAGGCACTTAATTATGCTATAAGTAACTGTTTCTCACTTGCTCAACCCACTCAGCTTGTTGAGCTCTGATTTTAATATCTATCTCAGAGTTCACCACATGTCATATGTCTTATAGACAGAGTTTATAGAAGATAACCCATATGTCAGATAATAACATCACTATCCTATCCTGTTGACCTCACCCTTTGACCCCACGATGGATAGATTGCTGTCTTGCACAGTCACAGTTGCTAAAGTGTTCTGTCCACTGCCAATTAGGATGGATGTCCTGAATTTTCCAACATATACAAAATACTTTACCCAATCAGCAGTAGGCTATTGGGCCATTTGTCTTCATCTTGCCAACTTCATTTTATGTTGTGAGGCAACCAAGGAAAATGGAGCCACTTTTCTGGTCAAAGCCGTGTTGTAATGCTGTGGGAGCAAAAGGATGAAGATTTTCTTCTCTGTTCTATGACAGGCAGTCAGTTCAACATAATGGTGGCAGGTCTCAACCATCAGGCTTTAAAGTGACAAAATTGAGAAACAAGTTTGTGTGTCAATCCTTTTTACCTAAATGCAGTCTAGAAAGTGTAATCAGGAAAAAATCGTAACTCAGTGTTATTTGTATAGAGTTTAAGAACAGCTCCATGTTTTTCCTGTGTTATATTTTTTTCATAACATCAAATGTAGTAACATAGATTGTATTCTGTTCAATGATACTTGGATTATAATCTGTTCAACAATACACAAATTTGAACGCGGTCATTTCTGGGTTGATATACATAGTCACAGATAGCTAAGAATAAAGTATATGTGTATACTTTCTGCAAGCTAATTTTATTTTATTAGATATTTGGGAAGAAGAACTATCTTATTTAACTCCTCAGACAAAAGAGTTGTCTGGTTCCCAAGTGAAAATATCCATGGAAACATTCTATAAATGATGCTCATCTTAAATTATTTTATAATTGTCCTGGCATCCATCCCAGAAGGAAATGAGATGATAATACAGTTCACTTGTAGGTGCAATAGGTCCTTACCAGTTTTAGCAGTTTTTGCCCACAGCCTTGTTCATCATCTTAAGCTTCTGAATGAACTTTAAGAGCAGTTTTGAGAAGAATGTACCACAGCAGAGAGTATTTGAAATGACAGAAATTTGTATTTGCTTTGATTAGACTATCACTGAAGAAAAGCTAAGCTTTCTTTGCCAAAAGCAGATAAATACAGCATTTTAAATTACAGCAAGCCTAAGTTTCTTGCTGCTGTTATCATCTGTTCTCTGTTTTCTGTGCTTCAAATTTGTTCCATTCACGTGTGTTTCTTAGCTAATTACTGGCAAAGTCTGCCAATACCCTCTTGAGGCAATTCTGGACTCTGGAGTCACATGTCTATGTAGCGTGAAGTCTTTGACTTGCCACCTACTACAGCTTTATAGGACTGTCTGTATCAGAGCTGCCAAAAAGGAATGTAGACTTGTTATCTGTAAGTTTAATGTGGTGTTAATCTAAACTCTTCTCAGCCTCAGCTGTCTCCTTTAAGGCTCGGTAGCTCTGTTGGGATGCTGTATCGGGAGGCCTTGTGAGAGGCTGAACAGCTATTTCACAGCTGAATCTGCCCATTCTCTCTCACATGAGTCAGCAATAGCTCATGAGTATTTGCATCAGAAACTTGATAGCTCTCATGAACTCATGGGCATCTGACCTATATTGATCTTTAGAAAGAGATCATTGACCAAAGATAAAAATGTTGTCTCTGTGGAGAGATATGCAAGTAAAATCTTGCCACAGACGCAAAACCCAGCTAATCCCATGGTAGATAAGCACTGCTACATAACTGTAATGTTTGTGATATCTCCTTCCACCCCCTCTCCAGAATTCCTAATTAAACAATGATTCAGATCAATTTCTGGGGACAACACTAAGTGGTATGGAATCAATGATAGGAAGTAAGGGTAGAAGAAAAAAACCTCCGTTGGTTTTCTCCCCTCTTATTACCTGTGAAGGATTGTTCCCTATTGTATATTTTCTAGTGATTTGTCCATTCTGCTCTTAAAAGTTCCAGGGCCTGGGTTTCTACTTCATCCCTTGAGAGACTGGTCTAATGTATCTTCCTGACAGCATTTTTGATTGGTGGTCTTTCTTCTTCTTAAGACACTTTTTTTTTTTTCCCTACCTTTTTGTTTCCCTGTTACTCTTAGTTATCTTATAATAAATGTAATTGCTACTTGAACTTGTTTTATAATGAATAAATGAGCTTTTCATTTGTAGCATATATTTAAAATTTTATTTGTATTTGTAACTTCTAAATCTAGTTTTAAAAAAACTTTAAAAAACTCTTTTACAAGCCCAAATAATCTTTCTCTTATTTATCAAGTTTATCAGTTTGGGGATTTTTTCTAAAAATTGTTCTGAAAATAAGGTAGATTTGTTAGTGATACCCCAGCATAGCAGTATAGAGAGGATTTATAACCATCTGGCTTTTCCACTTGGCACATCTTAGTATAACAAAAACTGTGTAAAACTTTCGGTAGACGTTTCTTCAAATGTATGTCTAACTTTTGGTGTATTAATGTGGTTTAAATATTCTTTCATCCCTGTATGCCTAATTATTTTAGATTATTTCCCCTGCAATATGTTGTTCACTATTAAAACTGGTTATTTTTTTCCTTGCCTTTCTAGGTATCATTCTCTGTTTGTATTATTTATTCTATCCTAAGCAACCAAGCCAAATTTTCAGTTTCTGATTTCTATGGCTGCTGTTAGAACTTACTGCTAAAGAAAAAAATAATAATCTTGTTGTGGAATAAGTAAGGTTTTTAATGGAGAGGCATTTAAAATCTCTTGTGAAATAATGCAGGCACTAGAAAAAGTATGTTTTACAAAGTATTTCTAGCGATGGAAGTTAATAGCAAAGTGGTTGTATTAATTCTTAACCCAGCCCTTTTCTTTGTCAATATAAAAGAAATCCTACTTACTCATTTTTGGTGTTTAGAACGTCATGGTATGGCTTCAGCTGTTATTTAAGTTTTATGTTTTGTGGTTTCAAATTGATCAACAGAACTTGATTTCCATGATTTCTCTTGCTTCATCCATTTGAACATGTATAGTAGTAGCAATGTCACCCTATCAGTAATATTAGGGGTTTTCTATTCCAGAAACCAATTTGAAGTCATAAACCTCCATTTTGCTTATCCGATATATATAACAGTGAAAATTGAATATTGGCTGGATATTATGTGCTGCAAATCCTGTTCAATTTCCAAAAATACAATACTGCATGCATATTCAAATTGTTGATAATCTCAGCACTGCAGGTTTTGCATCAGTTAACAGCCAGGAAAACATAATTTCAGCAAATATTAAGTTGTTCATGGAGCTTAGACATATTTAAATATTATGTCTCCTACCCACAGAAGTGGAAATACAAGATCTGACATTTCTAAACCTAATTTCATGCAAAGAAGGAAGAACTGGCCAAAATAATTGAATCTGGCTATGGTATTCTATAGCTAGTATTTTCACACCATCTAAATATTTCCTTGGACCTTCTTACAATTCTGTTCTAGGTATTGCTGTAGGAGAGGAGAGCCCTGTAGACATGCCTTTGGCCAATGATGTGATGAAAAGTCTATGCTTGGGTGCCTTGGACCACTCACTAGCACAGAGAAAATGTATTTTCAACAGTGCATCGTGTAAATTTAATCTGATGTAGGAACAAGCCTAATTGTGCATGGAGAAGTAATTTGTTTTGAACTGAGATACAAATTCTGGTTTCCTTACAGGCCAAGATACTGGTAAAGTAAGAATATTTGCAAATACTGAACACAAAGTAACAAAATGCACAATATCTGTCCGTCTTGCCAGTGTTATTTTCATGCAGGTTCTCCAGAAAATGTTATTTATATTAAAATAGCACATTTTAGGAAAACACTCCAATACAGCATCTGAAGACAAAACTCTGCATTACTGCTATTTGAAGTCTTTTGTTTATTTTCTCCTTATTTTCTGTTGCTGACTACCAAAGTAGCATCATTCACAGTGAGACCAGAATTCCAAAAGCTGAAAGGCACAATAAAGGTTCCTTGTTGAGTTCTGCTATTGACTTCAGTAGGAGTAAAAGAGACCATAAAACCTTAATTTGAATTCACCAGAGGCTTATAAAAGCCTCCAGATTTTAAAGGGCTTGATTCAATTTGCTAGTGCAATTTGGTATTTTGATTCTGACTATTTCTTCCCGTGTACCCTGGTAAAAGTCAGGTGTTATTTTCTTGGGGTCTAGTAATGTACACATCTGTGCCACTAGCTGTACCGTGCAAAGAATCTAATTCATTGTGCCAACGGCACTCCTAGTTTCATACTTAAAGGTGAATTTCTGTCCTTTGGTTAATGAAAATCACTTTTTTCCTTTGTGAATTTCCTTATTTTGTTTTTTAACTCTGAGCTGATCCTTTCCAAATGTCATTGTGCTATGTGAAGATCCTGGATTCATTAAAAATGTTCCGTTGAGAACTGGTAGATATTTTACAAATGTTCCACTTGTTTCCAGGTGACCGAGAAACCTAGGCAGGCAGCTTATCAGTCAGCCAGGCAGTTTTTAGTAAAACAGCATTTTAAATAGTTGTGGGGGCTTTTCTTCCCCTTTGTAAAAATATTTTCACTTAAATAGCAAAGCAGTGAATTGGGTAAAAGAAAGAAAAGAATGATAAACAAACCCCATGGTCTGTCAAAAAATACAATTGTGTTTCTAAAGTGTGCTCTTTGATTTGCTATATGGATATGCTGAATTATCAAGGTTTTTATTTTCTTACAAATACCACCTTTTGCAAATAGTAGTTGACCCACAAAATATACAGGTCTGCTAGTCTTAGAAAAGATTAGAACTGCAAAGATATTTCTTCCAAAGTAGTTACCTCAAATCTCTGCAAGAACACACAAAAATGAAAGAACGTTTAATTTAGGAAATACTTAATTTCTCCAAATCCACATAGTGAGATCATTAGTTTGTCTTTCATTTGTACAAATGACCCTCCAGTGGCATATGGGCATCATTGTGGGGCATTGGGTCAGTATTACTGCCAAAGGAAAACATTCAGCAGCTAAAACACCGCCTTCCATAGCTGTGGTGCCCTGAGGGTGCTGTGAGAGATTTCACATTGAAGTATTTTCTTAGCCCCTCCCTGCTGAGTGTGTGAGAGCTGATGAGATCACAGCTTGATATCAGATAACTGCAGGCCAAATATTCTCTAAGAAGATAAATAACCCATCTATATAGGTCGCTGGGAGAAAGCCCAACTTTTCTAAATCCAATGAAAGCAAGGTTTCACCTTGTAGGTATGTAACTAGTCAATTCGCTGTCAAGGTCTATTTACAAAAAAGGGTTGTTTTATTTGAAAACATGCTTACTTCTCCCTCTTGCTGATGAAAGTTGGCTTTAACATTTTCAGACAAGTTTTTAATGTATTTAAACCAAGCAGGATTATAGTTAATCTCAATAATTAGTCTAGTAATAAATATTCATAAACACCTAATTAGGCTATGCATAAATATATATGATAAAAACACAGCCCTTCTGTCCTCTCATACAAAATAGGATACCTGCATTTGGATAAACAGAATGCTTTGCATTTTTTAACGCAGTAACAAACCAACCAAACCACATAAGAAAAATGTGGTATTTTATAGAGATATGTATGGAACTTTTAACATATAGGTTGAAAACATCTTAAGGTTGTCATTTGGGAAAAACAAAATCTTCTACATTGTATTGTATTATTTACAATAAAAAAGTAGGATTTTTTTCCCATTCTGCCTGTATAGCAATATTAATTTTCCTAAGACTCAGACTTTTTTCATGGTTTGATTATAAAATCAATTGCAGAAGGACGTGCTATATGACTAGATTCAACTTTTTTTTTCATTTGCAGTGTTGTCTCTGACCAGCAAACACAAATTTGTCCAGAATCCTGAAAACCCCACAGAGCGGTTACAGCTGAAATATACTTTTAAAACAAACAAGTAAAAACAGTAGTTTGCAGCCTTTGTCTCAAGATTAGCCTTCTGCAAAGTGAAGGGGGTTGTCAAATAGCCTTTGACACACTTTAATTATGTATTCAATTTTTTTATTTAAATGCTTTCCAAAGCCTTATCAGTCAACTAAGCAGTTACAAATTTTTGCTCAGAGCATAAGATGACACCAGAAGTGAAATGAAGCAGTGATCTGGAATAGGCACCAGTCACCAGTGAAATTACACTGTCCTGCCCTGAATGGCAGTTTTTCATCCGTGCAAAGAAAGTGAGATTCCAGAAAAAGTTCTCAGTTCTTCAGCCACGTCCAACGAGTAGCAAGTGGTCTGGGAGCTTTTTCAAACAGGCAGCGTGCATTTCCTTGCCATTGTAAGCATTAAATGAAGCAGCAAATGAAAAAAGTACATTAAGGAATTAGGAAAGCTCTCTGGGGTGTCCCCTAAGAAGGCAGGGCAGCCCTGGAAGTTAGTTAAGGATGCAAATATTGTAAAAAGCTCTGTAGAAACAAGGCTATGGCAGAAGTAGTTCTACGGAAACTTCAATTTTTATTATATGCCCTTCCATCCTTACACTTACAAAACTCTTACACTAACAACTTTATTTTGTTAATTTAATTGACCTTTGCAGTACAGATAAAATCTCAGGTCTTGAACTTTAAAGCTGAGTTAAGACCTCAGTGGATGCATTTGATTTAAGATTCCGGGGTTTTGACATAAATATTTCCTAATCCTTTATGTTGCACTATAATTTGTTGCCAAGTTTTGTTTTGATCAGTTTATGCGTTACATTAAATCAAGGTTACCTTCCGAAGGAAATATATTCCTAATTTTTCAAATGTGTTTCAGGTCAGAGGAGCTTTGAAAGCTCATATTTTGTTTTGCTTGTATTAATAAAGCACAGAGCGACTGAAAAGGCATATTTTTAATTGGTTTCTTTGCTGGGAGACAGAGTAGTAGCACATGGCAGAGAACTTTTTTCCTTGGTTTGAGTATTATATCGTATAAAGATTTTGTAATCAGCTTTTACTTAGATTTGAATAAAATCTGATGATCCGGTAATCTTCAAGGCCTGCCAAGGCAGATGAGAACTGATAAAACAGAAAAAGAAAGCAGAGTCTGAATAATGAAGAGTGTATGGGACAAGAAACAAGACAGCCTTGTGATCTATTTTTAAAATATATATTATATTCTCTCTGCTTTATTGCTGCTCCCCCTCTGCTCCCAATTTGCTTGTTCTCTGAGCAGGGATGCATGTGGGAGAGGATTACCTCTCACAATGGAGTAGCACAATGGTGTCTACTAGAACAGAGTGAAGATCCTTTTTTTTGTATTTTCCTCCCTTCATTCACGTTACCAAAGGCTGGGTTTTTTTTTCTTCTACTTCATGATTGATGTTGTCGTAACCAAAGTTAAATGTTGATCCTTTGACAATTGGCTAATAAAGAATGTGCCTCTAAAACTGTTAGACTGCATGTGTGGAGCACACATGAAAATTATATAGTATCTAGTTAGCATTGCTAATCAATATGTAATGCATATCCTTCAGCTAATCTTTTTGAGCAATTAAAGCAAATTCAAAAGAGAGATTATCATGTGTAAACAATGACGGCTCAGATATCTTGCCTACTGGCCTAAGGTCTCACCACAGATCCTGCAGAGTTTACCTTCTGTATCAGTAGTTAATTAAGGTGAAACATGAGGTAATTAGGGCTAATCCCAGTGCTATCCTGCTGGCCTATTGCCTCTCAGGCCATGCCCTAAACCAAAGCATTTTCACAGCTTGTGAAATGTTGCCATTTTCAGAGCAGATTTTAAAAATTGATGCCCATGTTTATTACAGACAATGTTCCTAATCCTTTAAGGGAGCTACAGTGAATATGGTCCAAGTGGAAAGAGAGAAAGAATGGCTTCATTTATTTTTCTATGGGTTTGAAAACTGCACTGTTGATACAACTTTATGCTAGGACATTCCTTGTAATTGACAAGGGATTAGGGGGATTAAATTGTACTCTACACTTGTTTCCAACTGCGTCTGTGGAGCTTTTTTTTTTTTTTTTTAATGCTTTATATTTGTCGACACAGGAGAGGGATGCACACCCTTAGAACATGGGTTTGTGCACAGACATGCCAGTGTGATATAAATTAAAAGATGTATGGTGGTATCAGGAAGAGCTGCCTCAGAACAACACAGGGGCGTTTTTCCTCAGAAACGTTTTGGCTTTCATGAAGCAGTTGAGAGGCCTTGCTGAGTAATGTCTGCTCTCTGTCCTTCCATGCATATTCTATTTGCATGAGGAATATTTCAGATGCTAGAGATGATTTTCTTATTGAAAGAATGGGTTTAACTGCTTGTTAGGTATGTCTAACTGCACAGAAAGGCCCACTCTTTTAATAGAAAATGCAAAAGATGTATTTTAAACTAATAATAAGGTAAGTAATCGTCCCAGAAGACATTTTATTAGGCTTTTAAAGTTTTAGCCTAGCTGTACGATCTTGTCAGATAGAACAACTTAGTTTTCTAATTAGTTGCAAGTGGGTTGCAACCATGACCCTTGTCATTGGTTGTCATCTTTTGTACTTCCCAAGTATAGTAACGGTACAGTGTTTCTGAGTTGTATCTTATACTAGGGAAGAATATAGGTCCCCGTACTGGAGTCATCTTCAGTAGTCTTGGTTCCATGCAACTCCCAAAGGGAAAAAAAAATAATAATAGAGAAAAGAGTGGGAAGAGGTAGTCAAAATGTAGCATTCAAAATTTGTGGAAGCATATTTTTGCCCTCAGTTGGATGGGTTTGTCTACACTAATTCTAAAACTGACATAGATGTTGATGATTGTACTTTGGTTATTCACCCCTGCATTTCCAAGAGTAGTGTGTTGCTCAACTCTGCCATACAGTTTCAAGTATCTGATAGTGCCTTTTACAAATCAAAGACTCTGTATTAACAGACTCTGTATTAACAACTTGTTCAGTTGGATTTTTAATACCACCTTCCTCAGTTTCCAGAACTCAGGGAAATTTAGACTGTTATTCAGTATCACTTCCCTGACTACTGTGTGGGTTTTTTTAAGTGCTGGAGAGTAGACGGATAAGTTTCTTCAATTCCTTCTCATCTATTTTGTTTTTCTAGTTGGAATCTGTATCTTTTTCAGTGTCATAATCCTTACAGTTTAGAAAAAGGGGTATTAAAGTCACAGGCCTAAGAATAAAAGGTTCTGTCTTAGTTTTATTGTTTTTTAAACATTTAATACGCTTTTTACTTGATTTCAGCTTTTAAAACTGGAGGAGGGTCTTTTCTTTCTGCATAAATGCAAAGAGGATTTGCAGCATGACATTTAGAAGTATATTGTATGAGGTTTGCTATTGATCCCTCTGGTGGGGATGAGTGCTCAGAGGGAATAAATGGGCTGCTTTTATGAGGCTCCCTGTCATCATGGATTTAGCTGTTTCATTTGCAGATTCCTGTAAATGTTTGCCTGATTTATGGCCAGTAATTTTCGTTAGAGAAGGAATCGACATATCGTCAGCAAATGACTGTGCATCGTTAATACTTTCAAGTGGCATCTGAAAATGTTCATGCACTTGCATTGATCCAGACTGTTTCCCACTTTACAGCTCCAAATGTTTTACTGTTTTGTTAATATTACATACATGAGGCTTGGGACTCGTTTCATTAGTAGGGTGTGTGAAAGTGTTAGAAGAATAAATCATTATTCAGATTCATTGTGTTGAGCAATGTTTAAGCAAGAAAAGGAGTAGACTCAACTTCAGTATGTAGTAGTTCCACCTGGTAGCCTGAAATTAATTTTGTAGTATTTCACTAATACAGGCAGCTGCTGGAGGTACTTTCCTGGTTAAATATAGAACAGTGGCCCAAGCCATAAAGACTCAGTAAAATTTTTTAAAATTTAAGCATTTTCAACTTGCATTCTTGGTCATCTTCAAAGTTGATTGATTATATTCTAGTTCTTTAAATTGTTCTTACACTATTTAATTCTTTGCATCCTGTTATTATTGGTGGTTAGTCAACTGAAGCATCCCATGACTAAGGTTACTGCTTTGGTTCAGGAGTTCACATTGCCGTGGTAGTTGGTACTTTTGAAATAATCCATGAAAAAAATGCTGAGGTTTAAAGCCAATATTAAGAGAATGTGAAGTGCTGAAGTGTCTCTGTTATACTTGCCCTGGTTTGTGGTAGAACAGAACCAACTTTCTGTTCAGTAATCTTACTTCTTAGTTAAGCCTCTCCTAACTCTCTGAAATTAACAGGATATTATGCAGAAAATTGTCCTCTGTGCTTGTGATATCTAAGGGTGAAAATATTGGCTTTGAGTCTTTACGCTTACAGTGAGATTTGTTCTTCAGGGAGTCATTCATAGTAGCATGATGGCATTAATTTATTTTTTTCAGTCTACTATGATATACAGTTTTATTTGCTGGTAATGCCACAGTAGTTGTTGGGCAGGTAATTTTGTTATTTATTTATTCTGTATATTTAATACTAGTGAGATAGTGGTCTTGCTAGCTATACAAAGAACAATGTATGTTATTTTTTTGGTATAGCTTAGCCTATGTCTACTGGGTGTAACTATTCATTCCCAAAAGATCTGAGCTCCAGGGCAAATGTTCTTTACACTGTGTGTTTAAAGGTGCCAACCACTTAACTTGCTGGCACAGAACTGTAATACTGATTCCTATTTTGTATAATCTCTAGGGTGTCTGATGCCAGTGCAGAACTGTGGAGTACTTAACATTAAATGTTGCTCTGTCAATTACAAAAAGGCTTTATTGTATAAAAGTGTTTATAGATTCTACTGCAATATAACTAATAACCAAAAAAAAAAGGGATTTATTTCTATGGGAAATCCTCTGTTGGCCTCACCATGTGCATACATATTCAAGTAGGAAGTTCTTGCAGTGCTTCCAGGATAAAAGACAGCATCTACACTCACATTCCTTTTTGTCATTATCATTGAATATGCATCGAGTAAGACAGAAATTAATAGCCATGAGAACAAATGTTAGAGAAGGATACATCAGGTGAATCACAGCTTTTTCTTAAGTAGAGTTGCTCCCAAGCTTGGCTGTACTATTTCTGATAAAAATTATTTGACATATCAAAAGCAATGTAAGGAGAAAGCACTTTACTCAAATAGTCTTTCATTTCCAGATTATTTACTTAAATGCAATTCAACATCAAGGTTGTTACAAAATGAAGCCTACAAAATGAAGAAGTAGGCTCTCTCTCGTTACTGGAACATGGGTATGCACAAACTTTTTTCTGAAGATGCTGATGTAGTCACCACTTTTGTGATGATCCCAGGAGGTGCCATAGTATGAGTAAGAAGAGCTAGGGTGGTAGGCTCTCTTTTCTAGAACTGGTCCTCCAAGTCAGAGCCTACTTGTAATTTTTGGAGGTGTCACATTATCTGAGTGACTTGTAGGTGTTAATGTTGTTACTGTGGATGGCATTTTTTGAATAGATAGCGTGCTTGTTTATTGCAGCCAAACCAGCTTTTCTTTCTGCTTTTTATGGCCACTTTAGGTTGCTTTTTATTTAGTCTCAGAAATAACAGTTTCACATAGAACGTGAGTAAATGAAATTATGCCTGGCAACTAAGTGGTAATAGAGAGATATTTTTATTATTGTGTATTTGAAGGAAAATGTATCTTGTTCATTCGTCTGTTGAAGTATTCCTCTTGTATAGCCAATGTTCCTGTGGAGATATCACTCAATTAGTCAGAAATTTGCTGTGTGTTGCCTTTATTATTCCACGCCATGACTGCTCCACCTCTTTCTCACCACCAGCCTTCAGCAAAACAAACCCCCTAGAATGATGAGCTGCGGGAAGCAAAGGAGAGGATTATTCATTATTAGCAGTTGTTATACAGGGAAAATGTGATCTGTTTCAAGCCAGCCAGATGCTTTGTACATTAGGAACTCTGTTTAAGAATATTTTAACCTGTCTTTAAACATATAAACAAGAATGTTAAATTTTCAAAATAAAAGTAACAGCAGGTTACTATGCAGATGAAATTGTGACCAAAGTCTGTGTATTTCTTTAACAAGGTATTCCTTACATTCATATTGTGAAGGTGCTGTATGAGAATATATTCATTTCCAAACAGTGACTCTCTAAACACTTTTCAAAAAGTTAGTGTCTTTTTTCAATTTTAGGAATAGGAATCCTGAAGCACCAGTAAATAAATCTTTCCAGTGTCCAATCAGCAGGTGAGCTGGCAGAGACAAGCTAACTTCCACAGCTTCTCTTTCACAGTCTACTCATTTTCTCTTGTAACGTACAAAAAGATAAAATATAATATTTATACTTTACCAGGTATTGGAGTATCTCAAAATTGTTTGGTATTAATGAAAATATGGCTCACAGTGCTCCTGGAAAAATGCCTGTGCCAGTATGTGAGTCTGGGTAGACTGTGACATTGTTTCACCAGATGCAGCCAATTATAGTATATCCTTCATGTCTATTAGTAAACTAAATGAATGACAGTAATATCCAAAGCAGCTTATCTTCTTGTTTCTTTTTCAATATCTTTTACAATCTTGATTATCTGAAGATATGTCTTTAATTTTTAGCACCATATATGTAGCTGTACTATGACAGAGCTTTTATTAATTCCTGATGAAAATATAAAAAAGGAGTGTAATTAAGCTATACTGAGTTATTGCTAATATCAGAATCTTAGGTTTATATGCTCTCTAATTAAGGTTTTGACTTTGCTGTCACTCATGATTTCTGCTAATATATGAAATAAATCATGTGCTACTTAACCTTAAAAAATGGAAGATAAAAAAGTAGGTTTATTATATTTATTTATGCTTTTTAATCTTTCAGTGAAGACTGGAATGTTAACTTAGTGAAGTGGATGTATCTTAAAGTGATGCTTTATAAATAATTGGTGTGAATTACTTTGAATACACCAGACTCACAAATTTGAGAGGAAAGGTGAATGAACGCATGAATGTAAGGTTTTTTAAATGTTAAGTTTCTGAGAAAACTTTAGATTTTAGCAAGCCCATTCTGTTTTATTCAAATAAAAATATAGAATTAGAAATCTAGGTTGAGTTAGTGTAAATAGTAGCGAGTAGAAGTTTGTGAACTGTTCAGAAAATGTAACAGTACAGACTGTTGGTTTCCAGCACTTGAGAATATTCTTTGGCTCTGGTTAATATAGTAGCACAGGCAGAAATTTTCAGTGTCACTGTGCTGGAGAAGGATCGCTTTGGAGTTTATATTGGAGAAGGATTGCTTTGGGGATGATAGAGCTGAAACAAGCCCAGAGTGCTCTTGGATGCTGGAACAAAGTTCAACTCTGACTTCAGCATGTAAACGCAAGTAAAATGCAGTCGAGGTGAAACGATTAAGCTGTACTGCTAATGTACATACATGAAGGTAACACAGCCTATTCACATCCTGCCCATCTCGGGCAGTAACAGTCACCACAGACACGCACTAAAACAGGTTAATATTTCAGCCAGTATGTACTACAGAAAGCTTGCATTTTTGCAATACCTGTAGTTACATCCTTTTTAGCAAGTAGCCGATCTTTTTGGCAGCAATTTATGACGACTCATTTATAATAATAATTCTTTAGTATCTTTTTGGGATCGCCTCTGGTCCCAAATAGCCTGTTCCAAACATCAGGGATTCCTTTTAGAGGAGAAGACATTTTTAGAAGCAAGGCATAGGTCTGAGCAAAGTTATTAGAAACTTCATTTGAAGTCTAAACCTGGAAATAACACCAAGGTATTTGAGCCTTAACTGATGTGTTAACCCCAAACTTCTGAGATTACATTCTGGAGAGAGGACCTTGGATTACTCTAAATCTTCAATTCAGGCTTCTGCTATTCTTCTCATTTTCTGTCTGTTCGTGCCTATTTCAGCACCTCCTACAGGCTGATTAATGAAACCCCATTGCTGGCAGTCATGAAATATGTTGCATGTAGCATCCTCCCAGCAGGCGGAAACGTTGGTTGTTGATGGTTGGCTGCATGCGAGGGAAAGCAGATACCCAAGGCTCAAATCATGGATGTTTCCTGTAGATAGAAGCTGGACGGTGAGTACTGGCCAAAAGAAGAATAGACAAAAAAGCACAGCAGGTTTTTGGATCCATAAAACATTGGCTCCCCAACTGTCACACTTGCAGTCTCTGCATCTGGTGTTCTGTTGACTCATTTCACCTGAATCAAACAACCAGCTTATATCTGTTTAAGTTTTCAGTTTGAACACATAACATGAAATTCTTTTCCTGAATACATCTGTACTGCACCAAATTCGTAATTTTAATAGTCAAACGAAGTGATTTTGTTTTCTCTGTTTAACAAACCCAAACATATGAATTTTAGTGATCAGTGTTTACACAGCATAATTTTTTCAGCACCTTTAACTCCTTTAGGTATATTTTAAAATAATAAAAAATATGAGTTTCTTAAAATATTCTTTTTGCTGATGGTGCCTTGTATTTCTGACGACTGATTATTATGCAGGGTTGCACTGACTAGTCTCATAACATTGGAAGATCTGTACAATCTTTTTTAGTAACAGAGACTAAAACATAAAGGCGGAAAATCTAATCTGAAAGGTTTAAGAAGGAAACATTTATTGATTTTTTTCTTCTGATTTTTTTTTTTTTTAAATCTCTTTACATTTGCTTTTAATGGTCAGAGGCTTGAATCTTTTCAGAGTTTGGTAATATTAGAGGTCACTCCAGTGGGAATAAACGTAATAAAAGGAGGACTAGTGAAGACAAAATTGCATGCATACACGTGCTCAGTTACCCATGTCCTTTATTGAACCAAGGACAATGAGCTCATCCCTGTTGAGGACAGAGAAGATGCAGAATCTGCCCTCAAATACTCTGTAAGGCAAATTGGATTATTACGTTGTGCCATTTTATTGCCTGTGGTTGGCCAAAACCACCTTGTGATTATTTAGGTAGATCCATACCACAATGGCACCCAACTGTTCTGGACTAAATGGTATTAAATACAGGGCGGGGGGTTGGGGGGTGGGGGTGCGGGGAATACAGAGGAAATACAAAGAAAGGAGGGAGAGTGGAAAGAGCGTGTTAGTGGCTCAGACAGGTACCGCTGTGCACACTCGCCACCCAACACTGATGTGAGGCAGAGGGCTGGTAGAGCTGCCCTGGTTTTAGACCACGTTCCTCCTGGAGCTTATTGCTCTATGCAGAGCTGCCTCATGGGCACGCTGTGGTCCCCAAGTGAACAGGGTGACAGATAAAGGTAGGAAAAGACGCGATCAGTATCGGAGAACAGCAGGCACTGATAGGGTCATGGCTTTGTATTTTGCTAAAAATACATGATGTATTTGACTGGATTAGAATTAAGAATGCTTCACAGGAGAACTGCACTGTGGAAGTGCGTGTGTGTAATGTATGAAGTAGCATATGCAGTTCAGATTTTCTTTCTCTGTAGCTAGAAGATTTGGAGCTTCTGTTGTAGTCCTGAATGTTGACAAGTGAAGCTGAATGTTGATTAGACACAGAGAGAGGAGAAACGAAATTATAAAGGAAATAAACATTCTTACATTCAGAGAGTCATACTTTTTGGATTTAGAATGAAATGGAAGAATTGCTGTACTGTGCTGCCTGCCTTTCTTTAAATCTAGGACTTCACACGTACATATGGGTACGTGCTCCTACAAACATTGTCATTTTCACAGGGGTGAATTAAAAATGAACCACTTCCAAAGGCATCTAGTTTGGTGTCTTTCCAGTTTTCTGGCAGAAGGAAAAGTAGTTTCAATGAAACCAAGAGTATTTAACATGTGGGATGTTTAAGGATCTTATTTCATGTATATTATTTCCAAATCTAATTTGAGTAAAAATGAAGACATAAAATCATCTTTTGCAATTTGTGACAGAAGGTCATTATAAGAAAAAGAAAATGTGTTTCAGAATATTGTGCAAGGAGATAAGAGTGCTTCTGGACAGAGATACAAAATTAAAAAATTCAGTTTATCTCTCAAGGTCCAGGTATGTTTTTTCATGCACAGATGCATACAGTTTTAGAGTCTTATCTCTTTTGGTTTTTGGGTTTTTTTTCCCTCCCCCAATCAAAAGAATAGAGATGAAATCAATGGGGTTGTTTCCACTGATGCATGGAACTTTCAAAGCTTAACACTGAATGATAAAAAGCAGGTTGTCTATATTTGATCTATTGTTACGGTGCATGGACTGTCTGTAACAAAAAAAAAAAGAAGGAAGAGTAACTCTGAGAAATGTGTCAGGTTTTGATAATGCTGTGAAAAATAAGAATTTAGAAAGCCCATATATTTTAATCACACCATAGAGGAGATTTTTTTAATACTTTTTAGATATAGAAAGACAATGAAAAGTATAAGAGTAACCTCAAATTTATAAGGTTCCAGGGTGGAAAAGACTTGGGAGGATACTTACAATTTTCAAATTGTTTGTTAGGACAATGTTCTAATCTAAAATGTGCTTTTTCATTAGTTCTGCTGATTTTTTTCTTACTTTCCCTAAGAATTTTGCTTTCACAAACTAAACGCACAGACAAGATTATTTGAAATTACAGCAGGTCTGTATGCTCTTGTGCCCCACAAAATCTTACAGAAAAGAACAGCCTCAAACCAAAATCCTGCAGCTCCTTATAGAGTGATGGAGCTTGTACATTCTTTCACCCCAAGGGGTGAGGTCTCCAAGGGCCTCGAGGAAAAAGCAGCAGGAGGTCTGATTTGATAAGGACCTGAGGAGGTCCTTATCAACAGTTGTTG
Organism: Gallinago undulata; assembly: GCA_026546715.1. Lineage (NCBI taxonomy): Eukaryota > Metazoa > Chordata > Aves > Charadriiformes > Scolopacidae > Gallinago > Gallinago undulata. The sequence goes on along the minus strand of JAOTQQ010000001.1, from coordinate 101,634,794 downwards.
ATAAGGAAGCATAGGTGGATTTGAACAAGTTACTTGAAATTTCAAAATTTGTAAGAGTAATGTCCTGACTTCTTGGGCTGATCACCTGCCTCTTGAGGCCAGTGCAGTTGGGCTGTTTCTGGTATGAGAGCTAAATTCTGAAAATGTCCAGGTGTGGGCCCCGTCATGGGCCCTGAGGCCCCGTGGAGGGATGGTGATTTGCAGCTCTGTCACTCCGGAGGCTGCTGGCCCTCGCCATCTGCGTGAGAGCAACATATGCTATTCAGAGCAGCACGCAGCGCAGCGGGACCTGCAGCCACACCGCTGCTGACTGCTCACCTTCAGACATCTGTCACTTCCTACCCAGGAACTGGATATCCTTGTTCTACCCCGTACAGCCTTGCCACACGGCTAGTTTCTCTCAAAGGCTAGTAGGAATGTTCATGAAGTAAGATGTTGTTCACTCTGAGTTTGTGTAATTGAATCTAGAAAAAAAATTAGTGCAAAACTATCTCTCTTATTTATACCCTTTAAATGATGGAAAGAGGCAACTTTTTTGTGTGTGTGTCTCTTCCCCTCAATATGTAATATTTTATTAAAAGGGAAAAATAAAAGTGGAGTTGCTGTTCTACCTATAATTTATTTTTTTTTTGCTCTAGGACTTCTATCCTCTCTATTCAGGTTGTCTTCAGACTCAAGCAGGCACTTCTTTTTAATAACATGAAGGTTATGTTTTTCTTTTCTCCTCAACAGTTATTAAAGAGTTATGCTTTTCAATGTGAGCGGAGAGTCTGATGTAATTACATGACTCATGGATTAGCATTTTACTATATTCCCTATGCCTCTTAATGCAGCCTTTCCTAGATTTGAGTAAATATTGTGGGCTCAGGACCTGAATTAATGTGATACTTAAAGATGAGTTCATGATGATGGGTGGTAGGAAAGGACAAAGACAATCCGTTTAAGATATCTCTTGGGTCAGCAGTGCACTCACACTAAACTAGAATATGTATAAGTTTGCTTGCGAATTTCAATATTGGGGTACATTTCTTCTTCTGGGTACTGAACATGTTGTGTTCCTGTGGAGCTCCTGTGGTAGGAGAGAGGAAGAAGCAAAGAATAATGCCAATGCCTGAACAGAAGTCTTTTTCATTGAACTCAGAGCCAGAATAAAAGTTCTGTAACAACCTCCATTAACCCACAACAGGCATAAAGGGTTAGACACAAGGCTCAGTTGAGAGCCGTTGTGCATGATGAGTGGCAAAGGGTTTGTGGTTGTGCTGATTCTTTGTTCTTTCAATGAAGAACTTGACCTAAAAAAGTAATAGTCCAGAAAGAAAACATAGGTTTTGGTGCTTTTCTGTTGCTCTTTTTTAAGAACTCATAAATGTTACTACTCAGCAGCTTCTCTTTCAATGATGTAGTGGTGCTTATAGATTTTAGCAGGTCTGCTTTTCTGTAAATGACTGTGTTGGTAGATCATCTTAATATTATTTTGGCCAAGCTAGATTAGTGTATTGCAATTAAAATTTTGCAGTGGATGTTATGTCTTCAGAAACTTAAGAGTTATCATATGGTCTTAACCATATATGAAATCTTAGCTCAAAAATATCATGGAATCATAGAGTGGTTACTGTTGAAAGGGACCGTTAAAGATCAATGAGTTTCAACACTCCTGCCATGGGCAGGGATACCTGCCCCACTAGACCAGGTTGCTCAAAGCCCCATCCAGCCTTGTCTTGAACATTTCTAGGGACGGGGCATCCACAGCTTCTCTGGGCAACCTGTTTCAGTATCTCACCACCCTTACAGTAAAGAATTTCTTCCTAATAACTAATCTAAATCTCCCCTCTTTCAGTTTAAAACCATTACCACTCATTCTATTGCTATGCTTCCTCATAAAGAGTCCCTCCCCATCTCTCCTGTAGGCCTCTGTCAGGTACTGGTGGCTGTTATGAGGTCTCCCCAGAGCCTTCTGTTCTCCAGGCTGAACAACCCCAACTCCTTCAGCCTGTCTTCATTGGAGAGGTGCTCCAGCCCTCTGATAATTTTCGTGACCCTCCACTGGACCCGTTCCAACAGGTCCAAGTGCTATCATCTAAATTGAAGGAGAGGGGGATTTTAGCTGTATTCATTGGTGACACTTAGGTTTGATGGTTTAATTTTGTTATGTGTTTCATTCTGATCACTGTGTCTTTTCATTATCAATACAAAGTGAAAACTTTCTAGGTAACCATTGGGAGCATGATTTGTATGCATTTTATTGTCCCCTGAATGTCTTTAAAATAGCCACCTGCTCACAATTGAAGAGAGTTTGAAATCTTCTGTTTAACTAAAAAAGTCTGTGTAATATTTTAGCAGCTTGTTAGCAGGCCTGCAGACAGGTACTAATTACACCCCAATTTACAATACATCAGTTTAGCACTATTGATCTGTTAAAAAAATGAAAGTAAACTGAGCAAAAGCCAGTCTTGTTGCTGAAGGAATGATGTATTGATTCCATCTGACAGTGCTTTGTCTACAGATCAATGTAGATGTGCAGTATAGACCAGAAGAATGAGACAGGGTCACCAAAGGTCAGTAAAAGAACAGGGTGTCCCAGATTATTGGAGACAATGAAATGAACATATCATAAAGTAGACCTGATTGGTATTTGTAAAGGAATCCACCCGTAATAGGTTTTATCATGTAAGATAGGAATAATATATTCTGTTTTACAATTAGCTTTAGCTGTGATCTGTTTAAGAGACTTAAGGAGGATTCAGTGTGTACTCAGTAACTTGCTGACTGAAAGAATTCTTACAAGACTGAAATAATAAACTGCTTACAGCTCTACGTGTTTGTGAAAAGGGAAAGCTACACTTAGAAATATAGAATCATATGGGGTTGGAAGGGATCTCTGGAGGTCATCTAGTCCAACCGCCCCACCAGAACAGGTCTACCTAGAGCACATTGCACAGGAACTTGTCCAAGCGGGTTTTGAATATCTCCAGAGAAGGAGACTCCACCACCTCTCTGGGCAGCCTGTTCCAGTGCTCTACCACTCTCACAG
>JAOTQQ010000001.1:101594720-101631663 GCA_026546715.1 Gallinago undulata | reverse complement strand
AGCAGTTGCCTGTCCTTCTTGAACTGGGGAGCCCAGAACTGGACACAGTACTCCAGATGGGGCCTCACCAGGGCAGAATAGAGGGGCAGGATGACCTCCCTTGACCTGCTGGCCACCGTCTTCTTGATGCACCCCAGGATGCCATTTGCCTTGTTGACCCCAAGGGCACATTGCTGGCTCATGACCATCCTGTTCTCCACAAGAACTCCCAGGTCTTTTTCCTCAGAGCTGCTCTCCAGCAAGTCAGTCCCCAACCTGTACTGGTACTTGGGGTTATTTCTCCCCAGGTGCAGCACCCTGCACTTGCCCTTGTTAAATTTCATTAGGTTTCTGTCGGCCCAACTCTCCAGCCTGTCCAGTTCTCACTGGATGCTGGCTCAGCTTTTGGGGTGTCAGCCACCCCTCCTAGTTTTGTGTCATCAGCAAACTTGCTGAGGGTACATATCATCCCTTTGTCCAGGTCATTGATGAATATATTGAAGAGGACTGGACCCAGTACTGACCCCTGGGGAACACCACTTGTTACAGACTTCCAGCTGGATTCTGTGCCCCTAATCACAACCTTCTGGGTTCTGTCTTTTAGCCGGTTTTCAATCCACTTAACTGTCTATTCACTTCTGAGATGTTAGTTTTTGTCCAACGTAGTAGAACATTTTAAAATTCAAATATTCTGAAATTCTTGATCCCTTAAAAACTTCACTCCCTTTTTTTTGATGGGGTTTATTGCTGATTTTACAGTGCACAGAGATTCTAGTTCGATTACATTTGAGCTTTCCTCATTGAAAGGGTAAGTAGGTATGGGCTGGTTTAATTCAACAACTGCACTGAAGTGTACTTGTACCACAGTGTGCTATTCATTCACGTATTTCTTCTGTCCTTGATGTCCTCCGAGACGAACAGCTTTATATTTTAAATAAGCAGGGAACACTACTATAATACGATTAATCCCTTACAGCTTTCATGCCTTCTAAAACCGTCCTCGTTCTGCTTTAGAAATTTAACTTCTATGATGAGGGGGATGTCTGCTCCACACAAGTATTATAATTTAGGGCTTAATCCCCAAAATTAATGTTTAATCTGCACTGCTGCCTTGTTTTAAGACCTGCTGAATAGGTGTCATTCAAAAAAATTACTTTCAGAGCTTTCTAATCCACATTTTTACATCAATGCAATGATGTCCTTAGGTTTTATCATATTTTGTAGCTAAGTGTCTAACACTGGGTGATGAGAGGTTGAGGGTACATGTTCTTCTAACATAATCGCAGAGGAACAATTCACCACACTGCCACTTTAGCCTTACCTCCAAGGAATCAGATTTAGCACAGTTTAGAGTTATAGATGCATAGTCACTGTATCACTCCAAAGGGTATAAACTGTTTTGGTTCAGAGTGGCTTTGCAGCAAGGGAAACAACATCTGCACCTTTTATCTCAATCCCCATTTTTTTGTCTTCTGGGACAAGATACTTTTTTATGGAAGATGTGCTACTCCAGCATTTAATACAACTGCTTTTAAGAGTAAAATTGGTTATAATATGAATTATTCACAATAGAATACCTTGGGGACTTCGGGTCTTTAAGATGATCGGATGTGATCTGTCAAGACAATGTAAATGGAATATTTAAGTTTTAAAGAAAAATGTTTTCTGGGACAACACTAGATACCAACAGTGACAATCTACTTGAATTAAAAATTACTTAATATAATGCACATATTTGTGGCAAAAATTCCAGTTCCTAAAGAAATAGATATAGGAACAGTTGGTGAGTTCTTCAAGGAGCTGTTAGTTTTGATTTGTTTTAGGTTTTCAGCCTAGTCATAATTGGAAAATGAGTTCTCATTCTTTCAAAATCCTGTAGAAGTTTTCAAAAAGATGCTGAAATCACTGCTTAGCCTTTTGGTCAGTTTTGAAGTTCACTGCCTATACAAAATCAGGCATAGTGCCTATTCTTTGTTTTACTGGTATACTCCAATTGCCTTTGGAATAAACAGTGAATTTCAATTTTTTGGTATGATTAATCCTTTTTCATTTGTATGCACAGTGTTCATCACAATTTGTCCAAGCATATAAGGCAGACCAGAAATATCTATTCATTTGTCTCTTTTATGAACATTACCTTATTATCCATGTTGGAAATATCCCAAATAATGCATTCATTAGAGGTACACACCGTCTGAAACGATCATTTCAAAATCTGTCTCCCCTGGGGTTTGGTTTTATACATACTGAGTTAAATGATTAATGAAACTATGGCACATTAAGCGTTCAGTATTTCAAGTTACTGGGAAGTTTTCATCAACGTTAAGAAGATTTTGACTTAAAACAGTCAAAATTTCTGTGTTTTCATTTGTAATTTCCTCTTTCATTTTGTTGTAGTCGTGAATGACAATATTAACTAAATTCCATTTTGCAAGGTGCTGACCCCCCTAAAAATCACTGCCTTTCTTAGAAGTTAATGGTTTCACTCATTTCACAGGAAGACTTGGTAACTTTCAGGTTTTAATCCACTGAGATCAAGAGTAAGTTGGCTAAACAGCACAAAATAAAGTACATTTTTTGATGTTGTTTCTGATGGAGGAATCAAGAAATCTGATCTCTCCTGTATAAAATAACTAATGTTTATTTAAAATAATACTTGAATCTCTTCCTGTGAGATGAAAGCAATTATTCTGGAGTTTTTGCCTTCAAGTTTCACAGCAAATTTTCAGGACTGTAAGAGAAAGAAAGAAAGAACAGGGGCTTGACTTCACTGTGAATGTGCACTGGAGGTGCTGACAGATATATATCAGATGAATGTGATCTAGTGGCATACATGCTCCGGTACAGCTTTGAGCCTTACAATGCACTGAAGTTTCTGTAAGTCTTGGACTTCTGTGCCACAGTGAAGGTTTCTGAGAGTTTTTGAGAACCCAAATTCAAAATGCCAAATTTCCTGAAGCAGTTACCTACATACGTAAAGTGGGAGTGGGTTAAAGCCAACTCTTGCTGGCTTCAGGAAACAGAACATCTTTCCAAATAATTTCAGTCTTTGCTGGCAGGGTTTTCTTATTGATAATTATTAACATTACAGATATATTCAGCTTGATAATCTTCAGAATTACTAAAGAATTACTACATGTCCCTTTGTACCTAAAATGAGGTAATGTTCTTACTGAAGTCAGTGTCTTTTGCATATTCAGTATCTTTTCATGGCAGGCCACTGTATTTAAAAAAAAAAAAAAAAAAAAAGTATTAAGCAAGTGTTTTGATTCTAGTTTCTTACAGAAATGAGGCTTGTGTGACCAGCATTAGTCATTGTGTGTGTCTGACTACTGACCTTTTTGCTCTCTGATCCTCATAATTTCGGATAAATTCAACAGAGGGAGAAAAAATTTCATAGTATTAAGTTTACTTTTTGAGGGTAGATGCTCAGATTGAGAAGATATCCTCTACTCTAAAGAGGGAGAGGAGGAGCCTAGTCTCTGCATAAAAATCTACAGAATTCATTATTCTTTTTAAAGGATGGAAATTAGATAGTGTGGGAACAGTTAATCCAAAACAACATCCTGCGGAAACTGTGGGGAAGATGCTGGTGAGCAAATTCCCAAGTCCTTCATTATCCTGATGAAATTTTTCAGCTAATGTGATACATGTTGCCAAAAAAAGACCAGTATTCTCATGGAATTACTTTGGCTATTGCCATTACTCCCTTAAAGAACATTCTCAATTGTTTTGAGTAGAAAAAGACATTTAGGAACCTGGTCTCATACATCCATTACGTGTAAATGAAGAAGAATACCTTACACTATTTACAGCTGGCTGACAACCATTTACTTTAATAATGACAAATTAGTCAAATCTTGTAAATCATTAACAAGCAATTAACTTTCTTTCTAGAATTTCAGCAGACGAGGCTGTTCTTATCACTGTAACTGCTTAGGAACTTTATCTACCTCCCAAAGCAGCTGACTCTGTTAGATGGCAATATGTGATAAAGGGCTTTGATAAGTCACAGGTGTCTTGGGAAAGGAGACTGATACACAAACTGGCCTTTTCACTTGCTGCTGAGATCCTCTAGAACTGTTGCTCCCTTCTTTCCTAAATGCTGTTGGTACAAATGAATTCGTGCAATTTCAGCGGGAGCAGTGCGATCAATGCAGTGTCCAGTGTAGTGTATTCCCAGACAGGGAGGACAGCCACTTTACACTTATTTTTGTACCAGTATAAAAAGCATCTGCAGCAGGTAGGCTGTTAACATAGTATGACATTTTTACAGACTTGAAATGTATTGTATCTTGCATAAGAGAAAATGGTGTTGCTGCTGAAAGGTTTTCAAAGCTTGTTACCTAAAAGTTATCTCCTACATCTCCTTTTGTTGGGGTGAGTTTAAAAAAGGCTAGTCAACAGTACAAGAGATTCAAACATTTATTTAGACATGTTGTGAGTATGGATTTACTTGATTGCTGCTAAACTTCTCTATACTCCTGGCTTATATAATTTTATGGGTCAAAAAAACAAGCCTTCTTTTGCAGAAAATTATCATTTAAAAAAGCTACTATTATAAGTTAATTACTGAGTTGTGAGTAAAATTAATGTGTCATGTGAAATCATTTTGTTTAAAGAGTTATATATGTCTCTCTATTTATTTAGTTATTTAAAGAAAAACAGAAGAAGGTATAGGCAAATTTTTTCCAAATTTTGCTTTTGCAGATAGAGTTGAAAGAGGTTTATTTTCTGGAAACCAAATGGCAACTAAGGTTATTGCTGTGTGGAAAATTAGTATATGCTGTGACTTATCTTAAAATGTTTGTTTTGTTATAACTTTTTAATTAGATTGCCCTTCCTATGAGACAGTCCTATTACAGTATTAAGAAAATGTTATCTATCTTGGCATAATTTCTAACTTCTGCCACAGTCTTGGGATTCAAAATCCCTACAATGCAAATTAAATTAGGAACGCCTCTCCCAGAGAAGATACATAACCTTTCCAAAGTGTGAGAGAGACAAACACAAAACATTGTTCTCTGCTTTATCTTATCGGGGCAGTTTAATCCAGCCCAGGTCTAAGGAGTCAAGCTTCTACTGTGCCTAACAACCACCTCAGAACAATTTCTCTGAAGAAAATAAATGGGTTTCTTGTCAAGGCCATTGTAACAGAAGAGCTGGGGGCATTGATACTGAAGGGGTCATTTTTTTCCTGTTGTACACTAATTTGAGGGTGACATGTTGTAAATGTTGCAGTTTCGTAAGTTGCATGAAACATCACTTTGTCTTTTCCCTTCCAGATATTTTCTAAATGTGTCATCATCAGTCATGTATAAAGCATATAATCTTTTATCATCACTATGCACATTCTGACACTGTGGTGATTTAGTCTTAATACCATCCCTATTACTCTGTAAATGAAAATCCCGTATTGTGTGAGACATACAGTACCTTGTTTTCCTGCCTAATCATTTCCACTGTTTCTCTTCTCCATTATCTAGTGTCACTTCTGTGTAGTAAGGCATGTTGGTCAGCTGCTTCAAGGAGTAATTCAGGATGTTAATTTAGTTGAAATCACTATTAAATCAGTGAAAGTATTAAATAAATAATAATAAAAAAAAGATAATAATAGGTAGGCCAGTGGTTTTCCCACAGAACAGAACTGTGACTGGTAACTATTCTCCAGAGAACCAGTGAAAGAATTGGACAGCCTTACAGAGCCAGATCCTCAGGGTATTACTCGAGCAAAGTAACTATTGAAATATCAGCCCCCGAGGCTGAAGTCTTATGTGTGTATGTAGCTTTATGCACTGTGAGTATTCCTATTGACTTCAGTGGGATCACTGACAATGAGTATAGTTAAACATGTGTGTAAATCTTTGGGGCATACCGGTCTTCAGAGTTTTCCCTGTTTATGACTGAGCACTTCAAGGTTTATTTTGTAGAAGCTGAGGAGAAGCTCATTTATCCTCACTGTTTGAGGCTTCTGGACAAAGCAGGAGCACAGTGATTTGTGTTTCCAATTTCAACAGTTTGGGTTTTTTTTTAAATAGTTAAGAGAATATTTATTTTGCAAATATGTGTGTAACAATTAACATGTGATTTTAGCCTGTACACAAAGCACACGCAGTTGTCGATGGCTTAACTGGCATTTTGAGAGAGAAAAAAATAATGTCATTTAACTAATGAATTTGGTTTTTAAAATGTACCGATACACCCAGGTATATATTCCCACACAGGCCCACGTGCCCACATGTACAATAGTTATATCATTTCCTTGGGGAGATCGAAGGTTTTTTTATCATATTGATTTTTACCTTTTCCCACATTTACTAAATGGACTAAGTAAATACAAGTAAAATGTCACTTACTAATTCTTCAGTATTCTTTTAAAACTTTGGATGAAACAAGGTCACTGTACAGCCATTTTAGGCAGAAGAGCTTTTTGAGAATGCAAGTGCAAATTACCATAAAAGTGGTTTTGCCTAAATACTAAAGGTGACTTTTAACTGAAAAACTATAAAGTACTTTGCTTCAATACTAGAGATAGCTTTTAATTGAACAGTATAAGTGAGCCTACAAAGCAAGGTTAACGCTTAGTGGTATAATTTTATACTGCACTTTGGCAGTCACAATGGCTTTGATTCAACCTTGACTTCCTACAAGATCATAAAAAGGCACAGAATAATTTGTTATAAAATAAATGAGAAGGAGAGTACAAATATGAGTTGCATAACAAATTCTGAAGATGAAATGGTAGCGTTCAAAGGAAATGTAGCATTTTATGCTACTGCCATAATTCTCAGATATTACAGAGAAAGAACTATGGCCTGCAATTCGACCTTCTTCCTCCTCCCCACTGCGGCTTCATAACGATGTTTAGAACTTTTAGAACTTTATAGCTATGTTTAAAAAAGGTTTTAAGGAAATACAGTGTCCTGTACCCTTATACAGGGTACTGAATTCCTAATCACCTTAAATGCTCTGAATAATCGTGCCTGCTTCTTGCCAAGGGACACTGGTAAGCAATCATCCTCACATTCAGAGGATCCACACACAGCTTGATTTTTGGATAATCTTACATGCCAAGCAGCTTAAGATGATTGTCCTCACCCAGTCTTGCCCCTTTTTGTTTCTCCATGCAGGCACTGTAATAATGGAAAGTTATAGTGCATGCAAATAAGACGCAGTGAACACAGCATAAGATACTGCTCCAATTAATGGCTTGCTGAAGGCTACAGACTGGGCTTCTCCCTTTCATTCATGATCCAAAGTAACCAGGCACTACTGTTTTACTCTCCCTTTATATCACACTGCCAAGAAGTAGATGAATCCTGCATGATCAGGGCATTTTTTGAATAACAAAAAAGAGAGGACATCATCTGAAGAGTATAACATCTACATAGGTAATAGAGTTACTGAATATAACTTAATTAGGTCTGTAACTCAGTTAACCTAAGGTATTGTCTTCTTTGGAGGTGTGTTTTAATTCATCAAGTTGATGAAATACGCTTTTTATTAAAGTAGCTCTAAAGGATCTTTGCTTGAACAGAAAGATATCTTTGCCTTTCTTTCTGAAGACCAAAAAGAGATCACTGAATTATTTCCTAATTGTGAGAAAAATTTGTATTGATTTTTTTGTTTGTGTGTATGTGTCTGACAGTAGGCCACTAGCTATTTCTCAGTAGTATTTAGTGCTAAAGAATCTCTTCAGAAGACAAAAAAAGAAGTGGGAGTTAAAGCAAAAAAAAAAAAACCAACCAAAATATTATGTGGTGACACACAACTGCCAGACTGTGTGTTTGATGGCTTATGCTTTCTCTGGTAAAGGGTTGTCAGGGAGGAAGTAATACATACTAGCTCACAGTAATAGCCTAAACTGAAGATGAATTCATCTCTTACATGCGCTCCATGTGCTAATTTATTTTGCGGTGATTTCTATTCTTATATCTAAGGAAAATATTAGCTTATGGCCTAGAAATTTAACTAATTTTCACATTTCTTTGGCAAAAAATTCAAGGGACAGCCTCTTAATATGTGATGTACTCAAAGTATAATGTGGTATTTTTAGCAGTGGGATATGTTATTTACTAATGCATTTAAGAATTTCTCCCCAAAATGCCATATTAGTTTCAACTTCTAAAAGTTTTAACTTTTTTGTTTATTACAGTAATGCTTTGTAGCAGAGCATTTCTTAATGTTTTACATAGAAAGTCATATATATGTGTATATGTGCATTCAAGTTTTAGTTTTGTTTTTTTGTCTGTTTTACCTCAGAAACAGAAGTGGTTGCTGTTGACAAATGTCTCGCTCTGTTCAGAGTTGTGGTTGTAAAGTTGTGGCAGATTCACTCTTGTAATCTGACTGGTATTGCAACAGCTAAGTGCTTTCAGAAAATAATACATGAGCAGCAGCGCATTAGTAAACAATAGTGACGATAATTTTGAGGAAATTTAGCAGGATATAAATATGGGAAAGAATGGAGACAGATCCTGCTGGATGACTGCTGCGGACTTTTTATACAGGGAAAAAAGCTATTCCCATATGTCCCCAAATAGGCATTAAAACCAATGTACCTCTTCTTTGACATCTGTTAGAACAGAATGAGTCCATTTGAAATCCCCCAAACACTCGCATAGTGACAAAGTGTAGTAAATGAACCAAAATGGTTTGGGGAAATGAGGATGTGTAAACAAGCCAGTCAGATGTCGTTTGTTTTCTTGGATCACTTTGGTATTTTTTTCAGGTCTGGCTGTATTAAGTGTTTGTGCACAAATCTGTTTTTACTGCACTGAATGTAGATTTTCCACCTTAAGGAACAAGGCCGTTTAAGTCACATCTGCTTTGGAGCTGGTTCTCTCAGTTGTGTTTGATTTGCAATAGGCGGTGCACTCACTTAACAAAAACAAGTATGTGAGGTTCTTTACTGTTGGCACTAGTGACTAGGCTATTAGTGGGGGCCTTATTATGTATGCTCTAAAAATATTCACTGTTCTGTTAGCACACAGAACTGTGTTCACTGCATGTACATCAGGAGCTCATCATATGTTTTTTTGTTTTGGGCTTAGTAATGATGTTTGTGTCACTTTTTGTTCATACACCGTTTGATTGAAGTGTAGCTGAAGGTGACGGAAAAATTCCCAGTAAGAACATTCATACTGTTGTTTGGTAAACTGTTGCTATTTGCAACAACTGAGGACGTCCCTTTACTCTTACAGTATTGATTTCTTTCTTATGCAGTAACACTCCTCTTTGCTTTGAAGGAGATGTGGGGCAAACAGTTTTAGTCGATGGTAGATCTATTTTTATCTCTTTACAGCACATTTTTGCCTATATTGTAGTTTATATTTTGGAGGACATTGGCCAGGAAATGAGTCGGATATTGTGACATTTGCAAAGTAGTTTGTCCCAAAATGAATTACACTGTCACTCAGAAGAACCTGTGAGCAGCCTGTCGTCGAGTATCCTTAGCTCACAGCGGAGTTTGAGGATCAGTCAATATAATGTGATTTACCTCAGAGTTAAGGGAAGAAAAGAATTGCACCAAATTTTGTGAGTGTTTTTCTGTTCTAATCCCTTCCCCCTTATAGGTTAACACAACATAAATTATAGCATGTTAGAGGAGGAAACAGCCAGTATTTATACACATAACTCTTTCCCAAAATTAACCTATTACTTTATGGTAAGGAAAGTGTCTTCATATTGGTGATTTCATGTTTATTTAGAGTTGTCATCAATGTTTTCAGCATGCTTTGAACTGTTCTGAGAGCACACCATTTTTTAAATGTACAGACACACCTGGGAAGCTCTAGATGTGCTTTTTCATTTCTTCTGGAGAGCTGATGCTTTTTAAACAACAGAGGATGCAGGAAGCAGCATCCAAATCCAGTTCTGTCTGATACCATTTTCCTCTGCATTATCTGCTTTGAGCAACTGCTACTTTTGTTTCCTATAGAGTCATTACTAGTGTACTGTATGTGTGCATTCAAACTTAAAATCTTTAAAAACAAAAGCCAAAATGCAAAACCCCAAGCACAGAAATAATGTCTTAAAATTTATGTTATATTTCCACTCAGCCACATTTTCTCCCATCATTCACATTTTCTTTTTTTTCAACCTAACCTGTGACCCAGAAGAGTTACAAGCACAGAAACAAAGGGTATAACAGTAAAAGGCTAAAATTATCATACAGGTGCCTCAGGAAGGAATGTTTCAAGTATATATCTTTTTTTTTAGCTTTCTGAACTTTGATTTTGAGTTAGGGCTTGATAGAATCATGATCATGTTAAATTGTATTTTACTCATTATTTCAATTGAAATCATAGTACTGCCTGGAAGAAAAGTATTTCTGGACATGTATAAAAGCTGAGGATTCTGACTACTTTGTTAATTTAAAGCATACTAGAGGAAACCAGTAGGGTTGGTAGAATAAGAAGGTGGGTTCAGGCTCTGAAGATAGATCTGGCACTTGCACATGCAGATCTGTTGCACATGCAGTGCAATAATTGACAAGTGATGTAATCTTTCAGTGAGTCTACTTTTCTTACACAGAAAAGCAGTAAGAGTGAACTCAGAGATGTGAAATGGTTCAAATACTAATACTTCACTGTGAAAAGAATACTGATAATGATATCAACATCAATGTAATTTGCTAATTTTACTAGCCAACAACAATAGTAACCAGTTTCACCAATCCCTATCCAAAATGAACTGCATTTTGAATTTCCTTGGTTTACTTTGGAATATTGCTAAAGGGCAAATCTAACAATCCAATATGAGAAATCTCATCGTATGAGTGATTTCCTTTGCACAAACTTATTTCCATAGGAGTTATGTGAACACACTACTGCTAAGATAGTCTTTTGTAGTTTCAGGATGAAATACAACTACTTAATGTCCTATTCATATTAAATATTCTAAGAATTGGTAATTGGGGAGTTTAAAATATTTCAAAATATAATTATTGTTTCTAATGATACTTTAAAAGCACAATGACTTTGCCAAAAGAATATTTGATTCTAAATCATGTAACACTGGGAAGCTGAGAGATCCTTATAAAATCCAGCCCTTAACAGTGTTATAATCAATGAGGACTAAAGACAGTAACAGATTATGCCTGTAATTTCTTACTAATACGTGTTTTAGAGAGGCAAGTATGATAAGGAATATGCATGTTATTATTACTAAAATACATATATTAAGAAAAATAATGTATTGACTAGGAAGTTTGTCTATGTAGGCTCAGGATATGGTCTGCAAATGGATTTATAAAAGGTAATTTTACCCCCTAGTTGGGAACTGACCTTTCTACAATTCAGGTTTAGAGTGGGAAATTGGGTATTATAGCCATCTGGCAAATATACATTGAAAATCGTAAAATATGTATGTATCTTTTTTAAATTCTCTTTAATGGTAATTCTGTATCTTTTATTAAAATTGTGGTTTAATTGTACAAATAAGAAGCCTCATAAAACCACCTTGCTGGTGCCCTTTAACACTAAAAGCCTTGCAATTTTTTTGCTGTATTAAATTTCAAATGCTTATAGCTTGTGATTACAAGTGTTTAATACAGCATCCATGTGCTTAGCTTGCAACATTTCAATTTATTTATATAAAGTTATTGCTGTGAAAAAAAAAGGTGTATATTTGTAGTCCACTGACTAGACTCTCAGACAAGAAACACAAGACTGTTCGTAATCTAAGGTCATGGTTTACACTGGACTGGCCACTGAGGTGAGTGACAGATACTCTCCTGCTCCTCTTTCTCAGTATTAAAGGGATGCAGTTAGGTTCCTTGAGCCAGTGACAACAGTAAGTCGAATTAAAGATGCTTTATTTTGCTTTCTCTGATAGCTTCACTCTTGTATTCAAAATGATTTTAGGAAAATAGGATTGAGACCCACATTTTGGATCAATAAATCTATTCTCCAGCTATTCTGGACATGGCATTATATCATCTCTTTCACAATGATATTGAGCAAGCTCCATCTGAAAGTCCGTTTTATTCCTCCACTGTGATTGTTAGAAAGTCATTTCAGGATCTGATAGCTCTAGTAGTTAGCAGCTTTCTAATCTCCAACATAAACTTATTTATGGCCAACCTATAACTTTCTGTCCCAGCCACCCTCCCAGTATAGGTCCAATAGCTATCTTCATCCCTATTTTTTTTACAAGAACAGTTACAGATTTTGTATTATAACAAACACAACATTTAAACTTGAGTCTTGTAGACCGCCACATATAATAAAGCAAAAACTATAGTTAATTTAAATCCCAGAGAAAACTTTCCACAAACTTCACATCCTCTTTACATTTATGAAGAATACAATTTATGAAGAATAATACAATATTCGTGTTGCATTTTGCTGAAAGGAAGTCCTACTGCAGAGCACAGCATTGATGCAAGGGGTTGAGCAAAACTCAGCTTGAATCTGATTCTGCTTCTGGAAAACTTCCATTAGTTTCAGTGTGGCAGTATCAAGTCTCGTGTTATTAGATAAGCCTATAATGATAAGAGAAGCCAAGTATTGTGGCTCACGCAGTGATAGGAGTAGAGAAGGCAAGAAATGTATCCCTTGTATTGTGACCCTGTGTTTAGCATAGACGGGACAAACTCATAGAAACAGGTGGTGATGTATACATTTTCTACATTTATAGCTGTTACAGAGGGTCAGAAAGCTGTTAGAGGAGAAAATGGAGAGAAGTACCATGAGATTGAGACATACAAAAGACTTAAGTGCCACTCAATTGCCTTAAGGCATCCCCATTAAACATAATTACCCTACTTACTAAGCACCAATCATAGCTATTAAGTATCATCGGGTTTAAATTAGTTCCCTGGGAGACATCCCGTTTAAGCGGATTTCCCAGTTAAGCACAGGAAACTTCTTTTTTAATCAGTCCTTCCTCTCCTTCTTCTCATTTTACCTGCTATAGAGTTGGCTGTTTCATAACTATTCAAACAAAAGAATTCCTGATATGTTTATTAGATGCACTAAGGCAGGAGGAATATAGTGTTTGGCTTATACTTCCAAAGCAAAGAGCGGAAGGATCAATTCTTTCCATGTTCAGTGAGGACACTGGTGTGTTAATGTCTAAGTGTTTAGGCTGGCCTTGCTCCTCTACATCCATTTTTCCTAGGTTTGTTCTCTTCTTGTTTTAAACTTGTCAGTGTCTACCCAGAGTGCTTGTTCCTTTCAAATATCCATGGATTTTTTATCACCTATATTCTCCTAGAGATTCATAAAACATGGTTATTCTGATTTGTCTGTCCTCATATAAGTTCATTCTTCCAATAGAGAATCAATGAAGCTGAAGAGGACCTTTAGAGCTCTCAATTCCAGCCCCCTGCTTGAAGCAGGTCTAAATAGGTCAAGTTCCTCGGGGACATGTTTATCTAAATCTTGAAGTTCTCCAAGGATGGAAATTGCACAGACTCTGGGCAAGTTGAGTTTTAACATTCTTATTGGCAGAATTTTTTCCTCATAGTTTATCATAATTTCTCACATTCCAACTTGTGACTGTTGCCTCTTATCCTATTGCTATATGCCTCCAAGAAGAGCATAGCTCTGTCTTCTCTGTATCTTCTGGTCAGACAGTTATAGACAGCAATGAGGTCTCCCCTGAGCCTTCCCCAGGCTGAAGAGGCCCAGTTCCCTCAGTTTCTCCTCCTCTCCGCCTGTACCCTGGGATCTGTCCTCTCACCAGGTCAGTGGCCTTTGCTGAACTCATTCCAGTACATCCCTGTCTGTGCAAGTACCAGGGAGCCCAGAACTGGACACGATGCTCCAGCTGCAGCCTTGCCAGTGCCAAACAGAGGGGAAGGATCACTTCCTTTGACCTGCTGGCTGCAGTCTTGCTGACACAGTGTGGGATGTGATGGGGCAAGGGAGCACTAATGTAACGATGAGAGGAAAAAATAATTTTATTGAATATGATGCTGATTAAGTGTTTAATCTATGTCCATATTTTACAAATTTCTTCACACTTTAGAATGAAAGAGACATATCGTGACCTGCTAACAATTAGTGTCAACTATTACAGTAGCTGAATCTTTGCCTTCCGTGGTCAGAATGAGGATGACTTAGACCATAAACTTCTAACTCCAAAAAAAAAAAAGGCATTTAGCACCTGTTGAAGTTTGGGGCAGTGTTTCTAATAACCTAAGCCATATATGAAATAAACTTTTTAGTTGGAAGACCAGAAAGTGTTTTCCTTCTTGTATTTAAACTGCATAGATTTTAACAAAGTAAACTTTGCAATTTATCTTGAAATTGAAAATAACAGAAAAAAAAATATCTAGATGTTTCTCATCCCTTATTGTCTTATATATGCAGTTATTTTCATATAATCAGTCTTTTTCCCCTCTTTCTTTCATAAAGACTACTAAAACTGCTCTATCTTCTTGTTTTGCTTCTGATGGGTGTTTTTTGAAACCATTGCATTTAATTTTCTTGGATGTTTTTACTAGTAGAGTTAAGTCTTTTTATTTTCCAATTGAAGAAAATCATTCATTTTTTCAGTATTTTCCATTTTATTGTTAAGCTTTCTTATGCTTTTCTGGGTCTATTCTTCCTTAACTTCATGTTATAAAAGACTGCTTTGCAATGATGGCTGCTACAGCGTCTGCTAAATCTGTTCTTGTCTCAGAGCAACACAAAATCTGGAGGGGCTTGTCTGCCAAAGTGCTATTGTCTAGCTAGCATTTTGCTGCAATTCTAGATTTCCCTTTTCAACTCTTCCTTCTGGATGCGCAATAGATAGTTTAAACAGCAAGTCTCAAAGGAGTACTTTAATTTAAAGAGCTTATTTTCAGTGGAAGCTATTTTATATGCCATTTTTTTTCCCCTATAGTAATGAAAATGAAGCAAAAACAGTGGTTATCTTATGCCTTCCACATTGGATATGTTACTGATTCAGATATGGATTAAGCCCTTATCTGTTTACTACCTACATTACTTAAATATTAGGTGGAAGTTGACTAGTATGACTCTCATTAAACTTAGGAGAAGATAACTGCTTTCTAATTATGATGTGATTATAGTTTCTGAATGATTCACCATATATATGTGCCAGCACTTCTAGTTCACATCCAGGAATGGATTTCAGGGTAAACTACAAGGGGATATTAAGGTGAGAGTTGAGGAAAAAAAGGGCTGAGTTCCAGAACTTGAAGAGCAGAGTACTGCTCTGAAATGCTGCCATGCCCTGGGAGATCTGGGGTATGTTCTCTCATACCCCTGCAGCATTTGAGGACAACTGTTATTGTGTTTAGAACAAAATGAGAGATACTGTGACTGCCAGTAATACTGTTATTGGAATGGTCTTGGGGAACAGTTGTCCTTAACTCAGTACTAACAAAGTAAATTAAATAGTAACTGAAATATAACATACAGTCCATATAAGCATGTGTAAATGACAGATAATCATGACTTCTGTTGAGGAGAGCCCTGCCTCTCTAATCTGTTATTGAGTGGCAGGGCAAAATTTAAAAGCATTTTGTGGGAGGATTTTAAAATATGCCTATAGTCTTGGGCTGAAAGACAAAATACTGTCCTGGAGTACAAACTAGGAAAAAGAACTAAAACTACGATTAGAAATATGGAATTATTTTTAATCTCGATGACAAGATTAAAAATGAATTGCCTTGAGTTTTATACTAGTTGCAGCGATGTTTAATATACATATTAACGAACTGGGAAGGAGAAAGAGAAGAAGGGGAAAAACAATAATCTTGCAAAAGATTTAGGTGCTTGAAAGGTGAAAAAGACTGTTGAACTTTTGGAAAATATAAGTGGATTAAAGTTTGTTCTTAATTATTGAGAAGATCTTACAATAAGTGTTTCTAAACTTTTTTTGTTTTTTAAGTTTAGTCTTTATGAGTTCTCCAGAGATAAAGATCTGTACATGGTAAATTTAGGTCTACTGATGTATGCCAGTGAGCACATTCAAAAAGCACAAACTTAAGATCCTGTAAATAAACTGAAATTACTGTAGTAGTAGGAAAAGTACTACTTAGAGGAAAAAAGGAATACCAACTTTCTTGTTAGTAAGAGAATGCCTTTAGTAATAAGTATTATATTTTTTGTGGATAAGAAGGCTGGCGTGGTAGAAGTTCTGATGTACATTTGATATACCTTTTATCCTACATCAAATAATTCACAAGTAGTATGCCCCTTCTACAAACACGGCCTTGCTATTTAAAAAGAGTCAATCACATGGGGGCCATGCACTTGCTTGGCTACTGGACTTACCTACTCTTCTTTCAGCTCTCACCTTCCTCACTCCCACTTTTGATCATTTTCTGTTCCTGCATTGTCTTGTTCCTCTGTTGTCAAAATCACAAGGGAATATAATAGCTGTCAAAGTGGGTAGTTGAGCAGTCCCTAGCAGAGTGTTTCTTGCCCTGATTACCCGACTCCAGATCCAGCCAGCTCTTTCCAAGTTAGAAGGTGAAGTGATAAAACGAAGGGAGCACGGTAGCAGTTTGCACAGTGCTTCCACCCTACCTAGGATCTGTAGGGGTAAATGAATGATGAGAAAAAGGGAGAAGGAAGGAAAGAAAGTAAAAGGAGGAAAATACATATTTATTTAATAGGTAACTCACTAGTTTCTTTCAAGAGCCTGGCAGGTCAGAATAAGATGCATATACACCTACAGGCTCTGTATCAGGAGTTGAGATACGTGGGCAGGGGAGCATCTTTTATATGAATGGAGAAAACTCAAGCATCTCAAGTCCCTTGTGAGGTGGCAGTTGGCAAAGAATACATTTTTAATTTTTCTCTGGATGTGTTCAGTCAACCAGTAATTTATTTTTTTCTTCACAATTGTTTTGTGTCTCTAATATTCTCTTTTCAGGTGCGCTGATGACTAGAGAAGACAGGTTTTTAAGTTCTCTCATGCAATGGAGATTACACATTTTTTCCATGAACAACCAAACTTCACAGCACATGTGGCCTAATATGCAGAACATTCCTCTCTGAGTAGTACTATAGTACTACATAACAGAACAAAGTACACACGCAAACCTCCTACACCTGGTTCTCCTTTTTACAAAGGGTTGCTTCTCTGATTTCAGTACAATCCTATTGTATTTCACTTTAGTAAGAGGAAAATTTTGTCCCTTTTCCAGTAAATAAAGAGTTGTTACTCTACTATACATTATCTTCATTAGCTGGATGATACATTCCAATGATAAGCATCAACACATACATCTGTATATGTTTGGTTGGTTGAACACAGCTAGTTTTTAGATTAACACTGCTGTTCATTGCTGCAAAATGAGCACAAAAGTGACTAAATTCTATGCACTTCTTCATATCTGTATGTGCTAAAAAGCTTTTCTGTACTTACATCATCTATTTAACAATTTTATAATTATTAGGACCAAAATAGTAATTACACCACTGTTTCCTCGGCCATGAGGAAACACCCCCAGTTAAAAAGAGTGCTTTGGAATAACAGATGTTTTATCTCTTGGCCTCTGACTTCAAAGGAAAACAGTTATCTGGGAGGCGGAAAAAAAAAAAAAGGCAGTAATCAATTGTACTGTCATATTTTCTGAGCATGGCAATTGCTGACTCAGCTGCTTAATACAAAGCATCTGAGACTACCTGTGTGGGCAGGCTTAAAATCTTTCAAGTAATGGCAAGATGCTTGGAATGAAATGCTAATATTAATCAGTTTGTACTTTTAAATTTTTTTTTTATTTAAATAAACTCCTTTTTACTGTTCATGACTTCTAAAAAGTAGAGACTGAAAGCCCCTCACAGTGAATTTCACAATACAGGCTTATCATACAAAAAACTCTTTGTTTCCAGCAGAGTGCTTAATTAAATGGGTCATAACAGGTAGATTGAAAAATCTAAATGTTGATGTAAAGCAGAGCTGAGGTTGTTTTTTCTCTTCCTACCCCAAAAATCTACATCAGCATTTTATCATTTTATTCCACTTTTCCCTGGTGATTTCTTCAAGGGCAAAGTGAATATTATGATATTTGAATTCTTGTACTAAATATGTAGAGAGAATATAATTCTCACTTAGTATCGGAGACAGTCTGTAGTCTATGGTCAAATGCCCTTGGGAAGTAAGAATAAGACACAAAATGGCAAGGGCTGCAGTCTTGAACACCCGTCATCTTTCCATGGCAGAATACAGGAACCTAATACAGGTTATTGGTTTCTAAATACTGAATGTGTTACTCTTTTATATTTTTCTACTGAAAGAAAAGAAATGGCTCAATTCCATGTATCTTTAAAGTGATCAGGAAGAATATACAATTAGCAAATAATATCCACAGAGACATTCATTCAGTTGAAACAGTTAATTAGTAGAAAGAAAAAAATACTGATTTTAAGCTCCATTGGTAATTGGTAATATTTGCTAAATCATACAGGAGAAAAAGGGTATTAAAGTATTTTATTAGGATACCTTTTAAAACAGTAGGAAAAAAATTATAAGAAGGTGATGTGTTAAGATAATTAAAAATATTCTGTAAAAACACATATGCTGATACTTCATTCTTGTGCAACCAGATCACCCCAGTGCTGCAAATACTATTCTCACTGTGTTTAGAGATTAACCTAGACAAAAACAGGATTTGGTTTCTCTACTTTCACATACTTACTTGCTTATTAAATCAGTCTTTTCAGAAAAGATTGAAGAACACACCCTATTGAGGAGTATATTTTATTTCCTTTGCTTCCCTCCGCACCCCATTCTCTTTCTGTTTTACTTCCACCTTCTTACCTTCTTCTTTGTGGTAGCTGCATGAACAGTATAGCATCCTCTTTCCTTGGGGATGCAGTATGAGAGTCAGGTAAACCCAAACCTGGATCTCTACCCTGTGGTTGCCTCTTCTTCAGCATGTCCACCCTTATCCATAGGCAACAGCAAGTGGAGATGGCAAAGTGTTGCAAGAAGGCAGACACTGTCTAACCTCCTGGGGAAACCTATTGAGTTTGTTACAGCCAAGCAAGTGCTGGCCTAGGATGCAAGTTGATGGGAGGGTGAATCTGAGGCCCACTTTTCTGGAATTTGGGGTACACAGATTTTATAGAGGGAAGAAGATTGTAATTCAGGGTGGAGCATGTCATCAGGCATATGTGCAAATGGGTCAATGGGAAGACAGAGCATATGTGACCACTGTGCTACTAGAGGAATTTAGGGTAACCTAAATGGATGGAGAATTACAGAGTTTTTATTTTCATTGAAACATACATAACAGTATCTAATTTCTGGAGAGGAATTTGGGAAAGAACTAAAAGGAAGTATTTTTTTGCATATGGTTTAAACTGAGTCTTAATTCAACACTCCCTGTGAAGGATGCACCTGGAAGGCATTGGCAGTCTTGCTGTAGGAGGAGCTTGGCTTTTTTTAGATAACTTCCTTGGGCCCTTTAGGCAAGCAGTTTTCTTTCCACCTTGTTAACATATCTGATCAGTGCACCCACCCTAACTTCACAACCTTCTCAGTCTTTCCAGTCTCTTATTTTAAGATTACTGGATGGGGAGGAGTACTATTAAGATTACTTGTATGACTATAAAGAGGTTCAGTGGAGAAAATATTCATATATTATATTATAGTTTAAAGAATAGTAGTACTATTGTTTTCATGATGCTATTTAATGTATAGACAGTACTGTATTTTGGGAGAAGGCTAGATAAAAATTTGATCATTCTAAGCATTGGTCATCATTCCAAATAGCCATAAAAATGAAATGTTAATCAAACAAGTTATTAACATTGTTAGTTGGATGTTCTGTACATTTGGTACTGTAACTTCATTGACTGTCTACACTAATTTTTAAGCAATCAGTCTCAGTCCAGCTGTCCTCTTTGGGTATGTTTGCGTGACAAAGGCTTTAGTTTATGGTAGCAACATGATGTAAACTCTCCCGGGACTCCTGGCAAATAATCCAGAGTTGCTATTGAGTACTAAAACTTACACCGTTCATCTTGATTGTGCAGTTGACTGGGCCAGCTAGATTAGGCTAATGTAAATACATGGGGATGTATTACACTTAGTTCTTAATGCATCTCTGTAGCTGTACCCTGTAATTGCAGCTGGTGTATGATAGATTCTTTGTGCTGTGCTTTATTCTTTTTATATTTGAATTCCAGGCAGGAGGCAGAAGTACATGTTTTTGGAATCAAATTTGAAAAGCACTTCTAACAGATGTTGATAATTGTGTGGTACTTTTGGCACTGCTAGGGGAAAGGGCGAGCACAGCTGGTTGAACTGTATTTACTGAAAATAAAAAGCTGTGAAAAGTTCTGCTTATTTTAGTATAGTGATTAGGCTGAGACAATGCACAAGTATTTGAATAAAAAAACAACTGAAAGTTTGGGTGTCAACTGTAAAATACGATTTTGGAGTTCAAAAATAATCTAAATTGACTGCAAGTCATATTGTTGTATTTCTGGGATCTCATTGCTTTTCTCTTTCCTGGCTTTTTCACCGCTTTATCTCCAGTGAGGTTGTTATTCCAGATCTATTTGGAGCACAGAGATGACCTTCAGTAATACTCCCAGATGTATATACCTTCATCCTTATATAAAATTAAATGTCATCTGCTGTTTCACTATCCCAATTTGAATGGATCCTTATGGCATATCTCAACCATACTTATCCTTTGGAAAATAGTTTTGTGTTGTTTACTGATTTTCTTTTACTTTCAGTGTATTTCAGCTTTGAACCCATTAATATAGGTATTGAACACCTGTCCTGTTTCACATCCCTGAGGTACCCAATTCTTAACTTCTCTCTACTTGGAGAAGCAGCCATTAATTACCACTCTTTGTTTCCTATCACTTATCTAATTTTTAATCCACAACAAGTATTTACCTCTTACCCTATGGTTATTTTTTTTCCTTAATAGTTTATTGTCAAGGATCTTATCACAGGCTTTTGTCAAACCAAGTAAGTTATATCTACAACATCTCCCTCCCTCCATTCTCCCTGTTTCATTATCAATGTTCAACAATTCAAATAAGGCAAAGTATTATCCATTCAGGGAGGTCCAACTTTACCAATGTGTATTATAGAAATGCTTCATTGTTCTGATCTTAATCATATGCTATCAGCTACTCTATAGCTAAATGGAGACATCATGTCCACAATCTCTTTAGTTTCTTTTTCTTAAAGATTTACATTATATTGTGGTGTTTGGTTTGGATTTTTTTGGGTGATTTGTTTTTTTTTTCCCTAAATGCATAGATTCTATGCATATATATCTGTGCATATATCTAAATGCATATATATCTGTGACAGCACCTCTTCTGCCTTTTTATGTAGATGCACTCTTTAATATTGATCAATCACTATCTTTACAGTGGGGCGATCAAGTCGAAATCGCAGCTGATCTTCTGTTTTTCTTAATCTTTCTTGAAAATAATTTTTCAATGTTGTTTTAAAAGTATTTTAATTATTAAACATATTTTTAGGAATACCTATGGGATAAAAATACACCTGTCACTTTCCTTAGTGAAAGTGAATGCAAAGACATTTCTCTTCTCTGCACTCAAGATACTCCCTCTCATCAGCACCGCTGTATTGTGCGGAAACCACAAGCACTCACACACCCTCTAATTCTGTTACTACTTATGCATTGTTGCTATAGGTGTATTATGGTAGGAAGGGTGGAATTTACCAGAACAGGAAAGGATAGGGGACATGTAGCCCAGCCGCTTTGTAGCATTTTTCAAGGCTACTTGCAAGCTTTGTGTCACATGATGTTGCAGCATCTTCATGGCTGCATCACTCCCATGTGGTAACTGCATGAGTTTCTGCCAACTTGGTCTTTTATTTCCTCACCAGGCTTCAAATTACGCAGTAGTTCTTTTACACTAACCATCAAATTTCCTATTGCAACATGTATTGTAATAATTGAATTTTTTATCTGCACTCTCAAGTAGTATTTCTGCATGCCTTTAAACACAATTTGCACCATTAGATTTTAGGGAGCAGTGAAGCAACCCTTATTTATTCTTTCTTCCCAGGAGTCGGTGAGGCTTGTTCAGAGTTTGTGAATGTTTCAGAGTATTAAGTACAAAAACATTTTACATATCCAAAGTTCAGTTTACCATTGCTAATAAGTTAGTAAAAATATGATGAAGTTAAGGTGTCTTACTGAAGTTATTGGAGAGATGCTGATAGGAAAAAAAATCATAAAAGCTACCTCTTTCTATAACCCTTGTTGTATATCTCTCTGTGAAGTATTCAATCACAGGTAAAAATTAGAAGCCCACATTTCTAGGTGACAGACTTATTCCTTTGATAATTGAATGTCACGCTCTTTGAAATATCACTTCAGAGTGGTATTTCTGCTAGAAGTTCCGTAATAGCAAAGATAGGAGACTCCATGTTTGGGTACCAGCTTTATCTTCATTTTCCACCTCCCTTCCATCTGGGGAAGAATACTTTCTAATTACTTGTTGTTTTCCAGATCACTCATGATCTTTGCTCCCATGCTGAGTGGAGATTACACTCTCCTATTAGCCCTTTTAAGGTCCAAGAAATGCCAGCCATGCCATGTGTGAGCAATCTGCAGGCACCATTAGCACTGCTTGAGTAGCTCTTGATAACACTCGCTATGAAGTCAATTAAAGACGTCAGGGGGTGGGCTGGACTGCTTCTTTTTACTAACAACTCTCATTAGGGGGTGGAGGATGGGGAACTTGAACAGGTGATTTTTAGTATTTTAAATAAGAACTGGCAAAAATACCCAAAGTAGCTTTCTCCTTTTTTTTTTGGCATGCATTCCTTTCTCTTTCCTTCCTTTCCTGATTTCTAAAACAAATCTCTGATGGATAGAAGCAATAAATATAAATCTCAAGAAAAGAAATCTAGACAGTTGGTAAAGAGAAAAAAATCAGATTAGTGTTTCATAAGTGAAAGGAAATCTTGGGCAGTCATTTTTCAGAGCATACTCCGGTCATGGACAGCCCCTCTTGTCATGATTTGGGCTGAGTTGAGGACACTCTTCTATAGAAATTCTTAGTACTGTGCAGCTTGGGAAACTTAAGAGTTTGTAAATATTCAGGAATATAAAGATATTTAAACAATTAAGTAGAATATGATGTAATTGTCCCTGTGTTTATATATAAGTTTCTAGCAGCTGTGAAACAGTATACTGCTAAGGAGTATACCAGTAAAAATTCTGTGTGACCTCGAGCATACAAGTTTTCAGTGGCAATGCTAAATGCCACTGAGAGTTAACTCCTAAAGTATAAGATTAGGTGTTTCATAAAAGAAACATGAAATATAGAAGATACATATAAGCTGTAATAATTAAAAAATTCAAACCACAGTTCATATTTTTGCATGTGTTTTGAAATAAAATCTGAGGGCAAGTATTGCTGCTCACCAATGAACCTCATTTTACAACTGTTGCACAGAAATATTAGGAAAAAAGAAATGTAAAAATCACAGAATCACGGAATTGTTGGAGTTTTGTTTTTCATAGCAAGAGATCCAGTTTGTGATTCTTTGTACTGTTTTGGTTTTCAAGGGTTTTTTCTTATCTTCTGCTGTGCTGAGTTTTTTGATTATTATTTTACAAATTTTACAGTGGAATATGGGAGCATACAGTTCAGCTTTTCCAAGGTTTTGCTTTGAGTAAAGACAGTGGAAGCCCAAGTCTTAAACTGAGCCAGGTTATATATTTCTGCTCTTGATTGATATTAATTCCAAGCAGGCAATGGAAGGACTTTGAACAAATGTTCTTCCCTGGCGTGAAGGTTGTATCACTCAAGTGTCTTTAGTCTTGGCATGGTGTAAAAATGAAAACAAAATCCAATATCCCTTTTCAAGTCTTCCATTTTCCTTATATCTCCCACAAGGTATTCCAGTGTCCTTTTGAGAAATAAATTCATTAGGCTAAAAGCCATCATCCGGTTGGAAATAGCAACATGTAGTATAGCCTCAGCAGGGAGGCACTACATAAGAATGCATTATACAGTGTTTTAACAGGAAAAATTTGATGTGCTTTGAAATGACCATCATATCATACTACAAGAGAGTACAAAACACCACTTGTATCTGGCAGTTATTTTACTACAAGTTATAAAATAATCTGAAATGGTTAGTTTAAATTCTTCAAGCATTTTCAGTTCACAGCAGCACATCACTTGCGTTAAAGCTCCCATCCTGTCCTGCTGGTGAGCGTATCTCATCTCACTACGGCTTCTCGCTCCCTGCAGCAGCAGGGGGATGCAGTGAACAAAATGACTCAGACAGCAAGAAAGCACTATTTCACTTTGTTTCTCTTTTTAAAATTATTATGTCAGCTCTGAATTAAAACAATAACAATTTCTTTTCATAGAAACATAGACTGGTTAGAGTTGGAAGGGACCTTAAAGATCATCTAGTTCCAACCCCCCTGCCATGGGCAGGGACACCTCCACGTGTTTACGTGTACATAAAATTAACATTATAAAAGTGTCTCTGCTTTTGAGGTTTGGATATGCACAGGCATATTTCACAAATCTTGCACTAATATCCATTGGGCTTACATAATTCTGCTAAGCATTGGACTTAAAAGAGTAGTCATCCCTCCCATATATAGCAATTGAAAACTGACACTTTTTTACTTTTTTAGAGCCCTTGTTGCTGGTTGTTCAATTTATACAGTGCTTATGTAGGGAAAAACTAGTAAATATAATATGTAATGACTTTTTTTTCCCCCTCAGTACATCATCTATCTTCTATTTTACGTTTATGGTATCTCATTTAATTGTACTTGGTCAATACAAGGAAATACAATGGAGAGGGTTTCCAACATTAATAATTATTATGCCTGTTATTTATTTTCAGAATAATGTACTTCCAGCCATCTTGTTGAGTGTTTGAGAGAAATGACTTAACTTATCTGCTAGTGTGTACAATAAAGATAAGAAGAGAGATTGTTTACTTGGCTAAAAAGACACATTATTTAGTTTTTTTTAAATAGTTGAGAACGTGACATGTAAATTAGTGTAGAATGCATCTCCATCAGAAGGGCTTGAATGTTAGAAGAGTATCAAAAGCAAACTTAGAAATATGACCTGACTTATTATATTAAATAACAATTTTCAACCTACGCACTGATACCTCAGTGAGTAACTGTCCTGGATTATTTTTTTTTTTAATTTTGTTAAGATGTGCATTATAGAATTGTGATTTGGACCACTGTGGCAGAAATTATGCAAAGTACAGAGAGAAGATTGTATAAATCTGTAAAGATTGTTTTATTTAAATAATCAAAAAAATGAGCAAAAGAAGTCTTGATCATCCATTTACTAGATCTCTGGGAACTGAGTCCAGTTAATTGTTCAGACTCACCCAGGAAAACTATGGTAAACCTGATAACTTGATATCATTTTGTATCAGCCTGGTACCACCAGAATGCTGTCCTGTTACATATAAGTGGATTTTTTGATTGGTTTGGGAAGGTAAGAATTGTTGATTCGTTCAACAGCTACTGAAAATGTTAATCTGGTTAGTATTTCACTTTTTTTTTCTTTAGATTATTTTTGTTCTAGTCTGTTATTCCCTACTAATGGTATAGTGGTTGAAAGAGCACCGACCACTTTTCTTTGTTGTTCCCATACACTGGCATGTCAAACCTGCTGCATCCATATTTAATTATCTCTTTGGCATGCTAGCCAGCTTTAACAACAAGTTGGAAAAATACATATTGGGTCCATTGTGAGGCATGTATGTTAAAAAAAGAGTATCTATTTTCTGGAAGTGGCAATAATATTTGAAAGCCACAGAAAGGGGCAGTGATAGGTATTAATTTAATATTTCAAGAAATCTTAAACCATATCACATTAGATCATTCCTTGAATGACTCAAGGCTTCAAAGTTGTATTTTTCGCATCTAAGAGTTGAGGCTGAATACCCTGGCAAGGTATGACAGTTTTTCTAGTAACTCTTCTTTGGCAGTTAAAATAAAGGTTGGCAAAATATCTTCCACACTAATGTCATATGGCAAATAATGGACAATAGATACTCTTAGTGCTGAGGTTACTGAGAAGTTGTAACTTTTATCTTTACCTTTTGACTGCTTTGTTAATACATTTTTTTCTTGCTACTGTGAAGAGATATATTGAAAACAAGCCTGGACCTTTAACTTTCACATTGAATTTCTCTAAACCAGTACAGCCATTTATTCCAGTAGAAACTGTTAAAATAAATGTGATCAGGCTTGTATGTTACATATAAATCTATTAATCACGTACCTAACTCCAATAATATCTACCATTATAGCACAGACAAATCCTGCTCCTGATGCACATACTTGATCAGAATTTTATTGTTACTCTCACCCTTATGCTGGCAGTGAAACGCGAGAAGATGGCATGCAGTTAGCAGGACTGTGCAAGGGAAGTGCTTTTGCCTTAGAGGTAGGACAGTCCCTGTCAAGAATGAAAGCAAAAGAGGAGGGGTGAAGCTATAAAACTGCTGTATAATCAGTACCCCAGCTTGAGGGCTTCTGCATCTGAACATGAGTTAGGGCAGATTCATAGTTACTCTGACGTCCTCCAGGCCGAGGTCCCTGGTGACCTCTGCTCAGGTATTCTATCATGCGCGAGCATATAGTAATGATAAATTATAGTAAGGCTTTATACTTGAAAGGTCCCTGCAAAATTCCTGGTTGTCCCTGATGTTGCAAAAACGATAGGAGGTATATTATATGACTTTGTTAGAAAGTACGACTTGTAAAGTATGTTGGTGGCAATTTTTACTTACTCTTTTGAAACAAAAATTTGCCAAGGGCTAGACTGTTATATCTTTTCATGTCAATGCAGGTATCACTGTTGCTCAATTCTGCAAACTGTATCTACATGAACACTTCTCCCAATTGAAAAAAACAACAGGGAGTAAGCAATAACATAAAATTATTTTTAGAAAATGCATTTTTAATTACTGAACTGCTTAATTATTGGGTACTACTGAAAATATCCTATGAACCTCATCACTATGCAAATGTATTCAGTTTTGGAAACAATTAAATGATAATAAAGCATTCTTTTTTCTTTTACAACATATTACTGTAATGAAGCTGTTACCTCTCAGTGTGCATTTTAATGAGTTTTAAGTAACATTTTAATGAGCTCAACATTACCATAAACCCAAGGATTAGATAAAATTGAATTTACTGGGAAAAAAGAAGGGTTCATTAAGAGTTAATTATATAGTTTAAGAAGAAGTATAATTCATCTTATGATGTCCTGTCAACCAAGAATCTAGCAGTAGATCTATACTTATTAATAGGTGTAGAAATGCCATTATTATATTGACATAAAAACATGGTGTTTCACACTACTGCCTTGGATTTCCAATGAAAGTTTCTGTAGTGAAATCCCTGGGTCAACTTTGTTCTTATCCAGCTCATTATTACATCTGAGGAGAAAAAATACCAAGCTATGTATTACTGGTTTGTAATTCCACCTACAATTTTTATAAACATCATGGATACTGAAAGCAAAGTTTAATGGATTTACTATTGCTAGTAGGATCTGAAGGCAGGTTATGAATAAATGTCTTGCCTTTATTATTTTTAAATTAAAAAAAAATAATAAAAGAATTGGTAGAGACTGACTCTTAACTGTCAGCACTACTGACATGCCCACTCCAGCAATGATCTATTGAACGACTGCACCCTAGGCTCCTCGATGTCCAGAAATTGCAGGTAAATTCCCATACTCCCTGCACACAACAGCTCTACGTTGGCTATACTGTACATTCAGATGTACATTCAGATGTTCAGGCCCTTCACAATGTGGAGTTAAACTGCTCGTGCTCATTGAGTTCAATAACACATTGAATTTGCTGCTTTGCATCCGCCAACGTTGGCATTTTGGTTTAACCATTTGAAAAAGTATGGATGGTTGTAGCTAAGTGCCCTGAGGTGTCTAGTTAGAAAAGAACACAAAACAAATTTTAAAATCTTAAACAAATTACTAGTTGCACTGAATTAGTGTACTGCTCTCTTGTTCATATGATAGCCCTGTGACCTGTTATTTCGTTTTTTTAAAATATGCATTTTGTGAGTTTCAGTGAAACAGAGTTGATCTCCAATACCCTACTGTTGTAGGGGAAAGAGCATTCTAGCGAATATCTGTTTGAGAGAGGAAAATCATAAGCTGTGGTCAGCAATTAGACCTGCTGGAGTTTCATCACTCCTGCATGTGTCAGATCCAAAGGTGTTACATGAGACTATTAATTCTGATTCCTGAGCTTCAAAATGCAAAGATGAACCTGCAGACCTATCCTTAAAGGATGATTTCTTACAACATAAGTGAGGGTGATGGTGGCATTCAAAAAAAAAGCCTAATTGGTGCCTTGGACTGCATAGGTGCCCAAAATGAAGTGCAAGGAAGAGCTATTAAGCAGGTAATAAATTCTGAATATGACAGGAAGAAAGCATAATGCCACTGAATGTGTAGTTGTGAAGCACATAGTACTAAACTTCCATTTGTTCAGCAGCAGAAGTGTTTCCATCTCTTCTGAGTTGTTTCCAGCTGATCCATCTGTTGCTAAGTAAGAAAGGAAGCCCTGATGAACAAAATTCAATTGTAAAAATCAAAACATGTACCAACTATTGGCTGAGCATTGTTTAGTGCCCCATGTTTTCTCCTCCAGAAGCTCACCTCTTTGTATGAATGTGGCAGCACAGCCAGGCATGTGGAAGTCTTCAGAGAGAAATGGAAAATGTTCCACACCTACATCTGGAATTAGTCAGAAAAGGAAGAGCAGAGCTACAGAGGTCCTCCTCAAGGGAGAGTTTAATTCAATTTGCTTAATTGAAGCTGCACAAGAAAACTAGAAAATGTTTCCAGTTCTCCTGGTCTCAGAGAAATCCCACAGCATGCGCTGGTTATATGAGCTATTGTATTTTATATATTCCTTATTCTAAATATAGGGAAGTATAATGCAGAGTTTAACAATACATTTTCCTTGGTGGAAAAACTGGTTTAAGAAGTGCTATTCTCTCCTGGCCACTTATTCCCTCCACTTGTAATAGCTTGTCATTCTCTCAGTTGCTTACGGATCCAGGCTGTGAACTGGGTCAGTTGAGTGATCTGGGTTAAAAACCCTCCAAATATGGGATTTTTTTCTTTTTTTTTTTTTTTTTTTTTTTTTGTCTCTGTAATTGGCATGAAAGAAAATGTTTGTACTACTTGGCCTAGAATCTATCCCAGGTGAATAATGTGGCAGGCTAAAAATTCCCTCTGTCCAATCCTGTCTAGTCTAATAATCTAATCTGCCTATTTCAATATTATACTTTGTCTATCATATAGCATTTCAATACTTTATCTTGTCAGTATAGCCTCTGGTTTTCTAATGCAACTGAAGAATGGCAGTAACTATATAAATGTACAGAAATTAAATCTTTTGTGGGAGTTACAGACACAGGTACTATGTGTCTAGTTGAACTCTATTCTAAGGAGGAGTGAAATGAATGACTTAAATGTGCTGGGAGGTTCCCATTTAAAATGATACCTATTTCAATATTTAGTTATTATATGTGCCTGTGCTGGAATAGAATCTTTGTTACACTAGTAGTCTGTGTACAAAAAGCTAAGGAAGAGGAAAAACTGTAAAAATTATTTTATGTTCTAATTGTGGGATTAACAGAGGTCTTTCACTTAAGAGGGATACAAGCCCTTCAACTGAAGGGCTGCTCCAGCTTTTGAGTAATATATGTTAAAGGTTGTTTTAAAGGCACATCTCAGATTGTTTCTTCTCTACAGTCTGAGGTAAACAATTATTTGAGCTGTGTGTTTGGCAGTTTTATTTTAAAGCCTTCAGCAGATGCATAGTTACCCTGATTTTCTCTTGTACTGAACTGCCAGAGGAATATTCAGCACCAAGCGTTTAGAAGGATGTGTGGCACGTGGAGGATTTATTTTGTTCTAGTTTTATTGTACTGTTTGTTTTTCTATTATGCAAAATTTGTTGTACGTGAAATGATACTTTGGGAAAGTGGTATTAGCTTGGAAAACAGGACTGTTTCACCTTTACTGCAATTCAAAATATTATGCTATTACATTTTCAACAGTGTATCTGGGAGCTGGTGTAACCACTTAACTGAAGGTCATTTTGAGTCTCGGGCACAGCATAGTGTGACTGGAGGGTGGAGCTGGACACCCAGGTTCTGGACTCCCTCTGGGTGTTGAAGCTTCCCTTTCAAAATTGTTGCTTCGGGCTATTACGGTTGGTCTTTGCTCCTACTTCTTTAATTTTTTTCTTTCCTCTTGCACAATGTAGTGAATAATAACGAGGTCAATGTGAACTCTCATATACTTTTTCTCTTTTGAAAGTAAGTGGGAGAGTTATATTTCATATTGTATAGAAGTAATCCCTTAGACTACTTGAGGCCATCAAAACTGCAGAAGATCTCCTGCAAATTACAATATTCTTTTCTTTGTTTTGCATAAAATCACAAATCTGGGTCTTCTTTTACGTATTTAGACTGTACAAAACTACTGTTTTATCTAGCTGTTAGTGGATCATTTCCTAGTTGTTAGCATGTCGACAGAATTCAAATGACTGTCTCCTAAGAGCATTTAATACCAGGTCTACATATTGCATTTCTCCTTCATCTGTTTAGAGCTCTGGAAACTTAAATTCATTTTGCAGAATGATACAATGATAAGTGACAGATAAATTATTTTACATTGCTCAAGACAATCCCTAAAAAATGTCATCTAACATTTTTTGTCAGTTGTTAAATTTGAAAGGAGCCTTTTATGAAGAAAAAATTCAATGATGTAGCTTCAAAAAACCCTAACAGTTGAACATTGGAGGGAAAAAAATGTTACTACTGTCCACAGAGAAGGTGGAGTTTTAATGAACAATGTGTGGACTATGCATCTATGCTTTTTTTTTTAATTTATTGTAGAGGAATAAAATAATATGCAATCATAAGTTGTAGAAGAGTTTTGGGGGGTAAGGTTTTGTAAATTCTTGGAGAAGGGGTGCCAAATACGGCCGGAGCAGTGAGCACCCACACTGGTGACTTGTAGCCTTCTGCTGACCCTGTATGCACAGTTCCTCCTTCACATGACTCTTATTTTCCACTGGCTTCAAATCATAGAATGATAGAATGGTTTGGAAAGGACCTAGTTCTAATTCCCCTTACCATGGGCAGGGACACCTCCCACCAGACAAGGTTGCTCACATCCCCATCCAGCCTGGTCTTGAACACTGCCAGTGTGGAGGCATCCATAACTTCCCAGACTGGGCGTGTCTCAGTGATAGCATGTACAAACATGTTTTATGCATTTCCAGTTTCCAGTCTGAATTTGTTGGGACAAACTCTAAAAAACTTGAGAACAGTTGAGCCCTTCAGAAGGTTTACAAATAAAGAAGACAAACTAGGGTCAGATCCAGCGGGAAGTGCGGCTGCTTAGCCTGTGTGCAACATCATTCCCACTTATGGGATGGAGGATACAAGGCCAGCCAGGTCTATACAGCAGGCCTTTTTAAAACAGCACCTGGCAAGCACCCCAAAATAGCCTATTGACACGAGGACAGTTTGCAGCAGATGGCTCCCACTGGTTCTATGTACCAGCTGTGGATGCAGCTCATGTTCCATATCAGATGAGTGTGGCTGCACAGTCCGTTTGCAATGGAGTTATGAAAGCTTATCAAGAAATGTGTGTATTTCTATGTCTGCTGAAATGTCTCAGTTTCAATCCTGACTTCTGAAGGGAGCAACAAAAAAGAGTGAGAAAAAATAAAGTAAAATCATGCTCACAGAAAATAATAGATGAGTTTTAACTTATAACTAACAGATAAAACTTGATAGAGACCCAGGTTAAGCACAGAGGTTGGGGCGATGGAAGGGAGAGAATTCCTATGTTGGGCAACAGCCTATTTTGTTTGATGGTTTGCCTAATGTGGCTAAAGTATAGCAGTAATGTGGCAGTGACCCCCTGCCAAGATGGGAAAGCATCCCAGCTGTTGTGTATGTGTTGTGCATGTGTACACAAGAAGTTTATTAGAGCCTATTCACACTTCAGTGGAGCTCAGAGATTGCCGTCTGTATTATATTGGTTAAATGAAGCATGTAACATTCTGTATTTCTAGTACAAGAAATATTCATTCATTTGTATTTGTTTTCGTGATTCTCATCTGTTCTTATTCCTTTCTTTTACTGAGGGCTCATGTACATTTTAGATGTTTTTGCTGGGCTTAAACTGGAAGCCCAGGGGACTGAAGAAGCTGCAGTGGTTGTGGGAGAACCAACTTCAGTCTGGAAACACTAAAAATAAAATTGCTCAATGCTGTGTTAAACTCTAGGTAGCATTCATTAGGTTGAACACAGTGTTGCAGGTACCTAGCAGCGCTACTTTTGTACTCACAACAGTAAAACTGCATGCTATTATACTGTGCTTTCTGAGCTTGCTAATTAAATCTGTACTTTCTGGGGAATCTCTGTGCTGTGCTCGGTATGAACAGTGCAGTTTCTGTGTGCTCTTCTGAGCACATGAAAAATTCCCACCTGAATTTAGTTCATATATTCCTGACAGTAACATTTGAGGGTTTTTTGGATGCCATTGCTTTTGAAAGTTGGTTATATATTTCTAACTTCTTTAGGTTTGGGGTGTGTTTTTTCAAAATCTTGCTGCTTAGAACCTAAGAATGGCTGTACGGCAGGAGACCAAAAGTCTATCCAGTCCACTCTAGCCTTTTTCTGACAGTAGCCTACAAGGGATTCTGGAGGATTGCCTTTTTTACCAAACACAATCCTTCCTACTGCATTGCTGGGAGAGAAGCATAGTCAATGTCGTTTGAAGAGTCCTCTAGTGATTTTGGTGAAGCCAGTCCCATATTCTCGCTGCGAGGAAGACATGCTGACATACGGTGACAGTCAAAGTACACTACTTCAGTTGTGATGTGGTAGTTTTTGAAGTTGTGCTTGGCTCCACGTCTGATATTCACATTAGTTAGGAATAAATAAATTACTTGCCCATGATTTTCTGAATACGTAGTCCATTAATTGTGAAGAGCACGTAAAAGCTGACGTCAGACCTGAGTTTAAAGGATCATTAAATAACTGTTCTAGTAAACTGCTGTCTGATCCTTGTTAAATCTTAAAAATTACAACAGACCATGCATAATTTTTAAAGCTCTTTGTCTGCAGTTGTGGTACCAGTTCTTCTAGAATGTCTTTGAACTTTTAAGCAAGTAATAGCTTTTTTAGTTTCAATGAAATAAAACTCTTGGTAACATGTCCCTTGTTAGCACTAGCAATCTGTGCAGTGCGTTCATCAAGAGTGATTATGCTTCAAGAATAAGAAAAAAGAAATCTGCTCTGTATCCTAGAGAAAAATTTTCAACATATTACATTCTATAGCTTCAGATTTCTGAAATTACTTAAATGTGGTCTTCAGGATATTTGCATTCATGAAGAATACTTGGTTATGCTTATTTCTTCCCTTTGGCTTCCTTGACTGTCAAAACACAGTGATGCTTTTGAAGATTTATTGCAGATGGGCAATGAGATTGCTGACTGCAGTTAACTGCAGTATTCAGAATTCATTGGTGGAAGGAGGCGGGAGGTTAGAAAAGAGAGGCTATTGGGGCTTCATTGCAATGAAGACAGGTGATAGAACTTTGTTTTCAGTCAGGGAGCTTAAAATAAAATAGTTATATTCCAAACTAGAAAAAGTCTCCACTCTTCATGCTATCTAGTAGTCAAAAAAAATTACGGAGTTGTCAGATTGTATTCAAGTGATCACAATGAATCACAAGAAAAGAAAGCACATGATACAATTTTTCAGTAAGTATATATGAGGCTATATTGCATACACTTAATTCAGCACAAATAGCAGCCTTTAAAAAATGCGAAACAAATCAAAGCTAATGGCTGCGATAACTATGACTTGTATACCTGTGTAATTGTGTAAAAGGGAAAATAGGTCAGCAGTGCCCTTAATTGGGTTAATAGTTGAAGAAGGATTTCAAAGTCTGACTTTTGCAGTGTGTGCATAGAATCATAAAATCACAGAATGGCATGGGTTGGAAGGGACCTTAAAGATGATCTATTTCCAACCCCTCTGCCACAGGCAGGGACACCTCCTACTAGATCAGGTTGTTCAAAGCCCCATCCAGCCTGGCCGTGAACGCTTCCAGGGATGGGGCATCCATAACTTCTCTCGGCAGCCTGTTCCAGTGTCTCACCACTCTCAGAGTAACAAATTTATTCCTAATACCTAGTCTAAAACTACCCTCCTTCAGTTTAACACTGATATCCCTTGTCGTATCATTGCACTCACTGATAAAGAGTCCTTTCCCATCTTTCCTGAAGGCCCCCTTTAAGTATTGGAAGGCTGCTATAAATAAGAAAGGAAAAAAACTTGTCTTCTCACATCTGTGCAACTGAGTAGTTGAGATACACCTCAGACTGAAATTTAGAGGAGAAAAAAAAAACACCTACTTTCTCACACTGACTCCATTTGGAATCTGTCTACTTACTTGTCAGTGTTGGCTCATGCACCTGCTTCTTAACTCTATAATTCTCTGTTCATCTGGTTTAATAGATTCTGTGTTTAGAAGCAAGTCTCCACTTTAATGTTTAGAAATTAATGCTCATCATAAAGTCCAAATTCTATAGATGTCATATTGATATGTGTAAACTGTTAGAAGTTTTAGAGGATGTGTCAGAATAGAGTGTTTTTTCCACATTTTGGTCTTTTCTGAGGCCTGAGAATAAAGAGCAAGCTACCTTTAACTTGTAAGTACTGAGTAGGTTACTGAGTTACATGAGACACATGAAATTCTGAGTGAGGAAAAGGGATGAATTCAGAAAGCTGCTGAATCTGCAAGGAAGAAGATTCTCCTTGTTTCCTGATGCAGGTATCTCCCTACTCCTCTTTTCCTCACTTTGATTTCTAGGGACCCTACTAATCAAACATTGTTGAAGCTACTGGTCTCTTTGAAAATACCTAATAGCTCTGAAAATTAATCTTGTGAGTTTAGGGCCTCATTTTAAAGGTAAGTCTGAACAGTTTGACATGGTAAATGAGCTTCATTTTGTGTTCCTAGACAATATCTGTATAAGAAGATAGGTGAAGGATGAAAAAATGAACAGAAGGAAAAGAATGCATGGTTCGTTATCATCTCTTTTTTTTTTTTTTTTTTTTTAGAAAAAGATGACGTCTTTACTCAGGCAGTGCACGTGGAAAGGGAGTTCAGGGAGTCTTGCTAGGACTGTTGCCTAGGTTGTGATTATTATTTTTTTTCAATTTTCCTTACAAAATGTGGCAGAGACAGTTGCTGAAACAAAGAGGTAGGCCAGCAGCATACTCAAACAAAGTGTATTATTATTCTTCATGAGGAAGTTTGTCTGTGACCCCTTGGGTTTTTTCTGTCACCTTGTTTCAGCAGGTAGTGCTGGCTTGCTCAGGGACAATTTCAGTAGATCATATACATTAACCAAGTTCTAAAATACCCCCCTGCACCATACGCTACCTGAAGTATAATAATCCTTTAATTTTTCCCCTGTGTGACATCTGGGCAGTTATTTGACATAATAATTCATGTTGATTGTGCATATCAGTGTGTATCAGAGGAGAGAAGTGCAGTGGTGAAAAGATGAGGATTTAGGAAAATGCCCATGGGGCAGTGCCTTGGATCAGGGAAGACCTACCTGCCTCTGGCAGGTGACCAACCGGCCACCAATGTGGCAGTGTAAAATGTTTATATGAGAATAATATTATCCTGGGCTAAACACAAAACAAAATAGGAGGGGGAAGATAAACTACCAGGACTCAAGTTACAGAAGCACATTAATATTTACTCGATATCTCTTTATACCCTCTAGTCAGCATGACAGATGTAGCTGTGTTTTAAGACATTATCATTCATTGAAAAAGGCAAAAAAGATAGTCTTTCCCTCCCTCCCATCCCCGGTAATCTCAGATGTTCGCCGTGCATGCCGGGGGGAGGAGGTGGTGAGCTGCACATTGGTGGGAGAAGAATGCAATTATCCCAAAGCCTCCTGACGGGCATCCACTTCTTCCTTCCAGCTTAGCTGCTCTGACCACAGGCTGGGGGCTCGTGGGACATGGACCAGATTGAAAAAGTGGAAGCAGACAGATGGTTATTTGTAATCATCATGTAAATGTAAATCCTATAAAAATGTTTTCTTTTTGAGGGCCTGAAAGCCGTTGTAGTGGAAAGCAGGATTAAAGCATGGATATCTAGCCCAAAATAATTTTGACCCCGCCACCTTCCCTCCTACCCCATAAACATCATGGTTTTATCTCTGCACCCTTTAAACAAATTGCCGGAGCTACGGTCGAGGAAATTAATTCGGCTTCCATGTAATTCCCTGAGTTTACGAGCAAGGCCTGGATTTGGGCCTAAGCTGGCCGGTGCTGGTGAGCAGTTGCCTTGGTAGCGGGGACTTCTTTTTCGCCCTTTCTCCCTGGCTCCGGCAGGTGCGTGGCCAGCGAGGGTTTGCCTCGGCACTGCCCTTTGCGAGACAGGCCGGGCTCGCCTGCCATCATTATGCTTGCGGGTACCTGAAAATGGCTGTACAGGACTTCGCATGCCTTAAAGACCAACAAGACAGCTGGCAGACATCTATCTTGTTTGAGCAGCCTCAGCTTGTTCGAGCTACAAAGAGACCGATCAAACTTTAATTGACTTTTGTCCGCAGCACCGTTGTAGGCTGTGTGTATGATTTAGCTGTCCTTTCCAGATTCCCGGTCCCCTGATGCCTTTCCAGACAGTGAGTTGTAGCCATCCAGAAGCTTTTGCTCTTCTGAGGCTTTGCCTCTCAAACGTGAGGATGTTTGTGCTGTCCTCAGGCTGTCAGAGGGGAGCAGCTCCATCTGGGGCAAGTGGGGCAGGACAGGATGCTGGCCATCTTTCTTTTTGGCATCCCGTGTCAAATGTAGGATAATCACAGAATCACAGAATCACAGAATTGTGGTGGTTGGAAGGGACCTCAGAGATCATCGAGTCCAACCACAAA
>JAOTQQ010000001.1:101351049-101594620 GCA_026546715.1 Gallinago undulata | reverse complement strand
CTTAAATACCTCCAGGGATGGTGACTCCACCACCTCCCTGGGCAGCCCATTCCAATGCCTGATAACCCTTTCAGTAACCCTTTCAGTAAATACCCATACAAGCACAAAGGGAGCTGCATAACCTATGTTAAAATCAGAATAAAGGGAAATAAGAACACGGCATGAGTTGCCTGATGGCAACATTTTGCCGCTTGTGTTGAATTTCTAAATCGTTAGTATTTGTTCCCTGCCAAGAGGGCTCTGAGGAGGGCTGGCTCCTCAAGTGAACAAAAGCTTCTTCCAGTGTGTGAAGAGAGCGATCCGCTCAGGCACACTGATAGCTATTTGGAAGTATCCAGCAATTCTGGATAATTGGCTGAGGAATATTCTGCAGCTCTCAACCATTTTTCTTGTTTTCACAGATTATTGCACCATTAGATACGGTGAATATACTAAGCTGTGCTGCAACTTTTCCACTTACTGTGCTAATAAGTGTGAACTCAACTTCCAGTTGATGCTCCTTTCTTTTGTGGTTTTCTGTGCTGCTGGAGTTGGACAGCCGAGCTCGCCAGCTCGTGCTCGGATCTCCTTTGCAGGCGCCCTTCCTCCTCCCTGCTCCTTCTCTTGGTGTGACATTTGGATGTGCTTGGATGGCTGTGCTGATCAGATTAACATCTGTGCTTTATATTGTTGTTATATTGCATTAAAGCCACCAAATCACAGGAACGGCAGCCCATGCCCTCTGCTCTTTACCTTGTTTTTCTCTGTACTTTTATTCTTTCTCTTTTCCTTCCTTTACCTGGCTTTTTGTTTTCACTCTCCTTAGACTTAGTGTTCCCCCTCTTCCTCTCTGAGTTGTTTTCTCTCTAAAGAGAGAAATTTGTATTCCACACATTTTTTCTCTTATCTTCGTGTTTCTGTTCCCTCTTTATTTTTTTCCCTATTTCATTTTTCTCTCACCATTTTTTGTTTTCCTCCAAAACATAGAAAGCTTCAGATGGAAATGGAGAGATGTATCTATTCAAGATTCGCATATGTGTTGAGGTACAGAGCAAGATTAACTAAGCCCTGTAGCATCAATTTTGTCTTCCATTCAAGCCAGATTTGCAGTAAGGCTTGGGTAAAGGAATGTGATAAAATCAAATCACCTCTTAGCCTCACATTCTGTGACTGATTGGAACCTTACACAGTTGCTGGGATGATTCAGAGAAAGTTAATGTAATTTGCTGTATATCACCCCGAGAAACTATATATGTCAGCTTCATATAGCAGTGTGAAACATTAAAGGAAAACACTTTCCTTGATATTGTTGCTAGGAGTCAGGAGTATAAAGTCATTTTGTTGTGGGATCTACTGATTTTCTGGGGATTTTCCACTAAAGTTCTCTAATTGTAAAAAGAATCAAGCCAATAAAAATCAATATTTATTTTGTGTGGAGTAATAATGGAAGAAGTTGACATTTATCCATTTGCCAGTTCTATGAAGAGGGCATAGCATTGCTTAGAAGTTTCGGGTTTTTTCTGTGTGTCATAGTGATCACAGACACATATTAAGATGCTTCCTAAAATAGGCGACTTTGTAAGACTTTTTTCTGGTTTTTACTCTGATATCGCTGTGATATTAGCTTTCTTGGCTTTGCAAAATGTTGTAGTGCCAAATAGTAAGCAACCCATGATCTTCAGGGCCCTGTTTCTGTGTTGTGCATTGCATAAGTTATTTCTTCCATTTGATCTTGAAACTCTATAAATTCCCTTTCTGATTATTTGATTATTGTGAATCAAAAGTATATGAGTAATTTGTATTAATCAGAAATATTTTGAGGTTGAGTCTTTTGTTATCTGTTGGAAAAAATCAATTGGGTGTGTCACCTAGGAAGACTATGGATTCTTGCCAGAGCTTCATTCTTTGCCCACTACATCCTGTCACTTTTATTTTATGCTTTAAGAGCAAGACCTAAATAATCACTCTTTTTTTGTGTTAGAAAAGGAATTAACTTCCAATTAATTCCCTCCTTCCTCTGGGATCTACCTGTCTATCCCAAAATGGGGAACATGAAAAGTTACCTCATGTGTTTTTGAGTGCCACATATGTACAGCCCGCTCACCTCAGCCCATTCAGAGACCAATTCTTGTATGTGTTAATCATATTTTCTTCTGGTTAATGCAGAAGAGAAAAATACTCAGTTCCAAATGTTAAAATGGGGCACATTTTATTAACATTGAAAGCAGTAAATTATCTCTGCTTATGAAATGAGACTGAGCAATTTGTGCTGAACTCTTCCTGACTTGCCCCTTCACTAGGATACAGTGTTTTCTAATTTCTCAGAGGGCCCTGGTTCCATTAAGGGCGAGAACTGTTTTAAAGCTGTAATGAAAGCCATACGTAGCTGAAATTCAAGGAGGGGAAATGCCCTAAATTCTATTTCAGTAGCTCATCTAGAGCTATTTTCAGTTTTATGTTTATAAGAATGTCAATTAACCTAGAGACTAGGACTCACATGGAAGAATAACGATGACGTGGATATCACTTTAACACACTGAAGCCAGCTAGTTGGACCTAATCCTTCTTTATAGAAGCTTGATTTACATAAGAAGCTGGCCTGTGTTGCCTAATTTAGTCCTCAAACAGCTTGGAGATTTAAATGCTCTTTCCTTTCAATGTCGTAGGACAGCACTGGTCAAAGGTGCAGAAATATTAAAACTAAAAAAATAAAAGGAAAACATAAATATGCTGGAAGCACGCTACCATCAGCTTGATTTCTCTGACATCTTTCAGAACTGGTGATCACTTTGGCATGCATATGGTGATAACAATAACAGTAGTAATAGCAATACCCTTAATCAAGGTGTAACTGCAATTTGGTATCGTGTCACCTCTTTACCTAGCTTATGCTGAAGTTGGAGGTCCAGGCAAGCCAGATATTTAGGATGTTGTTTTCTGTTGTGAAAAGAACTCAACATCAGACCTGTGATGCTACTTTTGCAAGGATGGGAAGTGACCCTGTCGAGGTTAAAAAGAGTGATGGGTGCTACAGGTCTTTCTAATTTAAATTAGAAAGAGTTAGAGCAGTGAATTAGAGCAGTGTTCTTATCTGGAGAAAAACCAAGGAATAAAACCCCATGTATGTGAAACCTGCCTCCATTGGGCAAAGGGTCACACCTCACCAACTTCTTTTATGAAATCTTTTTATAGTAAATATAAGATGCAAAGTCCTTACCTAATAATGGTTGATTTTTTTTAATATTATATGTATCTGCATGTATTCTACCCCTACCCTCCAGCCCCCCTTACGGTGTCATCACTTCTAGTAATTTTTTTTCTTCTTTTCCTCATTTATTGCATTAGTGCTGCGGGATGACTTCCGCCAAAACCCTACAGATGTTGTGGTAGCAGCTGGAGAGCCTGCCATATTGGAATGCCAGCCACCTCGTGGACACCCTGAGCCTACCATCTTCTGGAAGAAAGATAAAGTCCGTATTGATGACAGGGAAGAGCGGATCAGTGTGAGTACAACTCCAGTGGTTGTCTACAGACACAGGGCCTGCATTGAAGCCCCACAGCTGAGTGTAGCAGAACTGTACAGCTTTTTAGCCTTTCGCGTAGAGATTTGTCATTACTCTTGACAGTTTACTTCTCTGAACTTTCCCAAATGAGGAGGGGGGGAGCTTATTTGTTCCTTCTGGTTTGGGTCTCAAACTTCTTGAGGCTTTGTTTGTATAACCAATGCAATGGAAGTCCATTAGAGCTGTAGATTTGGTCATGTCAGATGTTCTGTTAGATGGGGGACTCAGTGGATGTCTTTCATCAATTTGGCCTTACCTTTTCTAGATCTTGGTTCAGTGAAATGAGACTCTCAGACCTTATGTCAGACAGGTGTTTTAAAGATATAACCAGTCATACCTATGAGGTACACAAATGCCACATGGGAAAACCCCAACATCTTAGGATGATATTGGTAATGTTGTACTTAGTGTAGTAATTGGGATGTGTATTCTAAATGAAGGCTGAAGTTATACTCCAAAGAATAATTGTTCCTAAATAGAAATACATATTGAGTAAATTAATAACACAGGATGAATTCTGTGACAGTTCATTCCATGTACTGGATGAA
This sequence comes from Gallinago undulata, assembly GCA_026546715.1. Lineage (NCBI taxonomy): Eukaryota > Metazoa > Chordata > Aves > Charadriiformes > Scolopacidae > Gallinago > Gallinago undulata. The sequence goes on along the minus strand of JAOTQQ010000001.1, from coordinate 101,590,530 downwards.
AAAGGATCCAGCAGAAATACCTACCTTATCATGTAATTAAAAATTATACCACGGGATGTGCAAGCAAATGGGATGAATTAAGGGTGCAGGGGTACATTTAATTCCAAATTTTTAAGTGCTTAGCTTTTCACTCTTAATATTTCTTCAGTGAAGTTTTATGTTGCATGTAATTATATGTAACTCATTCAGTTCTGGCCTTATTCAATATGGAACTACTCTGAGGATGCTTGTTTGTTGCTTTGGATGCCCAAGCAAGTATTTCAAGCTAAACAATCTAAGTAGTTGCTATTTGTGGGCCAGGCTGTCTCTGCTTCTACAGTAGAGGAAGGAAGAGTGTCAGGGAACTGGTTATCATTCTCTGACTCAAATTTCTTTGGCTGTATTCCTAGGTTATTCTGAAGCACCCCATTGTCTGACTTTTAACACTGTCTGTGACTTCACAAGCTGCAATTTTTTTACTTTATTTCTTTCAGCTACCCTGCTCTATAAGCACTCTATAAGCACCCTTTGTAGCCAGGAAAATGTTTTCTTATAAGAGTCAGATGAATTCTCAGTTTGGACTAAATTTAGTCTGTTTGCATCAAGGAAAAGACAAAACCTCTCTTAATCAGTGAACAAGAAAACTGTTCAGACACAGAAAAATAAAATGAACTAAACAAAGCTAAGTAAAATTGCCTTTTTCTTGAGAGACATGTCAAGAGTGTGTTACATATCGCAATGCAGGAAATGCAAGCACTCTGCATTGCTAAGAAGGCAGCAAGAAATGTAGTCTTTGAAATGTAAAGCATCTAAAGAAAACCAAAGAAAAAACCTGAAATGCATTTAAAATCAGTCAGTAGGGTAAAATATGTTGTACAACAGCTTAAAGGTATTTAAGTATATAGGATGATAATTTTAAAGCTGTACATATATTTACAAACTGAACTTTTATATGCCTTAGTTGTGGACCTTGCTGCCGGAGAAGGTAGCTTTTGTTCTGATATCTTTTGTTTATCTGAAGTTAAAAATATATTCCTTGTTTTGAAACAGATACGTGGTGGGAAGCTGATGATCTCCAACACAAGAAAAAGTGATGCTGGCATGTACACTTGTGTTGGAACAAACATGGTGGGGGAGCGAGACAGCGATCCGGCAGAGCTCACTGTCTTTGGTAAGCTACTCAAGCTTTTGTTTCCTTTTCATTGCAAATGTCATAAACTGAATTGACCTCGGTGACTCATCAAAACATGAGACAAAACAAGGTTAACAAAACACAATGATACTGTTTAAGCTGCATTTCACAGTTTCTGGAGAAGACCAGGTTACGAAGCCTTCCATTTATAATTATGGAGCCATGATGGCTCAACATTTTCCTTCTAAGTGCATAGTTTCAATCTAATTGGAGGTCCTTAGTGATATGCATACACTCAGAGACAATAATACAGGACATAATGCTCTCTCTCACAAAATTGCCAAATGTAATTAAGCTACTTCTAATACAGTTGACAATGCCTGCCTAACAGAGATTTGGACCAGCATTGCCTATTTAAATAATTCCTTGTTCCTGGGGGTTGTGAAATTCCTGTGGGGTTGTAGGAGAGCACAAAAGAACTCAATTGATCAGTAAAAAGTCATTGGAGAAAATTATGAGATCAGCTTTTTGAATATATGGAGATAGTTTTGTCATTTGTTTTTTAAAGTGCATGAAACAGCTTTTTATCCTGTAAGTTAGGGCATCATTTAGGTTTTTGGTGCCGCTGAATGAATCAAAAATTAATAGGTTTCCTGTGTGAAAGAGCTTCCAGACCTCATGGGAAAAACAAGTACTTGTTGGGATCATTTGCCCTACGGTTAGGGTCTAGAGAAAAATAGACTAATACTGAACCTGGAGCTGGATCCATCCTGCTAACAACTAGGTAAGAAGGAAAGCAGCAAAATCCTACTGTGGTACATCTTGCAGTCATGACATTTCTACTTACAATTAGATGTGGTTTTGTAGGAGTTAGTCAAGAGGTCTTGAGTAAACAAAAGAAAATCAATAAAGAATAAAACCCTCACTGCTAAAGAAAACACACACATACATAGAAAAAAGAAAGAGTGTTATGGTTTCCTCCTGCTATGCCTCTTTGATATTCTTGATATGATACCAAAATTCCAAACAAGACTGCAGTAAGACTTTTCATAGACATTTGAAGGTCCTTTCTGAAGCAGATGCTCCTAAATTTTTCTCCTTCTGCCTAGTATAGTGCACTGGAAAGCCCAGTCACAGATATTGCCGTCTGTGTTTGCATGTATGTGCAACTCAACATTTGCTTGCCCACTTTAAAAAAATATATTATGGGATTCACAAAAGGAATAGAGAAGTTTCTGCTATACAAAATCTGTGAGTAACAGAGAATTTGCTGCTTTCCAACATTACAACACTGTAAAGGCTTCTGCTTCACTTACTTGGTTGTGGACTCATGGAAGCATATGACTTAAAGACAAAACTAATATACTTTGCAAAAAAACACAGAAAGAATATCTGTCAAATTTTTTTGTCCTTTGCAGCCAATCTATTGAAGTCATGTCTATACAGATGTAAAAGAGACGTGACATATCTTCTTCATCAGTTTAAGTACTGATAATCTCTGGTAATACTCCCTGTGGATAGCAAGCAGATTGCAGTCCTACACTACAAAGCCTTAAGAAATCCTTAAGAAAATAATCTGTTAAAAAGCATTGAACTAGGAATAAAAACTGAAATGTGCATGTAATTTTATATCCTGCAGAGCTACCAAAAGTATTAGGTTTGTCTTGATAGCCAATTACAATATTCTGATTTTTTTTTTTACAGGATTTATTCAGAATAATCAACTTGTAAAATACAATCTAAGCCTATTTTGTGAATACTGAAAAAATCAGCAATAAACTAAATTAGACATTTTAGTACTTCATAATTGTGTTAGACTACCTAAAGAAAATTTTATTTAAATTTCGTTTCCTATCTGGGTATCTTCCTAACTGAAATTCCCCTTCTATCTAGGCGTTCCTTTCCTATCTTCCCTTTTTCTGTATAAGAACACCATGTGGGAAGCAGATGCTCAGGTTATGTTCTGCTGTTTGACAAAACAATTCAACTATCATATATCCATTCTCTGGATACCTCCTGGCCCTGAAGCTGTTGGTGTATTGACTGTATAGACATGTTCAGGTTAGTCCTGGTCCTCTCTGTGCAAAGGAAGGTGGCTTGGCTTTGCCTTCCACCAGCAGAACAATTGTATTCCATTCATAGACTTCAGGCAGCAGCGTGTGTGTGGGTGAGTGCGTGCATCAGCGCACTGGAGAACATTATCCATGATATTTCCAGGAAGCAATGTATCTACTGGACAGTCCAATCAGTCTAAGCATACACAATAAATCCAATAAATCCAGCAATTCTGGGAAATGTCAGATTAGCTGTGCATGTTCAGATAGACTTTACAGAACACAGGCAGAACCACGGGTCATCTGTTAAGTCCAGAGCCTTCCTCTAATAGGACTTACAGGTTTGAGGAACATGGGAATAGTGCAAACATCGAGGGAAAATATGCTAAAAATATCGTAATACTTATATATTATTCCTGTGTCCAACTTTAACTGTTTGGAACACATTTGAAAACAGGCTTTATAATTAAAATTAAGATATCTTAGCTAAGAGACTTGGAGAATTTAATAAAGTGCCTGGCAAGCCTACAGCTGGTGCTGATTCTGGAGAGGAATGTGTATTAATTAGCTGATTATTAAAGTCTCTATTCCTTTTCCAAATAACAAACCCCCAAATCCTTTCCATAGCATGAAGGGGGCCTTAGTAAACATACTACTCTGTAGGAAAAGGAACTGTTTCGTACTAGTTCCCCAACCTTTCCAGGAATGAGCCACTTGTTACTTTTGGCTTTGCAAGTTTTTCTGTAATACCTGAAGTTAATTTCTGCATGTGACTTGTGACAGATCTCTGGCTCCCTGTACAGTAAATTTAGCTTGAGGCATTGCCTCTGGAAAAATGGAGTCAGTGTGGTGGTAACTGGTGGCCTGAGGGGAACAGCATGGAAACCTACCTTAAAAGATTACAAGTTTCCTGAGTTTTAAAATAATAATAATAAAATGGACAATAAGAACCTTGGAAAGGAGGAGAAAATGAAAGTTTCCCATATGCAGAATGTATCCACTTGGCTGGGTACTCATTCAGTAATCTTTACTGAGAGATAGTTGTGGATAGAGCATGCTAAATTTTGCCTTTATGAGGCTCCAAAGTGTAATCATGGAGTAAAGCAAGAAAGCAGGGTCTGTCACAGACTCTAAGTTGGCCTTTACAGGAAATTAATAACTAATCCATCAGTCCTAACTTTCACAAAAAGAGGCAGCATGGTACTTTATTATTACGCGGTACTTTATTATGGATGCACTATTCTAAAGGCCAAATTCAGAAGTATAAGTGATACAAATTAGACTTGTTTGCTTGTGTTGGGGCTCAAAGCCTTTGGCATAACATTCCTAAAGCAAGATGCAAAACATAAACAGTTTAATTCCAATTTGTGAATGCATAATATGGAGCTATAAATTAAATAAAGTAAGAATTACTGTTTAAGTTAACCTTTTATTATTTTGTCATACTACTGCACTGTTCTCAGATAACTTTTCAAGTTGTTTTAACTGTTTCAGACTCCTTTTTGTTCCTTTGGACTTAAAATGGTATGTTTGAAGAATGTACAAAGGTATATCTTGTATATTGATTCTGAAGCTGGGTAAAATCAATGAAAGCCTTAATATATCAACTTCAAGAGGCTGGCATCAAGCAGTGGAAAAAGTCATATTTAGAAGAGCCTCAAAAGAATATAAAGCATAACTTAGAAGAGCACAAAAATGCTTTAAAAGATATGTCAATTCAGACATATTAAAGATTGTTTTGGGTTAATCTTTGATTTTAGATTTAGTACCTGAACCTTTTTTCAGCTAATAAGGTCCTGTGGGATGAAGAGGTATTTCTGTCTGATGCTTGAAGAAGTATTTGTGTTTGATGTTCTCTAGACATTGTCAGGCTGAAAGAGATACCATAGTTCCAGAAAGAGTATACTATGATGACATGATATTACAGGAAAAAAAAATCCAAAAACCCCTTAATGAAGACATTGTGCCCCATTTTACTTTCCTGAGCTCTCACTATGTGAAAGGCTTTAGCAGAGAGTCTTGTCCCACCGAATACTGGAAATTAGAAGCTTTCCCAGCCACGTAGAAAATCCAGCAAAACTGGGTACATATTCACAGTTTAAGACAGAAAAATTGGCAGTATGTATTTGATCTTCAGAGTAAAGCTTCTCCTATTTTTCTTCAAATCCTTCTATTTCCTACTTGCAGTGTACTTGTGGCAGTTTGCATAAAGCCATTTTGGCTTTGCAATAATTGTTATCCACAGATACTGGCAAGTTGTAATAGGATAATGATGTTGCTGTGAAAAAAAGGGTCTGATTTTTCTCGGACCTAATGCTCAGTAAAACCTGAAATTAATAGGGTTATAGATGCACACAAAATGAGAAAAATGCGAACAAATCAAAAAATATTTCTACTTGATTTGCATGTGCCTCTTAACACTGCTCTGTGCCTTTATGCAAGCTCATCACATCTTGGGTATTATTTAGAGAGTAGAAACTTGCAATGTCTACACAAGTGTTTATTTCTCAAACACAAAATGGAAAACTGACTAAAAAGTGAGAGAAGAAAAATGTCTTTACGTATAAACCCATCTGCTTTTGTAATTGTGTTTTCATTTATTTGGAAAACATAGGTGAATTTAGTGTGAACCTAATATCTTGTCTTCTTCCACAGCTTCATTTTTGGCAGAGCACTTTACTTTATCCAGACCATGTTGCAGTTAATGAAATATCTACAGTATTGACAGCATTCTGAAGTGAAACTTACTTCCAACTATGTAATGTTTCTTTTTTTCCTTTACATCAGGACAGTACAGTAAAGAAAGCTTTTATTTTTAAACTATTTGCTCTTAGATCCCTCCCCAAAGCCTTTTAATTTGTGTTTTAATATTTCTTTCTAGAACATGAGAACATTTTTAAAAAATAATGCCTTCTCTCCAGCAAAGATAGAGAAAACAGTTCTAAATCAGATTGAGCCTCTACATTATGGGGACCATCAAATCCTTCACTCTAGCAGTTGCCACAGCAGAGAAAATACATTAAGGTAGTTAGGATCATTTTAATTAGATTGAGGTCCCATATATGGCTGTCTAACTTTTTGAGAACAGAGAAAGGGCAGTAATACATCTGAAGGTCATCTGAGTCTCTCTAACAAACTGTGATACTCAGACTGATTGTTAAATAGAGGGAAAATTGAGTTCTCAGGTTAACTTGTGTCAGCACCCAAAGCAAGGAAAGGATTTTCCTATGTTTCTGGTTAGGATCAGTCCTGTAGGTTTTCTTGCAGAATGTATCTCAAGCACCACAACAGATTGTAGGTGTGTGTCCAGATTGCATTAACAATCCCTTTTTATAACTGCAAGCAAAGTTTATTCTGAAGTTATAAAGGTCACCCTAGGAATAGCACGACTGGTTGACATGACATATAACCATGACCTATTTTATAGTTCTCTTCAAAGATTTTTAATATTCATCAGAGAACATCTGGGAAGTGGGTACTTTATTTACTCAGCGAAAGCTTATAAAATAGCTATATTAAAATTTTTATATGTATCTATGATTTTAATTTATTACCCTTTCTTGTTGTTTCTCAAATATATTGTGTTCTTAATGCTGTTGACAGAGTAACAATGTTTAATTATACCACAAGGCTTTATTTATGGGCAATCCATATCAAAATTAAATAATAAAAAAGTTGTTTCTCAGGTTTAGCTCTAAAACTAAATTTGACCTGGCTATGTGAAGAAACCTTCTTCATTTAGCATGCTTGGGCAAGCAGTGCTCCGACTCCTGAGAGATTAACATTGTAAGTAAGTTATACAGGTGACTCAAATCCAGTTAATCTCACATAAAGAATGTTAATTGCATTGGCAATGGCATTCACTCTGATTACTTTATAGCTGTGTAATTAGCTATTGGACATATTCAAGGGGTTGTCTGAGTAATACAAATACTGGAAACAACATGAGAGATATCTTGTCCTTTCCTGATTCACACTGTGCAAAATGCAGAGATGATGGAAAAACTGAAATAGCCATTATTGGTATTTGCATGCTCTTACTAACTGGGATCTGTACTTATATAGTTATTTATTTTCTAGCAAATTCTTAATTATTTTGGAAAATACACAGTTTGAAAAGCTGATCTGAAACAAACTGCCTTGATGTGGAATCAAGTGATTCACTTAATGACCTTTGGACCATTTACTGTGTCATCAGATGGGTTGTCCTCAAATGTAATAGGAATTTATTTTCTCATCTCCTTATAGAAGCATTTACAGCCACAAGTAGCAATTTCCTAAATATGCATACATTAGTTTCTTAGCTGTTTACAGACAGCTTTTATAAACATGGTCTAAAATAATTTTTGATTGCAGACCAAGCCAACATAGAGGCACACGCAGAATTATTTAAATTCAGTGTGTATGAACCAGGGTCTCTAAATCACCTATGAGGATTCTAATCTGGATCTATTTTTTTTTTTGATTTAGGATCATCTCTTGAAAAACAAATACCAAAATGAAGAGTGTATTGTCTATGAGCTCAGAGCAGAGGTTGGTCTGAGCTCTTCTTAGGAGAGAAATTGTGAATAAGATAGTGTTGCAAACTTACAGAAAGTTTCATTAAGATATTCCCTTCTAGATCCACATTATTACAGGCAGGTCAAGTGCATTGCTTGCATTAAGGTTAACAACTAATACTTTTGTCCAGTTTTAATAAGTTTGTCAAACTAAAAGGTTTTATCCAAAATTTTCCATGCCTAATTGGAAAATTGAGTCTGTGGGGGTTTTTTAATTACCAAAATAATTAATTCTTCTCCAAGAATGTTCAAGTTCCTGCAGTTCGGAGGTGACAGGGTAATTGGAAGGAAATGGGGAAAGATTTGAAGGAGAGGAATGAAGGAAACTTTTTGTCCTGAGAAATGCAGATCCCCTCATATTGAATAATGGGGGCCTTAAATTTGATGGGAAAAAGCTACACTCTGCCAGATGTGTAATTTCTTGCCCGTCCAAAAAAATTTCACTAAATTTAGCAAATTACAGACCTCTCAAAAAAAAAATAAAATCATCAATTTATACGCAAGAGACACCAGGTAGAATGTAGGTCTGGGATGATGCTTGGTTACTTCAACTGATTTTTCTTGTGTTAATATTGTGAACGGGCTCTATCTGGGTGGCACAGAGAAAGGAAGCTCCAGTTCAAGTGTAGTTCAAACACACAGCAGAGAAGAGTCAGTTTGCCATGAGGTACGAAGAAGTAAGAGCCATGGATAGTTGGAAAGGAGACTGGACTTATGAACTTGCTGAGTTCCAGCTGTGAAAAGCAATATTCTGAGCTAGGAGGAGACAAATTGACTAAGGAAGTGGTCGACAGCTGGAAAGAGCTGGCACAGCCAGTGGCTGAAACGGAGAAGGACTTGAGGCGCTGTCACAGGCTGGCAAACACACATAAGTGAGGGTAGGAGCAAACCTAGCTGGAGTCTGGGAAAGGTCAGGAAACTACATACAGAGGGAAGAAAAAATCTGATGAAACACACTCAGAACAAGGAGCTATAGTGAAGGTTATATATGACTTTTACACAGACTTGTAACAGGGAATAAAGACTGAGATTTCAAGGTGCAGAGAGAGACTAGAACTGAATTTACTTGCCTAAACAGTGCTGGAATCTGCAGGTCCCTGGCAGGATTAGGAATGGAACAAAAACCATAGCTTGGGAGAAGCGGGGAGAAGAATCTCTGCCTTTTAGACATGTTTTTATCTCTAGCATCTGGAAAAGTGCTATAGATTCTTGAGCATGTCTATTCTTCTGCTGGCAAAATACGTTTTTCCTAGCCATTAGGTCCCCCTGCTATTAACATGGAATTCCTATGTGGTGCTGTCACTCATTTACATAATTGTTAACAGGTGGTTTTGTGTTACTTATTTTCTTCTTAATATTCCAATTTGTAAAAGTGGTGAACGTTTTATCAGCTGCAAGTGAATTCAATGAAAGTTGAGCTTTGAACACACAAAATTAATGCTAAATTCTCAAAAATTATGCCAGTTTTGTGTCTCAGGTTGAGCATCAATATTTAGCAGAAATTTTTTACCTTGCTTTCTTAGATCTCCTTTGCACCTCAGAGAGAAGCTATGAAAATAAGTGAATTGTTTATGAAGCATTAAGATAGGTGTAATGGAGGTCATGAGGAAATTAATAATTCTACCTTTGAAGTGAAGTTTGAGCACTATGACAGGAGGCCACCCACTAAATGCTACAACTGAAGTGAAATATTAAAAACCTGCTCATTAAATGAATACCAACAATCTGGAGATGTTTGGGGGAAAAATAGTATGTGATCATATAATTGCAACCAGTCTCATAAGGCATAAACAGAAAGGAACTGATTAAAGAGCACACAGCCAGCCTTAGTTCTGGCACTGAGGTGCTGCATGCTTGATTTTGCAACCTTATTAATGTTCTTTTTTTAAAAAAAAAAATTCTTATTATTTGGATATAATAAACATGGAAAGCCCCCATAAACTCAGCTCTGTAGTTATCAAGACAAACTACCTGAGTCAGAATCTGATATTGCTTACTTCTTTGTCAATTCTGAATAATTTCTTAAGTGACATCATACCCTTCAGCTTTCTGAGAATTAAATGTGAAATGTAGTGTGTGACCAGTTTTAGATATCTTTCCACTCAAGACAGGAAATTATTAGAAATACTGCTTCATATAAACCCAGTCTTATAATGGTTTGGCTCTAGCATAAATAATTTATGAAAATAAAAGTGTGGTATGGCTAGGAGAGGACAGAACAAAATTTATGCAATCCAAAGGCAACTTAGAAACTAACCCCAGTGACATCCTTTCAAATGAAATTACCGGTACTTTGAGTTTGTACCACTATAACTGAGATCAGATTGTGGCTCTGCATCTGGATTTTAAGCAGGCCTGTGCAACATTATGATGATTAATAATATTTGTAGCCGTGCAGGCTAACATAACAAGGATAAACAGAACTTATTATTCAGACCTTAATTTAGTTTTCCATGGTGAAGTTAGCAATGGGGATCAGGGAAGCTCTGACCTCTGTACAATAGTCCACAATTGTCTGAGATGCATAACACGGAGTTTACATTTTCCTTCAAAGCATCAAGATATTGATTATTGCTAAAGGCAGGTTGTCTCCATTGGCAGCTCATATATCGCTAGAGCAGGCAGGAACTTTTAGATCGCACTCAGTGTATGCAGAGGTGCAGAGCCAAAACATTCACAATTCACACTGTCCTGGAGACCTCTCTAGTGATGTGGCAGCTGGGCAGTCAGTTCTGTGGGCAGCACAAGGTTCCTTCTGGTGGCACTCAGTTCTTGCATGGGGGCCGGACGTGACAGCCCCTGCCTTTCCTGCCTGGCAGTCGTCTTCCAAGCTCTTTGTGCACATCATCAGTTCCACTTGTCTGAATTTGTGGAGCTCAGCCTCCTTTCTTCCTTCTGTGAATCAGTAAACAAAAAGATGCTGAAAAGTCAAAAAGTGTTCATTTCAACCCTCTGACTCACTAAGGAATTTTAATGTCTCTTTCAAGAACGGCCCACGTTTCTCAGGCGACCGATTAACCAAGTGGTGCTGGAGGAGGAGGCGGTGGATTTCCGGTGCCAGGTGCAGGGGGATCCCACACCCACGGTCCGGTGGAAGAAAGATGATGCAGACTTACCAAGAGGAAGGTGAGAGCGACATTCATGTTCTGCATAGTTTCAAATCTCAATTGTTGATTAATATTGGAATCACTCCTTACTACTTATAGTTTGTTATTTGATGTTATGGCCAACATTTATTTCCTGTATTGCTGGTCTTTGGCACTACAAAACCTGTTTCCGAGCCAGCTGAGTATGGAAACCCCAGTCTGCATTGAATTGTCCAGGTAATAGATTCCTGTGGAAGGAGGGAAAGTGATGCGTAGGTATTGTGAGCGCATGGGTATTCATTGAATTTGCTGGAGAAAGTGAAGATGGTTTAGGAATGTGCTAGTGATAGTAGCCTTCATAATAATGTGTTGATACCAAAAGGGAGAAAACTTGGCTGGAGAGTGGCAGAGCTGCTCCATTGCGGGACTGGATGAATTAGAAGCAGAGCCCTGTGGTTGGATGTCCTGGCTCCTTGGCTCATGTCTGTTAAGTCTCAGAGAGAAACCTTCCTCTTGAGTAAATGTCCTGGGTTGAGAGACACAGGACTAACTTTTCTTCTAATACTGGGAAAAATTGCACGTCTAGAAGACTCTAGTGTCTGAATTTGTGAAAATATTTACTCTATAGCCAGTCAGGCTCTGTGGGATTCAAGGTCTTAATATTTTCGAGCCTTGCCAGGTGCAAGGACAAGGAGGAGCAAGGCCTGGGCATTTGAACCAGGCTGGCCAAAAGGATTATTTCATACCATGAACGTCACATTCAATATAAATTAGGAAAGTCTACTGCATAGCTCTCTCTCCCTTGATGAAGACGGGTCCAGACAACTCCTTTTCCTGGTGCCGGACCCCTGAGGCCTTCCCTTCCTCCTGAAGCCATTGCACTCCCAGTGTTCAACATTTCCTGTCCCTGCTGGGAGTGCACAGCTTCCTGCTGAGAGAATTGGCTGAGTATAATTTCTGTATCTTATATCAGTATCAGGATTAATAGTGGTTCTTTAGTATTATTGTTAATTATTTAGTTTTAGTCTATTAAATCTATTTATATTTCAACCCTTGTGTTTCTTTCTGTTCCCTGATTCCCCTTTCTGGATGGGTAGGGGTCATCGGGTGATAGAATAATTGTCTAAATGACAATATATTGTTATGGGTTTTCTCAAACCATAACAGTAAACAAAAAACCAAGCTAGCAGAAGTGAAAAACAAAGTTGAAATCTGGAATAAGCCCCTTGTGTTCAGGAAAGATTTTTTCAGTTTGGAACAAATGTGGAGAAAATACCAGAGTGAGCAGGGGATGGGAGTCTGTCCTATAAAAGGACATTAAATTAACTTGGCTCATTTCAGCTAACAAAACAAGAACTTGGTCCTCACTTTATGGAACTCTTTCTAGTTTTGATGTTGAATCATTATTAGATTTTAAAATCTCAACACAGAAAGAGTTCCGGGAACAAAAATGAGAACCCAGGTCTCCATAACCCAACCAATTCTTCTGGCCCTGTGAGTCCTGATTAATTTTTGCACAGTGCTTTCAATAAGACATGAATAGCACCACACTTTTTTTTCCCCACGGTTTCCCAGAACAGTTGATTGTTGTTTTCCATCACTGTTGGTTATTCATGGGATGTTGCTGATGGAATTTGAAGAAAGAGGAAAAAAACCAAACCAATCTAAATCTTCTGTTCTTCAAACAAAAATTTTAAACACTGGACTTATGTAGGCAGGCTGCCAGTGTTATTTCTGCTTCTCCAATCATGATCTTAAAAAAAAAACAGCAACAATGGTGTCTGTGGCTAGTTTGTGTCAGTGTATATTAAGTGTGCTATGAGCACAATATTAGACTGGACCTAACTAAAACAAGTTAGACATTGCTGTCTGTTTTCTTTATCACAGCATGCTTTGCATCTTCAACCCAACAAGGTGAAAAATATGCTAAGACTGTTATTTGGCAGTCTTTAACCAGTTGCTAAATATGGTGTTTACCGTCGCATCCGTGAAAACCAGTGGCAAAACTCCTCAGAGTCATACAGCACAGTCATGTTTGCATCTTGGGTTTCTCAATCTCTAAATCTTTAACAAAATCCCCAAACTCAAATTGGAGAATACCTGTTTTAGTTTCCACATCCTCAAATCTTTAAGATGTCTAACAATTTTTCAGTTAAATATATTAATATAATGATACATAATTTAGAAAAAAACATTTCTATATGAGTATAGATACATATGTATATATATAGAAATACTAACATTTTAAAATGTATTTCCTTGCAAATTAAAAAATTACATAGCTTTTTTGCTAATTATATTAGTCGATATGTATGCATTTAATACATAAAATATTATTTTGAATATTTTCAAAATATTCAAAAATTCCTGCCTGTGGATGGCAGGATGAATTTTTCTCTTTGCTTTCTATTTAACTATGCATTGCAGAGTAGTCCATACTAAATACATGGTGCTTCTGTGATTTATTCTTACAGTTGTGCTACTTCTGTTGTTTTAAATCCTGTCTGCTTCTAGGTCTCATAAACAGAAGTAATAGATGATGAATAAACATTGCCTTTGATTAGGTTACGTTTTTATTAAGGTTTTTCTAATGACTATGTTCCTTCTTTTTCCTTTATATCTTACTGTGAAAAACATAGTACTATATCCTTCAAGGTAATTTTTTTCCTGTTCATCATGAAGTCATGAAGGAAGAAGAAATGTAACAGGAAGCATAGGAAAAGAAGGTTCATCAGATACATTCTGATCATAATCACGTTCAGCCTCGGAATCTACTCACAATGTTTTGCAGTGTCCTTACAGTGTTGTTTAACATTTCATAACTGTGTTCTGACATTTTAAAGCAGAATATGGGTGTAGGTCTTCATTTATGTCTGCTTCCCAGAACATCAGAGGGGTTGGTAAAGAAGGGGCAAGGCTGCAGAACCTCAGGCTGAAGAGCCCCTTGGGTAATAGAGGACTACCATTGCCCCTGTCCTGTAGTGGGTTACCACCACCTGAGCCACATGGATTTTGGTCATCTAGTAGGGTCTAATGTCTACACTTCAAAAGCAAACACATCTGAAGATTGCGACTGTGTTTTCTTTTCAAAAATGTATCATTTGTATAGCAGGATATGTAAGCAGAGTCTTTACTGTCCAAAAAGTAGAAATTTCCAAACCATGCTGCATGATGCTTTACGAAGGAAGATAAACTTGGAACATTGAAAAGAAAAGTTACTGATTTTTTCTGGATTTTTTAAATGCAAGCAAAGACATTTGCCCAGGTATGTTCTGAATGAATGGAAGGATGAGAAAATTATAATATAGCAATTTTATAAATTAAGAAAAGAATTTCTAAGTCTTTCCTCCTTGATGCAGCGGAAGATTTAGTGGGATATTTTTTTCTTTTTTGAGGTAAAACTGAAATTAGCTTTCAGCATATAAACTCTTGTATTTTAAGCATTTTAACATCTACAGTGAAATATGAAACCCTCAATGAATTCTCTTTGTTATTCTTCCTGCATGCATAAATCCTTCTTCTGAGCAGATCTGTGCGGCTATTGGTCTTACAGCTTTCAATATCAATTTCCTGTTTCTACAGCTAACAACATTCTTTGCACATCTGTCTGTTTTTGTTTTTCAAATAATTTATTTTTGGCTTCATTCCTAGATTACAAGACAATTACAATAGGTACCTGTTTCAACAATTACTGCAAATTTTTAAATGTGTCTATTGTTAGTTCAGCTTTCAAAAGTGTCTAGTTCAGTGATAGCAAAGTGTGATAAACTGAATTTTTGTATGCATTTGGTTTCTGTAATTTGCTCCTGGTGAGTGCCAGAATCAGTGATTCTGGATTCATGGTCTTTCAGAAATCCTTCTCAATTTTCCCATCTTACTTCCTTTTACCTTTTTTCAGTGATATGTGAAAGCAAAGAGAAAAGTAATCACAGTAATTTCTAGTGACAAATATAAACAGTATTGCTGCACCAATTGGTGTGTTGAGTAATAATTGGAAAATAATTTCAGGCTGTTACAGTTTTAATTATAAAGGTCCCTAGTGAACTGTAAGCATCTCCAGTTGCAATTGGATTGAGTGAGGAAAAAAAAAAGCAACTTCTAAAGAAATTATAATGTTTGAAAATATGGCTATGTAAAAAAAAATAATGTGTCCATTTTGTTGAATTGTCTATGTAATTAACCAGAAATTTATGAATAACTATGCTTCATAACTGAGAACAGATGGACTTAAGGCTTCATCCCAGGTTTTAGCTATTTTGAATTGATGATCCAAAACAACTATGATAGTCTATATTTTGAATTTAAAATCTAAAAATGGTTCTTATGGTGTAAGTTTTCAAAACACCAAGGACAAATAGGTCTCACTAGCAGGGAAAGGAAGTTGCTTGTCCAACAACTTCTAGATGTGCTTTTAGATTTCAAGGTCTGTGTTACACATTATGGAGCTCTTCTGTGTATGACTGTGCAGGAATTAAGAAGGCAATAAGAAGGACAAGGTGGAAACAGTGTTGTGATTCATGTATGCTAACCATTTTCATAGTTCTTTTAAACTGTTCTGATAAGGAATGAATTAAATTCTTCAGACTTGAAACTTCTTTTTAGAACCTAAACCAATCTCAGCAAATTAATAACTTGCTATTGAAAATGTTGATACTGTGCCAACAGGGAGAAACAAAAGTATGTTGTGAAGCCAGGGGTGTGCAAAGCTTTTTTTCCAGAAGCTGTTCATTTTGAATCAGTGACCCAAGACTGAAATGCGTTGTGAATCAAGGGTAGAGGTGCATGGTATATATTTTATTTTAATTGCTCTAAAAATCCAGCATCATGCCATAACTCCCACGGTACACAAAGGCTAGGGAATAGGTAATCAAGTATGAGTCATGTCAAACTATTGGACATGAACAGGATATTGTTGGGTTGCCAGCCCTATGCCTTTGGCTGAAATACTAGGTTTACTATTTCGTGAACAGTTTCTTTTCATTTTAAGTGAAACAAGAAAATAGCAAAAAAAAATGTACTAAAGTGACTCAGACAATTGTTGCCATGCATAATGACCAGGATCTATTGAAAATTAAATAAAAATTGTCTTTATAAATTTAAGTATTTTGCCAGCCACCTGTTCAGTTAGCTTTCTCTTTGATGTCTGCTTGGCAGAAATAGAGATTCCACTTTCCTGCTAAGGAGATGATAGTCTCCAATGTGGTGAAGAACTCAATACGACATGGATCAACTTTTGATTCATCTGCTTTTTAGTCCTGGTAACAGGAAGAAAGTGATATTATTTGAGAGTCTCCAGTATGGGAGGGGCATGACTAGCAATTTAAAAAAATTTGAATAAGGTTTGTAGAATATTTCATATCTTCAAATTTTCTAGTGAAGCCAAAGAGAGCAGCTGCATAGTCTGTAATTACATAGCAAGTAACGCAGATTTTTTTTTTTTTTTAGGAAGTGAAGAGATTTTCAATTACAAGTTAAAATTTATGACACACTATAATAACTGTTTAAACTTTTTACACAGAAGAAGCTAGCAGTTCCAGCTCTTTGGGAGAGCGAGGTTAGCTCAGCAAATGTATTTTTCAGTTGCCTTAAAAATGACTGAGTAGCAATCATATGGGCCTCTTTTTTGCATTCCAGCCCAGAACAGCTGGTTTAGCTCAGTAAATACATCTTTAATGAAATTACAACCTGTTCTTGTAAGTTGCATTTATAGGCACTGTCTGATTAGATGAATATTGTACTAGAGATGAAAAGTGGCAACTACACCAGCAGGAAGAGGTATTTGTTTTACGTGCCACCCATGCAATAGCAGTATAGGCAGAAAAACCAAGAGTGATGCTTCAGAAAAAAAATGGTGGGTAGTTTACACAAAGTATATTGCTAAGTGTTAAGAGATTGTAGGCTATTAAGTGAAACAGCAGTGACACACAGCAGTGAAAATCATAAATAGCACAGTAAGGTTTCTTATTTACTAAAGATTAAGAATATTAATTAAAAATTATTTGAGAAAATGCATTCTTAATGCATAGTCTTAACTTAGAATGTTATGTGTTAGATCCAAAACCAAAAATCTGTGTAGATGTTAGTCTTGTTGTCTTTTTAAAACTGGCTTTTTGTGCCTGAAAAGTAATTGCATACGCATAGCCTGGACAGAAATACTGTCTGTCACACTTCTGATAGGTGTGCATTTTCAGTAAGTACTATAATTTCTGTGCTTTCCTCCATGGCTTCTTGTGATCTCAAAATTAAGGGTATATGATGAAATTCTAAAAATATCTTGCTGTTTTCCAGATGCAAATCTTTGAAACGGATTTAAAACCAATTGACAGCAAACCTTATCCCAATAAACTCATAAAAGTTAGTTTTTTTTAAGAGGAGATCCAGAAAGGGCCTGATAGCCAGAGATATTCTGCATTTGTATTTCTCTATGATCAAACGATAAGGCCCTGTAAGCCAGAGAGACAGTAATTTTTAAGAATAAACATGGTGCTACAAAATTCTATTTATATTCTGAGGATGGGATAGTGAGGTATTTAACTACAGCCTCCTCTAGATACAACCAAGGGGAGAATGACCTTTCAATGAAATATGAGTTAATAACACTACAGCGCTGTGTGCTTTGGTCGAGTTAATCTCTGTGCAGATTGTAACAAAATGCAGTCTAATGTGTATTGAAAATTAATTAGTAAAGAGTGTGTTTTAGTAGTGTAATGGATATAATCTTTGGTTACCTCAGCAAATTTCTGTTGCAATTAATAACAATTAATGGTTTTAAATAAAGGGTCAGAGAAAAAGGATGTTTTTCATATTAGCTGTATCACATGTACTATTCATCACCTTTGGTTAGATCCAATATGATTTGCATGCCCATCTTTTGTTTCCTAAGCTAAAGCATCAAGGAGAGATTAAGTCCCTTTATGAGGAGCACAGGGGAGAAGATTGGATGTTCTTAATAGCTTGTCAAAAGGTGACAGTGAAAGAAAGAGGTTTAATATGCTATTTGTATTCTTACATACATCTGGGGGGAGTAGAGGAGGTTTGCAGATGATGTTGTTATTTTGGGTTCAATGCAGCACAAGGCTGGCACAGGGCAAGCTGAAGTGCAACTTCCAGAGAGTCCGTGTAGCCTCACTGAACATGGGTAGATTTCAGCAGAGTGCAATATAAGCATTTTTTTAACTGTTAAGCTGAATCATTTAAGGATACTTCTCCTGTAAAGCCAGAGATATCATTTAGAGATAGAGAGGTGATGAGGGGTAATAGAGAGGCAGAGACTCGTTTATTTTTCTGTATATATCACGAAGTACACTAGTGACGGCAGGGTACCTTTTCCTGTTGTTCTTTTGGCTGAGTATCCCTCTTCTCTGATTGATATTTTGCCCATCAGTGTTCTGGCAGTGTTCTGATATTTCCTGTTCTGTAAGTGGAAAAATATTCCTTACAGTTTTCTGAGGAATACATGGCCAAGGGAAAGTGTAAATTAGAGTATTTTTTGACATTTTAAATCCCTCGAGGCATGGCATTGAATAAAGTCCTGTAAATGCATTGTCCTACAGTTACCCTGGAGGTCTATAGTCTAACCCAGTAGTTATCTGCCATTCAATTTGTATGAAGTATTAAATGCTGCAAGCTAAAATGTTAGATGGGTGACTCTGCTAGACTGATCAGCAGAGAAACAGTTAATAACATTGACATTTAAATTGGCTTCATGTTAAGTGTCAGTTCTCACCACAGAGCTGAAGAAGAGCTATTGTTTCAGGCAGTCTGTTTGGGGATGCATGAAAACAGTCTCCAGTTGCTTACATAAGGGTCAAGGTTGGGAAAATAGCTTTACAACTGCAGGGACAGCAACCATAAAGGAATTGTGTCAACTAGCAGTCCTGCCTACATGTTTTTTCTTTCCGCCACATGAACCATTGGTGATCTATGAAGTGATCACTGGCAGTGCACTCAAAATAGGATTGTGACAAGAGAATGATTTATTTTTTGATCCACTCTTATTTAACATCCTAAAATTGCTAAATTTCATAGAATTAATGAAGTCATTAGCAGAGTTCTGAGAAAAAAATTAGAGCCAGCCTCAAACATGGATTTCTTTGAATTTTCCACTCACAGAAGACTTCAGTGAAGAAATGGTCTTGCAGGAAGGAGGGCCAAGAAAAATTAACGTAGAATTTCACTCAGAATACTCTAGTGCTTGAATCTTTCTTTAGTATCAGAAAAGCAGAGTACGCTAAGTAAAAGCTTAGTAATCACATAGTCTATGTATTCTATTTATGTTTCAGAATATTGAGGTAGCCTGCTGTCTTGAAAAGTATACGGATATCAACCATTTTAAGCTCACTGTTATTAGTTTATTGACTATTAAAATTACAGAAAGAAAAAGTAAAAATAGTTAACCATGCAGGGTTTTTTTTTTCTGCAAAACCCTCAGGAGAGCAGGGAGAGGGAAGCTGGTAGTTCTGTTCAAGTGGGAGTAAGATTCAAGAGCTCTGCCCACAGGGTCATTGATGCTACTGGAATGGCTGGCCTGCAGGCGTTTCTTCTGCTTTAACACATTCCATCCCTGCATAGGATACAAAAGTCGTCATCTCAGTTAAAAACAAACTCACAAAAACTGTCAGTGAAAACACTGCAAGGTTATAGTTTTAACCCTAAGAACTACTTTCTGGTTCCTAGTCCAATGTTCCTGGTTGTCCAATGTTGAGAATTACTTAACATTAGCAAAATGTACTTTTTAACTCCTGGCTCAACTGTAATGTTGAAGGCACTTTCATAAAAACATTAACATGACTTCATCTTCAATTATCACTTCAAGGTTGGTTACAGATTCAAACTACAGATTAGAAAATATTTCAGTTAGTTCTCTGACAAATTTATCATAATTATTCATCATGCTTAAGGCAAATAATAACAGACAGGCCAACACAAATTCTGTTTATTTTAAACTACTCATAATCTGTGTGTTCATGTTAAAAAAAAGGCATCAAGCCATATTTAGTGAGTGTAAGATGCCAGTTTGGGCTCAGATCTTCTTACTGTGTTCCAGTCCTTGGAAACATCATTTCAATTTTCAAAATACATAAATGGACAAAACCAGTATTTTGCTTTTCCTTAAAATGAATTTCAGTGACATGTGCTGAGCAGATAACCCTGAGAATCAAGGGTGCTTTTCTGATGGAAGAATTTATGACATAGGCATTAATAATACAAATCTCCCCAAGTGCCTGACAAATGTGTCTCATCTGTGAGGGAAAGGACTACTTCTGGTGATAGGAGGATAGATCTCCATGCCAAGTCATTACATGGTCTCTTAGCTCATACTTCCACCAACATTCCAGTTTTTGAAATGTGGAGCTCTGTCTGGAACTAAAATCAAATCAGAAGCCCATTTTGGGTAATTATCATGTGGTAATTCTCTATGAGTACTTCTCTGTGCAAACAGAGAGTAGAGGTAGAAGATGAAGCCTGCATCAGTTCAGATATTTACTGAGTCACTGATTCCCAAACATATGTTTTGTTCTTGACTTCTGTTTGTTTCCAAATTATTTCAAAGAGAATAAAAAAGCAGTCTCATTTTTCTGTCTTGATTCTCTACTGAGCGCATGGCTACTGATTTTGTGAGACTACTTAGATGCAATCACATACATGTTTTGCTTACTACATAAGAGTAGTATTGCATAGTGTAATGCTTTCAGATAAGTTAAAAAACACCATTTCCTTGGACATAACTATGGTTTCACAGTGTTGGCCCAATACTGTAACTGATATATACGTCTTTCATGAGATTTGGGCTGTTTTATTGAATGCCTTGCTTTAAGTTACAGCGCATTGTGAATTTATGTTTTATATTATTGCAATTGAGAGTGTCCACTAAAAGAAATTACAAATAATCTCCTGATCACAACCCATGAAAGAATTTAGACTAAAGCATAACCTGCTGTCAGTATATTTTAAGAAAATCGAAATAGTGAATAGTAACCCATATCACTTAACTCTTTTTCTGGTTTGTTGGAATGAGGCCAGTGAACCATTTTATATGACTGCTCGCATATATGTCTTGCACAAAGAAAGTCAAGGTAATGTCACATTGCCTTATACCTTTTTCTGGCATGAAAGGCGTAGCCAAAGAATAAATGGAAATCTGGACGTATAGATGTGAGTGGCAGCCGTCCTGTCAGCACCTTGGGGATAGCTCCCTGATAGGTCAATTTATCATAACTGTAAGCAGGGTCTTGGAGCCACCCAGCAATGAGCTGCCTTGATTTCAGGGGTACAACAGAGTAATTTGAGGCCAGTGCACACAAATATATATGTTCATGCTCTCTCCGTCATTGATTTGGGTTTTTCTCGGGAAAGAAAACCAAAGACTCCTTTATCTTTCTCTCAGAAAGCTGTCACTCACATAGGTTTGTGCTTCATTTTTCTTCCGCTTATCAATGCATAGGATGGAAGTGAAAAAAGAACATTTCTTGTAAGGGAACTGGCAGTGGGGGTGGCTGCATTACTGATGTGAATGGAACCTCTCTGTTCTGCTTCTGGATCACACAGGGCTGAAGCAGGTAACAAGCTCACACTTCCTATCTCACTGCAGCTTCTCTCTGGCTCCCTCCATCTGGCACAGACAGTCGAGGAGCCAGTGAAAAGCTGTGGCACTGTGCTGGGAGCTGAAGTGCCGGCACCACAAAAGAGAAGTGGAGACAGAAGCTTAAGCCTCCTTAACTGCCTCCTGTTTACTCTGGTTTTGGCCAGTAGCATCTCACTATTTGGGCTCCCTAATCATTGATGTTGTGAGTAATCTTGAAGCTTTGTGCATGTTTTGCAAAATAGCCTGGCAAACAGGCAAAAGAAAATAGAGCAAAGCAATTTTTGTGCCATCTTTTAAAAAAAGAGAGCCTACAATGCCTACATGCAAAGATTCTATTATATTTTTTTATTATTATTTACCATAATGTTTTAGAAGAAAATAGGTGCCTGGTCTAAATTGATGTTAATTGTTTTAGGCCAGTGGCATCAGTTCACAACAGTTAAGATGTGACTTTTTCTCTTACAAACTTCTTTAGCAAGTAATAGGACTTTTTGAGTTGGTTTTGTTGAATTCAGTAATGCATTTACAACTTTAAAATACACTGCTGAAGCAAGTGCATCCTTGTATTACCAGATAGGTCTACTTGCATATCTAGGAACATAACAACTGCAGCTGCAGGCACAGTTTTGCTACCTGTGCATGTGAAAGACAAAGAGGTGCATATAATTTTTTATGCATAGCTGCATGCACATTTTTGAAAATCTGGAAATCTAGGGGCATTTTACTGAAACACTCACTAAAATGTATCCCAAATACAAAAAAGCATATTGCTAAATCTTTCCAAGTTCAATAAATTCTTTGTCCCTTTCTTCTTTTTTTTTTTTTTTTTTTGATAGCCATGGAAAATTGGTGGCTGAGTATGGACAGATAAACTTTCGAATGTGGTGGAAAAAAAAATATGTCTGTCAAAAGCAGTTTAATTCAAGATTATTTGTAGATGCTTAAGCCAGAGCATGAATCCAACCTCAGTACATTAATTTGTGATACTTAAAAACAGTTAATGTGTTTTGCTTTATTTGTTATTTGGTTGAGCAGATGGTAATGGTTTTGACACAATTCAGTTTTTTATTTTTCTTCATTTCTTTTCTTGAAATAGACAAGGCTCTTTTTCCCACTTTGTCACAGCTGGTTACCAATCAATCTCAATTCACGGTACAGTGATGATAGCACATGTTGTTCAGGGGCCAAATCTGATTGGGTTGCATTTTCAGCAGTGTTTCATATCAAAAAAAAATTGTGTCTGTATGGCAGTGACTGTCAGCACACTATTGTACAACTGTCATTAATCAAAACTAGCACAATGAATGCATTCATATGTGCCAGAGACTGCCAGATTTCACTCAAAATCACCCAATTTCTATTAGAATTTCCTCACCAGCAGTGTTTTCTCATCTGCTTGTTGTTTCTATTTCTTCCTTTCCAGTCCCCTGCCCCCACCCCTTCCTTCTCGGTTAATTAAAGGCAGACCTGCTCTAACTGTTACTTGTAGAATAGAAATTATGTAACATGGTGCCCAAAAGTGGCTGGTTTGTATCTAGGCACAGGCTGACTAGCTGTTTAAAAGACCTCTCCCAGCTCTGTCTGATGGCTGACGTCTAAGCTGAAGTAAAAGGTTAAGGATCTCCAAATGTTTAACAAAGAGAAGTACTTAAAATCAACTAGATGGCCGTAAACATGTGAAACTGATGTCTGACGCCCTATGTTTTAAGCTGAAAGTTGGAATTAATTGGCTAGGAGTCAGCAATATTTGGGTAATATGTCAGAAGGTGTTTCTTGACACTGCACATATTTTCAGGGCGTTGCCTTCTTGGTGCTCTAGCAACATTAAGGACCAGCCTAACCAGTGCACTCTGATTTTCCACCATTCCATCATCAGTCCAGGAGCCTGGTAACCCTTCTGTGGTTGGTATTTGCAGTCAGAGAGGCCCTGATCCCGATTCCAAAGTGTTCGGTAGCACTAATGCAGATGAGAGTTAATTTCTTCAGAAACTCAGGTGGAAAAATATTGATATGGGAATATGAGGCTCTGGGGCAGAGAGGATACAAGGCACTGTTGAAGACTGTGCAGGTGGATGCTTGAGAAACTGAAAACATATTGAGGCTTCACTCCTTGTTACTTCACGGTCCCTTTCTCACACAAGCTCCATGTGCTGCCGTGGATCAGGCTACAAGCCAGTTTTCTTCCTTTCTCCTTCCTGCCTGCTTCATCTGTCAAAGCTCTTCACTGAACTGTGGTGACTTCTGGGGACAATGTGGGTGGAACAGATGACTGAGGGGCAGCGTATCAATACTTCAGGACAGCAGATGGTTACAATGTCCCATGGGTCCATCTATGTATGAATCTAATTGCTAGATGGCCCGTTCTGTCAGGGTGGTCCAAAAACCCAGTATGGCCTTGCCGGAGAAGCAGACTGAGAGAGCTGGAGCTCTCCTTGAAGTAATTGATAACTGGGCCATGAAAGTGACATGTTTATGCCACCCCCCCATTTCACAACCCAAGTGGGAGATGGTGGCTGTACCCTCACTCTGCGTCCTGGCATGCCATGCAGCTGGCTCCTTCCCCCAACAGCCTTTGCACAATTTGCATGATTGGCAGGTGCAAGCATAAAGACTGCCGAAGCCTCCAAGGCAGCTGGCTGGCATGCCAGCACCAGCACATCCGTGAGATGAAGAAGGGAGAGTCAGCTGCAGCCCACAGCAGACTGGAGGGCCCTATCCCAGGTTGCCTGCATCCCAGTTCAAGCAGCCACTCGGTTAGATACAGTCCTGCTGCCTCTCTGTTTTTATCTCGGCAGAGGTAAGCGAACCACGGGGATGTTATCTGTCTGGGGAAGAAAACCCAACAAACAAACAAACAAACAAACGATGAAATAAATGGTTAATTGTTGCCCAGCTTTATAACTGTGATTCTTGTATCAAACTCATTTATGTTAAAGCTCATCGTAGTTTTCTCATCCATCTTACAGGAGTTGAATACAACTTTGTAATTTTAGTTCCCTAGGGCTGGCCTCCTGTCAAGAAAATAAGCATTTTCTCTTGTCTGCAACTCTGTGGTTGCCGAAGACTAATAACTGCTCCATCATAGTGGGATACTGTTGTCATATTCTTGAGATTTTAAAAGGAGACAATTTGCCTTTCTCTCTTATGAAAACAGTGATTTCTATTTGCCATTGACTAGTGCAGCATAGCATGCAAAATGACATAATTTGTGAGCAGTCAAGAAGAAATGTGCCTCAACTGCATATGGCTGTTGAATGTAGTTGCAATAGATCTTTACTGCTCCAGAAACTGCATTTTAAATTCTCCAACATAATAACTTCACCCCCAACACATACAGACACATAATGGTACTACACTAGTAAAAAAATTGTCCCTAAAAGTTTCTGAAGTTTGCCATGGCACCTATTTATTCTTCCCCTTGGCATATGTGAGGTACTTCATATAGATATAAATAAGTTTAAATCCTGACAAAAGGGGTATTATATGTGTTTATGTTCATCTCTGACAGAATGGTTAGCCTGAATTTGGTCTTTTTGAATTTTTTTTTTTTGCTAGAGATTAAAATGGACTTACTGAATATAGAATGAAGCTGTATTGTATTGTGAATGTGAAAAGGTGTCTTGACTTCTCTTTATTCTTGGAATTGCTAGGAATGCTCTAATTGATGTTGTGAGCATTAATTAGAACTAAATGTTTAAACACACAGGGTCCTTTTGAGTTAAGATGCTTTAAAGTCTGTTAGAGCCCAGTGCTCTCTCTGCAAATCTATAATGAAGGAACCAATAGCAATGTATATTATGTACACAGAATTTATTGTTTCAGATTCCCAAATACAACATTCCTGTAACTAATTCCATTACATTCTTATTCATCAAAACATTTAAGGATGCACTTCCATATGATTTCAATATGTTTGCTGAACAAGTCTATGGGGTCTTGGTTGTATAACAAAGAGAATGTAAGTTAATTGTTCTGAATTTATGGCATGAGTGTGTATATAGTGAGAAAGACTATTGATGTCACCTGAAGTCTCAATCGTTCTTTAGTTTTGTGTTCCTGTCTCACTGCTTGATACATGAGAATCTGAAGCTACCTCTAGATTCAAGATGACTTAAGGTACCATGGGCTTATTACGTCTAGAAGAAAGGTTGTTGAAAATAATTTTACAAAAGAGTATTTCAAGAGTAAAATATCCATGCTGAAAACCATGGTTTTCCTGATTTGGGAGCCAAAGACATTTAATACAAGATAAAGTCCCCTGTTGACTTTAATGAGCTTTGGATCAGAGCCTAAAATAGTTTGTTAAGCATGACTTCTGCAGGATAATAACAATTTAACTGAAAATATTTTTTCTAGGTGTAAGCACTCTAAATGCCTCAAGAAGGAATCTTCACTGCATGTTGAATTACTTTGTATTATTTCAAGTTTTATACATCTTCATAGTTTCAGATTTATTACAATAGTAGAAACAAGGAAATGGACAAAGCCTAACTGAATTGTTTCTAATTTCTTTTAAGAAAGAGAAAACATTACTGTCCACTATTAATGAATCACTTTGTAGTATTTCTGTGAAACTGATAAATCTTCTTTAATGTGCCTCTTCAATAAATGCCACCTTCCAGAGCTTAAACATATTTTTTATTGTTTGTAATCGTGCAGTGTCAGATCCTACCAATATGCTCACAGTTTCCCTAAGGGGTTGCCACAGTAGAGAAAAACTATACATTTCCAAATCAGCAAAAGGTAAAATGTGTAGTTCACATAGTTAAAGGCATGATAAACCTGAACTGTCATGTATTGATAACTGATGTCTGATAGCTTAATTTTATCTTATTGCTCTAGATCAAGGACAAAGTGAATGATATTATTAATAAAGCCCTAATACTGAGTGAGCATAGCAATACTAATTTTATGTAAAGTTTCTAACTAATGCAGAGTGCAATAAAAATGTCATGAAGATTAATGCTTGGTGGAATTATCTAGTGCTAGATAATAATTTATCTTCCAAAGTTGGCTGCAAGATAGATTCAGACTGGCATATACCAGGTGAGAGTTTTCATTCATTTCTGTTGTCCACAAAAAGAGTTTTCATTCTTTATCTCTAATGCAGGTATGACATCAAAGATGACTACACTTTGCGCATTAAGAAGTCCATGAGCACAGATGAAGGAACCTACACGTGCATTGCTGAGAATCGAGTCGGAAAAGTGGAAGCCTCTGCTACCCTCACTGTGCGAGGTGAGTGTTCCTATGGAGGGAGGGCCTGTGTCATATATGGATAACGTGCTTTCTGATGAAATGGGCCACATCCTTACCTGGCATTGTTTGGGTTTCACATATCCTTTGCAATTGCAGGTGCTGGCACTGATTTACAGCAAAGGTGAAATCCTGGTTCTGTTGATATCTCAGGCAAAATTTTAATTGACTTCAACAGGATGGTATCTATCTGCAGTTAAAAAGCTTTTCCAATGTTTTTTTATTGAAGAACCGATGCATATACATGCTTAAGAAAGCACTACATAACTGTGGGCATAGACTTTAATTTGTGAGCCATCAGTTTATGCTGTTATTCATGTTTCTTTCTCTAATAAGTATAAGGAGTGTAGTAAGTATGTTTATTAATGCAACATAATGCAGATAGTATTATTATGCTATTAGCTGTGCCATAATTAAACTCTCTGCTGTTATTCTTTATCTGAAAGATAAACCCCAGCTAAAGGAAAAAGAAAATCCTAATTAAATTTTGTAATTATTACAAGGTAAAGACTAACATATTCTTTTCTAAAATATTCTTGTTCTCTAGTATCCACTCAGTGTTTATGTGCTGCTGTCTGATGTGGTAAGGAGTTTTTAAGACCAGTAGAATAATGAGTTGCCAAAATGTCTTTTGTGACAGTAGATATAGACATGCTAAAGATTACGGGGAGAGAAAAAGTTTTTAGGCTAATATTTCCATATGAGTAAATAGAATATAATAGTTATTACTCCATTCCAAAAGATAAGCAGCAATTTGGCACAATGGATATCATGCAGACACTATTTCACAGTTTAGTGGTGCATGCTGACGGTTTTCAGTAGAGCTGTGAAAGGTTAATAAAAACATTTTTAGCTTTATCTGTTCTTCTCTTTTCATACACATTAAATCAAATGTTCAAAGTCTCAATGGATTGCTTTATTAGAACTGGGGTCAACTGACCCAAGAGGCCAGCTTCCATTTCCATCCATTTAATGCATGGACACAGTTCAGTTTAATTTGCTGAATTCAAAGGAAAAAAAAAAAAACAAAACACCGAGTGGCTTTGTAGGAGAGGAGATGTTAGTATGTAACAAAGAGAAGAAAGTATTGTGATAATCCATCTCCTGATATATTACCACGGTGTTCACTTTAGACAATAAGTGATAATACAGCTCTTCCCATTTTAAGCTGAAGAAATAGGTTTACCTACTACATGCTTATATGTAAGAGATTGTTCTTCCATTTCATAATGTGAGAAAAATAGTGACTACAACAAACTCCCAGAAATACTCTCACTCTGTTTCTTTGTCACAAACAGAATCATGGTATCCAATAAATCCGGCAACCAATTCAATAGCCTTTAAACACTCCTAGAACTGTGTATACATTATTTGAGCAAGATTTGCTACCCAGAATGGTGATATAAACAATACCTAGAACCAAGCAAAAAATCCTTTGAAATCACTGAAGCTTGAACCTGATGAAATTAAGGTGAAAAAAACCCAAGGAAATATATAATTTAATCGATTTTCCTACATTAAAAGCAGGTTTTCATTATCTTGAGTATTTCCCCCCCCTGGGTTTGTCATTTATAGTCAAATTCATAGTGTTCATCCAACACAAAGGAAGCCACGATGTTATAAGCATATTAAATGTTCAGGATATGACAAAAAATGAGAAAAGCCAAGAAATTCAATGCAGAACTTTATCACTCTGAATTTTCTGAAAGCAAAGGACTATGCAAACGCCCGTTGATTTTTAAGGGTCCAAGAACAGCAGTTCTTTTTAATTAAAGGAAGCCTTAATTCTGAATTCTTAAATTTTTGCCAGTTTTGTCTGAAACTACTTTTGGCATAACCACTCATCGTGTAGAAGAGCAAAAATACATAGCACTTCAAAATTTACTTCAAGGATGCCTTAATCCTTACTGGTGTCATGTGGTTACAGCTTCAAATCTGGCAACAACAGCATTAGCCTTAGATCCCTCATTCATGGCTCCATCTTCTCAAAGCAGAGAATGAAGAGGCAATCAGATGCAGTGACAATTACCTTGTCACAAAAAATAACAGAATTTGAATTCAGTGGCTCAGCCTTCATGTTCTCTCTTGGAAAAGTGCACATCACTCTTATTCCTTCTCTCTCTGCAGAAGAAGGAATATGTCCATAACGCCGGAAGGGAGAAAAGCTTCAAATAGGTGATGGGTGAGAAAGGGCAGCAGGCTTGAAATAGTTAAATGAAGTGGGTATGCCAAAGTAAGGATAAAGCCGCAGAAGGGCTGAGAACTAAGAGAGTCCTTGCATACTGTGTTACCTCTGGATCTGCGTATCTTACCTTTGACCCTAGCCTGCACATAAGCATATAGACCTAGTTATCTTTAAAAAAAAAATAGATTACTGTTGCTCAGAAATATGTAACTTCTTCTCCTGCTAAGATAACGGAAGTTTGGCCTACATAAATGCTACCTGGGGTGAATTTTACATCCAACTTTTCAGCTCCTCTGAACGGGGATGTCTGTATTTTATTAACAGAAGGACTGACAGTCACTCTTCCCCAGCACAAGTATAATGAAAGGCTGTTGCTATAATCAAGAAATCACTTGTTGCAGCAGCAGCTTTCAATCTTGATATCAACCTGAAACAGTATTAAACTGTCGATCATTCAGCAGCAATTTTTTTAGGAAGTAGAAGTTATCTAAACAGTAATTTGGGAGGTTCTGGGTTGAATTCCCTGTAGCCATTTCAGCCTCTTTGTTGTATTTTCATCAGCACTGTCAGTGAGGAAAAAACACTGTGCTGTAAGCTTTCATGCCCAGTATTGAATGAGAAAAACTGTCCTGGGCTTTCTGTAGCCCTTATTGCTGTACTGACTGGCCAGGCTTAAAATTCAATTGGTATTTGACTCGAAAAGCAAACACATTGCATCTACTGTCATGACACTTGGCAGCCTGCGGCTTAAATTGATATGTTCATAAGGATCTAAAAGTTTGTGCTAATGTAATGCAATTTTTCTTTTATCAGGCATTAGCAATGATACTTGATGATGGCACATGAAGATAATAAAAATATTTCTCAGAGAATGGTTCCATTCAGCTTGTTCAGATGCTATGCTCAAGTAAATGTGATAATAATGGCACATAAGTAAACAGTAACAACAGTAAACATTTTACTTGTGCTGTCATTTGAGGGGCTAACAATCACGGTAGTATCCATAGTAGAAGGTAACATTACACGTCATGCATTCTGACAGATATTCTTTTCTTTTTTAATTTCTTTTTTATGTTCTCACTACACCATTGTAATGTCAACAGCTCGCCCCGTTGGTAAGTAACCATCCTTCTATCCATTTTAGCATGGCTTCATGCAATGCTTCATCTTTCATTTGCAGCAGCATTTAACTGGCTGAAATTGGCAGCCAGTGCTTAATAGTTCTAACTGTCTAACACCAGGCAAGTGATTTTGACTGACAAAGTGCTATTTCTGAACTTTGTATTTTCTGCTGTGTCATGTAGAAACATATTTGCCAAATCACCAACAAACACCAATCAGCAAAACAGGATGGGTGTGGTGATACTGAGCCAAAATCACTCATTCAGACGTTTTTAACAGTCAATTTAAGGGCCTGGTATAAAAGCCATTGAAATCAACAGAAAGGATTGTATTGACTTCGGTGAGCTTCTATCAGGCCCTAAACGATCAGCTCATTATGCTTTTACTGCACAGCAGTAAAAGCACAGGCTTTGCATGTGCCGTCTTTCAAAGAGTTTTGAAAGTAGTCCTGAAATTGAAGAGGGGATGGAGTAGATTTCCGTGCTTGTTAAGAAAGTTCATCACTAATTTTTGCCCTTGAGTCATCTTGGAATGTGTTTTGGACTGCATTGTATAGGATGCAGACTGTTTTGAATAACAAGTCCAGAGGAAGACAACCTCTGGATTTTGAATTTCCACACACTGAAAATTTGATTCCTTCCTATACCTTTGAAATTATTTCTGAAAATTTATAAAAATCTAACTAAGCATAATGGAAAAATTGCAACTGTTGTTAGCTGGAATTTGCTTTTGTTGTTCAGGGAAATCCCAAACATATTATTTAACTTTCATTCACGGATGTTTACTCTGTGCCTATGTGGATTTTCTAAATAATTTAACCAGTTGGACTGCGTCTCTGATTTTTGTAGCTTGTGTTCAGATTTATCTTTTTAGAATAATAATATGGTTACTCTGATTTTGTGGATTAGTGTGCAAAGCATGTATTAGTGAGATTGCTGAGGGGTTTGGTCTGTCTTTATGTAGTTAAAAGTTATGTTAGATATGCATTTGACTAAAGTCTGTGAGTTTGAGCTCTTCACTGTTACAAGTTGGAGGAAGAGAGGTTGGATGAATTCAAAGATAAAATCCAGGTTAGGCCTCTGTTGACGGGTGATCCCTTGCTATTTCACTTGCTTGAACTAGCATATGTAGATCCAAGACAAGTACCTCTGCAGTCATGATACGGCTTATTCATACCTGGATAATACCCTGTGCAGAATGGAAATTCACTGTTCTCCATTTGGGATTTTGATAGCAACCCCAGTCATTAATGTATTACTTTGGTATTGTTCTAGTTCTCAAGAAATTAATTCCCAGGATTTGTAACTTTAAAACTGGAGCAAACTCACAAAAAATATTTTTTTTTGCTTGAAATTATAGTATGAATGCTTCTAATGTAAATCTCTCATGTTGAGGGGGGAGGCTTTATGGCTAGTAATGAAATCTCCTTCTGTATTCACTAAGAAAATGCTACAAGATTAAAAGTTTTTATTTCTAGATATTTTTCTCACTTTGCTTACTCTTTAAAGAAAGGCAAGTTAAAAAAACACAAAGCAGAGACTGTTTCAGGCTCTGTGAAAGCCACATGAAATAAATGACTGGAGATTCACAAGAAAATGATAGGTTTCAACAATGTTGGTGGTGTCTCATTTCAGAACATTGATTCTTTTTTAAGACTTTTCAGGACGTTTAGTCATCCATGATTCCATCTCCAAAGCTTATACAGAAGCTCATGGTCTCAAGTTACTTTTTGTCCAGGTTTATGATCCTCTTGTGTGACCATGCTGTGGTCAATTTGTCATATACTCTGCCTGTGCTTTTTTATTTTGTTACAAGTGAACATCTGGTACAAAGAAAAGTATTCTTTTACATTATTTATTCAGGAAACTTAAATTAGAATGGGTACTTTAAAATAATTATTTTATGGTCATATGATCTTTATCAAATTATTGAATTTAGTGATCATCTTTGCGAATTGGGAAAAGATAATTAAGTAAATAAGTCCAGCCCCAATGATATCTAAGATGTAGAATTCCCATACAAGTGTGTGTGTAGTGAATGCTGTATACAAGCAGATCACTTTCTTTCAATCACTTTTATATGATCCTGTATCTGTAGAAAAGGTGATGCTGCCCTTATGATAGTGTATGCCTTTATTGTTTTTTGCATAAGGGCCTGAAATGAAACTGATTTTTAGAGTTCATACCTCTGTCTCAGTCCAGAGTAGGCAAAGCAGGTGACTACCTATCCTGTTTTTTTTTTTTAAATTTAAAGTAAAGCAAAACAAAGGAACTTCCTTCTCCACCTGGTTTCCCACCAGGAAGCCCAAACAATCTTCTGTTAAAATTGTTATTTGACAGGAATGGTGAGTCAAATTTCGTAGCATCATTTTCCTCAAGAAGTTAACTGGAATGCAGTGTAAAAATACTTCTCCTTACATAAAGGAAGCTTAAGCAAACACTGCTTAATATTATTAAGCTCACAGATCTCTAGTAGGATGACATTGTAACAGAAGTATATTTATGTGTTTCTGTATATGTTAAGCTTCAGGGGAGCAGTTTAGAAGTTTATATTCTTTTGTGACACCTAAGAACTATCCATGTACCTCTACCTTTCGTCACTACCTACAATTCAAAGCCGATGTGTTTAATCTTTATTGTGTTTTAAACAAGACCATTTTCTTTCAATGCCTTGTCATTGAAGAATAGAGGAATGTTTTTTAGTGTTCCAGGATTGCAATTCTTTTTGCAAACTGAATCATTTTCATTTTCTATTCAGTTTTTTGCCTGTTTCAAATATTTACATTCTGATAGTCGATATTTTTATTTAAATTTCATCTTGAGCAGAAAATTCAGGAGTGGGATTACCAATGACCATGTTAGGTTCAAGCAGAGACAAAATGAGGTATGGTTTTGCCCAAGGTGGATGGCAGCTGGTGAATTTAACAGCTCTATGCCAGATTACTCATCATATTTGGATCTGTTGCTAGGAATAAATGTGTTGCGTGTTTCTAAAATAGATGTTCTCTTATTTATAACATTTTGAAAAGATTTCCAACAGGATTTACAACAGACAGATTTAGGAAACAAGGTATTTATCCCTATTTAGACCATTTCTGTTTTTATTTCACTCATTAGATGGATATTCCAGATGAGCAAGTTAGTATTTTCTCACTTGCATATTCTGCTACATTTCTTATGGGAGTTGGGAAGGAGAATAGCTGTTAAAAGAAGCAGAAAAGTTGGGAGGAGCCCAAAAGTTTCATGTAGTCCCACTGAAAGCAACACTAACCCTTTTTCCAAAAGCATTTACTCTACTACTTTGAGACAGAGGACCTAAAGTTTGAATAGAAGATCTGGGATGATCTGTCTGATTTTTCAGTTTCCTTTTTACTAATCATCCAAAGAGTCATTCAGATGACAGAGTACTCTACTCAGTTTTCAAATTATTTCAACTGTGTCCAAGTGAATATACAGTTCTTTGCATTTAAGTTGCCTTGCAGTAAGTCAAGTTTACTTAATTTATTGTCATACGCTATGACTCATCTTCCCAGACAGAAGTGACATGCAGCAAATAGCTAGATACTTTTGCCACCTGGATAGAAATTAAGTATTTGGAATTAACTAAGGAAATGAGGGGAGACCAACCAAGTTACAAAAATGTCACTTCCCTACCATGTTGGAGAAGAGAGAAACAGATGACACCTATCATGAGTTTTCCAAATTTCAGACTAATTAAACACATCCTATTCACATTTAAGTGCGCAATGTGACTGTGTGATGCATTTCACTCTGTTCTGGGAAGTTTTCTTGTCATAAATCAGCCTGGCATGACTTAATGTTCTATTAAGAGCGGTGCAGCATGAAATATACAATAGCAAGGTCTATATTTTAAACAAAGTTGTATTAGGTGTCATGGCTGAAATTATATTGTTCAGATGATTCAGATTGGTGAGAAAGATCTCTATTCTTCTTCATTGTCTTGCATCTGTGTAGGATGACTGCTTTATTTTTAGTATATTTATGAAACTATCACCTTTGCTTAAGACACTGAGGGTTTATACAATATCAGTAGTTAGTGTGTGGCAGAAGAGATGACATCATGCTTGGCACTACAGTGCCATCTTTCACTGGCAGAAATCTCAAATCTATATCAAAGTGTGGTATGCTTACTGTCTGCCTGCTGCTACCACCTCTAGAATTTTTCAGAAGAGTAAGGACACCAATAGGCATTAGGTTTTGGGGATTTTTTTCTTCCTTAGATGAAAGAGTAATGCATCATTCTTGTTTTAAAATAGGCAAATTCTTTAGATTAAAGAGAAAAGTTTGCCATAGAAATAAATTCAGATTTCTTTGTATACCAGTAAGAAATTAAAATATGGAACTGATTTGTTCTGACATTTCTTAGCCTTTTAAAGACCAGTCTAAAAATCCTAAAGTCTTTAGCATTTCTACTTTGACAAAACTCCACTAGCTGAACCCTTACACTTGAATTACACTTGAATCACACTTGAATCCTATAATGACTTCAGAAATCATAGAAATACAACATTTGCAGTATGTGAGGCAGAGTGGCTCTGCAAGTAGACATTGAGCACATTAACCACCAAGTATTTAAGTGCTGGTCCACAAAACTCAGCTTTATTTCCAGCTGCTCCAAGTCTTCTTGGGTATGCCAGATAGTGATCAGAACAGAAACACAGAAGATCTGGCAGAGGCTTCTTCATCAATGATAAGTGTGAGAGGTGGCAGCGTACATCCTTGAAGTTTTAGCAAGTCATGCTGTAATGTCCCGGCTCTTTCCAGCATGGCACCAAGTATGTGCCAGTACTCATACTTTTTCTCTTACAGAAAACCCAGTCACAGCAGTACCTGGAAGGAAGTGATCACAGGAAGTGATCAAGGGCCTCCTTTTTTGTTTTCCCCCCCTTTTTTTTTATTGCTGAACTCTACCTTGTGAAAGTTTTAAGAAGTTTAATGTGTAATTTCTTTTTAACTTTCTGAAGCGTACTAAAATCAGTGGGAATTGTTTTCTTACTTCTGTGGATTCTGCGTGTCTCCATAAGTCTTTGAAGATTAGTGTATGAAAAAGTCTTTTGATGTGTTGCTCCCCTCAAACTTTTCCCTTCCTTTTTCTAAAAAGAGAACTTGCTTTTTTTTTTCCTTCAAGAGGAGTGTGGAAATCAATACATTAATCCGTTCACTTTTCCCTTTACCTTCTTTGCTCAATTGCTGCTAGCCATATTACACTTTGGATATGATCTAAGTATTATTCAACAGCAAAATGGCTGTATGCCCTATTCCTTGAATGCTAGCATTGTCAATCAGCATAAATAGTCTTTTTTTTCTTCCTCACTCTTTTTCTTCACTTTACGTTGGCACAAATTAAGTAGAATATCTCCTCTCAGCCTTTGTATTCTCAAGGGTAAACAAACCAGAAACATATCATCTTTCTCACTATAGATGTAGACTATTAGCCTGTCTAGGCCTTTACTCTTCTCATCATCTCCTTAGCTCTTCTCATGTTTTTTTGAAGGGGATAATCAGATCACACTCATTATTTTGATGAAATCTTCCTATATCAGTGAAGGGAATGCTTTTCCTTTTTAAACACATTACCAGCAAACCTTCTTACTATCCCCCATGACAAAAGGAATCATGGCAGATTACGTGTCTTTTTGTAGGCATAATTTATTTGCTAAACTCACAGAAAGTATAGTAGCACCAGCCATCCCCTAATGGTACAGTTTACATTAACAAGTAGCCTAAAGCATTAAGGCTTTAGGAAAGCGCATGTTTTCTGTTTAATCTGAGCAAAAGGTGTATCTTGAATCTCAGAAACTTGGGGGGGGGGGGGGGAAGCATTGTCTAGAGTATAGAAAGTTCTGAGTAATGTAAGTTATTGGACAGACAGAATCAGTGTTATATATCAAAACTAAGTGAAGGACTTTCTAGATGGGGTTTTCCAGGAGCATCTGTAAGGTGCAGGGGCTACTTAAAATAGATGATTGGACAAGGTATAATAAAATAGAAATATTGATTAAAGAACAGCAGGCTACAGTCTAATGTTGAGATGGAATTTGGACTAGATATTTAAACTTAATGTATAAATGTACTGTAAACAAAGAGGATGAAGGGGTCAGGAAAGATGCGGCTGCTGAGCTGATACCACCAGAAATGGGGAGAAGGGGAAAGTAGAGGCCTTCTTTTTACTATGCAGGAGACAGTTGTATTGTTTTATAATTATTCTCATAGTTTTGTTTTATTGTCATTAATCCTGTTTAAGAAGGAAGAAAAAATCCTTGGTAGTAATTTTATTTTTATGTGCTTCAACTTTTGTTATAGAAATGATAAATGCAGATTTGGCAGTTTTGTTAATTGAAATTGGCAAGGAAACTTTGAATATAAACCAAACCTGCTTTTTCATTACTTTTTATCTCCCATCTCTTTTTTCCGCCATGAAGATTTATCCCACCTCTTTCTTTTAGGTCACCCAGGGATAAAAGAGAGACTTTCTGTCAAAACATGTAGGACAGTTAGCATTTTTTAATTTATTGATTCTCTAGTTTTCTTTCACCTCTTGCAAAGAAAGAAAAACATGCTTATGCTTCCTCACTTTCAGAGATTATCTGCTTCAGTGTTTAGGAACAACTAAAGGAAAAAAGTGTTATATGTGAAATTCAGAACTTGAATTTAAATTGAAGATTAGAACAATTAGTCCAGGTATGAAGGAAGGTTTAACATTCTCAAATGATTGAAGTGTGATCTTTTCACACTGTTGTGTTTTTACATGGCTCATCTGAAAACAGCAAACAAAACAAAAGGAATTTCTCGCCTTCCATGAGACCAGAGCAGTGTGAAGGACACTTATACAAGAACTGGTTCTAGTAATAATTTTACTGAGACCTCACCTACCCCTGCTTTCTACCACCGCCTTGTTGTAGCCTGATTCCTCTCCCCCAGTGCATCCTTACATTCTAGTTTCCTAAAAGTTCTACCCATTTTCCCCCTGTGCTTCTAATTTTGTGTATTTGATCTACTGTTCCAGGACATGAGAATTAATTTTGAAACAGTGTCAATGTTAAAGATGGTATCTGGGCTATGGATTATAGATATTCCCCTAGATTATGGGAAGCTGCTTTTCAGATGAATCCAAATTTAGTACCTGCTTTGGCTGCCTCCACTTGCATCATATTAAAATAATATCACAGGTCTAATGAGCAGCTTCATGAATCGCTTGTTATCCCCACAACGTACCCATTCCTTATTTTTATTGACAGAACCATCCACATGAAGAAGAAATCATGGAAGAAAGAGAACACTCTAGATTAACAAGGAAGATAACATAATTAAAGAGAAAAAAATTGTCACAAAATGAGATCTATGCCCTTGTTTCAAAGTCCAGCTTCACTCATACAGACTAGGCAATAGTTATAGATTCCTATGCTAACATGATACTCATGGGAGAGAAAAAAATGAAACTAATTTCCCAGGCAAGTCAATTGTAACTAGCATGCCAAAAAGTTACTTCCTTCCCAGTCTGTGAACACAACTAATCACTGGAGCACATCATAAGACAGAAGTCTTTTCACTTTAAAGAAAATGACCATCCTAAACTTCCATTAGTTTATCTGACAAGAAATATCTGAATTAGTAATAGGCCTAAATTGTCATCCTGTCAGGCTCCTATAATGGCTCCCGTGGCAGAGGCTACACTCCTGATTTATCATTAGTTGTAGCTAATAGTGCACTAATAACTTTGTGTTAAAAGAACCACACATCACTTTTGGTACTGATTAAAAAGATTGGAACTTCTGAGGAAAGAACTGCTGACTCAGCCAAGGTTTCTGGTGTTTGAGATTGGAAATATTTTCTGTTTTCCTCTATTTACTCCATCAGCAACAGTAGCCTTGCAAACCATCTTTCAAAACTCCTAGACTTTTATATCTGCAGTTTTTGGCAGCTCATGCCACACAAAGGGGAAATGTTGCTACGCAAGTTATATAATTAGATTCTTACAGTTTTCTTTTACATTTGTATCACAAAAACATCCAAAAGCCCAATATCTACCAGACCTTCCAGACAAATTTAACTAATGACACATAAAGGTGAGGGATCATTATTTTCTTTCAAGAATTCCTGAACTGCCTTCAGCTGTTGTCTAAGCTCGTATCTGGAACCAGCAAAGCCATCCAACAAATAAGTAATCCTACTCCATAGATGATGTTAAGGGTTACCTTCTTTTTCAAAATACATAATACTTCAGCTGGAGCTCTGGGGGTTTCTGCTATCCTCTGTGTAAACATCTTAGAGACAAACTATTGATCTGGATTTGGTAAGACTGGAACAGTTTGCTCTCTTAGAGTATCAACAAGTATTGAAGATCATCTGAAGTGGCCACCTGAATATTGTCACTGTGATAAGGGTTTGAGATGAGCATTGAGATATCCAGTTTCAAGTCTTTGAGGGCTTTGCAAAAGAAGATTGTGATGTTGATGTGGTTCTAGAAGTCAGAAGACAATTTGGAGAAGGTGCATTATCTTATCACCCTAACTGAATTTCTTACTCCCAGGCCAAGCATCTGAATATTTTACCAGGTGTAACTTTGATTGTTCAAAGGATTAATATGAAATTAATTTATTGCTGCAAATGTACAATGCTGAAAAAGACTGCAGATGGGAATATTAGGTTGGTCTGTTGTCTCTTCTCTACTGTAATCAGAGCTGAGTCTTAAAGAGTCTTAGTGCTTTACCAGCCAGTGTATTTCTGCTTGTTCTTCAAATCTTTTTCCCCTATCAGTGATCATTATCCAGGTTTTGTTTAGAACATTTTCAAGTCAATATCTTTTCCCTTGCCCCCTTTGAACCAGTCACAGAAATATGTTAATGGATAATAAACAATTCCAGTTTAAAACGAAACACCCATCTTTATCATTTTAGCTTGCCTAAGTAATCTTCACTATGAATTTCATTTGCAGTTCACTATCAACCGAAATTAGTTGCAATTAAGGGTTGTCAAATCTGTAATTTAAGACCTTTAATATTTGTTGCTGACACCGTTTTCCTGTAATATATTATTTTTTCAATGTGTCTGATCAAAAGACCATATAAATCAATATGAGAATTTCTACCAACTTCAATGAGCTTTGAATAAAGCCTCATATTCCATCGTATGTGAGGACATTTTATCTCAGTACATGTAATTAAAAGATTACGAAAGTTTTCATTATCTGGAAATTGTTTGGATTATGTAAAATGAGTTTGGTCTCATACTGGCAGCCGTAGGTAATTGAGAATGTTTAGAAATAAACCAAACAACAACAGCAAAAATCCTACTGATATTATTCGCTGGGGTTACAATTCTATTTCTGCTTGTGGTAGCAATACTGGAATGAATCTTGCCACAGTATCGACTTTTAATTAAAATCACACCAATATAATGTACACACCCCAAGGCACATGGGCTGAGGGAGGTGCTGTGAGGAAGTCATGATGATAAAATTCCTGTAGGATCACTGAATTCAATGATAACCACAAATCACAAGATCAAGTTAGAAAGCTGTCACTGGAAGAAAATGTTGTTAGTACTTGATATGGGATCAGTGTACTTTTTGATGTAAATTCATGTTTTCCTGTGGTAATTTTCCCCTCCCTGAGTCTTCTGCTATGTTTCTTGGCAGGTGACCTGAGTTCACCTAGGAGGGATGAACTCACTGTCTTAGTCAAGCCTCCCTACACCAGCAGCTTTATCAGCTCCTGTGACTCAGCTGAACATTTAGTATTCAGTACCACCACTGGGAAAGAAATATATGCAATCCATTGCATCAGATTAGAGATTCTGCTAACTATTAAGATTGGAGAAGAGTTTAGAAATCCCTTTGAAATAATTTGCTGTATTTGTTTCTTATTTTTTTTCCTAAAGCTCTTTAAAACTTGAGCAGAGTCTGCCTTCATATACATTTATTAATGGAATAAAAGATCCATTCAGTCATGCATAAAAAATCATTTAGAAAGAGTGCAACAGAGTGTACTCTTCCCATTTTGAACAACATAACTAATGCTCACTACTGCTCATGCTTTTCTGTCTTCATTTTAATTCTTGCAGTAGAATACTGTTCTGTGCTGTAAAAACATGATGTGATTAACCTTAGGGTCCCCCATCCCCTCAACTCAAAGCCCCCTCGTACATGGCCTATGCTTTCTATTCATGTTCAACCATCTGATTTCCATATCATCCCGCTCAGCCTCACAAGCGGCTATTAGCATAACAGAGCTTTCGTGTGACATTGATTGAAGCCAGTGTTAGCTGAATGCAGTATCAAAGCATAATTTGCCAGAAATCAAATCTAATTTACTGTGTACTATTTAAATTTCTAAAAAAAAAAAAAAAGAAAAAAGTTGTTTCAATAGACGTATACTAGGTCTGTGTTCTTAATTGTTCTTTTTTCATATTTTTGTCTACTCCCCTGGAATCCAAGTAATATATTTCCTTTTAGAGCTGCTGTCTTTGACTTTCAAATGTCAATTAAGCAAGAGTTTTTCCACTCTGTTTATTCCAATCCAGTTAATGTTACATCTGAAACAGTAAAGGGTAATAGTTTGATAGGCACAACACTCAGTTTGCTGCTTCATAACAGTTTTTTCAAAAGATTCTTCTAATGACCTTAATGCTTAGCTTGAATTAAGCGTTAAAGTACCACATAACTTTAACAGCTGAAGCATATCAAGCCTGCTGTTATTTCTCTAACAGTACCTTTTCAGAATGTTTTAAAAATCGACCTACTTGAATTAGGTTTTGTCCAATGTTTCACTGAAGCTGGGCTTTGAGGAAGTCATGATCTCAGTTAACCTTTCTGCAAAATGGGAGTAGTAATATTTATCTATCTTTATAAACAGCATCTACACATGAAGATAATGAGGTCTATTTTTAGGAAAATTGAAGTGCCCAAGTGCTTATTCTATCAAAGAAGCCTTGCTGTCTCTGTGCAGGGTCGCGTTGTGTTCTCTGAGGATAATGGCAGTCTTACCGCTTTGGTAGTTATACTTGGCCATGAATTATTCCTGAAATCATTAACTGTTACTTTCAGTTTTCAATTTGTATTATTCAACTGGAAATTGATAGACAAAACTGATATGGTGAAAACATAGTTTAAATGCTTTAAACAAGGTCATTTTTATTAGAGGCTGTCTGTAAATAGAGCTGAATATGGCAACAAACTGCAACAAATGAAGTTTTCCTTCATTATAGAACCCTGTATTTGAATAAATTAAGAAAACACATACAAGGTTTTATTTTTCAAAAATGACGTTTTTCATGTGCTTTAAAATTATGGTATTAAATAGTTTGGCTGAAGGAATTGGTTTTGTGCTCTAATTAACATAATGACCAATAAAAGTCACTCCTTGTGACTCACAATCTCCTCATGAGATTAAGAAATCATATTTAAGTAAAAACTCTGATTAATTTATTTATTTTTTACAGCGAATTTCTAGTAATTATGGCTGCAGAGAAAAGCTAGAAAATACATTCTTCCATAATTATATCATTGTTAACTGGAGTCTTCAGAAAGTCTAAACCAGTAGCTATGAGGTCATGGATGTTCTGTTCACCTAGTATGGCAAATGCTGGATGGGACTTGGTGTGTGGCAGGGAGAGAACAGAGCAACAGGGTCAGCCCATGCCATTTGGATTATCTGGGCTGAGTGACAGCCTTAATTCCTATTTCTTTTCCTTGTCTCTTTTTACAAAAGAAAGGATCAGTTTTCTGCTCTTCGGAAAGTGAGAGATGTTCAAAGTTAGGGGTAGGTCAAAAATTACAAAATAGGACGTTTATATCTGATTGTTCCTTGGCTACCAAATTATCTTAATTTGGTCCTTGGAAAGTCCGCTACAGCAGCAAGTTCAGTGCTATTACATCTGTACGGAGCTTTGAATTACTGACGTACAGTACAGCTTTGTGTGTGTGAGAATTTTTCAGATGAACTCTTAAACTTACTTACCTTGCATTTATTTGGTTATGTGATTTGAAAGATAGGCTCATGGAAGTGCCATGCCCTTCTTCCTGCTGTTGAGCTGTCTCTGAGCACTGTCTGTATAACATACCCCCATTGCAGAAAGTATGCCTACGAAGTGATCTTAGGCATTGATAATGCTTAGGTATGATCTATGGAATGGTCTCCTGACACCAGGTTTTTAGCGCCACGATAGAAAGATTATGGTCTTGAGGCCCCCCATAATGCAGCACAGGACTCATGCATAGTTCCTGTCAAATGCAGATATAACACCTGAAGAGGTTAGAGGTTTTCTGCTCTCCCTTCTGCCTGAAGTTGCTATCGATTCTATATTAATATCGTGGGCAATGAACTCCTATGGCTGAGCAGCAAACATGGAACTAATTCAGTGACCTTTATTAAGTGGGTAGTCAGAACTGTAGAGAAACTTTAGTGTAAGGTATGTCTATAGGAATGGGAGTTTCTAATTCACAACTTACAGGTCTTTCTCTCTTTCCCATATGATTGAATGAACAAACACATGCTCTCATTACCATGTTACTGCTTTCTGACACCTGTAGAGATTGCATACAGATATGCTAGGTAAAACAAGGTGAGGAAAAACAAGTAATTTCTTTAGTCTAGCACTTTAGGAATTGTACAGGATGAGTTTGGATCCTAGAGTATGTGTAACAACACCTATGCTCTTACAGAAACATCAAAACATAAGGGTATAAAGAGGCCAAAATCTTTGCTTAGGGGTATGAGACAGAAGGAAGACTCCTTGTATTGTCTCCACCTTCTGTCTTCTGAATTGATGGTGATTCATGTTTATTAAGTGATTTGCAGTTCCTGTTTTAAGAATGCATTAGACTAGAGCTGTTGAACTTGTGCTCTTTAGACTCCTGCTGATTGGTAAAGCCATGGGAAGTACCTCCTAAGACAACTCATGTATTTCAAAAACATCAGATCTGCATACATTTCTATGCAGTTAGCAGCTTTACATCGTTGCTGTCAGCAGGTGTAATCGGAAGCTGGGTCTTGATTGCTCTTCGTGCATAATTAAATACTTTGTAATTATAATGGTGAAAATATGGTTTTCTAAAACACTTAAATTCTGTTTACCTAAAAGCTTACTGTTCCTAAACCATCCCTCTCCGCAACAACCAATAGTGTAATAGAAGAAAATTAATGTTGTTTTTTTTATTATAATTTTGTCCCTTTCTTTAGCCTGGCCCAAAAGTTAGAAGTCTTAC
The DNA here is from genome assembly GCA_026546715.1 of Gallinago undulata. Lineage (NCBI taxonomy): Eukaryota > Metazoa > Chordata > Aves > Charadriiformes > Scolopacidae > Gallinago > Gallinago undulata. The sequence continues at coordinate 101,547,348 of JAOTQQ010000001.1, read as the reverse complement.
ACTGCTTGCATTTTTAAGATATGCCAAATAGTATAAATCCAAGTGAACTTCACTGTTGAACTAACTGGAAGGTTTGCCTGTTATGAGTAGAGAAGTCATTTACTTTATCACATCATGCTCAACATAGTTGCTGATGTCAAGTTTTTTCTCTCGAATCCTCTAACTCTAAAATTTCTTCCCCACTTTCCTTCTGCCCATTAACACCTTTTCTCTCCCTTCTTATTCCCACTAAACATTAACTTTCTATCGTCCATCCCCAGACAAGTAAAACTATACTTTTCTTTTAGAAATTGTCCTCTTCTGACTGTGCTTCCTATTCCCCTATGTCTGAACACAGTTAATGCCACCTACTTGAAAACATAATCAGTCCTTGACCTTTTTTCTTGTTTTAACTCCACTTTCTGCTTTTCTCTTTTCCTTGTCTCTCCCCGATCTCCTAGAATACCTATTCCTTCTTGCTCACCACTCATTGCTGCCCACTAACTCATCAACTTTTGCTTCTTTCTTGTCTTTGCACAAACTGAAATCTGGATCTCCCAACTTCGTGTTGTGGAAACAATTCTTTTTACAGCAAGTCTTCCTTCCCACTCCATTCTTGACCACACTACCCCTGAGAGAAGTGAGGGAACTCTTGAACCTTCCTCTCCTCTCCCAATCATTTGTAAAAGTCTAGCGGGGCAGATTGAAAAAAGCAGTCCTAACTCATATCCTAACTCATATCTTGTGATACATGATAACTCCAGCACAAAAAGTAGCTCTGTGAAGTGTAGAGGGTATTTGTCCAGATGAAAGGTAGAATACATCCACAGCCAACATCGTATACACCTGACTGCTGCTCCTTAGCATTTAATGTCATCAGAATTTATTCTAGCATGTATGGTTGTAATGTTTCTTTCCTTTTTTTTTTTTCTCTTTTTGTACTACTGGGGATATCACTTACTGATATTGCTGCTGTTTTTGTTGCTGTTGTTGTTTTTGTTTCTATATTAGTTCTGTCTATACTAATTAATGTTTCTGGTGTTATGTCCTCTGGCATAAAACAAACCTCCATAATGTTGTCACTTTTCTTTAATATTCCTGATCTCCTCCTTGGAAAATATCCTAAATTTACACAATGGTTTTTCTTACATTGTAGCTCCCCCACAGTTTGTGGTGAGACCACGAGACCAGATTGTAGCCCAGGGTCGAACAGTGACTTTTCCTTGTGAAACTAAAGGAAATCCCCAGCCAGCTGTTTTCTGGCAAAAAGAAGGAAGCCAGGTAAGCTATAAGCACCCTATAAGTCTTTCAAGCTTTTCTAAATAGTTATATTGTTAAATTTTTAGGAATATTATTTATCTTACCTTTCATAGATTCTTTTAATCTTTCACACATCTTTGTCTTTTAAAGTATCAGTATTCTCTACTGACAATTTTGTTGCCTTTAAAAAAAAAAATATGAAGAACTCAAAGGCCATTAAAGTTGTTGAAACTTGTGCTAGATGCTGTATATATAGACATATAGAACATACAGAAAGCAACAGTATGTATCTTAAAGACTTTTCATTCTGAAGCTCCCAACAAACAGGTGGGTGAGACAAACATAGTAGATAAAAAAGGTATGACTCAGTTTTTGACTAATCAGTGCAGTAATTACAGTTCACAACCTGTCTAGACACGATCAAGGAGATATATATCTGGCAAGCTGATTTGCATTGGCATATTCTCATAGTGCATACGGATCTAGGTTTTGAACACGATGCTTTCTCCAGTGACGTGGTCTCACAAAATTTCCAAGTTTGGTTTTGGAAATATTCCCCTGATCCTTACTGTCACTTTTTGAAAGAAAAATTTCTGATGTAGCAGTCAATGTCACCATCAGCCAATACTAACTTCTATAGCTTAATATTTGAATGTCAAGCCATAACATTTTATTACTGCTACTGCTGTTACTATGGTACTAGGTCTTCTCACTTTCAACATGCAGTTCATGTGAGTATGTTAGATTTGAACACTGTAAACTAAGTGTGAGATTCTCTTTTGCACCTGAGAAAAGATTAAAGGGGTAAATGTATGACCAAGGACAGTGCCTTCTACAGCTCCCTGATGAAGCCTGTCATGGCTACGTCTGTCTTATGTATCTATACTGAGTACCCTTCTGCATTGGCTAAATGAGTCTTTTTAGAGTCCTGTGCTACTTTTTCCCATATGTGGGAAAAATATACCATATGTCCTGTGCAGTACAGGTATGCCTTTTGTCTAATCCGGAGCATTATGTGTACCATCTCAGTTTAATAAGAACTGAACCACAGATCACCTGCTCTGCTCCACCTGCTTCTGCTTCACCTTCTCACAAGGTCAGATAGCTGGTCCACAATAACAGGACCAAGGCTTACAGCATTTTGTCCAATGTTGCATCTGTGGCTTACAAAGATACAACACTTGCTTTATGAGTGTAAGCTTGTATGAAAGTAAGCTTAGTCTTCAGTGTGTTTCTTTCAGTGTATTATTCAGAGAACTTTACACCTAGCCTCCATGGATCTCATCCTGGAAAAGCACAGTATTGTGAGTCTCATTAAGGTGAAAATTGTTCCAAGGGGAAAGTAGAATAGCATATTGAAATTAAAGGAGGAAGTACTGATATGCTAGCAAACATTAAAATGCTAGAGCATTTTAATAACATGGTAATGTTTATGTAAAGTGAGCTTATAGTGTCACACTTGAATCTAATAAAGTGGACATCCATCATGCTGTAATAAAGAGAAGAGCTTCTAATTAAAGTAGGGCATCATTTGCAGGATTAAAGTCATTTAGCATAATTGAAAAGTGTTAATACTCTATTTTATCCTCTTCCATTGGTATCACTTCAAGGGTAAAAACATTTTAAGGTGAAAATGCATCTTGCGTCTTTAATTGAATGTTATTACCTACTGATTGTACCATGTTGAAGCTGTTTAATTACAAACCTGGAAAATTAATTACCATATTGAGAACCAGATCCCTGAGGGTTAGAATGGTCTTTTTTGGCAAATAAATGCAATGTAAAAATTGATACCTACACAGTTTATAATCAAACCTGGAAACATAGCTCAATGTGATCCACTACACCCTCATGTTAATCTTAATTGAGCAGCAGTGAAGTAGCACAGGTTAGTGTTACTGTCTCTGTATACAGCTTGCCAGATTTTGCAATGAGATGCCATAGAATGGGTGAATTTCCACATACTATATATCATCATACAAATCTGAAGGATGGTATTTTGGTTAAATTAGGCCTGGTTCACTGAACATACATGACTTTTCACCTTTGCATGCCCAGATATAGGTTATTTCTTGGCTTTACAATGCTTGTTTCTGGTATCCCTCAATGAACTGTTAGCAGCACTGCTGTTAATGTTCAGAGTAATGTTATGTAGTCATGTTAGCCCACTCCAGTGATTGTAGGGCATTTTTCATTGTGAATCCATTTCTTGATCCAGTGTTTCTGAGCACAACCAGCTGGAAGGGAGGGGAGCTCTTTCCTCCTGAGTCATTTTTTGTGCCAACTTGTGTATAAACAGCTGGTCCTTTGTTCTCAGTAGCCTTTTCCCCAGAGCCTAACAGCTGCCCACCAATGAAATGCACCAGGGCAGGGCATGTGTAACCTTGAGACTATCAAAATTAAATTCTTCCTTGAGATAAATTCAGTGGTATTACATCAGGATGACACTGATCCCCCTGTTTGGAACACAGCATGCCACCATTTTGCCCAGATGAGAACCTAACAGCTAGTTAAAACCAGTGAAATTGTAAAAACATTTAAAAATGGGTTGTACTGTAGTTTAGAAGAAGTTATAATTCATAGTTATCTGGTCATTGAAGGAAGGAGTCATGAGACTGATGAGCTCCTCCTGAAGTGTGGAATATTCCCTGGGATGTAGTACATCTGAAGAACAGATAAGACCATGCTGAAGATAACAAGAAGGGTAGCCTTCTCTTTCTAGTGCAGTGCTGAAGAGATCTTCCTCTTAAGAATTAGGAACTTGATCTTTTCACTGTCTTTCATAACGTGTTTCTTTTTACACTTTGCATAGTAAGTGATAAACAGAGTCAAGCTCAGCCATAACAAAATTCTCTGCTATCATCTCATAATATTTAGTGGAGTTTTCGTAATGCCTTCATTCAGTAGGTATCTTTGCCAGGCAGAGGTTATTCTGAAAGTTTCAAGGCACTTCAGAAAACAGGGCAATTTTTCAAGACCCACTTAGCCCTGTAGCCTGTAATTGTTTCAGAATTTTCACACTTTTTTTCTTATTGGATCTGATGTGTTTACTGGGTGCATATTGATTTTTGAGGAAAATTTGCTGTGAAAAATTTCTTGAACATTGGCATTGAAAGGGGACAAGTGGAAAGACTCACCCTAGGGTGACAAGCAGCCTAGTAGGTTAATACTATTATAACAATACTTGGAGTGTCAGATCTTATTTAAAGCATATCTCTCTCCTTTAATTGCCAAAACCAGACAAAGTTGTGAGTTTCACTTCAAAACAGAATTTTTTAAAATCCAAGTTTACTGCTTGTCAGTTCCAAATAATTTTTTTTGTGAACTATTAAGGCCTACTTCAGAAGAAGAAGAGGCACAGAAAATTCATCTAATACTCTACTTTATACTTTTAGATTTTCTTTTTAGCCCGTATAGACAAGCTTAAAAGTTAGAAGGAAGACATCGTTAGAAAGCACAACTGAGCTATACAGAGCTGCAATAATGACTGAAAGCTTATCACAGCATGGTAACAGTGTGTTGGGATATTCCTAATACAAACAATTGTATTTTTCAAAGAGGCTTGTTGAGTTGACATAAAAGCCAGACTTGAATTACTGTTGTTTAATTATTGTTTAATCTGTTCCCTTTTCTGTCTCATTGGGCAATGCAACTGACCTTTCTGTTCACATTGCTCTCCTTTTCTTGTTCTTTTTTATTCACATCAGGAGCTGTGCCAGACAGTGTAACTTTTTCCTTGAAAACACTGCCCTCATGACTGAAAGCTTTTCTGTCCTTTTCTGTGTTATTGATTCATTCAGTCCTTCATCATATGCAATGACTGCTACATCCATTCCAGTTATTCTTATTGACATCTCTCTTTTCTCCAATCCAGCCCAAAGGCAAAAGCTAATCTCCCTGTTTTGTTCTAACTGATGTCTTATCCTACATGAAATTATTTTTTCTCTCTGATGATTTCCACATCAGATTTATACCCTTTTTCTTCACCCTCAAGGCACCAGGCTCTTTTCTCCTTTGGTATATCTTAGTTTTAATTGCTTTTTACTTCTCCTTTAAGATCTCATGCCCTGCCAGTTTCTCCTACTTTATGATGTGTTTGTATCTTCCTCACAGCTTTCCTTCTGTGCCGTGCTCTTACTTTCTCCTTTGCACAGAACGTATTTTCAGCCAAAGAATGCTACTGTGCTCCCTCAAGTCCTCAGGATTCAATTCTTTCTGCTAGTTTTCTCATGTTTACTGTAGTATTGTGTTCTCCTGGTTTGACAGCCAACAAAGTATATTATTTCAATTACATTCAGAATGAAGATGAATGTGTCACAAATACAAATCACTCAAGTGTGATCGTTGGAAAATTTCTCCTTGCCTGGATCCCCAGCCAGAGTACACCACTGTGTGCTCTCAAAAGGCTGTTTCTAATTTAAACTGGAACTTGCCCATGGCAGGGAAAGCTAGCTCTGCGTGTTCATAAGTTCATAACCACACTTACATTTTCTTCTAGTTTATATATAGTACTTTTAGGAAAAAATCATTGCCTCTCTCGCTGACAGAAAAGTGGTGCTTTTGGGTTTTGAATTGATGTGAGATGAATTGTCTTTGCAGAATCTACTCTTCCCAAACCAGCCTCTTCAACCCAACAGCAGGTATTCAGTGTCACCAACTGGGGACCTCACTATTACCAACATTCAGCGGTCTGATGCAGGCTACTACATTTGTCAAGCACTAACGGTTGCTGGAAGCATTTTAGCAAAAGCTCAGCTGGAGGTTACTGATGGTGAGCTATGAAAATTCCTATTGTTTTTTCCTGTCAAAAGTATTTTAAGTGTAATGTAAATAAAGGCATATGAGATCACATAATTCATACAAGAAAATCAGACACGCTTCTACAGAAAATATGATGAGAAAAGGGTCTCTGCAATTCTTTATGGTATCAAAAAGGCATCAAAACCTAGTTTGCCTTTTGCTTGCTTTCTGGAGGTTCCCCGATAGTACAAACAATGTACAAACCAGCTTAGAAAAGGGCTGGTGAGAAAGCAAGTCTTAGCTTGGTAGAGCTAAGATAGGACTGCAAAAAATACTGTGAAGAATAAATAGGCTTGTGATTAAAGGAGTGAACTGGGGTGCAGAAAAATCAGGCTCAATTCCTTCCTCAATCTGTCTTCAGATTATCTTAGGCAACTAGTTTGGGGATGTGTCCTTAGCTCAATTAAATCAACACAGTTGCCTTGAACTTATTGGAATATTGTTGGTTTAGAACAGCTCCAACACATAGCCTTTTAGTCCCTGTGGCAATAAGGCACCAAGATATTTCCTTACCTCAGACCTGTGTTCTAAGAGTTTCGCAGTATGGCTAGATGTGAGAAGCAACATGTAAATATGTAGGTAGGTTTTTCAGGAAAGGAAAAGAAAAGCACTACATGATCTGCCTTAATGTTTTCCACTTAAAAATTTTGGGTTAGAAAGTTATCTTGCCTTGAAGTTAGTTTACCTCAGTCCATCTACAAATGTGAATCCTTTTCATGTGTCAGAAATCCTGTTGATATCCCTCTTCATTCCATTGTGGATAGAAGGTGGTTTACATCCTTTAATGTTAATGAAGAAAACAGGATTCCTCTTAAGCTAGGAGATTGTTGCATTCCCTAACATTATTCCTTATCTTAACTGACTCATTAAATATCTCCTGACAGACTTTGATGAATTTTTGCCATTAAAACTGTTGTTATATGCAGAGGTCTCCTTTCACCGTTCCCTTAGAGACCTGCCTGCACCATGAAAGTTTGAAAAGATGTCTATTTCTGAATAATCTGGCTTTTCACTAGAACATATTCATCACAAGTGACAGGTAGAGAGGTTCAGGCTCATGTTATAGAGGTTTGAGCATTAATTTGATGCCTTTTCTTTGTTTTCCAAAAGCTGTCTATATTTTCATGACAAGGGGAGATAATTTCTGCCTTATCCCTGCATCTTTACAAGCACATTGCTTTTCTATAAAGTAGTTTCCGGCAACTAAAGGCTAACCTTCGCTCTGCAGTCTCTTTAAGTCCTTTCTCTCATGGTCTCTGACAAAATGATGCATTTTCATTCAATTCAAATTTAAATGTAGATTAAAAGGTCATTTAAAATTAATGGAAAGGCAGTATTTTTTAATATCTGTCCATAGCGCTGCCTGATTCAGTGCCATGACTGTGATTGGAATAAATAGAACACACAAACATTGGCTGAGAGGACATTGAGCCGTTAATGGTTGCACCTGCTGATGCTCTACAGATTTACTGCAATAGAGGCCGAGAAGATCAAATCAGGTTCAAGGATATTAGTGATGAGAAATTCTTCCTTTTGACAGACAAGGTCTGTGGTCCATCTTTATCTATTTCTTATGGGGGAGAAAAAATAATAAATCCTAATGACCTCTTTGGAATTTTCATTAGTTTATTTAACAAGCCAACAGAAAGCTCACAAAGGTGTCCCTGTGAAAAATGCAAACTCGACTACAATTAATTCTGATTAAATTGTGCAGTGTGCATTCCACATTGCTAGAGAAAGCATTAGCTGGAGGCTCTGCTGCTCAAGGAATGTGAGGCCTGCGTTCTTCAAACACTTTCCAGAACCCACTGTCAGCATGATCATTATGAAATAATACAAGGTTGCTTTATAGAAATACCATTTCATCCTTGAGTCAAAGGGCAGGTGAGGTCAGGACAAAATGCCAGAACAATATTGTGGAACTGATATTATATAAATAAATGTACCATTAGATCACAGATATTTTTTTAATTGCTTTCAGTTAGGAAGTTAATAATAAATGTCTACATAATCTGTTTTAGTTGATGCTGAGGAGAAGTTATAGAAGCTAATGATTTTTGTCAGTAGGGAAATCTAATTTAGTGGTTTTAAAAATGTAATAAAAGATAAACACTGTGGTTGCTAGCTATATACTTAAGCATTAGTGTTCTAGTTTTTGGCTGGTGATTTCAGTTTTACTTCATAGCCCAGAATTTTTCTGTTTGGTTAATGATTTAATAATAGTGGCGAGCCATCTTTTTCATTTTCAACACATTTTTGTTTGATCCAGAGTAATTTAGATCCAATTGAAGTTCCAATACAGAATGAAAACATATGTCATGTGCAGAAAAACAAGTGCTTAATTACACCATATATAGCAGTGTTTCAGTTGTTACATTTTTGCACTTAGAAGTCTTTACTGGAAATATTTTTAACTCAAGTGTTCACATGAGAAGAGATTACTAGCTGTGATGAAATGTGCTGAGTTGAGTGATAATTTTGCTGATTATGGACTGTGCTAAGAGCCTTCAGTGTATTTGAAATTCAAATCTTGTGTTTTCTTGAAAGGCTATCATATGATCTGCTGTCTAACGCACATCTGGAAAAGCAAAATCATTTTAAAAATTGAGACAATCTTAGCAATCCTTTCAAACTGAAGAAGTGAATATGCAGTTCACAGTCTTAAAATGACAGATCATGCAAATAAACCAAACGCTTACATCTAACTATGTCTGTGCTCAAGAGAAAAATAATAGTTTACAATTAATAATTTATTCCATAAATTTATCCATCATACACATAGTATTTTGGAGAAGATCTCAGTTTCTCCAAACCTAGTCACTATTTATATTTATTAATAAAAATTTCAACCACTGCTTGTTGAACTGTAAGATCAGCCTATAGGCCAGCAGTTGCAGTTTAGGATGAGTATTGGAATGGAAGAGCAGGCTTGACCTTGCCCAGTGGATGGCAATATAAGAATGAAATGTTTTAGGATATTCATCTAATTTTTTAAAAATCACATTTATGAGCTTTTGAATTAAAACAAAAGGCTGGACCTATAAGGAGAATTCAGAACAGGAGTGAAAAAAAAAGCCAAGCAAAAACAACCAGGAGAGACTGAGTTGGCAGCACTCCTCAACAGCTTCCTCTCCACTGATTTTGAATAGACACTTAAGGTTTTTTCCCCAAACTCCTCTGCTATTTTTTGACTATAAGTCTAGTAAATGTTCTGGAATATGTCTCTCTGAAACCTTCTTGGAAGAATTTAATATCACTCACAGTTTACTCATCTGCAAATCTGGCCACCATGATTCCTGTCATATATAAATAAATAAATATCAATATAAAACATATTACATGTTTTATAGCAAGAGTGACAGTTTCAAATAGGAGAAACCAGAAAAACGTCACAGCCTTCTGCGAATCTCTTCCTCAAAAAAGACAGAAGGGTTGGTCTCTGCTTTTCCACTTCTCAGGAGAGCACCCTGGCCCTATCGTGATAGTGTTTGTCATGAGAATTTCATGACTTGTGTTTGATTTTTCCCATTATTCACCAGGAAAGCATTTGAAATGTTGATTTTGGAAGTGCCAAAGTAAAGACTTCATTTTGTCATTCTCTTATTTTAATTTCCTGTTGTAATTTGACCAAATTCCACTCAAATTTAAACATAGTTTCCTTTGATCTAAGTTGCATTTGTAGTGAATAAACTGTTCATTAGCAAATATAATTTGCTCTTTTCTGACCGTCTGCTCAAAATTTAGACTACATTTTATCACAAAAGGAATCTGATAATTTTCTAGTTACCTGAATATGTGAATATGTGGATTCTGACAAATAAAAACCTCAGTTTTTTTTAAAATTAAATTAACTTTGAAATCAACTTTACTTTCACTATGCAAAAAGTGTTTTAGCCACCCAAAACGTTTCTGTGCAACAGATAAAGTTTCCTGCAACATAACTGACATAAAATTTAAATAAAAAATTAAAATGTTGTAAAAGAAACTAGCAAAATCCCCCTTCTGTGCGTATTTTTCATTACCTCTTTGTTCCTCAGAATTCTCAGTATATATCTTTTTAAATTTCTAACCAAGTTTTGAATCCTTATACTGGAGACCTGTGTAGTAGGAATACAGGCACCTATACATGTTTTAGAGAAGATTTACAAGTCATACTTGTGAAGACAATACAGTCGTTCACAGATCAGTGGAAACCCTAAGTGTTCATTTAACCTTTAGCCTTAGTGTCATGGAAACCTGTAGTGGTCTTTCACCCATAACACCCTCGAAAATGAAGATTCCTTCTGGCCAGGAGACTTTCAATTACACTATTGATCAGAGCTATTTAAAGGATTATGAGCTTCTCATTTGGGCTGTAAAAAAAAACTAATTATGTGCCAAAGAACAATATCTGTAATGCAGTAGGTTCTGAAAATACATACATTGCTACACATATGAAAGGCAATTAGATGCAGCAAAAAACTGCAATGGAATATTTAGTACCTTAAGTAGTTCTTCTTTCTGTATTTTTAGGAATATCTAGAAAACTAGGATTTACTGTTTTATATTAAATCTACATGAAAACTTACACAGCCGAGTTTTTATTTGAATATACTCGTGCTGCTGATAGTACAAATGAGCTGAGATCAATTTTTATTTCACCAAATGGCTGAACTATGTGGTCATAAGGAGCCTCAATGAGATAAAAAAAATCCTATCAAGGGGAAAATGCATTACATTTTCTCTTTTCTTGTAATACAGTGTTTCCTGTCCTATCTCTGCATTCAGTGGGTAATATTTCAGAATTTCCAAAATAGCTTTCACATTCTGGCATTAATAAATAGTCTGGGTTTGCTTTCTATTTTCACTTTCAATTTCAATAATTGTGACAAACTCATACTCCAAGGTGCTACTAACACTGTTGGTTCCATCCTTTGTACATATTGCTAACAAAAGAAGGTATGTAGTGTTTTTGCAACATTACAATTTCAGAAACAATTATTTTATGTATAAAATGTACTAGTAACATCTCATTAATACTTTTTATTTATTAAATAACATAATGAAAGTGCTTTAGGTCTGTTGAAGGTTCTAGAGGGTTGCATCTCAAACAGCTCAAATACAACAGAAACCATATTGCTTCACAATAATTTATTTTCACTTCATTGTTAGAGTCAGATGTTGTGTATGAACTATAATGAACCAGATTCTCAGCTAGAATAAATGATTCAAACTCAATTGACATCAGTGGAGGCAGACTAACTTACACTGGTTTAGGAACTAATCCTGCTTGTTACAATATTTAGTACCAATCTTCTAATTCTTCAGTTCTTCAAAGATTTAAAAAAGCAGTAGTGTGGCAGGTAAATATATAAAAGTGAATTCTCAGTTCTGTTATACTGATTTTATGCAGGAGTCATAACCTTGTTTATATTCAAGTAGTTCACATTCATTTTGTATAAACACATTCTTTAGAAACAAAGATATATTTTGCTGCTTAATAGATGGCTCAGAGAATAGGTTCAATAGCAAAATTATTTCTGAAAAATTGGTCTTTCAAGAAGAGTGAACATGAGCATTTTACCTCAACTTCAAGATATCCCACTGGTCACAGAATGAGGTTTATAAACATTCGCTCACTGGTTATGGAGTCCTTTAAGCATTATTTCAAGCATGCAAATGTAAATTATTAGGGGCAAAAAATTAAGAGAGCTCGTAGCTTTAAAAGGTGATGAAATTACTTGATAGTAACAAGCTTTTAAATGGCTTGATAGAGTTTGATTTTTTTCTCCACTGGGAAGAGTGGTGCAGTCATTTAGATCCCTGAGATTGTGAAAATGTTTTGCATTATGGTTAGATATTTTTGCTGATGAAAACTTGCAAGTTAGGCATGAATGGGGGATGTGTTTGGTACCCATGCTAGAATGGCTGCAGTGTTTCACTTTGAACTTTAACAGATTTTCTCTGTTAGGCCCTAAATTAGGTAAGCAATTAAGCACATTTTGATGTGACATTAAACATGTGCTTTAAGTGCTTTCCTAAATTGGAAGAAATAAGAGAGGTTCTTTTCTGGATCAAGGTCTTAATTTTCATTCTGTCTTGATCAAATGAATCTGATGATCTTTGCTTACTGAAGTTTATATATCTAGGTGTTATCTTGCAGTGGTGAAATAAAATTCTTACAAAAATGCTTTTCAAATATACCATTTAATTGTTAACACATATCTGAGGGTCTTCCAAAAATACTGGTTTTGGCCTTTTAGAGGCTGAATTAAACCAGTCTGTTAAAATTGGTACTGTGTCAAGGAAAGTGCTAACTGCATCAGAGGATCGTTAAAGGTGTGGATGCCAATGTGTGTGTCACTGTTTAGTCTTGACAGATAGGCCTCCACCCATCATCCTCCAGGGGCCAGTCAATCAGACACTGGCAGTGGATGGGACAGCTTTGCTGAAGTGCAAAGCAACTGGTGACCCCCTTCCTGTCATCAGCTGGTTAAAAGAAGGATTCACCTTCCTGGGCAGAGACCCTCGAGCATCTATACAGGATCAGGGGACACTTCAGATTAAAAGTCTGCGGGTAAGTAGTAAACAAGTGGTACATGGCTAGCGTTGAGCTGCTGGTGTGTGTCTCAAGCAGCTCTTCTGTCTTGCTGTCTGTAGTCCTCAAAATTAATTTAATTGTCTCTTTTACTATGAAATTCTCACCAAGTCTGTATCCTATTTCATATGATGATGTTGTGTGGGGAGGGGGAGGGAAGGAGAAAAGCCAAACTAGCATCAAATATTTCTATTAGAATTCCCTAAACATAGAATTGATATTTAAATTTTTACTTATGTTGCAATAAAAAATCAGTTGGAGATAGACAGACATAGATAAGGACAGGCCTTCCTTATCTTTTCAGTTGGTCTTACCATGAAGCCACTGGCCAGTTGTCTCTGTTAAAAATTAGAGCAGTTCATTTTCAACACCTGATCATAGTTTTCCAAGAAGCTATTGTGCTGGCAAGTGATTTTGGAGTTCATCAGGGTTTGGCTGTGCACTTTCTCTGTCAATGAATCTTGGCAGTCTTGAGCTGGCTGATTTATTCCAATGTTACGCTTGCTGGAGAAGTTTCTTAAGACTGTGAATGGGAGAAGACATCTAATACTGTAACATATATGCAGATGGATTTCTATTTACAACAAAATGCCTATCATAATATTTATATTTTGACACATGAAATAATAGGATATCTTAAAACTACAAAGAAATATTATAATGTTCCAAATAGTATAATGTCAGATTTTGTTGGTAAACATTGCATTACTAATCTTTGTTTGGGCTTTTAATTTTTTCCTTTCAAAGATAAAAATGCATGGTTGTTTGTGTGTATGAGGACAGGCATTTATATGGAAAAATAGTAAGGTAAATGTAATTATTTGTCAAGACTTAAAGACAATTTCAGAAACCATTTAATTTCATCAGCAGTAATTTCTGCACTTAGCTTTGCCATCCAAAAAAATGTCAATAAACATAGCTACTGAGGACAATTACATAAAGTGCAGTTTTGTTTTCTGATACCATCTCATCAGTGATCATAGATGAATTGTTAACTTCCTTGGAACAAAATGGAATTTATTAAAAAATTTATGCTAGCTTTCCTTGAGTAAACAATTTATCCTTCCTCCCTGGGCTGAAAGCAGGTTTAGGCCATGAAGGTTAATGCATTTTTCCTGTAGAGCTGGATTAAAGAGTGCGCTTGAATAGTCAAGATTCCCCAGTAGTGTTAGAAAGCAGCAATTAAAGGTGGAAGCTTAGTGATTTCAAACAAACTTTCAGGCATCAATGATGGGCTTCTGTGGAGTGTCCATGAGGCAGAAGCTCCTGGGATACCTGTCTTCATGCAGCTATGCAAACAATGAAATTGGTTCTGAATCGTGCCAGCGCATTAATCTCGCTGTTGGAGGCAAAAGGTCTGTAAACAAACGGAAAAAAAATTGCTTGCAAGGGGAGAAGAAAACAGTATTAGTAGTGAATGTGGTTTGGAAAGACATGAAGCTTTTATTGATCCTTAAGTGGCTCATTCACTAGTAACCAATTTTCCTTAAAGGCTCAGAAAGACATTTTTTATAAACCCCTTGATTGCAGTAATGTGCACCATTTGACTCAGCCTTAAGAACAAAAAACACACACAACCATAAAAACCAGTATGGATTTAAATCTGGAGTGTTTCCTGAGCAAGGACTAGCAATGTTACCGATACAAAAAATGGCCATGAGATATGTCCAAGTACAGTTACATACTCAAGTTCAAAACAAATTCATATTTATCACGCACATGTCCTCTGACATCTCCTCCACTCACAAATAATTATCACTATTGCAATCATAAAAGATTTCAAGATATGGGTAAAGATGAGCCACTACTATTTAAACCTTTGAGACCATCCCCTTCTTTTTGTGTGTGTAAATCCAGTTATTCAGGAGTCTGCAGCTGTTACGATGAACCATGGGCGACAGTCATAAACGTGAACCTAGTGATTTTTCTGATGAGCCAACCTTCCCATTTGCTCTGAGGAAGACAACTAAAACCTTACATCTGTCACTCACTCAGTACCCTTTCAGACAGGTTCACGCTGATGGAAAACTCCCTTTTGCTCTGTAAAAGTGTACAACACCAGAATTAGACACTTGCAGTAACTAAGGAAGAAAACTGTTTCTTTTACTGAATAGCAAAGATTTTTCCATTCACCTCCCCTGTTGTTTTTCCATAGCACAAAAAAAAGTATAAATAATTGAATTATCAATACACTGTGTCTGTATCTAATCCATCCAGAGTCTGGAAGTCAGATAATTCACCATGACTTGCAAGAGGCAGCATACTTCCAGCTTGCTTTATATGTTGAGTTTGCCTTCTACAAGTTACTCTGTTGTGTATACCACATATTTCATTGAGTATGCCATATACTATCTGTTACGGTAGTACACAAATGAGTTGAGAACCATAGCCTTGAGAAATATTCTCTATTATCACATAATGAGGAATTGTATATTTAATAAAAGCTCAGAAGAAGCAAAATAAAACACTACAGAATACAATAAGGCACTCTCCTCTGAAAAATCTGTCTCCTTTCAGGAGTCTTTCTCATTTTGTTAGCAGTTCCTCTATATTTTGAGTCTCTGAGGCGTTGTCAGGGTAGTTTAATTATTACTTGTATTTCACAGCAACAGCACCTCCTAAAATTCAGGCTCTTGAACTGATATTAACCAGTTGCTTCCTGCCCCTAAGAATGATACACTGCAGTCCCAGTGCATCTAAGAAAATACCAACAAAATTCAAACATGACCAAGTTAAAAATCAATTAAATTATATCTCAACAAATAATCTAAAGACCATCTCTCTTATTTGCCTTGACACTCTTCTTTAAGAGTGGGGTATAAGCACTTTTGCTATTGTGCCAATCTACATTTAACAGAACATCCATTACAATTCCTTAAAGTCCAATAAAGCTTCTTGGATGCAGTTCTATTTCCGTCAAGTCATCTGATGGTGAATATAATTCTCTTTTATCGCTAGAGTCAGCACTCTTCCTCTTCTGCTTCCATCTCCAGATTACCATGCTTTATACATAGTGGTAGGAGAGTGCCTATATATATTTTGTGCTTTGTAAAGTTACCATTTTCCACTCATCTCTTTAATCTTCACTGGTTCCTGTCTCAGAAATCTTTAAATTTAAATAAGGAATACAAAGCACTTGGCAAATTTTCCAGTAGAACAATTTAGACAGCAATGAGATTAATATTTACAATATAATTCAAAATGGTTTCCCCAAATAAATTTTAAATATATCAACTGACAAGGGAATCACAACAGTTTTAAACAAATGCTTGGGTTTTTTTGCTACCAAAGTGTCTGAAATTGCAAACCTGAAATAAAATCCCATGTGAAACGGAAGAAAGGTAAGCCTGGTGTAGGATCTGATTTAACTTTGCCATTTGAAAATGGATTGGAGGACTGTCTGTGTAGAGAGAACCACTATTAAGTCTCAGCAACACTATTTGTATGCGTGGTGGCCTTTATAAAATTACTTCTTTTGACATAAGAGTCTAAGATGATGTAACAGATTTCCTGGCACTGGAAATTCTATATCTGGGTCATCACGGGATAATGAATGGTGAGATTTTTATCCTCTAAGTTAATTGTTGTTATATTGTTACCTGATTTCACCTGCATTTGTTGTAAACAATACAAAGATTGACTGTCTAAAACATCCCTTCTGTAGCACATACATGCTGCACTGGTACCATTAACAATATAAAAATTACAATTAGAAAAATATTATTATACTTCTCTAAAAGTAAACCACCATTAAATGATTGTTTGAAAATGTCTGATGCCCTGTAGTCTGGTGTGAAATGTAAGCTAAGTCCTTCTTACCAAGAAACACTGAGAAGAGAAAATCAGAGTAAACTCTTTCAGCTAATTCTAAAAGGTTGTTTAAACTGCTCTTAACTGTTTTTTATGTCTAGTTGTCTGATACCGGGACTTACACTTGCGTTGCTACAAGTTCCAGTGGGGAGACATCTTGGAGTGCTGTGCTGGAGGTGACAGGTAAGCAATGTCCAGGGACTGGTTTTCATTCGGCACAAAATGAAAATGTAGACTGTATTAGAGCAATCTGAGTCAAGTAATCCCTTCTAGAAATTCTGGGATTGAGATGAAGGAGTTGTAGATGGGAAGGCTGGGTTCCTTCACATGTCTTGCATTTCATTGCTATTATCTTAAAATGCCTGTTGACATCGCAACAATTTGTATTTGTCACCAGTGCCAACAACATACTGTAACTATTAAAAAAAAAAGGGGTATTAATAAACTGTGAATTCAACAAGTCATTAGCTTGGGCAAGAAAAGTATTATGCCTACTCAAAGGCTCTGTCAAAATCCAATGTGCTCTCTGTGAGTACTGGAGTTGATTTGGTTAAAGGAACTTTCTCAGCCTTCTAATAGCTAAGATATGGTATATTATGTAAATTTCAGCAAAGCTGGTCTTTTTTGTTATTCTTTCTTTTCTTTTTTTAGTATATTTATATATAACCTTTTGAGTTTTGTGTTTTTTTTCTTTTAGTATGTACCTAAAAAACTATAGCTCTTCATCCAAAAATATATATGGTAAAGCAATTGTTGACAGTTCTTTACAGATTAAGAACATTGGTATGCTGATTTTGCAGATGTTTGGCATGATTTTCCTTTCAATCTTCTACTTTGATCAAATTTATGCAATCAAGGATAAGAAGTAATTGTTTTGTATTTGCCCCTCACAGAATCTGGTGGAGCAACAGTCAGTAAAAATTATGATATAAATGACCTCCCTGGACCACCATCCAAACCTCAGGTCACTGATGTTACTAAGAACAGTGTCACCCTGTCCTGGCAACCAGGGACCCCTGGAAGCCTACCAGCTAGTGCATATATCATTGAGGCTTTTAGGTATGTGAATTATTCCACTTCTAATTTCCTTCCTTTCTAATTTTGCTTGAGCCCTGGTACCAGCTGTTCTCTTGGTATTGTGGTGTTCTTTTGGACTCTACACATATCATTTGAAGTTCATTAAAAGGTTCAACTCCTATGGCAGGCATTGATTCTTTTTTCTTTTTTTTTTTTAATTTGTTACTTTTTTCTAAGTGATTAATTAAGGGAGCATCTAACTATTTCTTCAGGTCAACAGAAATATAACAGGACAATGAAGTAATTGTTTGTTACATTTTTGTTAGCATTGATGGTCAGTGAGAGTCTCCTGTGTGAATGCTGCAGGTCAAATGTTTTGGGCCAGTGTTATCTGGCCAGTGTCATAGTACAAATAATCTGAAAATAAGTGGGTAATCTTGAAGCCTGTCTGCATACTTTAATTCCTGTTCTTATTAAAGCAGCACCTATTAAAGAGTCAAAGCATTTTACATTTCTATCTTTTACTGTTTTAGACAGATTAAAACTTTTAACTGAAAAGGCTAGTGTTGATAATTTAGGATTTCATCCTGCAGCCTGAGGCTGAACAGAATCCAGCTGCTCCCTTCCACACAGCAGCAATTAATAAATATATGGTACCTGACAACTCCTGGGCTCCAATTCAGCAAGTTTGTTTAAGCATGGGCTACCTCTCAGATGCATCAGTAGTACACACTTTGGCTTAAAAATGTGCATATTCTTAAATGTTTTCCTTAATCAAGGTGTTCAACAAAAGACAAATAATTTAGTTGATATTTTAATTAAAATTCATACAAGAATTTGTCAAAACAGTATGCATGCAAATCTAAGAATAGAGTGATAATGCTTCATCTTGCTATGTTAATATGCAAAGAACATTACTGTATGTGCAGGTTGTTGATTTTGTTCTGGAACATACCCTTTATGCATTACATGTATAAAACAACTGAAACAACACGAAACCTGTAGCTTTCCATTTTCTTTTTCCTTAATACATTTAAAGACCTTTTTTTTTTATCAGTGTGATACAACAAAGCACAATAAAATAAAATTTTCTTTCTAAACTTTTGTGATATTAACCCTAGTAAAGCTTTAATGGCATCCCTTCAATAACTTTAATGAGCCAAGCATTTTCACTAAAAGCTGTTTTAACAATCACACTTGAAATCTCTTCATACAGTAGATTGTAATCTAATTATAATGTCCAATGGAAAATGTAGTGACAGAAAAAATATTCATATGGTTTCCTTCCTTTACAAGCATGTTTTCAGAAGGTTTTTTTTTTTTTGTAACTTAGAGTATGAATTTAGTTCAAGGAGAACGCTTCTCTTCCAGTGACAATTTATTGGCATAATTTACTTAGCAGTATAGAAAATTATTCTTTTAACAAGATTTTCTTTTCTAAGATTTATGTTACCATTTGATTTTACTTTACAGCTTTCAGTACTTTCCTTTTGTAGGTGTTTATTTTTGAGAGATAGCAAAAACTTTTTCTTCTGTTGAAAGGAGAAACACTTTTGAGAGTTGTGTTATTTTTTTAATCCCATCTGGATGAGTTAACTGAAACAATTTTTTTAAATTATTTTTACCCTGCTTTTACTACTTTATTCCCTGTATTTAGACAAATGTAGGTCCCTTCACTACTTTATTTTTCTCTTGAATTAGCCTATAATCTTCAACCCTCTTCTCATTGCAGTCAGTCTGTGAGCAATAGTTGGCAAACAGTGGCTAACCACGTGAAGACCACTCTCTACACTGTGAGAGGACTGCGCCCCAATACAATCTACCTGTTTATGGTGAGAGCTATCAATTCACAAGGTCTGAGTGATCCCAGCCCTATGTCAGATCCTGTCCGAACACAAGGTAATAGTAATTTTTAAGGCTTACATGCTTGAGCTAAAATAAAAAGAAGGAACTGAGAACTAACCAGTAGATCAGTTTGGCCATTTGGTTTTGCCACTCTGACCAAAGGTATCATGAATTGAGCTTAACCAATAAAGATAAAAAACACTCCAATGTTTGCCGCATCAATTTGGAGTTCAGGACAGACAGGTTAGCTCTTTAAATCTTTGTACATTGTATACCTTTAGGTTCACAGTTCTCTCAGACTTGGTGTACTCCTTGATGCCTGGTTTCTATTGAAAGTAATGCGAGTTACCCAAGCTTTTCTGAAAAGTGCTCTGAATACTGTGCTCTCCTCAGAATGATTTTATCTCCATGTCCTTAATTCTTCTCCATTATAATAATAGGATATAAATATATACATCTAATAACAAGTGCTTATGACAGACAGACACCATGCTTAGCATTAGTTTTAATCAAAAGAATTGCACAAGATAACTGAATTGATTAATCTAGTCCAACGTTTAGGCAGAGAATTCATGTAAATTAAGTCATCTGTATGCTAAAAATATTTTGAAGTAATTCCGAGGAAAGTGTGTGTCTTCTATTTATATACCTATATTTCTGAATTCTTTGTATTAATCCACTGCATAAACAAAGAGGGGGAAGACTGAAGTGAAATCCTTCATTTATAGGGTGGTGCTGTAATTGATAGCTGTGGTCCTCCATTGCTATTGAATTGAATATTGAATTCTGTTCACATTAGATAAAGTGATAACCGCATATAACTGCCACAAGCAAATTTCTCTTCACAGCATGGATTTTTTTGCCTTTGACAACACATTGCTTGAATACTCCTGAATACTTCATTCAAGAGTGTAGTTCTGTGTTAAACAGGTTGGAATACATGAATTAATAATTTTTTTGAATCAGAATTTTTTCAAGTCCAAAGTAATAGCTCCTTGCACAATTAATCTAGAATTAGATCCTTTGTCTCTGTTTATGGAAGTTACAAAAGAGTGCATGGAGAGTGCATCCTGTGTCAGCCTCCAGCATGTGTAAGGGGTTTGGTTCCTTTGCTGGTCCTAGATGGAAAGAGAGAAACAAGAACAGGGGGTTATTTCTTTATCACATAACCATCACATCCAGCCTCTATCATCCCAGACTATTCCTGAATAAAGCTGTCTTTAGTAATAGCACCCTCAAAATAGTAATCATTGCTGTAAAAGGAGAAACAGAACTGCTTTCTGAAAAGCTGAAGAAGTAGGTTGGGTAGGGATTTCATGGCTTTAATATTTAAAGAGTATCAAAAGTTTTCTTCTCTTTCTTACTCTCCCACTATTATAGGGTGACTCACGCTTTTCATTACACCAGCCTTTTAGTCTGCATAACATATCACCTAGTTAAAAAAACAACTTTGTTTGGCATTTGAGTGTCAAGTATAGACTTTTTATCTGACATACTGACAAGCAATTTGATTTCAGTAAAAACATGTCTTTTAATTAGCTACAGCATGTGTTGCAGCTTCCATTTCCAGAAGCTGTTTAGCAGTCAAGCACACTAAGACATGTACAGGATTTATAGCTTCTTTGCAAGCCTGCAGTTTAATAGAATTAAATCATAAAATCAATTGAAAATTAACATAATGTTTTGATGTGATTTCTAATTATGCCCGAATTCAATTCAGGCTCACAGAAGAAGCTGACACACAGTAGAAAGCCTATTCACAGTGGCCATGGAGGAATTAAAAAGCAACTATAATAGTGCTATATAATATTAGCTTGCAACAGGTGTCTGTGGTAGCTTTAATAGCTAGCATTTAATTTCCTGGTATTAAGTATAACAAATACAAGTAATAGGATTTTATACATATTTTTACCAGAGAACTACAAATAGACAATCAGGCACCTTCAAAAGGTTTACCTTATATGACTTACATCAATTAAGAACAGATAAATCAGCAATTATTAGTTCTTAGTAATTACTAATTTCTTAGTAATTCCTAAGAAAGGAGTTGATTTCTTGCTTGGATTATTAACAGACCAAACCGTATATTAAAAAACACTTTAAAGATACTATATATAATCCTTTCACTGAAATTTAAATTACTAGCAATAAATAGGAAGCTCAGTAGAAGCTGTTCAAAGAGAGGTTAGAGAGAATATATAACCTATTTAATTTTAGACACCTCTAAATTGGGATCAGAATATAGCTTCTGGAGCCAGTTTTGCCCAAGTCATGATTTTATTATTCCAGTACTTGATGATATCCGTATAGAGAGATCAACTACTTTTCAGCCAGGAGTCTCCTAGTAATGTGAAAATGACATTGTAAGACTATAATTACACTGTGAGCACCACATATGCATGTATTTCCAAGTGTATGTATCAGAAAACAGAATTCCACATATACATCTTGATACTCATTTCTTATTGTTATTAGCCCATGTTTTTCCCTTGCTTTTGGGCCTATGTCCCATTAAAATGATGAAATGCAGTTCATACAAACACACTATGGAGAAATGTCTTTTCTCCTGAAGGAATATAGGTACTTTGTAGGTTGTACATCACAGAATAATTTAACCTAAAATGTAGCCATGGGTAGCTGTAGATATTTTGTACCGAGGTTCATATCTTTTTGTGGATAACAGCATAAATTATCATCATGTAAACCAATCTGAGTTCCTGTCTTACAGATTTATTTTATTATATCTCTCTGTGTCTTGGTCACTTTGAATAGGCATCATTTGCTAGACAAGCTCCTTCACTAACATCTGTATTTGGATTATATTCCCTTTGGAGATTCATGAAGCCCTTTGAATATGAGTAGAAGTCTGTGGCAATATTGTTCATTGCTGGCTCAGAACCCATAATTGATAAGCCAGAATTCTGAAACTGAAATATCGATGATCAAAACCTACTTTCAAAATCTGGAGACATGTGATTCAAACTCAGTTATTTTTAAACATTTCATTTTTAAGAGCACTACTATTTCTTCTTAATAATATTTAGAAGATAAAAAGGTATCACATGCTGCGTACTCCTGTATCTAAGACCATCAGAGGGGAAAAAAACCCTTTTATGTATGTATTCTTTTTGCAAGGACATGATGTTGATCCAAAAAGAGGTAAAGTGGCTTTGGCTAGTGAATCTCATGGCAAAACCAAGCAGAATTCACAGATGCCTATACAGGCAAGACTCTAATGTATCAGGTGCTTGTGTTCCATATGCTCTCTTCTGGAAAAATTACGAGCAAATTCCAGCAGAAATAATGAGTATGTGTATTTCAAACATTAATTATGCAACCCACATAGACAACTGACTTAGTAAGGGCATCTGTAACTGTTGACCAAGAATGGCATTGTAAGATCCTTGAAGGTTCTATTGAATAGATCCAGACTTCACTGTCTGCCAGAGGTTGGAGGGAAGGAATATACTATGGGGATATATTAGCTAGGTGATAGCTGTAGTCCAACATTCTTCTTTGATGCAATGTAACTGAAAATTATTATTTTTAGAAACTATCACTAATAAGACACATTGCACATCTCTTCATTTTCTCACACATATTTTGTTTTTTCAGTTCCTGTTTAGTAAAGGTAATAGAGCTTCATTCAATTTAACACAATGTTATAACTCAAATGTGATCCCTAAGGTTTAGAAACTAAGGCCACATGTGCCTGGAGATGGAGTCACAGTTTCCATAGATGTATAATAAGTGATCAAATTCCTTCAAATTTTGACTAAAAGAAATAATTTCTCCATAGAGTTTGAAGGAATCTTTGACATAATCTTGAAGAGTCAATTTTTGTGGCAGAGTGTAAAAGCACTCAGCCAGCAAAATCTGGCCTTTTCTTGGATCAGAATCAGTTTGGCTTCATAAATTAATTCTTTTTTCATATTTCACTAGATTTCATTATCTATACCTGTAAAGGGAAAAATTACTTTGCAGAAGAAAATGCTATTTTTAATGTTTGGTTTCTTGTGTGCATGACATGTGCAGAGGGGAAGCTTAGTGAAAGTTTGGAAACAGATAATGACTTAATGTCCTGTACGCACTGAGAAAATTTAAAAAAAAAAAAACAAAAACAAACAAAACCAAACCTGTTCATTTTCTTCAGTTATACTAACCAATTTGGTTCTGAGTATTTTGGAACTCATGAACATTGTGACTCTCTCATCAAGTTCTTGAGTTCTCAGTTCTTACAAGGTTGAGAAAACATTGTCATCAAGACTGATTACTCATTTTAAAATCTTTATATTTTATTATTTCCTAAGCAGCTAAAAGTGAATGGTTTGTTTGCACCACTTGATATACTTTGGAGTTAGTATACAATACAGTACCTTAGTACTGTATTGTTTTTATTATTAAAAAAAAAAAAAAAACAACAGAAAAAAGGGTGTTTTAGTCAGGTTGTTAAGCTGATCACTAATTCATATTGATACCATATGTAGCTCTTCTCATTAAAATAATGCTTTCATGTATGTGCCTGGTCTGGCAGATATCAGCCCACCAGCACAAGGTGTGGATCACAGGCAAGTCCAGAAAGAACTGGGAGATGTCATTGTACGACTGCATAATCCTGTTGTGCTTACACCCACTACGGTTCAAGTCACCTGGACGGTAAGGCTTCTGTTGTTATTACTTTAACAGCACTTTGATTTTTCCCATTTATCCCTGCAGTTTTTTACTACTCTGAAAAGCTCTAGTGTTGCTCCCAGTGTGAGTGCTCTGATAAACTAGCAGTATACAGGCAAATATATGTGGTAATGAAATGGTCATTTTATTTTCTCTTTCAAGACAGGCAGGTTTGAAGTCTTCAGTGTTTAGCTCAAAGCAATCGAGCTGTCTGATTAGACAAAGTACTATAAAAATGAATATGCTTGACATGATAATCTCAAGGATAATTGATTTGTAGACTCATTACTGTGCATGTCAAAAAAATAATCAAAGTTGAATATCAACATGAAATTGCTGTATGAAAAAGCCCTTTCTACTTCAAGGCATAGGGATCTCTGACAATACCCTATTATTTGGTGAGCCTAAAATGTAAAACCAGCTTTCTTATAGGACACTTGTGGTAAAGTCAGAAGCCTGTGGTGCTGATACCCGATCCACTGTGTAGCATCTGGTTTTCTGGCATAAGCCTTACCCACAATGAGTGGATATTCTTTCGTTATAGAAGACCAGAATCTTTTTGGCAGTACTTAACAACATTTCTATTTGAGGGGTCAAACTACCGGGTAGAATTTCTGATATAGTGTTTGGCTTTCAAAATGCTATGTTTCCCTTCCTGAGGCTTGAAGGAAAGGATTTGCAACTGTAGAAAGAGAGAGTTCCCAGGGTGCTGCACAACAGAAAAGAGTGTTTTGCTTTTGGTGTATCTGCCCCAGAGGAAGGAGAGCCACAGTTGGAAGAGTAAGAGAAATGGTACTGCACTGTATGCCACTGAAACAGTTGTATTGCATAGGATGAATTCTGCTAAAGAGAATTCTGCTAAACACTCAGGGCTTTTCTTCTACATGTAATATCGCTAAGAGATTAATGTGTACAGGGGATTATGTAACAGGAGATAAGAAGTGTGATATAGATTGTGTATTATAAGGATTACTGTTGTTTTTGCACAACTCAGCCATATTTATGGGGGCTTATGCACCATCCTTGTTCTGACAGATTTCAGTGGTCGGTGGGCAGGTTAGAATACATAAAGAAACCCACAAGTTTGTCTTTCTTAGAAGATTATTTAGAAAATGTGTCACTACATTTTGCCATTGATGAGGTCAACACACAGCTTGCCTTTCTGAAAATGCCGTTTCAGCTACATAACTCCAGGACAGCCTGACTAACCTTTGTAGCAAACAATTTTGCCCAAGCAGATGGGTCTGCAGTTTAGGAACTTTGGTTGTTAGCAGCCAGTAATTGTAAATCTGGATCACATCCATGTAGTGCTCCTTCGAGTCCTTTCTTGGATGTGGAAGGTATCAGAAATACAGTTTCATAGGCTTGCCCTTGCTTTAGCATATACTACAAAAGGAAGTTCCAATATAAACAGAATTCAATTTTACACAATGTAACCAATGTCTTTATATTATAATGAAATAAACATATATTTATTTATGTGTCTATATACATATATGTATTCACACACAAGAGTCTCTTGGTTCCCCTACTGAACAAGTGAAGAAAACATGGTAAGGTAAAGGTAAATTGTTAGGGATGCTATGGATATCAGCTTATTGGGAAGATCCTCAAAGCAGTGGCTTTGCCACCTGAGAAGCATACAGGCCTCTGTAGAGACTTTTTAGAATTACCCAAGAGAAGAAAGACACCAAAACACATTAAAAAAGTCTCTGGAACAGCTAATTAAAAACTTTGCAGCAACCAGAAAAAAAACAAACAATTCATTAACCATAGTCTTTTGGAAAAAAGCCACTCTATCCAGATAATAAAGTCCACATAATTAATATAAATTGGTTGGATGAACATGCTCCATGACAGTAGTAAGACTCTTTGTGTTGACTTTCTGCAATTCCAAAACTGAATGCCAAGGAACTTCCTTGAGTACTGAATTTATGGCATCCTGACTCCCAGAAAATTAACATCAATTTCTCCTCTTTTTCTGAGATTGCTTTGTTTTACTTTATCTTTTGTTTCAAATTTGAGTTTAAAATTTCAGAAATAGTTCTCTGCTACTGCATCGCAATTTAAAATATACACATACCTATACATACAATTTTGTCTGTTTTCAAAGAAGTTCATGCTTACAAAGTCAGTGTTATAAAGAAGAAGAAGAATGTCAGAAGTTAGGTTTTCATTGTCACTTAAATTTACTCCTCATGTGTGTAAGTATTAAAGTGTAGCTATAATTATCTGGTCGCATACAGGATCTTTTCTTCATGGAGCTATTCAACATTTCCTTTTATCTTCTTTATTCGCTGTGTGGTGCCAGGTCTTATTAAATTCATACCTTTGAAACCTTGCATTGAATAAAAAATTATTAGTTTGTCTCACATGCTTGCTTATCTGTCATGCTCTCAACCGTAACATTCGGGTGCTTCACAAGTAATACTGAATTTAACATCACAATGATAAAAACGTGTCATTATTCTAACTTTACACATAGAGAGGTGAGGTGCAGAGATATTTATTGCTGATGAGACTTACAGATTCAGATATGCCTTCTGTTATCAGAGGGCTAATTTTAGACCTTGGACCTGATTTATTTTTACTTTTGTCAAAACATTTTGTATTGCAACAGCACATGGTGTACTGCAAGCACTTTTTTAGCTGACCTCAACTAGAAGTTCGGCACTTCTAGCCTCTCTGTGCAAAAAACCTGAGAGTTTCATGTGACCAAATGTGGAAAGCTTCCTAGCATTATAAAAGAGCCCTGTGGCAAAAGCAGGAATAAAAATCAGTTCTTTAAATACAGCAAAACAGTTGTTGAAATCCTGACTACCTTCTAGGAGGCTAGCAAGCAGAAGGATAGTTTATTTACATCTGCCTTCTAATTTGGCACTGCTTTTAAATGAATGTACTTCCTTGGAATCTTCAAGATTCAAGTCTTTTAGACAGTCTTCCAGTGTATCATCACTTGTTGCTGTAGGACAGGTAAATGCTAGTGCTGTTTGAATTTCCAGAGATTACTGTGAGTCTGTACTAGTGATTCAGCACAGCGCGCAAGGTGTTCTACTCATGTGGAGAACTGCTGTGGGTATGTGTGGGAACAGAGTATTACCTTGGATATTTTGGGTTTGAAATTTACATACTAAAGAGCATATTGAAAAATGTTTTCATGATGCAGATTAACAGGTTGGCCTGAAAGGAGCTTATATTGTTAGCATAAGCTGTGTTATGAGTTTCTTGCCATCTTTTTAACAACCTAATAGCCTAACTGAATGATCTAATACCCATTGAACCTGTCTAGCGCTCAGCTGCAGTATGTGCAGATTTGAACATGCAGGGAAAACAAGTTTCCTGTTCTGCAAAAATGGAGAGCTATCATCAGTTTATAGATACCTCCCTCACTACATATTCACCATAAAAGAGGGTGAGAAGGAGCGTATAGGACCAATTATGCTTGTAAGTCCCCTTAAAGCCTTAGGTCAGTGCTGAACAGAACCTAATTGCTCTCTTCTGTCATTTAAAGGAGCATCTGCATTTTCTGCCATCTGTCTTTTGAGGGAGAAAGTGTATGTTTAGATCAGCAACTGTTGCAGCTCCTTTGAGTGGGTGTCACTGCTGTTTGTACAAATTCAAGAGTAGATAAGAGTGTCATAGGAAGACTAGAAATATTCTCTAATCCCAGTATTCAGTGCAGAGAGTTCCTGCAATCTCTGTAATAATGCTAAGTACTTTGTGTAAGGAAGTGTCAACCATTTACAAAAACAAAAAAAAAAGAGGAAGGAGAATACCTAGAAATTACTGCATTCTTTCATCAAATCACGGTGCATGTTTCTGTAACTGCCTATGTGTGAAAGTGTAATAACCCTATTGAGTTGTTTGATGCTTAGCACAACTGAATACACTTCTTTAACGTTATGCATATTCTTTGTTGCCTGCTGTTGGAGTGATACAAAATTACCACATAACAAACAGGAAACAAGGCTTTGTATTATATAAAAGACTGTGCACATATATAGATATATACCCATATGTATGTATACATGTATATAGGTGTGTGTGTATATATACATGTGAAATATACCTGTCCTATTCCTCATAAATGCATCTGGTTAATCCATGCAATTATCCAGCTTCTTACTATTCAGAAAACTCAAAACAAAAAATGACCTTTCTCAATAGATGAAGTGTCCTCTGAGTGGTTTCGCAACATTTTGACCACATGAAAGGCCCTGTTCATTCGGACTAGCTTTAAGTGGGAAGAGAGAGAGCTTTGTATTCTCTCCTCAATATTGAATGCAACTGGATGTTTATAGAAAGCTTTAAAAATGTATGCTATTTTCTTCTGTAAGCAACCTCCCAGTTACTTACTGAACAATGGAATCACTGTCAATAATCCTAAATTTGAGCAGATCACTCAGCCCTGTTGTGATCAAACTTCTAATTGAAAGCTCTACGAATCTTGTGTGAGCCCCATATTAAGCTAGTGTATAGCACCCATATAATGTACCCTCGTACTGTTTTCATATTTCTTGTATTGTTTAGTCTTTTAGGTTAGGAAGCTAGGGGTGAAAGAAGTGTATGGATAATTTGTATATTACCTATATGTAAGTAGATACCAAAGTGTGACAGACTCAAAATTTGTACGCTATAGGTATACTATAGGAGTCCAGTCCTTAGTGAGTTGGTGGGTGCATTTGTGTTTGTACCATGCTGTACAAAACAGTTTCCATACCATTTTGTAGCAATAGAATGTTACTGTTCAGCCTGGTCAATTCTGAATTTTCAGATATTCTCCACTAGGCAGCTGTCAGTAGAGCTTAAAAGCACAGCGATGACAAAATGGAAAGTTTTAACAAAGTTACACCACCTCTAAGTTTGGCATCTAACCCAGAAGTTAAGCAGGAATCAAACTCAGTGTTTGATTATTAAACATCATAGCTTTATATTGTAATTTAGGTTTAGAATATGTATTAGAAAGTGCATGAAAGTGCTATTCTTGCTGAATTTTGCAGTAAACATGAGGTTCATAAAGTCTTTATGTCCGTAAAACATTTAATTAATGAAAGTCAAACATGGATAAAAACAATTTACTCTGATTTACAGACTCCCTTCATCTGGAAACAGCTGCTTAATGTTCTTCTTAAAAACACAGCTTGATTCTTTCGGTATTAACAAGCTATTATTGTGAGTTATATCCCTCTTTCAGTGCATAAATTCACTTAAAGTGAATGTAGAGAAGTTTATAAAATGCAAGCTTAATGTTGTTGTAACATATGTTGCAAGGTTTTTAACAGTGACAGTTTTGATGAAAGACATTTCTACTTTGCACTCATAAATAAAGCTTTCTTCTTGCTTGCCCTGCTTTTTAATGTCTATGAATCTGGGTCCCCTCTGAATGCCTCACCAAACTGTAACAAGATTATAGGAGAGGCCTAATAGACCCTGGTTTGTGTTTTCAGCCTTAAATTCATTTATTCTTAAGAGAAGTCAAACAAATGTGTCTCTAATTTTGAAATATTTTTGAGCTAGAAAATTCTCAAGAACAGAAAAGAAATCCTACTTGTTGAATCTTAGTTATAACCCAGAAATGTACCAAACAGCTAGTTCAGCTAGTTGTATAGTTTTGTTATTTGTGCTGCAATTTCTTTGGCTCTTTATTGGATGGCTACGGATGCAGCTGGATTTGGTTTGGTTTTATCCATCAAATTGTTTTGACTGTTTGTTTCAGGCAAAATTTATATAAACACAATAATAGCTCAAAACATTGGTTTGTGCCTTTTTTTTTTTTTTTTCCCAAGTGAAAAAGTGCATGTAACCTCTCCAAGATAAAACACTTCTTTTTCCCTTTGAATAAAAATCCTATTTACAACTTTGATAAGTTAGAATTGTTAAACTTCTATGTATGGTCCAATATTGAATTGTGCTTGCCTAGCAACATAAAAATATAAACCGAAACCAACATTCCATCTCCATCTGATGGCTTGGGAGCATCACAGCCCCAGGATGCAAAGACACTGCTTAAACTGTGAACGCAAGAAACAGCACATGTCCTTGGAAGTTGTTTTCTCTGCATCTGTCTTATGTTTATTTTACTTTCCTGAGCATCTCATGAAAAGATGAACTGTGAGCCAAATAATAGACTAACTGAAAGCATGTAGGGCATCTTCAAAGACTTGTCCATTTCTGAAAAGAATTTGTTTTTCTTTTCTTCTCATATTTCAGCACATCAGTAGCCAAGATGTGCTTAATAAGTTTACATGCAGTAAGCATTACGCCAAAGTTCTCTTTTCATGATTTGTTGCAGGTGGGGCCTTGTTTTATGATTTAAGGTGGTATTATGATATATACAGCTGGAGAAAATAGAAAGAAATGTTCTTTAACAAGTAAAGTGAGAAAAATATTCTTTATAGTCAATTAATCAACTAACTTACAAGAATGCAGTTTAATTTTTAAATTCAGCAGCATAAACAACTGTTATTTTTCTCATTCTCATAAGGACAAAGGCATTCTAGGCGTATGTTTTGTTTTCATTTTATATTGTTTGGTTACTTTAATATATTTATTGACATATCATTTAATGTCATTTCTAGGTTGACCGCCAATCCCAGTTTATTCAAGGCTACCGAGTGATGTATCGCCAAACATCTGGCCTACCTTCTCCAGCTGTATGGCAGAATTTGGAGGTCAAAGTCCCAACTGAGCGCAGTGCTGTTCTCGTCAGCTTGAAGAAGGGGGTCACTTATGAAATTAAAGTTCGCCCTTATTTCAATGAATTCCAAGGAATGGACAGTGAATCAAAGTCTGCTCGTACCACGGAAGAAGGTTAGTAAAAGAGTCAGTAAAGTGACAGAGTTCCTTACTTAGCACTGGAGGTGAAATCAAGAGTGACCATTTTGGTTTTTGTGTGTATGCCTATGGTCAGCTCTATTTCTTCCACATGATTTCCATTTGTTAGATATAGGGTTGGTATTGGAATTCAACATAATATTCAGTTTTATGCTGCAAGTATTCCAGAAGAAAACACTGGACCAGTCCTATATTATTTGAGCTGATATATCCCTCTATTGTGCAGATGGCTTTGGGTCTTCCAGAAAGTGAACACAGCAACCGTTCTTTTGTAACTAGTCTTGCTGCAATAAAAGACTTTGGTCTGCATTTGAAAATGTAATTAATAAATGAAACCTTTTGCAAATGAGTGTTTGATGTTAAGCATGCCTTTCTGAATGGGTAATAATGTAGATGAACAATTTGTTTGGGAAGCGGGGACTAGTGACAGGCAGACATTTAACTAGTCTGAAGGAATTCCAGTCTCAAGGGCATGCCACTGTTGTTTCTGTTAGCACAGCAGTCAGTAAACTCTCCTATTTAGTTCTTTGGAGAGATTCTTTAATTACCTTTCAAGCCTATGTGAAACATGCAGGATGCAGACATAGTAAACAGTTTACACTACTGAAATTTCTAGCATTTCTATCTACAGCACGTAGCATGCTATATAGTTTTGCTAAAACGTATGCACACCAGGACTGCTTTTTTATAGAAAAGTAAAGGGAGTGAGGTGAGATATAAGTAATTTTTATATTTTTCTCTTAGAATTGTACAAGAAACTTACCTTTCTACATATATAATGCAACCTTTGCCTGGAAAATCTTTTGTGTGAAAGTAGAAGGATGATCATAATAATGAGAATTCATCTTCTCTCTGTTTTATTGATTTCTTTCAAAGGAGGGAAAAGAAATACTAGTGAAGTTTCAAAATGCTCTTATGGTTTCCATGGGTTTTGAGTGGACTCTTTTATTCCTCTTAAAGAGATGCATCTTAATAAATTACAGTATTCTCCTGAGATTTAATTTAGTGCTGATTGCCAAGTACTTTTTAATTCTAGAAAAGACTCACTTATTACTCACTTTTCTCTTTGATTTGTTGCTATTAACCCTCACCCAGTAAGTAATCCTGAAGATAACTTAGTTGCCATCACTACTTTATAGATAAGGAAATTCAATGTCCTGCAACATGCAGGAGAGCATGTAGGAAGTCGTTGTTCAAGTTTGGTTTAGAATTTTGGACTTTATGGTTCCCATTTCTTTGTTCAGACCATAAAGCCTGAATCAATTAGTAAAGAATATCTTTGCAGCAGTATGAACAAAGCTTTTTTAAAAAAAAAGAAAACTGAAAAATCTTTCTACAGGTGAAATTGCTTTTCTAGAGATAAAATGTAGGATTTCCCCCCCTTACTAGCAGATTATTTTCCTTGTCTAATTTCAATTGATTTTTGTTGTTTATTTAGTTCATCTAACTGGCTTTTGCTAAAGGTAAATTCAGAACTACTGAAAAAGAGAGAAGATTTTGTACCTCCTGTCTATTTCTATAAAATACTTGAGGAATGACATTTTCTTTTAAAAACTTCATCTCCCAGCAGAGCCTGTCAGGTGGTTTCCTACTTTAAAGGCCACTTTGTTAATGTGAAATAACTTTCCACATAGTGAAGATTTTAAAAACTTTTCTTGCCTACAGATATGTATAACTCACAGCCTAAGATCTGCTTAATATAACCTTCAAGGAGTCTGTTTACAAGTGTCTCTCTCAAAAAAACATCTACCTATAACACGTAGTATTACTGCCAGACAAATGTCAGCCCCTGTAAATAATTCTTCCTCTTGCTCGGGTGATAAAGTTAAGTACTTCCAAGAGAAAATTAAGACATTCGGTAGATGGAGTTCTACAAGTATTTCCTTTAATTCCTCACATTATCTTTGTAATTATGTTGGTTTTCATATATTTCAAAAATAACATCAACTAAATGTTTAATGACAGTGGTTTGCTTTTCATCCAATGAAGAAAGATGGCAGTCTATTTAAAGGTATCCCATTTGCTGTGTTGCCTGTGATTCCATTTAGAAAATGAGTTTTTTTAGACTTGACTTTTAAAAAATGTCAGGTATACTATTTTTAGAAAATAACTTGGAAGCGTGATACATGTGTTGGAAGTTTTTTGCGACATCAAAACGAATAGCCCTGGTAAAGGCAAAGTGCGACCAGGAGGTAGTGGTAGCTTTCTGCTGGATTGAATTTTACATGCAATGTTACTTCTGAGGCCTACCTCCAAAAATCAATTTTACTGCAGTTAGACTTTTCCTCTAGATCAGACATTTGTCACAGTTCAGTATCCATCCATCTCCTGCCTCTTTGGCCTTGTGAAGGTAACAAATGGAATTCTGTTTGGCTGCATCTGGAAAAGATGAGCAGCGATTTGGGTTCTTTCATATCTGTAAGAAGAAGCTGAGCACTGGAATAATTGACCTGTCAAGAAGCAGGCAAGGTGTTCTCCACAAGCCAGCAGCAAGGGAAATGAGAAAACGGTTTAAAAAATGTTATTTTTCAATGTGGTCTATTTAATAACTGCAGCAGTGTCAGACGAGTGGCTTAATTTATATCATGGTGCCAGCTTACAGAGTGATGTTATCAGAGAGAGGAAGCAGAACTGTTATATAAATATATGTGTATACATATACAAAAAAGAGCTAAATAAAATATTTTATTTTATAATTTTCACTATTTCTTTCACGCTTTCCCTAAAGATAGATGATTTTTTTTCCTATTACATCCCCTGTTTTAAATCTCTTTCGGAATAACTTTGTGGAGTAGTATTTGTTCTGCTTATTGTTTGTCACCACAAAAATATCACAGTTGGTAATGGAAGTCTCCATAGTTTTTATCAGTGCTGTCTGTCAATTCCTTCTTGCCTTAGTTCAGCTCTTAAAATGATACTTTCAGCTGCATTCACCAGCTGCAATTTTAATTTTGCTTCAAATTTACCATATATTCTCAAAAAAAAACACCAAACCCACACACTGGTAGAATATTTATTAGAATATTTATGCAGTTTAAATACAAAGACAAATGAATACAGTATGTTTTTCTTTAAATCTGAGAGTACGATATTCATTTTACATTTCTTTATAATTTATTCTCCTCTCTCTGTATTTCCAGGTATATGTATATAAGAAATTATATTTCTGAATGCCCTTTCTGTTTGTGGAAGAAAGTAAATACATTTCAGCAAGTTGTTCTATTGTAGTTAAAAAAAAAAAAAGTTATACAGCATTAAGCTTTGCTATTTTTATTATTATTATTTTAATGTAAAGTGCTGTGCTAGTTAATATTGCACACATACATTTATTCATGGTTTTGTTGTTATTGAATAACTTGAAGACTTTTAAAATGCTAATTTTTTTCACTGGGTGGCAAATTATTTCACTTGCCATGAAATACTCAATGCGTCCATTAACCTCACCAATTTTATGCTTTGCACGATTGCAAGGAATAGCCTAAGGCCACCTTTCCGTGCTTCACTTGAGCTGGCTAAGAGGCAGTGTCCGTAATACAGCTCCATTTACCCCTCTAGTACACTGTTCCTCTGTGTCATTCAAGGTCACAAGGACTCTAATATTCGCTTTGCAGCTAAACCAGCATCTGAAAATGTAGTTGTCAAAATGTGCAGCCTCACAGGACAGTAATATATTTGTCATTTTTCCTCTAAAATATTTTATTTCGATGTAATCTTGTATGGTCCTTTGTCTCCACCTCTGATACCCTAGTCTTAAGTTGCGTGATTCCTGCAACAGGCTACTCCAACACTTCAGGGTTATCAGGGTAAGGATTTGAGCTCAGCTCCTTGAGCCTGTGCCAGGTCAAGTGCTGAGGAGCATCCAAAGCAGGAACATAGTCAGTCTCAAAGAGGCCATAGGGAACAATAAGGAAATCTGAATTGACTCAGGAAACTTGAATACTTCTGATATCTGTGGCTGTGTTTAGTTGTGTTAGACCTGCCAGACTTTAATACAAAGATGCCAATGGCTCTATGTTTTTCCGAGAAGCATGGTCCAAAGATGTTGATGCTGTCAGGAGTATCATGGAGCATAGCAGTGAGGGGGTCCTCTCTGGATAGGAATACGGTAGACTGGGAGAATGGAGTCAGGGAACCACGATACATGATGTGAGATGCCCAAAAGCAGAGGGCTGTCTAGATTTGAAATTGGGACATAGAGGAGAGATAAATATTTTATTTTCTGATACAAGGTCTACTATTAGTCTTAATACAAACAACTTAGGTTGTTTCGCTTGCTACTGTCATGGATTTTCAACACTTGCCTAGAAGTAAGGGA
Source organism: Gallinago undulata (assembly GCA_026546715.1). Taxonomy (NCBI): domain Eukaryota; kingdom Metazoa; phylum Chordata; class Aves; order Charadriiformes; family Scolopacidae; genus Gallinago; species Gallinago undulata. The sequence continues at coordinate 101,512,240 of JAOTQQ010000001.1, read as the reverse complement.
GGGTAGAGGGTGCCTCGGAAGAAGCTTTAAGTGTCTGAGGAGGGACATATGCCATAGCCCTCTGCCGTGGCAGCTATAGCTATGGTGGGAGAGCCCCCACGTGGAGATGCAGCAGATGCTCACAGAGGGGACTTCTCTGTAGCAGAGCTGCTCCGCCACTTCCCAAGCAACCTGTCCTGAGCCAACAAGGGCACCCTGCTGCTGGTGTAGTTGCAAGAGGGTCTTTGCCAACATAGCTCTGATCACTAACAGCTATGAGTTTGGTGTTGTGTTTTTTTCCACACTTCTAGCCAATGTAGCAGGGCTGGTAAGCAATTGTCTTGTAGATAAGGCCTTGATATGCAGTGACCAACTGAACAGCTGTGAAGGGTTGAACTGAACAGGACTCTGAAGAAAAAGTGATTTGCCTAGGGAAAAGAGGACATAAGTATATATCTGACCTAATTCAGCATCTCCCCTATTCACTATCATTTGATGTAAAGCCCTGAACACTTTAACCCTTTTCCACCTAGGTGTTGCAAGGCTTTATATTTAAACCTGTTAATATCTTCCTGGAGAACAAATAGGAAACAAAAAATCATCCTTAAACGTCTGCTGCTCATATTATTTTTAGACCATGAGGGAAAAAAGAATCAAAACACTTTTCAGGCCAGGTGAAGCAGCCTCACATTACAACTTAGTTGATATATCCATAGCTATCCATGCATATTATGGAAAACAAATGCAAACGTGGAATAATTCCAATGCAAACTTAACAAATGCCAAATATAAGTAAACGAGGAGTGATTTGTATTGATTCTCCATTGCCACAAATTCCATATTGTCATTCAGTGCTATGCTTCTCTTCAGAAAGGCATTTTTCAAAATTGCCAGTGCCTAACAAAATGTGCATACCTAGGCCTGCAGGGAGCATGAACTTTTTATACTGTCTGCTTGCTCTTATACTGTTTCAGCAAAATTCATGCTCTTACAAATGGATTCATGTCTTGCTTCTCTTTTTTTTTTCCTCTCCTTGTTGTAGCTCCAAGTGCCCCTCCTCAGTCTGTTACTGTCCTGACAGTTGGAAGCCACAACAGCACAAGCATCAGCATCTCCTGGGATCCTCCCCCTCCAGATCACCAAAATGGAGTCATCCAGGAGTATAAGGTAGAAAAGATGTTTAATGGGAGGGTTGTGTGTTTAAGGAAACAGCCTGCTTGAATTACAGAACAAAAGTGTGTGTATGGATTTAGATTCTGACTGTTTACAGCTGCCCATGTAATTATATGGAGGACTGACTGCATAAGGAATATTTTTTTTTTTTTAAGCAGCACTACTGTCATATTAAAGGCAAAAATACCATGAGCTAGATCTGGAAGAGAGCTGTAATTGCCATCTAGTTTACAGTGCTTCTCTTTCTTGCTTTTCCCTGCTGTGGAACAAGAAGAAGAGTTTTTTTGTTAAGGGCTTATGCACTCTAGAAACAGGCAGTGAAGTCCCTGTCTTAGAGTTCCTTCAATCTGACAGAAAAGCTGGCAGGAAAGATACCTCTTCTTTCCCCTGCAAAAATGCTAATCCTAACACTTCAAGGTCAAAGTCAAGGACTGTGGCTCTGGGAGAATATAAGACTTCTTCCAAGTACTGTCTCGGTCAAGATTCACAACTTGAAGTGAATCGCGCAGTCGTCTGCGCTGAGGAGCAGGTTGAACACTGCTCCTATATTCAGAGTTTTTATATGAGACTTGCCTGCACTGGTTGTGTTTTCTTCTTCTTTGTTGCTATGATGGTTCGAAGTGTCCACTCTCTATATCTCCTTAAATTTTGCTGTAGCCTGTAATTTCCCACTACGTTCACTTTTGCACCAGTATACTTTTACAACATGGAAAAAGTGCAGTGTGTTTTTGGGGTGGAGGACTACAGAGAAAGTGATCAGACAAGGTTCAGCATTGTTACAGGCCTGGGACCATGGAACACACTGTTTGTTAAATAACTTTGCTGTGGCTGGCTTGCATACCTAGTGTGAAATTTTTAATTGAAATACAGCAGGGCAGCTTTCTTGACAGTCCCACAAAGGGTGGAAGTGGTGGATACAGCTTATTTCACACAAAAAGAGGTATATTTTTTCCCCTGCACTATCTTGAGGGAACACAGCATCGAGAAGGGAGAAAGGACTTGACTTTTAAATCAACTAATGGTTCAATCTCTTCCATCTTATCACTTGGTGAGAGGGATGCAGTAAATGCTCACAATATTTATGTTTAGCATAGCACTTCTTTTGTTTTGCTTTTAGTCAATATCAAGATTTATTAATCCCAGTATTTTATTGATCTCATTTTCATATCAATTAATAATTATCTTTTGGCTTAATTAATCTTGATACTGACTCCAGTGTAAGTCAATATTAACCATCAAGAGCTTATAGGAAAACAAGTAAAGTACACTCCTAAACCACAAAATATGTAGATATGAAACAAAGTGGGCTGATGGTTAATAAAAGCCATGTTCCAGGTGAGTGCTCAGATCTCTAGGCTGATTACAAAACAGCCAGAGTCACTACCTGTTATATCCCTTCTGTGTTAGATTAGGTGGCTGCCCGATTAGTGAGCTGACTGGAGTGAATGTAGTGCAAAGAGTCTAATACTTCCTTGAGTATAAAATTACTACTGAGGTTTCACAGTACATTTTCTAGCAAATTGAAGGTAGATCTGTTGATTCCACTTAAGCAACAGAGTGCCTGTAAATTCATTTATGAATTAAATGCCTTTAATTAGGGGCTTCTCATAGCTGCTGTAACGTAAGACCGGGACAGACAAAGAGTGAAAGAATGAATGCAATGCTTTCTCACTCAAATGCATTTTGGCCTGAAAATAAGATTTACTTGAGCTTATGAGACCAAGGGTTTCTTTTGCTCTCCAAATCTTCCTTAGTGTTCCACAGAAAAAAAAAATAAGGTGTGATAAAACACTGAGCAGGGTCAAAAATAAGGGTAGAGGATAATTACTATTGCTTAGACAGATCGTTTGATTGTTGATAGTGGCTCCATCAATAGTGTTTTCTTCTGCTATTATAGTTATGTAGTGTACATGTGATATTTTTATGCATTGATTTTTTTGAGTGGTAGTAAATAATACAGAAGCAGTATATGCAGATAACATTAACTGAAGAAGAATCCCTAAATGGGCTTAGTTTTGAAACTCCTTGGGAAAAGCCTATGGAAAAATGCAAGAGAGACATAATACTCTGAAATCATAGACTCATCACAAAATGCCAATTGAGATTATAGAGTGTTTTTACTGTTTAATTAGAGAGTAATTGAGTCAGGAACAAATATCTGGATTCATGAAAAATGTAAGTGATCACAAAAGCAGTGGTAAAAAGTTTGTACTTATTCCATTTCAGAAATTTCATATATCCCTATTATGCAGTGAAAGGAAGTTAAAAAGAATTTTCAAAATTGTTTCTTTTTTAGTACTTTAACAAGTGTTTCAACCTGTGCTTGTATTATTTGGTATCCTTTTGCTATTCAGTGGGAAATTAAGAATGAAAAAAATGTTTGTTTTTTTTTTAAGGAAAGGCTCAGTGGTAATCATATTTCTGAACAAGATTTCAATTAATGTCTAATGCCCTTTTTTCACTTGGATGATTCTGGTCTGTGATTCTAAGAAGTGTAACCACAAAATTTGCATTCCATGGAGAGCCAGAGTCCAGAGAGCTATTTGCAAGCAGTCTTTGCAGATGGTTTCATCCTATGCTAAACTAGGATATTTTACTAAACTAAATCATCCCAATTCTAGCTATTCCTGTTAAGTCCAAAGTAAGTGATTGTCACGTAGTACCTTGCTATGTCATATCTATCTATGCACGATTGTTTATGAGTATGAAGAATTTCGTATTTTTTAACACATCAACTTTTGTCCCAGATCTGGTGCCTAGGTAATGAGACTCGATTTCATATCAACAAAACAGTAGATGCAGCCATTCGGTCTGTAGTAATAGGTGGCCTATATCCAGGTATTCAGTACCGCGTGGAAGTTGCTGCAAGCACCAGTGCAGGTGTGGGAGTAAAAAGTGAGCCACAACCCATAATAATTGGTAAGTGATTGTCTGTTTTGTTGTTTTGTTTTGCCTGTTTTGGCTTTCAGAGATGCTTTCATAAATCACTTCTGGAAGCATAAAAATCCATGAAGCAAAAGACGAGATTTGAATAGAACTAGTTAGCTTTTAACGTCCCACTGCCTGCTGACATTGTTTTCTCTTTGTGAAGAGTTCTCACAGCCAATGAAGGGAAATATGTTCCCGAGACATATGAGAAAATGCAGATAATCTAGTGAAACTGATTTAATATTTTTTTTAAAATGAATTTACCATTTCTGCAGGTTGATGGATTTATGGAACTAACAGCTTGAGCTCCCTTTTCCTCCTATTCAGATGACTGTGATACTGCCTTACTCATACTGTTGGTGCCTACGGCACTATTTACACTTGGTTTTCTGAATATTTGAAGTCAGTGTTTCTCAGGTATCCCAAGCAGACAAGCTTCCTTTGTCAAAGAATAAGTGGCCTCTAGTCCAAATAGAGAGCAAAGGTAGTATTGTCATCCCTGCCTTTGAAAGGATTGCTTCTTATTAGTGATTTCCATGCTGAATTAATTTTCTGACCTGAGGGAAACAGATTCTGTTTCTTCTGAAATTCTTCTCAAATATAAAATATAAAGGCAGGAACAATATGGGAAAGGTAAGAATAGGAGAAGCAATCATGTTTAGCAAAAAATTGAATTGATCTGTGCAGATCTGTACCTCTTTCAAGTGTGCAATACAGGAATTTTATTGCTTTTATCTGTATGGCCAGATTTAGTTATTACTTAAATGGACTTTTCTTTGTTATTTTGTTATTAAACATTTTCTTTATAGAAAATCTTGTCAACACTATGTCCCAAACATGGACTATTCTGTTATGTGGAGACCTTTAGAAAAGGCTGTCCCCTAAGCATTGCTTAAATGTTTAATGATATTCAGGTTCCCTATGCATCAAAACAGAAATTGGGGTACACCAACTTTGAATATATTGTGAGGTGAAGGCAGCAATGGTTTTAGAAAAAGGCAGCCACAGAAACACTAAAGAAAAAGAGGGGAAAAAAGTTTTCTAGAACTGAAAGTGTGAAATTGATTTTTGAAAGTGTAAGAAACCTGTCATTTAAGAAGCCTGAATTTTGGACCTCTGTGTAAATGACTGATGTGAGATTAGTCTGTCACTGCATTCACTTTGAGCAGGACTTTTTCTTATTTCACTAAGGAGTCCATCTAGCCAGGCACTAAACACACTGGGCTTGTTCCAGCAAAACATTTAAGCATGTTACATTTTAAGCACGTGAGTAGCCTTGTATCACTTAAGGTGTTGTGAGTTAAACTTACACCAAAGTGCTTTGCTGGATAAATCCCAGAACATTCAGCATCTGGGTACAGTCCTTCAACCTGACTTTCTCTTTACAAAAAATGACTAGTATAATCAAGAGTAAATATAGAGAGATATCTGTGTTGTTGCAGGAAGGAGAAAAGGAATGTTAGGATGCAAATAAAGTACAAAAAAAATAAAATAGCTATTTGGCATTTAGAGACTGAATTTTGCATTGTTAAACTGAACAGTGATATTTATTTGTTCCTTAAATGATCCCAGAATGTCTGCTCTGACTAGTCTGTCTGGTGGCATCTTGGCAAATTTAAGAGTCCTTTGCAGGAAAAGTAAAGGAGTGTCTTTTCTTTTTGGATAGCATTTCTATTCTCATTTCTGTTTTCCCTTTTGGGAGCCCAAAGCTGGATGTGGTTATTACTTGTATGGTCTGTATCTCCCTTTTCTGTAAGCATTTTTGTATTGCTTACAAATTGCTGGCAGTTATTTCTCAGACTATAAATTTGTTTGATAAAGGTAACAATGTTTAAGTGATATTTCCGGAAAATTTGACTTCATACCACTCAATGTTTGACTGAGAATCAAGACCATAAAATAGGAAAATTCATTTTTCAGGTAAAACTAAAAAAAATAATCATATAGATTAAAAATGAGTTAGTGAACAAACCTCAAAACATCATTATGGATGGGAAAATATTATTGAATTACTGTATTATAATGGATTCCCATATGATCTGGTCCTTAGCTATACTATTTAACAGCTTGCAAACAGAATGAATAATTGCAAAAATGCTGAATTATGGAGAGAGTAGGCCAGTGATGCAGAAGAGTTAAGCCAAGTTGCTAAACAGTATGACTTTAATCATCATGAAATGCAGAGTCCAGTGTATAAAAGGAAAGAAAATGTTATTCTTAAATATAAGCTATGTTTTTCAAGGAAGGTTGTTTGTTTTTTTTTTTCTGAAAAAGACCAGTTTTCATGGGGGATAATCAACTACTGAATTCCCAGATGGATTGTAGATAACAGACCTGTGACAATCCAGCAAGTAAAACCAGAAGAATATGGAGCAATAGAAAGTATATTATTTCTTTGGTTAGAAATTGTGTCACTTACAGGAATCCTGTCCCCATACTTTAAGCAGGACATTGAAAAATTTTATGGAAGACTCAAAGAGAACCAAAAATAAAATTTTTATGATCACTTTTGACATGCTAAAGAATTTCACTTGGAAAACCAGAAATAAATTTGGAGATAATGACAATGTTGGTTAATGGTATAACTATTATTTCTCTTCATCAGTTAGCCTGTTCACTCTTACATTCCATCATTGGCATAATAATATGAGGAACAGCTGCAAACTTTCACAGTAATAGGTACAATCGAATCTGATGTGTCTAATTAATTTTTGGTCCGACAAATTAGTTTTGTTCTTCATTACTCTCCAATGGGAGGAAGACATTATATTTCATTATGTTTTTTTCTTCGGGAACAATGGAGCGTTACAGGTCGCACACTTCCCTTGTCTATGTTCTAATTAGTTGAACTGACAGCATTGTTACAGAAACACCTGCAGTATATGAAATAGTACACTGGTACCTTGGATGACATATTTAGTACTTCTGTTTAAATATGATATAAAGAAATACAAAATGCATGCTGTTTGTTTCCCCAAACCCCACCGATTATATTAATTTTATCAAACATCGTTGAGTAATGTTCATCTGTTTCCATTTATTTTTTTATGCATTGAATTCACAAAGCATACATTATTGTGAAATGTAAATTAATTATTGCTTTTGCAGTTGCGTTTGCTAAACACTGAGTAAGAGCAAACAGCCACACTGCAAATTTTAGAAGGTAATTTATAGACAGATTACACCTTCCCTAGAAAAGAGGGAGAGCATAAAGTCCACTGAAAGTTCTCCCCAGGCTCTCTGCAGTTTGCTTTTACTTCCTCCATTCTCAAAAGACTGGTTTCTGACCTTAGAGAAGAAAACAGGATCTTCAGATTTTTTGGAGGCTTTAGCGGGAAGCAGTTGTTCTTTTCTTGAGTCCAGGAGTGTCCGCTCCCAAAGCTGATGTCTCTGAAGTGCTTCCCTGCCCGCTCCTCTCCGTAGCAGCACAGCTGCCTCAGAACCAGTGCTGACCTTACCTGTTTCCTCACCGTCCTACTGCTTTTATCTCTCCTCCAAAGGGCACAGAAATTACCTGAAAGTTAATGACAATTAGAGCAACATCAGCTCCCATGCTGATTTCTACTAGCAAATCAATTGTGTGCCTGCAAGGGCATGCCATAGGTGCTTCTTTTTATTAGTTTTACTTTCAGCACTTCTTTCAGCATTGGGACGCACAAATTAATTGGTTCCATGGGCAGAAAAAAAGGGGAAAATCTGATGAAGGAGTCACCGTCTCCCTTCTTTTCCTGTCACAGGTGCTCATTGAGTTTTATTCTCGTTTGCTGCATCAGGACTGAAAACTATTGGTCCTTTGGCAGCAGTAAGACAAAATATGGAAGGACAGCTGCAGCCACCAGGTCCTGACGCTAGTAAAGCTTACCAGCATGGCCAATATAGACTGGTACACGACACAAGTACTGGTGTACTGCCTTTTTATACATTAGCCGGTGTAGTCTGTCAGCATCCTTCTGTGAGACCTATTTTGTGTGCGGGAAGTCTGTTTTGTTTCTTGCACAGTACTACTGAAAGCAAGCCAAGCTCTAGCACAGTTTCAGCAGTCTGTTTGCAAAAGCAGACGGTCATCATTACGAAATATTGACATGGTGCTGAAAAGAGAGAAAGCTTAATAACATCACTGAGATCATTAACAGTGTGATAGCAATGTAATGCAGCGCATCGCGTTTCTTCCCGAGTGCCTCAGTCCAGCTCTGAAAACAGCTTAGGACCTGAAGCTGTGTCTTGGCTGGGGCAGCGCCGGTCCCCACAGCAGAGTGAGAGCCCGGGCAGGGAAGGTGCCCTCAGTCCAACCCGCCCTCATCTGCAGCTTGACTGGTGTAAAGCCTGGGTCACCTGCAAAGAGATGTCTGTGGAAGTAAAACTGGAAGTGTCAGACTTCTCACATCTGCTTCAGCCAACAATTTGTTTATTTGCTTTAGGCTGAGGCCAGTTTGCTGATGCCATTGAAAGAAGCGAGCGGTAAATTTAACCATCGCTGAATTTTAGAAGAGGAATATGTACGTTTTCACAGCAGGACATAGTGCCACATTACTTTTAATAATTTCCTCTGAATTACCACTTCAGGGTTTTTATTGCCATATTCTACCACCTTTACGTGTGTGCGATAGACTCTTATAATTAAGAATCGTATAATTTGCATCTTTTTTGTCTCAGTAGAGTAGCTACTCCTGGATCTCTTCAGCATGCATACAGTCATCTGGTAATACTGCATAAACATTTCAAGGACTGAGCTATATAAATGCTTTTACTGGAAATGATGGATAATTCTTCACCAATTTTAAAACTGCAGATGTGAGCAGTTTATATCAAATGTATATACAATCAATATACATATTTTTTTTCAGAAAAATATGTTCCACATTTCCTAATTTTAAAACTAACCATTTTTGACAATGGAAGGTTTAAAGTAGAAAAGTGCTGTCCCTGGAACAATATGCTTTAGCATTTCCTGAATTTCTAGTCACATTTTTTATGTTCATTTGTTTTCAAGCCAGACACCAAGATTTTCCGTTTAGAAAAATTCCTTGTTAGAGAAAGAGGGAGAAAAAAACAGTGGGAACATCTGCTGAAATTTACAGTTTTCTAATGTAATATATCTTATTTAAGATCCTATATAGTAATTTTTGATGCATATCACTTTAATTGGTATTCCACATCATAATTATTTCTTACAGGTTGATAGTAGGAATTTTTCATGCCTGTTCTACAGGAAAAAAAAAAAAAAGCATCTGTTGCTGTGATTGTTTAGAACTTACAGTAAATTGCATGATTTTCTACTTCATGTCAAAGCTGGTGCACTTTGGATTTGTATGGATTGTTTTTCCCATGAAATAATTCCTGGAAAAATGCATCTTTGTCCTAGTTGAAAATACATATTTTTTTATTTTAAATTTGGAAACTCTAACATGCCATGAGAACAAGTGAGTTAAGTAAGAATTTTTGGCATGCTGACAACGAGTAAAGAAACTGTCATTTGATGTTGTAATATATTTTGTATTTGGGTTCTTATTTAGAAAAAGCTATTTCTTGATTGCTTGATTATTTTTTTTATTTTTTTTTATCGTTTTCCTATGATCGATTTTCTCATCATTGTATTCCGCCTGTAATTATGTAAAAAAAATCCAACAAACATGTATATTCTTAAAAAAAGAAGTCTCTGGACTCTCATCTCTTAGATTACTTGGGAGAGTGCTATAGAACTGTCTTTCCAAATATGTTATCAAAATTGCAATGGATTATGGATTTACGTTCTAGAAACTTTGGTTTTCAGGTGTGCATTGGTATTCTTTAAAGCTCTCCTGCTGTGGTTAATTCTTTTGAGATACATTATTGTGGGTTTTTTTTAATTTTCATTTGCAGTACTTGGTTCCTGTTTGTATTACGGAATCCATAGTAACAACATTCTCTGGAATTTCTTTTGTGCAGGAGGTCGTAACGAAGTTGTCATCACTGAAAATAACAACAGCATAACTGAGCAAATCACTGATGTTGTCAAACAGCCTGCCTTTATAGCCGGCATCGGTGGTGCCTGTTGGGTAATTCTGATGGGTTTCAGCATCTGGTTGTACTGGCGCAGAAAGAAGAGGAAGGGGCTCAGCAATTATGCTGGTAAGAACAGTAATTATTTATTACCATCTCATCAGGTTCTATCATGAAGAGAACAGGTGCTGTTAAACCTACTTAAAAAACCTGTTGAACTTACAGCCAAGGTGGCCTGGGTGAATTTTGGGTGCTTGTTTTAAATGTATGCTGTGAAAATGCTGGTGTATGAAAAGCTTTAAATGCATTGCTCAGTACCACATTTCATCATTATCATAAGGCAGTCTTTATTTTTACACCTCCAGCACATCTAGCATAAAAAAGTACAAAGAGGATTAATTGTACCTCTTGATCCTTCTCAGAAGGCACTCTGTTAGCAGTAAAGCCCCATTTGTGTGCTCAAACGTGATTTAGACTAGACCATTACAAGGATGGTTAGAAAGAGTATTTGGTCTTCTCCTTTTTCATTCCCATGCATTTCCATGTCTTTGAAGCCATGTGCATGGAAAATGAATGAAGGTACTTAAATCAGTGACTCCGTACCTATAGCTGGAGGGGAATAGTATTAGATAGAGCAGTATGGTCAAAATTTACCTATGGCACAAGCCACAGAAAGTTTTGTCTTGCAGGTAGAATACCTTGGAATGCCCTCACAGTGTGATCCCTCTTGCACCAAATGTTTTTCTCCAGTTGCAAATTAGTTTTTGAAAACTACATATGGAAAAATAAATACATTTGCCAAACGGAGATATTTTCTTCTTCCTCCAAACTGTTTGGTTTGTGTATTATTCTGTGCTTCAAGATTCTTATGGATTTTTAGGAAGTCAGGTGAATTATCATAAAATGGGTCACTGAAGCCTGATTTAATGCACACAAAAAAAAAGCTGTTCTTCAAATATTGGGGTAGGTTGCCTTATAGCGCTTATTGACATTTTAAAAAAGAAAACATTTCCTTTTTGAGCAAGATTTGCACAGTTGAGGACACAGCATATTTAATGTTGACGTATCACACTAAAGTTAGACTTGTACTCTTCTATTTACAAGTTATCACATGTGAACCCAAGGACACAGCTTCCCTAAATGGCTGGTTTCTGTGGAACCTCACTTTGCATCACCACGTGGCCTGTATCATTCATAGGTTATGCTTTTTGAAGAGGTGTTTTTTCCTTTGATAGCAATGACTTTTATTCTCTGAGAAGTGGAATGATGTTGATCGAGAAACTAATATATAACACACACACCTACATATATGTTTATATGAAATATCAGTCTAGATCCCATGATTTTTTGTGTTAAGAGGCAGCTGTATTGTTATTCCTCTTAGGAAAGAATCCTATACATAAAATTTGGACACAAACCAAGACTAGTCTTTGTTTTTAAAAGCAGAATTATTAGCCCTGTATGTGAGTTGGCATGTTGTGGGTGTGAGATTGAGAGCAGTGTCTTTTATATCTAAAAATGCATAGCTGTAAATAATTATAATACTCATTATAAACAGTGTGTCTCCTGCAACTCATTCCTTCTCATGATGTTTGCTGCATCTAAGTGTGATGTGAACACTGCATCATGACACAGAACTCCCATCATCAGAATTATGAAATAATGTATGTTAAAAAAAAGTTCCTAACAGATAATGCTTCAGAATTCATCCTAGTGTTTACAATTTGGAGAACAGCATGTCCACACAGAAAGTCTTCAAATATTACTGTAAAAATTCACTGCTCACCTTTCCAACCTTCATTTCTCATTGGCTGCTGGCTGGTCAGTGCTTTAAGCTCAACTGTTATGTCCTGCTTATGCTATTCAACCATAACTAAGTAAATTCCAGAAGAAATTCGTACCCTGCAATTAACACTTGTTATCAGGGTGTGTAACTCACAATGTGTTTGCTTTCTTGTTTTGCAGTTCAGTCCTTCACCTTCACCCCTGCAGGTACTGTCCATTAGTCTGTCTCTTACCTCACCAACACATCATTGCAAACATTACCTATTTAAGTGTTTATGAACATGTGAGATATGAAGAATTAAAGCCAAATACAAGGAGAAATACTTCTGCTGCCTATCTGTGATAAAATGTAGCATTCATTCTCCTAGTGATCCCAGGGGCACGTAAAATTCACCAGCATTAATGTCTCTGTTATTATAATTCTGCATACTACTTACTCATGTAACTTCTCAAAATGACGCAGTTTTGAAAGTAATTTGCAGGACAAAATGCTTGAACTAGCTTAACATAAACAAGCATTAGTTGTATATCACTTAATTTTTATCTTAAAGCTCAAACAGAAGTACCTTGAACATTTTTTAAGATCTAACTTTAGAAATAGGACTTTCTTCCACTTTAGCTGTTAGTTGCATATATGTTGGTCTTACCATGAGATGAGGTGTTCAGGTCTTCAAGCAATCTAGTGATTAGCCTATGCATGCATTACCTTTACAGTGTTTTTTGAAATGGAAGCATTTGCTTTTTTTCTTCCTAGCCAATTCAAAGATGATATCCTAGTTTTCATATCTTTAATAAACAAAGCATACAGTACACCATTATTGTAAGCATGATTAAAGATATGTGAAGAATAAACAAAGTGTGGCTGAAACAGCAGGTTTCAAAGAGCTTAGTCAACATATGGGTAGCCCAGAAAAATAGAGTACACAATTAATATTAATAATTAATACAAATAATTAGCTTCTGCTCTCATACCTAAGCTCGAGATTCAAAAACTCAAAAATAATTATACCTCAGAGTTACAGTGTAAAAGGCTGATAAAGCATTTTCCAACAGAAGTCTGTAAGTTTTTTGCATGTAGCTTGGTCCCTCAGTTGCACTTACCAAAGCTCTTCTTCTGTCCCCTCTGCCATCCATCACAGGCCAGCCTTCCTACACACTGCTGAGCTGGTCCTCATGCTCAGCAAGCTGCTTTCTCGCTCTTGCTTATCTTCAGCCACAGCTTGAGTGTTGTGTTTGTTTCAGCTGGGATAGAGTTAATTATCTTCGTAGTAGCTGCTGTGTTTTGGATTTAGTATGAGAATAATGTTGATAAAACATATTGTTTTAGTTGTTGTTAAGTAGTGCTCATATTAAGTCAAGGACTTTTTCAGCCTCCCAAGCTGAGAGGGAGCATAGATAGGACAAGCTGACCAAAGGCATATTCCATACCATAGACATCATGCTCTGTATATAAAGGGGGGTTGGCCGGGGGGCGGGAATCCATGATCACTGCTCAGGACAGGCTGGGCAATAAATCATCAGGTGGTGAGCAATTGTATTGCATCATTCTTTTTGTATATGCTTTTGCCGTTGTTATTATTATTATTATTTTCTCTTCTGTTAACTGTTCTATTAAACTCTCCCTGTCTCAACCTATGAGGTTTTTTTTATTTTTTTCCTTTTGCTATCTGGGGGGTGGGGAGTGAGTTAATGCCTGAATGGTCCTAATTGCTAGCTAAGGTTAACCACAACTGCATTTAGCTTAGGAGGACAGAGCAGATTGACTGAAGGTGGTGATGTCTGACCCAGGGTCCTGTGACATTGTGAGAGAGGTGTGGAGATGTGTCCTTGTGGAGAAGCTCTGGGGTCTCAGAAATTGCTTCTTTGGCTTCTGGGCGGGTTTGATCAAGTTAGTGTGAGATGTGGCACAACACATCCTACCCTAAATACTTTACTTGCTTTTCTTTGAGACACAACAAAGCATTTTTTCCCAAAAAGAAATAATACATATTTGTATTTGGTTCCTACGATTATGTCACTGTCAGCTGTCTGTAACTGTGGTCACTTTTTTCCATTGTCTTTGTAGCATTACATTGGCATGACACAGGCTTGTGCTGGAGCCAGAGTGATTGTGTGTGATTCATGATTTCCAGGGAAGGGGCATCTACCAGCTCTTGGGCAATATGTTCCCGGTATTTCACCACCCTCATTGTAAAAAATTTCTTCCTTATATCTAGTCTTTTAGCTTAAAACCATTATCCCTTGTCCTATCACAACAGGCCCTGCTAAAAAGTTTGTCCCATCTTTCCCGTAAGCCCCCTTTAAGTATTGAAAGGCCACAATAAGGTCTCCCTGGAGCCTTCTCTTCCCCAGATTGCACAACCCTAGCTCTTTCACCTAGTACTTGTAGGAGAGATGCTCCAGCTTTCTGATCATCTTTGTGGCCCTCCTCTTGACCCGCTCTAACAGGTCCATGTCTTTCCTGTGCTGAAGGCTCCAGAGCTGTACTCCAGGTGAGGTCTCACCAGAGCAGAATAGAGGTCCAGAATCACCTCCCCAGACCTGCTGGCCATGCTTCTTTGGATGCAGCCCAGGATACAGTTGGCTATCTCGGCTGCAAGCGCACATTATCAGCTCATGTCAAAGGCACTACCAAAAATTTGCTTTTATAAAAATATATATATAAAAAATTTATAAAAAATTTTGACATTTCATGGACTTTATAGAACTACAACAGGACATAATTCTGTTTCCTGTCCTATAGTTGTTCCTGGAGGCACTGAGAACGTAAGACATCCAGTATTCATGTCCAAAAAAAAAATCATTAATTTTTTTTTTAAAATGTTATTCTTCTGAAAGAACATAGTCCATGTTTTTAATCTTTATACCCAGAGTTCCCTAAAAACATTATTAGTTCTCTAATATTTGAATTTGCCACTGATAATATCACTTAGACAAACTTATTTATGCTTGTGGAGGTTTGATGACACTCAGAACTGTGAGTTGCTCCCTTCAATGTTATGATTCATAAAAAATTTCGTCTCAGATCTAAATATTTAGACAGTGGTATGTAGCTTCAGAATTACATCATAGACAGGTGTCAATAAATTGTTACCATACATGAATTTATCCTAATACAGTGATTTTAGGAGATGCACACTTTTTGTTCAGTTCTTCTTCTTTAAATTCAGAAAGTCGCAGAACATGCAGATTTGGCTGTGTAATAAAGAGAAAGTATTATTCTATTTCAGGCATAACCCAAAACCCTATTTTTTCAATTATTTCTGACGTAAATGTTTTTGGTTTCTTTTTTTTTTAGTGGTATTGGCCTATGTGTAGGACTTAAAACATTAAAAATAGTTGTTTAAAAGTTTAGATTCTGCAGTTATATAATTACTTGCTAAAAATGTACTTTCAGGTCATTTTCCGATTATGGACCATTCACTGGGACTTTGTAATTTGTTTTCTGTTATTAGGGTCCTAAGAGGTATAATTTCTGATGTGTGACTAAACTACTGTAACACTCTGTGTAGGAGAAGAGTAAACAGCAAATGTCAGGCAAATGGTAAACCTTTGTGCCAGAAAAGAATAATTGATAAATAATTGAGTTAAATTCATTAAGCTTTCTGTCTTTGTGAAAATTTTCATAAGCACTGATTGATTGCTCAGATGGTCACAAATAAATTGACATTGAAAATCATAGCTAAATCTTTTTACTTGTTTTCAGCCAAACTGACTCTAGTAGTTATTGAGCCACAATTCTGTACATGACTATTCCTCCCCTTCCCTTTTCACCATCATGACACACCAAGCATTGATTCTCAGTAATATCAGTACTACAAAACATATGATTTTTGACTATGTTTTTCAGATTCCTACTGGTAAGTAATATTGTCATCCTCTGCAGCTATACAAGAAGTATATGGTTTTGGGACCGTGCATGCCATCAGCAAAACCAATCTGGCACAGAGACACTAAATACAAATGCTACCCCTTTTCAGTCATCTGTTCTGTGATGGTCTTGGTCTTAATTTTGTGAGTTTCTGTAAAATCTAAAGTACTACTGCCCTGTTGTTTCTGGGTTTTTATGGTTATCCTTTACTCAGATTGCCTGGATATAAAGACGCACTGTAGATTTCTATGTGATACAAGAAAAGACAGATGGCCAAAAAAAAAAGATATTTGGCCACTTCTTGTATTATAGATTAATTGTTTCACTCCTGTATTACAGTGGCTGAACAGAATTTGTTTATTTTGTACTGGAAGTTGCAATTGTTTTTTCACATCTTGGTATAAGGACTTGTATAACAAAGGCGTGGAACCCATTTGTAGAAATAAGAGATTGCTTGTCTTTCCTGTGTCCTCAAATTCATTGTTGTGCCAGTACCCACTCAATTGAATACTCAGGTGTTTTCAAGTGTCTAGGCCATCAGTCATGCAAAGAAAGTAAACATGTATTTTCACTTACGAGTAGGTAAGCTTATTTAGTGACTAGTGCTCCTTGGGATAAAAGATTTCATGAAACTGAGTAAACAAAAACAAATTAAAAATAGATAGAGAATTATGGAATGCTACACATTTTATATGCAACTCCTGAAACTGTTAAATGAGGACAAATTATTTGACAGAATCATCCAAAAGTAGACAGAAGATTTGATGGAATTTTTATATGCTGATTATCTGTTCTGAGTTAATGCTTATTAAAAGAGGATTAATCTACATTCATATTTGAGGAACAGCTTATCAGAAAAAGGAATGAGTCTAGGCTGGCAACATTAAAGTTTTCATTTGTGGTAGGAAAATGTGGCCTACTAGAGATAGGCGTACAGAAAGCTTTCTAAAGCTTTCTAAAGCTTTCTTGCCTCATAATGTCAACTTACTGTACATTCTTATTTTTCCAATTCTAGCAGGCATGAAGATTAAGTTTAACCTTGTCAGATATTAGTAAATGGTTTGGGTACCTCCTTATATATTTAATAAAAAGCACGTGAAAAGCTCCTCCTTATAGTATGCTCTTCTTCATACAAATATATACAGTAAAATTTCCTTAAATATTTATGCATTAAAAATGCACTTTGGATTATATTTCTGCATTTTTAGTGTCCTTGAAGCATAAGCTGGTGGGGATTCCTTCAAAATCTCTCTATGCAGAGGTTATTTTTTCATCTTCTTTTGAAAACCAATCTCATCCCTGCAGGTCTTCAGCCTTCCTAAGAACATATATCAGATGCAAAGAGTGCTGAAAGAGCTTTTTTGCTTCCTCGGTGATAAAAAGCAAGGGAGATGGGTGGGTCACTGGTAGGGACATCCTTCCCTTCCTCCTCTTACATTGCCCCTTGAAATTGCTCTACTTCTTTTTGAAGTGGAGACAGGATGAATAAAGCCAGCTGTCTGTGTGTTTTATTTTTACAGTGACATCTACAAGCCTGCATTGCATTAAGTATGCTCCTATTCAGGCGTTTAGACTTGTTTTGTAATTGCAGAAATCAAACTGCAGGCAAAAATGCTGACAAAATGCACGACAGGAATGATAAACATAGTGCTTGTGTTGGCAGCCTGACCATATCTTCTGTTGTTAGCTGTCTTTCCTTTCACAATATTGATGCTAAAAGAAAGGCACCTTCTCTACCCAGCCTCAGGTAGCCCATTTACGGATGGCATCAGGAATAGGATTTTTTTTGTGTAGCATCCTGGTGGCATGTCCAAACTTCAAGAGGAATTTTGGCTATCTTAGTTAATATTATGTACCTTTTTCCATCAAGGATAGTACCTAAAATACTTCTTGTTTATTTTCTCATGAAGATTGTAGCCATCTGTGCATTTGTATACAGGGTGGAGGGTAAACGAAAGAACCTGTATTCCTTCTCAGTTCCGTAGATATCACATAAGCCAGGCACAGCCTTCCCCAGGAAAAACAACTTCACTGCAAGGCAAATTCTTTTTTTAATAAACTAAGCCGAACCTTTCTTCTAAAAACAGTGTTTATATTGAGAAGGTGTAAGGTTATTTAATGTAGGAAAAAAACAGGAAACGGTTACTACCACCAGGATACACAGGCAGAAGAAAAAAGAGTAAATGCTGTGATACAAGCTCGTATGCCACAGCCAATCTGCAGCAATTATGGCTCTAGAGAAGCGGTTTCTATATCATGTCTTCTTGATATGTTTCTCATAGCATGCCTTGGAGTTTTCTCTACACAGAAAACAAAACGTGTCTGGCAAACATTGCTGCAATCTCCTACTAGCTCTCCCATTTTAGCTTTGTTATACACAAGGGATATAAATATTTTGAAGACCACAAGTATTGATTTTTATTTTTTAAAATCTCATACACCTGTATGTGCTATAAAAGTGGTGACAATATCACTTTAAAATTATTTGTGGTAGATGATAATCTAAACAAGAACATTAATCCCCAGAAGTTTTCAGAGAATATGTTTTAGTGCAATTCCCTTAGATCTGTAAACTTTATTAATAAGGGTTATTACAAACCCTTTGTTTTTGTCTTTGTTTCTCATTTTTTCTTATTTCTTGTCACTTTGACAAATGCAGAAAGTTGGGAAAATGGAGTATTACAATTGAAGAGGAGGAGAAAGGAAATAGCATCTAATGTACTTTTGACCAACATACTTTGAAACACAGCCAGACAGTACCCAACTCTTTGCATATTCACACATGATATCCACAGCACTTCAGATTATTCACTTTTAAGCAAAGAGTGGTACAGTCATTTGACAGCCTGTTAGAAGCAACGTGAATGAAAGGAGCATCAACTCTAAAATTAATTAGCTGCAATGTTTTACCATGTCTTGTTTTTCAAAGCAGACTTTTATTTAATACTTCCCATACTTGCATTTTGATTTTCTTTTCATTAATTGGTTTGATTACATCCTTTCAAAATTCAGCTATTAACCATTTTGATGTGACATATGACTGCAGTGATTTTCTGATATTGATATTAGTCTGTTCTGCAGTGAAGGATAATTAATCACTGTACCCAAGCACTCTTCCAGAGGGGCCAGTTTTGCTCACTTTGCTGAATGTAGACTGTGAAATTATCCTAGGAGTTAATAAAGTGACAAGGATTCTAGATGGTATCAGAAGTATTTTCCCAATGGATTTATGTCATTGCTAATTTTTTTCATGATCATAGCATTTCTATTGGGTGTAGTAATTTTGTCTGATTAGAATGGTGTGTAATAGAAAGCCTAATCTTGAATTAGTGTAGTTTGGACTAATGTTTGGAAAATCTTGCAAGTACTCTGGCAGCTATCATTTCATGATGGGAATGGCTGTCTTGCAAAAGTAAATAGTATTTCTAAACCAAGGCCAATTTTAAATTAAACTGGCCACAGATTCTTTCTTTCCTCTCTGAAATTCAAACCCTCATCTTGTCAGGGGCCTGTAAGGAGGCAGGTGTCCAGAACATTGATATAATTTAATAGGCTGTCTTATCTATGCCTGACAATAAATAATGGGATATTGCCACTGAGAACCAGAGTAGTTTGTTGGCCTTGATTCAAAAGATTTGCCATTGCTTCAAAAAGGACCATCAAATGCTGTCAATTAGCATCTCACTAGTAATGTGGGTTTACCTATATTGCCCTGAAATGTAATCCTGTTAATAAGATAGATAAGGGATAGGCTGGTTTTTGTCAAACACCCATGAATGGAGCCATAAAAACAGTTGTCTCCCTCTGAACATATCCTTGGCATCCCTCATGGCAAGAGGGGAAACATTTTTTCTTCCCAGTGATACTGATGTTTATGCATTTATGTGCGGGTGCTGATTCTTATACTGTGCTTTTAGTGGAAATGGTGCAGCTGTATGGTTTTTTTTCACCCCTTCAGCTCTAATAGAGCTGCCACCTCTTTGTATTTGTCCTGGGAAATGGCATATTTGTGTGGTGACATTATATTACGGTATTACGACATGATGTTATTAACTCACTGGTGCAATGTCATTATGTACTGAAGCAAAAGCATGCCAAGAACACAATTTCATCTCATGGCACAGTCTCACAACACAAAGTCATATGAAAGGGCTTGTGGTAAATTCAGGCCTTCTACCCAGGCGGCTGGTTTCCCTTACAAGCTACAGAGCAAATTGACGTTAGTCAATAAGGTGCAGTGAAATCCTAAAGAAATTGTAAACCTAACGTGTTTGATCCTTTTCCCATATTTTCTGTACTTTATTGTGTGATGATGCCAAGAGGCCTCCGATGTCAGACACTGAGCAGTTTGAATTGTTACTTTTAATTATAACTAATTGATTTTTCCCTGTCTTATATGTGTGTGCGTGTGTGTGTATGTTTGTTTTGTTTTTCAACCAAAACACAGTCACTTTCCAAAGAGGAGATGGAGGACTAATGAGCAATGGAAGGTATGTTTCTTTGTATAAAGGTCTTTCCATCCTGTTTATTTTTAAAATTAGGGATCTGAAAAATGTTATAGGTGATGCACTTGGGTAATAACCGATCGTTTGGAAGATTGACAATGCTAGGAGGAGTTAAGTAGCTTACCACAAGGTTTAATCACCTATCTGTTGTACACTTTGGAGGAATCAAGCCCAGATGTTTCATATCTCCCAGATGCCCTGGAAGAAATGAGTAGTAAATATTACAAAGAATGTGTTCATTTGTTACCGAGATGTTTATTGCATTAATTAGACATTAGCAAATGAAGTTGCTGTTGTTTAAGACTCCTTACTGGCTCCCCCTAAATTGCTGTGAGTGAACAATTACACTTAATCGATCACGAAATAAATGATTCATGGATGATGAATAGGCTGTAGATTGATAGGACTGGATTCCACAACTTTGGCTACTCAATTGAAATTGATAAAAGCTGATAACGGGCCCATATATCCTCATCTATTTTCCCTTTGCCAATATGGAGATTGTAATTAGGCTCTGGTAATAACTTCCAATCTCCCATTTAATCAATATTTTAGCAAAAAGAGATTAGGCCTAATGAGAGCAAGTAGATGTGGCAAGAAAGCGGCTGGGTCTTCTTATTGCCGTTTCCATGGAAACCAATGTTTCTCTTAGGGATTCTACCAGGCAGGGGTCTATAACATACAGTGATCCGAGATGTTGCTCCAACTTCATGAGTGCATTAATAACCTAAAAAAGCTGCAAAACTGCGGATGTTTTTCTTTTCTTTTTCATTTGGGGGAAAGGGGTATCTGCAGGAAATTATTTGTTTTCCCTGTTAAATACAAACACAAACAATCCACCTGCCTTGCTAAATTCCTGGCTATTTATCCTGGGGTGAGAGAGGCACGGTGCCTTATGGCCCAAGTGTACCTTCTCTTTGAACATACTGGCTGTTTAATACTGCTTTCAAAGCTGGGAATTAGAGGGATATAAAAGCCATGCAGTAGTGGCAGATAAAGATAGCTGTGGACTTTCCATTAATCCTACTCAAACCTGTTTGCCTCTAAACCATCCAAGAGTGCTCAAAGAAAGAGTTACCAGCCTGTAGATGACAGGCGTGCATTTGGGATGCAAGGGAAGGAAGAAATAGTAGCCCAAAGTCCTGGAAATGGCTGATACGGAGCAATCAGTTTGAGTGATGGCTCCCTTGAGGTGGTAATTTATCATGCAGCCCTGGTGCAGGATCCCACGATGGTGCTGCCCAACCCCTGTTTCACACAGACAACGGAGCTCATTTGGATTCTGGCAGAAGCACGACGGATGCCTAGTCCCACTTCTACTGACAGAGTTGATTTGTATATATCCTTAATTAACTGCTCAAGGTCTTTAAATCATCAAAGGCTACACAATTTTAATTTGAAATAAATTAAAGTCTCCTAAACTGTTTGTTACCTCTGGTGTTAGGAGAACAGTGATGTGGTCTCTTCAATCACTGGTTGTGTCACAGATATTTTAATTTTGTAAATATATATATATATATATGTGTGTGTACACCTTTTTTTCTTATTCTGCTTCAGTCGACCAGGTCTGTTGAATGCAAGTGACCCCAGTTATCCTTGGCTTGCAGACTCTTGGCCTGCCACAAGTCTGCCGGTAAACAACAGCACTAGTGGACCCAATGATCTTGGCAATTTCAGCCGTGGAGGTAGGTTTCATTTTATTAAGTCACCAATAAGTTTCTGTTAGTTAACATCTATGATAAGCACCGTGCAGTATTTTTTATCATTATATTTCTTTCTATGATTGACTCAAGATTTGATTTAAAATGGACTTTAAAACGTTCAGTTTGCTTTGTCTCTTTCTACTTTAAAATTTAGATCTAGTTTGTAATTTACCCCACAGTGCTGAGAGAGAGTCTGCTTATCATCTCAAGAGAAATGTATTTGTTGCTCCAACTAATTCCCTTTTGTGTGGAGATGAGCAATCTGCTGTGCAGAGCAATGTAGCCAAGGATAGAGGATGTCCATAGAGCAGAGAAGAACTCAGAGGATGGAGGAAGAATGTTCCTTTAAGCAGAATAAAGACAGAAAAATATTGTTGCTGTCACCTTACCCATCCCCTTCCTGCTGAGGAGCTGCTCTCAATCTCAACCATAATCCATGAAGAAGGCCTCAAAGGTCTTTAGAAACTTTTCCTCTTATTGGAGAAAAGAATATATAAGAAGGAACTATTTAGATTTTTCTTAGGGTTTTATTACCATTTTGAACTGAGGGAGGCTCTTCGGGGATATGAGGTAATGATTTATAATTATGGTGATGAATCTTTAGAGGGGTTATTTTCTTTCAAACATTTTATTCAAACGGGAATTTCAAGATGTATGATTGCGATTTTTAAAAGTCATAGTAATATTCACATCTCCTTGTTACTTCTGTGATGTTATAAAACAGCTAGTTCTGCAGAGTGGTATTCAGAACAAGACAATTGCAAATGAGTATAGTAAATATTTTTAAGACACAAATAGGTAAATAAAAATCAAGGCAACTTTATATATCAAAAAATACATTAAATGCCAAATACCTATAAAACCATCAAACTGGTAAATGTGAAAAGAATTCCATTTTGAACTGTACTGGAATGTGCTTTTGAAAACCATCCCTCACATCCATTATACATTCCTGTGCAAATCTTCTTGCCTGTGGTTTGACTACTGTGACTTCAAATTACAAGACACTCTGGATACATTTTCCATATAAAAATGTTGTAAAACTATTGTTTTACAAAAATATTATAAAGTAACCACAATTTTTGATAATATTTAGAAGGCAACTGAATGTCTGCCAGCTTCTTTATTGTGAATATCTTGAAAATAAAACTCTTCAGTACTTTTCCATTTTTCCATAAGCTGACATACTACAGTAAAATTACCATTTTATTTTAGCATTTGGATTTATACGACTGAAATTGGAAGTATGTTTTAAAGCTTTTGGCTTCAGAGCGTATGAGGTGTGGGTCCAAATTTATCCAAGAGGTGCAACCATTATATTTGCAATTTCAGCAGCTTAATTCTGCCCGTGATCTTTACAGTTGAGCTGACACTTCTATTCTGGCTGTTTCAGGACTACTTATCCCTATCTGTTTCAGCAGAGTTTGGTTGCTTCTACATTAAAGATGGATTAAAAGTCAGATGTCTTTAAACATAAATTAGCTGTATAGATGGAACTTGGACCTCTTTTAGTGTCTAAAAGGTCTCTGATAATATAAAAGGTCTGTAAGAATTTTGAAAACAATAAGGTGGCAACCAACCACTCTGAAAACTCAGAAGCTGAGGCAGGCACTTCTAACATTGCCGTTAAGAGTGAAATCCATGTTATAGCCTAGATAGGCGTTTGAGAGCAAGGCTCTAGGCGGAAAGCACGGGTTAGGTTTGGAGTTGCATAAGGCCACAAAATGGTACTGCATCTCATAAAATAGCAAGGAGTCTCCCTCAGGAAGTACTTCAGCACGATTTCATTTATTTCAAAAGTTGCAAAACAAGTAGGATTTTGGAGAGTTTTTAGGGAAGTGTCCAGTGGGAAATGTGTGTTCATCTGTGGTTTGAAGAGTGCAGTATGGGTTTTTTTTGCTATGACAGCTTAGTGGGAAAAATACACTTGATTTTTACTAAGTGATTATGGCACTTTGTAAAATGGCACTTTAATAGCTCTTTGAGTGCTTGGGATATACATCTCATTGAGGTCAAAAATATAATCTGTGGTTGAACTGAAAATTCTTAGAATGTCTGGAGAACCTCAGATTATTAGTAAGAGTGACTGAAAATTCTTGGCTGGTGGGGAGCTATGCAACTTTCCTGTCAAGTGTGTGCAAATGTATAGTTCTGCATGTTAAAATGACTGTATACAGATGTTACCTCTTCAGTTGCCAGAAACCTGTTCTTAAAGGTATACGTGTGTCTGAGTACTTGAGAGGTGAGTATTTTGCAAGTTTTTACTTATGTGAGTCTGCAAATCCCACACGGGACATATTGAGCTGAACTTACTTCATTTTATACATCAACAACAGATTTTATTTACTGAACTTCAATCAACGTTGTTGAAACCAATTGCAGAAAGGAAAAATCTTATTGTGGATGAAATCCAAGAAAGATAGGACTCTGCTTATCTCTCACATCTCATACTGTATTTGCACATAGATACTTTTTGTATTGCCCTTAGGAAGCACATTGGATATGTGTGGATAGATAATAATATTTTGAAATATGCCCTGTAGTTTGAATTAATTCTATATTTTTTGTACTTACAATTTATCTGCTGGTATAAGTTAATACAATTAAGGTATTTTAAATACTTGATTGTGCCCATTTCCCTGTTGCTGTTGTCTGTGAGAACAGATCATACCGATAGACCCAGATTTAATCATTGTTTCTGCAGTCTGTCTACTGAGCCCTTGTTATTGCCATATTTATTGTTAATATTATGTTGTTTCCCTGAGACTGCAGATGTTATTAGGATCCATATTAAAATGTTCATTTGCACACATGAATGCAGTAAAAAATGGTTCTGTAGTCTTAAATGCTCATCCCAAGAAAAAACCCAAACAAGTCAAGCAAAAAACAAAATAGTGGGAGAAGGAGGCCATGGTATCATATCTCATTGCTGGAAAAGTCTTGAGACAGTAAGAGAACAACTGTATTCCCTGAGGTTGCACAGAGCCCATGTCTGAGTCTGGAACTGAGCCTAAACTCTTGTCTACGTGCAAGAATCATCTTTTCTCTTTGGGGCTTAAGGTATATAAAAATGTTTGCGATACCTAGAATGGGATCTGAACAACTTCACTATAGGAGTATGCGTTATCTCAAGTAAAGTCTAACAGTTGGAGTCCAAATCTGTCATCCAGCTATATAAAAAGAAATGGCATATAAATGATGCATTTTTCTAACAAGCGAATTCCAGAATGGATTCAACTTTTCAGAATTGAAATAAATTATAAAAATAGTTTGATATATTTGATATATTGACCTCTGAGAGTGCAAGAACAGGGTTATCTGCTGAACGGTGGTTCTCCTTGGGACATCATGCCAGTCATCATTAGATTCTTCACATTTCAGTAGTCTCAGCTTCTAAATCTAGTATTCCACCAGCAAAGGTCACTGCAATGTTTAGTAAGGAGAGATTGCCAATCTAACTGATTAAAGATAGAAAATGCAGTGTTTGATAGGATTCAAAAGATGTAGAAAACTGAACAGATGTTTAGTTAAGTATGCTGTACTGTTTTTCAGGTAAATGTTCGGGAGTATTTGAACAAGTTGTTCTCCATTATCAACACTGCTTTGCCATTTTAAGAGGCTGATCACTTAAATCCCTTCAGAATAACAGATTTTCTTTCACCTTTCAGGAACAACGTGGTTTTGTCAGGTGTTTTTTTGTTGTTGTTGAAAAGGAGAAATGTACTAGCTAATGTCAAAAAGAAAATTAGGTAAGCTAATGTGTAAAACTTCAAGAAAGTCAAGGTGATGCCCCTAAAAAACTACTTTGAGAGCTTTGGCACCCATTTAAGAACTTCGCTGGGAAAGTTTCATGTGCGATTTGTAGATTCACTCCTTTCATCATTTTCCTGAAGCCCAGACAGTTTCATTGGGTCTGACATAGAGTGAACAATTGAAAACATTCTTCAGTACAGAAATATTCCAAACTGCACTTTCACAGTTGAAGGTATAGGGGGAAAAAAAGATGGTTTTAGGCAGTGAGACGTGAAGGACAAGTGGTAGGCCTGTCACAGATGCTGATAGCTTGGCGATGGTTGTACATCATCTTCCCTTCGTTGGCTCATGGACCTGTCTCAGCTGAAATGCAAACGTGCAAAATGACACATTTATTTTTCATCTTAAACCTTGATACTTTCAGGCTTCCTGTGCATCAGTGATTTGTTTCATTCCCCTGTGTTCACCACAGATGTGCTGCCACCAGTGCCAGGGCAAGGAGATAAAACTGCTACTATGCTTTCTGATGGAGCCATTTACAGCAGCATTGACTTCACCACGAAGACTAGTTACAACAGTTCCAGCCAAATAACGCAAGCCACGCCATATGCCACCACCCAGATACTGCATTCCAACAGCATCCATGAGTTGGCTGTTGACTTACCTGATCCTCAGTGGAAAAGCTCAATTCAGCAAAAAAATGACCTGATGGGATTCGGTTACTCTCTCCCAGACCAAGGCAAAGGCAACAATGGTAATTTTACAGCTCTTATTTTCCAGAGCCCTTGGCTTTATACTGTATCATCTATGCATGAATTAGAAAAATCTTTTTAGTACGTGAAACGCTGTTCATATTAACGGTAACTAACGCTTACAGACCTCGCGTGCATGCCGAACCTCACACAGTCACAAAATATATTGTTCCGTGCTTTTAATCCTTGTTGTCCTGTGCTAATCACCAAGCCATCTGCCTTCCATTAGACTAGGATAGGTATCCATTTTTTTTTTAAAAAAAATAATAATAAAAAAATACAGCTTGCTGCCCCACCGCATCTGCCGTTGACTTGCTAACTGCATGTGTCGCATGTGCTTGTGCTGTCGACTAATCACACGATGCCACTGTGACCTTTGCCCTTTAACCCTTAGCCTTGCTTTACATCCCTGACTACCGCGTGGCTGAGGGATTGGCTAATAGATTGCCACACAACCAGTCACAGGATTTCAGCACCACCAGCTCCCACAACAGCTCCGAAAGGAGTGGCAGCCTCTCAGGTTGGTTCCACCGCCGTTGGGTGGGTGAGGGACGGAGGGGTGTTGGCCAGCAGCTGGCCAGGGAGGCAGAAGACCTCCCAGCTGCGCTTTGCGGATAGGCCTATGAGGGTGCCAGCCCACTGGAACGTTCAGAGAGCAGCCTCACGTTGGTCCTCTACTGAAAAAAAAAAAAACAAAAAAAAACAACAAAAAAAAAAACCAACCCAAAATGCCTTTTGCAAAACCTCTTGGACAATGAGGGAATCCTCTCAAGCAACATTCGTGCGCTTGCCCTGTCACATGCTTTCTCTGACAGCACAGTTCAAGGAGCACATATATTTCTGTATCAACAGCCAGTATATAGATCTCCCCACACTGAACTTCATGAGGAGATTAATATTTTTCTTGAGTTGTTAACAGATTCCCCACTCCCACAAGCTGTTTCTGAACGCTGTTTCTCAGTGAAGCAGCTCAGAAATAAATGTAGGGCCCTGCAAGAAGGCTGCAGTTTCAAAAATTGTGCCAAGTCTGCATACAAACACAATGTAAATTTTATGTGTGTGCTGCATGTTATATTGGAAACATGATGCATTTTCATTGGATGAAAATGATTGTAGTACGTGTGGTTGTGTACTATATTTAAACACACCTTTTCCTTGATTTCTTTAATTTTGCTTACTTGTTGCTTATGTTATGTATAACTGTCTTTTTTTTTTAAGACAAAAACTGAAAAGCCAGCAATTAAAATGAAAGTCTGCTGTTTCCTTTAACTGACAAATGAAAAACCTGAAGGGACTTCAGTTTCAAATTCATGCTTTATCTGTAGCCTTTTGAATTTCCACCCTAAGTTGGAGTGATTGTAACATTAACAGATCAACCATAGAAGTGGCTTCTTTATGCCAATTGAAATGACTATTCAAATTTAATGTTGAGATTAGAAACCTATAATCATTGGCCCATAACTCAAGCAGCCAAATGTGTTGGAGGTCTTGTGTTCTCAATGGAGAATATCAGCTGATTTGAGCGAAACAGAAAAATAGGCTTATGGTATTGACAGAGAGGTATCTGGGAGCTAAGTTCATACGATACTTCAAAAAAGGTTCTTGTTCTGTGTATGTGAGATGTATTGGCAAGTAGCTCAGGAAATCAGCTTGCTCCTCTGGCTGCATGAAAATGTAGAAATTGATATGCTAAGGTACATATGTGCCAGTTATCAGAGGGCAGTATTACACTTTAGATGTGTTGACAGCTACAACTGTCAATGAACTTTCTCAGAAAATACAAAGTTTCAGTGGAAAATACCAGTTGATCAAAAGCTGGACTTTGAACAAATACTTCAAGTGAAATGTGTTTTGTGTAGCGTTTCTCAGTTTGAAGTAAAATTTCTGATGACACATTGAGACTTCAGGTTAGCTAGTCTTTCTGTGGCCAGGGCACTCCTGTTGTGATCAAAACAGCTCACACCTGAATGCCCCAATGCTCAGATAAATGTCAGATTATTGGACTGCAGAGTCAGTATTTTGCTCTCCCTTGTCCACTAATTATGTCTTTAATACAGGCTAATTATGTCTATAATACATAAGAAACTGGGGAAGACCTTCAAATAGACTGATAATTAGAGCATCACTAGAGTCAGAGACCAGCTTTGATTACCTAGTCCCCATCAGGGTGAGCAGGGACTTGTTCTCTCACTTCCTTGGTTAGTACTTTAAGTACCACTTATTATTCTGACTAAGTTTCTGTCTCTCTCAAATGAGTATCATGAGAAATCCCATACCACTGTGGAATGGAATATAGCTAAAAGCTCAACTGCTTTGTGAGGCAGGGAAATTTTGTGGCTGTATGTTGCACAGCTCTAAGCTTATGTCAGTGCTATGATCATCAGCCCAACCGGCAAATTCTTTTTCCAGGACCTGATTCATCTAGAGATTTAAACAATATAATTGAATTTCAGTGTGAGGAGATATTGAAACATCAAGCATCATTGCTATGCGGAAACAAGGCTTCGCTGCAACAGTTTTCAAACACACATCAGGCATTATGTATTAGGTGTCTGTTCCACTAGTCTTGACAGTGGAGTAACTCTGCCCATGGGGACAGAAGAGAAATCTCCTGCCCAACTGTACAGAGTAGGCTGTTTTCCCTATCAGTAATGACCTTGGAGTCCCTTCCTTTTATTTCTTCATCTGAACAGTCCCTCAGCTCTGCTTCACTATGACAGCTCCATTACCTTTGGCGTTTCTTTCCAAAATCCCCCAAATCCAAGTGTCTCTGTACTGCAACCCTACACATTCAACCTTTGTTTTACCAGTCTCCTAGGATTATGAAGATACTACACTTCCAAAACGTTCCTCTCCACCTATACTAATCTTTAAGCTGAAGTTCTTCTATGCATTTCTCTTCTCTGAGTATTCCTAGTTTAAACCCCCCTGCAACACACACACACACACACACACTCTAATGCATGTGCTTTCCTCCCAAAGCAGGCCCTCATGCCTTAGCTCTTGTTGTTTCCTACTCCTGCTGACTTTTCAAAAATTCCCACATGTTTCACAAATAAAAATGAACATACTTCCTTTCTTACTGTTCTGTGACCCAAATTCTAACTCTGCTTTCCCCCATACCTGTGCTTTGAAAGCTTTTTTCTATCCAAAAGGTTTATGTATTTGTTCCACCATTGCCACCATCACTTTTCTTTTCTGTTGATCTGGGGTTTCTTTTCTGTTGATCAAGATGTTCTTTCCCTTTTCAAGAAAGCTTCTCTCTCTGCCAGGCTACAAAAGGAGGGAAGAACCTGTCTTGCATCCTGATAGATGAAATAGCAGCTTAGTTTGAACATATTGAATGACAGGATCTTGGCTGGGCTTACTGTAAATACTCCAAGACAAGGAAGGAAGAGCTTTGGTCTGGAATTGAGTAGTGAAAAGCAAAGTCTTTTTTGAAACATACTGCCAGCCAGGAGGATTAGAAACTTTGCTAGACTTATTGCCTATCCTTAGCAGCCACAACAGGAGGTGAAGAGAGAAGTCTTGTCTGTTTCTGAGTCACAGAATCACCTTGTTACTTCCCTCTCTATTGGTTCCTGTTTTGGTCCAGCTGACATTTGGGCATAACAGAAGCAAGCCACTGTCTCTCCGATGAAAAGTCCTGTGACATGTTCTTTTCTCTTTTGCTGGAATTGCACCTCCTTCTGGATGTCTCTGTGCATAAAGCTACAGGCATGGCAAAGAGGGTGGTACTTTCCAATGCACAGTGTTCCCTCCTGCTTTACAAGACACTGGTGATGTTTTCATTCATTACTGATGAGAACTTTTTGCTTTTTTTTTATTTTTGACTGATCATTATAAATCAGCAAAGATGTCAGTGGATAAGATGGATTACTCTGTGCTTTCTGCACCAGGCAAGGGATGACTGACTGCCATCTGGGTACCCCACTGCAAATGCATATGGCAAACTGTTCTTCCACCCAACAATACAGAGAGTTTGAAAGCCACAACAAAATGGCAATAAATAGACAGGTCTCTAAGCAGTCAAGAAATTTGAAATCTTATGCCATTCTTCACCTTAACGAATTCCTGATAAGAAAAGGGAGTCAGGGCAAAATAAAAGAAGGTAAACAATTGGGCAGAGAGATTTTTCTGTTAGATGACTTTCCCACAAAAGGAAGTGTCTCAACTGGAGAAGTGGGTACAAGGACAATAAGAAAATAGAAGAGGGGTTAAGCAAAAAGCATTGCTCACCTGATTTCTAGTAGACTCCTCCATTAGAGTTGTACATCAGAAATAGAAGCTCTTCTCTGTAGTGGCACGAGATATTTGAATGCCATGAAATGAATGCCGTGAAACAGACAGTCCTAAAACATTGCAGATGACTTCCTGATGTTTTTAAAAAATGGACCTTAGCAAATTCCTATCAGCAAAACCCTGTTTCTTTTTGTTTTGACAACTTAGACTTGTCATTCTGGCTGAAAAATATTGAGTATAATGACAATTTTTTTAGGTTGTGTCCTTAACCTCTGTGTTTTCCCCAGAAAGAGATTATGCAAAACAGTGTTATAAGCACATTGGATTCTGACATTTGAAATAATTTGCTATAGTCTATAATATTTTTATCTAACAGTGAATTCAAGAAGTCATGAACAAATCAGTAAATATATTTCTGATACAGCAAAACATGTCTTTCCTTGGTTGTGCACTACTGTAGTGCAAATGTATGGAGTTTTAAAAAGAAGTGATTTTCAGCAGTTATTCAGAATATTTTTCCATTCCATTCTATTATTCTTTATAACCTTGTAACAGCATTAGCACGTTGATGCTGATTCTGCTGAGATATAAATACATCCTCTTTTTTGGGGTATGCCATCTGGAATCAGAATTCTTTCAAAGAAATGTAAATAGCTAGCTTTTTTCCCCACATTATATCTCTAACATTTTATTTTTCTTTTTGGATTTGCAGGTGGCAAAGGAGGGAAAAAGAAGAAAAACAAAAATACTGCCAAGCCCCAGAAAAATAATGGTTCAAACTGGGCCAGTGTTCCCCTCCCACCCCCTCCCGTGCAGCCCCTTCCAGGCACAGAGCTGGAACACTATGGGGTGGATCAGCAAGAAGCAGGGTAATTTTTTTTCCTTTTCTTTTGAAGAAAAATCTGTGGTTTGCAGAGATGAGGCTTCTTTTTTTTTTTTTTCTTAATTTTGCTAAATGATAATTTTATTCTGTTTTCTTAAAAAAAAAAGAGAGATCACCTTATCCTATAGACCTATTCAAGGCTATGGAGGAGGAATGTTTGTATAGCTTTTCTCGATAGTGACTGAAGATGGAAATAAAAGTGACCTTGCTTCATCATCATGTAGGGCTTCTCCGCTTACTCATGCTGAGATGCATCTCACTTCACACGTAGCTTAATTGAATTTTGTTGGAACTGCTTGCAGATGATGGGACTCAAAATGAGTAAGGATGACATAATCTGGCTCCTTGTATTTTTTCACTACTTTGATGTTTAAAAATATTAGAACCAACAGCACAAAAAACCCACACAAAACTGGATTAATTTTAGAAGATCAACCAGTGGATAGTAATCTTCTCATCGGTTCTTAGAAGAAATTTCAGTTGAGGAAAGTATCCTATTTTACAGGCCTTTTATTTTGTTATTTAAACAACTCCTGAATTTCTGGAACCTTACACTTATTTTTGGATAGCTTAAAGTTGTTCTCAAGGACACAAAATCACACAAAAAAACACTAAATGAGAGGAAAGAGACATTTCCTGCACAGAGAACAATTATGGAATGATTTTTATAAAGTTGAATTATACAAAATACCAGGTTATCAAACTCTGGAGGAAAATCAGAGTATATAGAAAAATAGTGTACTGTGGTCAGTTCTGTTGGAGCCTTGGAGAATCAGTGGTCTGCCAGGGACAAACTCCTACCTGCTTAAATACATGGATTAATCAATATTTCCTAAGGATGAAACATATGTTTTAAAAATCATTGTAATAGTTTTACTGAATAAAGATATTTCAAGTGTTCTCTCTGCTGTTAGCATGAATTATCATTGCTACTTTTTTAATGAAAATTAGAAGAATTAAATATTAATATTTGAGTTTATATGAAGTCCTTCAACTCTTAAAATTAATAATAATTAACTGTTTAAGTCAGTGGAGTTCCTTTTAAAATGAAGGTCCATTCAGTCTGTATTACGGTTAGAATTTCAAATCAAATATAAGGGAAAATGAATAACATTAGTGATTGTGAGTGTTGTTTAAATCTCAAGGCAAAAATTGCATATAATCATTACGTTCTGTATCCTGTTATAAAAAGCTAAAATAAATTTAAAATTATTTCACCATATAATATTTGTCTTTATCAGTTTATATCCTTAAAACACATGTGCAGCCATTTCACTAAAGTAATTATGCTTTAGAGGGCAAACAACTTGGATTTTCTTTCAGGACTATGAAATAGCATAAAAGATAAATGGAAATACCTTCTAGAGAAATCCCTTGTGGCACAGGGCTTGACTCCTCAGTTGCATAAGTATCTGTTATTTAGCTGGAAGGAATGATGTTGGTCACCAAGACAACACTGGTTATTTAAGGATAAGGTAATCACCAGCCTTCCAGGTTCTCAACAATTCAGACTTACTTTTTCCTCTGATTATCTTTTTAATTTCTCTTTCCTGTTTTTTGTAATATCTCATTAATAGTGGTTGTAACAAGACCTTCTAATGTCCATTCTACCAAACACACACAAAAAAATTGAAGGTTAAACTTGGGTTATCTTGAACCACGGTAATTTGCAACCAACTTCACTGAACCCAATGAATCTGCAATGCCCATACTTCCTGAGGATGTATTCAATACTAATGGTTGTTCTGTATTCAGGGGGTTGATCTTGTTTCTATGGTTTTCAAAATGCTAAAATGGAACGAATGGTAGACTGCATTCCTTATGTGGCCTTTAATACTGACACATTGAATTAAAAAAAAAAAAGCAAGAAATTTTTTAAACTGTTTTGTTTTTCTTGATTTGCTTTGATGTATACTGTGTATGACAAGTTCAATGTGTTTTAATTTTAGAAATAATTACATGCAGATGTAATTACATTGTGAATTACAATTGAAAAATGAACTTCCAGTCAGAAAAACTGAAAACTTTATTATAAAGTTCTAATAATGTGATAAGAAAGGTGAATATCTAGAGCAATAAAACAAGGAAGTTCGCATCAAAACAAACTTTTGTGTGTGTGTGTCTTCCTATAACTCTTGAATTTCAAGTGTGGGTTTCATTGGAATGAGTATCCCAAACAAACTAAACAATTTTAACACCTTGTTTTGCATGCTAGAAATTAACACTACTGGTCTGTTAGCTTATAAATTGTAAAACAAAATCCACAATAGCAGCAGGTGGAAAAAAAGAAAAAAGTCACCTAACATCCAGGCAGCCATTTTATATAATGTGGTAGCTTTTGGGATGTCTTAAATTCCCATTTAACCTGTGCAGAAAGTCTGTTTATACTGTTGTTTTCCTAGCAAGCTCTTTCTTATGAAACTTTCCCCTTTTTGTGGTCTTCTACAAACTCTGTGCTTGTTCATTATTTTCTTCCTTAATTTCCTTAATTTTCTCTTGACTCACAGAGTCTTCAAAGCTTTTCTTTTCTGGTAGTAGCTCCCAACAAAGCATGTTCCCTTTCCCACCCTTTAAAGAGAAGACCCTTTTTGCTTGGTTTTTATCTAATAAACTTGACAGTAAGGAAATGCTTATTACTTATTCATTATCATCTACTTGTGTTTTTTCACATGATCTGAGCTAATCGCAATTAAGACAGTCTCCATATTTTTATCATTGGGTATTTTTATTTCTTACTATTGATTACACCTTGAAATGGCATATTAGCTGCTGGATGTCAATATATTTGATAGTCATTTTCTGTCTTTAGAAAAAGTAAAAAAGATAATACCTCTTGCATCAAAAAATCTTTTCTCGCAAGGCCTAAAGAAGGAAGTTTTCTTTGTTGAAACAATGTATGCAATGAAACAGAATTGTTATAGAACGTGCCCCTTGTCTATTACCTCTATTTTTTATTTTGAATTAAAAAAAATCAGTGTAATGAACCGAGCTTTTTATTAGCAAAACATTACTATAGAATAAAAGTGCTGAGTATAGAATAAAAAAGATTAGAAACATAGAGAATCATGTTTGTTAACCAGAACATATTAGGGATTTAATTATCATGAAATTACCATCAGAGGTCTCTCATGAAGTTAAGGTGCTTAGATTTTAATAAGTACTTGAAAAAGGTTGCATTTTTGCCAAGTTGTAGTTACTCAGAAAACCAAAAAGAATGTGGATGTGACCAATATTCACCATGCTGGTTCCAGGACTTTCAGTAACTGTTTAATTTATATGAGTTGTAGTTGCTATGTTTTGGGGTTTGCTTTTTTGCAGAATGCAGGTTAGAACTGGTGGCTCTTCGGTCATCTTACATTATAATGACAAAAGTACTTCAAATCTTGAATCTCAATGTCCTGAACTTCAGGCTTAGGCTCCTCTCCATTTCAAACAAAATCTAGATAAAAACACAGTACTTGTGCAGAATCTTTTTACTAAGAAATCTTTTTTGCAAAGAAATCTTTTTACTATCAAGCTGAACATTTGGGGATTTGAAGCAAGTAGGGTCAAAAGGCGAGCACATCCAAAGCTCATTTATGCATTACTGAAAAGTCACTAGGGAGTATCTTTCTGCCCTGTCCCTTTTAAAGCAGAAGCCATTATACCAAAGCATGAGATTGAGAGGGTAAAAGTAAGTGACAGAGCTTTTGCACTCTACATTTTTAGCAGCATGAGCTAGGATGGTCCCTTCAACCTTGTGTGGCAATGTCATGAGTGAATATTGCAAGGAAAGGCAAATTAGAGCTAGTCATATCTTAATTGTCTCCTAAGGAATTGAACATGTATCATAAAACATTTTCTTAAGTCTCTGTGTTATGAAAATGGTAATGATCAATCACTCAAAAGCTCCTAAATGCCAAGTGTTAAGATGCAGCACTTATTTGCACCTCTGCACATGTACGTATTTTTGTATATCCATGTATGGTTATATTTAGATATAGATTTGAAGTGATACCAGCCTTAATTACCAGATATGTCTTCCACCAAGTTTTGGATTATTAAGTTAGGTTGTTTTAGCTATCTTGGATCTGTACATTTAAATACAGGCTACTGACTTTTGAATGAAGAAAAAGTTGTTTAGTTAGTTTTTGAAATCTTTGGGTTTTGCTTAAAGTAAATGTTCTGTTCATAAGACAGGTTTCGAAACTTCTCTGTCTCAGCGTTCCTAGCCATTTTGTAACCCAGCTTCCCACTTGAGAAAACAGGCACATTCTTCTCTGGGAAACTGATAATTCCTTCCTCCCAAATCAGAAGCCTTTAAGGAGTATTTTTAAACTGACTTGAGAAATTAACTGTGTAACACAATGCATTGCCTACCTGCACTTCAGAACGAAGGGGTGTACCTTGTCAGCAGTCCCTGAAGATGGAAAGAAGATAAAGTGACTAAGGTGGTGCTTGGGGAATGGCCTTTAGAGTGTGAGATGGATTGACAGTGAGGGAGCTGTGAGAGCTTTTGGTTGTCTGGTTGCCTTTTGAAAAGAGCTGTCTATCCTGAGGTATTTTGGAATACACTGGGAGTTAAGAAGAAATGTGTGCAAATGCTCAAGGGACTGCAGACTGTCTGGATGTTTTGAAGATGGGAAGAGTAGACAGTATTGAGATCTGAGTAGTGTGATCAGCAGAGCTGTGCAGAACTGAAGTTGTGTTCCAATTAGGAAATTTCTCTGGGGAGATTATGCACAGGGAATGACCACAGCCACTAGGGCCTATGCATCTTGAGTGGTGCTGGTGTCTCTAAAGGACAGGGTCCTGGGACGATACTGTAATACAGTACTGAATTGAAAGGCACTGTGTTGAGGACAGAGACAGAAAAGGATTGAATTGCTGGCAAAGCTTTCATAAGAAACAGTAATAGAACATAAGGTTTCTGTTTCTAGCCCTTATCAGATGTAGCATCACCTCTTACACCTTTGGTATAAGACTAAAAATTGAGCCACAAAAACCTATCAGAACAGCTCATATATGAAGAGAGAAGGATTTGCTGCTGAAGAATATTGGTAGTTGTTAATCTTTTAATTTACTTTGGGAAGGTGTGTTGAAAGTGTTCAGAATTTTAAGACTGTCTAGGTAAGTCCCAGTAAAGATTGGTTGGTGGGGTGCTGGCAGAGCTGTCAACGTGTGTACTTATGTATCAGCTGGTGCTGTGACATAGCATATGTTTAGTGTCAGTGCTACGGCAAGACCAATGTATTACCCATCATAGTAGATACTTATATGCAGTGTGGAAAGACCAGAATTTATGTGGAAAATGTAAATTTTTCTTTAAGCTACAAAATAAAAACAATAGTAAATTTGAAGACAAATAAAGGGAAGGATGGGAGTAAGCAAGTGCATAAGTGCCACTACATAAAGCTTGCTCTGCCTTTTAAGAATGCTGCCATTTTCATATTTGGGTCAATCTTCAACACGTTCTCCTAGGTTAATGATCCAGGAAGTGAGTTAGTTCATTTTGTTGTTGATTGTGGTGTAACATTATCTAATCACCATTAAGAAACATGATAATGGATCAGTAATTTTTTTGTTGCACATCTTGTTCAAGTTGCTTATCTATTGTGGGAAAAATGAAACACTCAGTAAGGAGAATTTAAGCAATTATGACCCTATTTTTCAATAAATGTTAAAGCTTGCACTGCATGTGAGGGTTCAAACTGTAGCAGAAGTCCTGTATACCCTCTACTGTATGTCAGAGATGAGATTCAATATATATTAAGTTTACTTGGTTTTTATTTTAGATATGACAGTGATGGCTGGTGTCCACCTTTGCCAGTTCAGACCTACCTACATCAGGGCATGGAGGATGAGCTTGAAGAAGATGATGATCGTGTCCCTACACCTCCTGTCCGAGGAGTAGCTTCATCACCTGCGATCTCCTTTGGGCAACAGTCGACCGCAACCCTCACGCCTTCTCCACGAGAGGAGATGCAGCCAATGCTTCAAGCCCACCTTGATGAATTAACTAGGGCTTACCAGTTTGATATAGCAAAGCAGACATGGTAAATGTTTGAAGGGGACACTGCGGTCTGGGAAATGAAAGCATGATAATGATCTATTCTTTGATGACATAAATATCAACTGTGTTCAACAACATTTCAGTAATGTTTCCAAAGCAGTAAAATGGAAGGAGAAATAGCAAAACTGCATGTACAGCGGGAAGGCCTTAATCATTAGTAGGTCCTATTCAAACCATAATGCTCAGTAATGTGTTAAATCATGTAAAAATTAGATTCCACTGGAGTTTTACATATATTCAACTAAGTAGTTAACACCCACCTACTAACAACTTCTGTAGAGTTCAGAATACTCTCTTTTCAGGCTAACAAAAGATGCATTTTTTTTAGGATTTTCAAAAATATTGAGGTTCTAAATTCCTGATTAAAAATAACGCTAGCCACCTGAAATAGCAATGTAGCAGCTTTTCCCCTCTGTTACATGAGAATGAAGCATTTGCATCTCTGACGGTAGTTTGAAATCCCAAGGAAATTTCTGATTCATAGGGAAAAATCTAGAAATAGCAAGAAGGAAGTTGTTAGAATGTACAAAACGGATCTAGCGTTTTAAGAGTGCTTTATGCCTATTTAAGAGAAGAGCAAGCAAATACCACAGTAACATTTCCCCTGCAAAACAAACAGAAGCAATCTCTTCAGGGACTGGAAAAGAACTTGTCAACTGCACCAGGCTGGGGATATGGTGAAGGTCAGTTGCTTTCTGGGTGTTCCCTAAGCGGCAGTTGTCCTTTTACAACTTTTCTACCCAGACAAAGCCCGCGAATCTCGGAGGAGAGGAGCAGAGCTAGTTACCGAATGGCGCGCTGCCAGCAGAGGAGCAGCCTTTCTTCTCCGGTAAATAAAGCCACAAAGTTATTCAGCTTGAGCTGCCATAAATAGATCGGGCAGGTAGGCAGGCGGTGCCAAATCAAAGCCAGCTGTTTTCCCTGGACACCTTCAAAGCCTGGAGGCTTGTCTGCAATCAACAGGGTACTTTGGTCCCGCTGCAGCACCACGCTGCCAAGCACAGACCCCGGGCTGCCTGTGGGACAGCCCCAAATCCCAGGCAGCAGCTAGACCTGGCCTATTGAAGGGAACTGACTTCTGAGCCATCACACAGATGCAGACCCTGCCTACGCAGCCAATGGCTGCTGCTTTTGGCAGCTGTTACCCTTTCTACACCCTACAAACCACGGGTGTCAGTCTGGGAGTGGATAATGTAGTAGGACTCGGTAGCAAAGCCTTTTGCAGCTGACAGGAAAGGTCAATGCTCCCTTTCTGGAGAAATGAAAATTGATTGGAAACTTTCATAATGTGCTTAGGAATATACACATTTTAACGTTGCTCCTGTGCAAGGTCACAGTAATTGAGCACGAAACTCTGAAAAAAATATGGAGGAAATAATCCCTATTTTCATAGCAGCACCTTATAGCGGGCATTGGGGTGAATACTGAGAGTTGCAAATACAAGTTATTTTTGCAGTAGTTGTGACATGGAATTATTTAATGCTTGGCTGGACACATATCATGCTGTTTAGCCAATGGTGTGCAAAATCAGTGGAAAGTCCTCCATTGTCTCAAGTGGAAAGGAAGAGTTCTTAGTTTTCTTTTCACGTACTTAACCTGTTCACCCTGTGTAGAGGGGGGAGGAAACAAAACAAGATGAGACCTGTCAGATAGGTTACTGTAGGAGTAACAGAAAAGAAATATAGAGACCAGCCAACTAGAAATTCAAGAAAGAGTACATTAGAGATTACTGGAACAGTACATAATCGTTATGGCCTTGATCCAGCAAATCACTTAAGTATATGCTTAACTACAAGTACATGAGAAATTGACTTCAATTGTTCTATCACATGCTTAACATTAAGCATATACTTAAGTATTTTGCTTGATTGGGAGCTAATCACACTGTTTATTGAGGGTTAGTTAGATGGTAGTGCCCTTTAGTGCAGTGTTCTGAGTGCTGCATAGCTAAGAGTCTGGTGTCCAGACAAAAAAGTATTCAAGAACTACTGGTCAGAAGGGGGTTATATATCAGAAGGGAAGCATTTTCTCTGCAAATAAGCTTCAGAATAAGCAGTAATTTAAAACCTACACCAAGATGGAGAGGGATTCCAGTGGTAAATAACATTTACCATGACATTCTCAGATCCAATAGATTTACATTATGAAAAATAAAAAGATGTTTGAATAAAGATAATTACTGCATTTATCAAATGTAGGCAATAATAGAGCACAAAGTTTTCACTGAAATCTTATGAGACCTAGGAAACCAAACAGGTGACAGTTGTAATTTTTTCTATTATGTCCAAGCAAGAGACCAGCAGAATCCTGGATCCCACCCAGAGTGCTGCCGATTTGCACCAGGCCATGGCACCTCATGAACAGCCACGCAAGGATTGCTACATGTCTAAGTTAGCAATTTCAAGCATGGCACATGCTCTCATGCCAAGGCCAGTCATGTCTGGGTCCCCCTGGCACAGCTTGCCGTGTACCTGTAGTGCTGTGGAGAATGCTGCATTGAAAGTTGATGGTTGTTCTTTTCCTCTCTGGTCTCTTAGAGACCCCACAAATGAAACTCCAATTCCTGTGCTTGCCTTTGGCCATTTAACTGTCCTGTGGGTGTTTTTTATCTCTGTTTTTCTTTTTTAATTGTGATTGCTGCATGCAGTAATTTCACACATGCATGCCCTAATACTGTTGCAATTAAATCAATTGAACTACTTGGAATAACGCAAAATAAAAATGGCCTCAATGATAATAGGTTCATTGGACTTGAAAATTTCTTCTGTCCCACTGG
Organism: Gallinago undulata; assembly: GCA_026546715.1. Taxonomy (NCBI): domain Eukaryota; kingdom Metazoa; phylum Chordata; class Aves; order Charadriiformes; family Scolopacidae; genus Gallinago; species Gallinago undulata. Next base: position 101,471,859 of record JAOTQQ010000001.1, on the reverse strand, counting down.
TCATTTCTTCCTCTTTAGGGTGAGTTCTGCTTAAGGGTACCAAGTCTTTTTAAGCAGGAGTGAAATTTAATTTTGGCTCAAGGTGTAATTTGCATGGTGGAATATTGGGTGAGACACTTATATGCTAGGTTGGGATTCAGAACTGTGTTTTCCGTGGACTTTCTATCTGATTTATGTAGCCTCTGTGTACATTGTTCCTCATCTGTAGAAGGACAATCTTGACCTTCCCCATGTTACAGAAGGGGAAGTATCTATAAGACTGGAACGTGCATAGCTACTCTGGTATTAGAAGCTATGGTGAATAACTGAACTGACTCTTCTTGAGTTTGACCTAACAAGCATGTTTTGTAAATCTGCTTCAGGACTTATGGAAAGGCTTATTCACCATGTGGTACGAAGTCTCATCCATTCTGATGATGTTTTCCTGTTTGTTTGTATAGGCACATCCAAAGCAATACACAACCTCCTCAGGCTCCAGTTCCACCCCTAGGATATGTATCTGGAAACCTTATTTCAGATTTGGAAACAGATGTTCCAGATGATGATGATGATGACGAGGATGATATTGAAGAAGAAACTGTAGAAATCAGTAGGCCGCTAAGAGGTCTAGAGCATACTCCAGGCTCCAGTATGGACAATCTAGACAGCTCTGTGACAGGTAACCAAACACAGTTAACAGTGACACCAACTTGTTCCTAACAGTAAAATACATCATCAATCAAACACTTTCTAAGTGAAAATTTATTCCACTCTATTTCTGTAAAATTTAAAATGTGTTAATATTAAACTCTAAAGTTAAAGAAGGATTTGAAAATACTTTGCTTTGCTGCAAAATGATAAGAAAATTCATGAATTTTAAAAAGCTTTGAAGTCTTGAAAGCAAACTCAATTATATCCTAGCTTTCATGAAAAGTTCACTCTACTGGAGAAGCAAGCCAGTTACACAAAAAGGAGAGGGAAGACTTTGGCTTAGGAACATATATTTCGTAAATCAGGAGCAGCATAAAAATGCTATCTTAAAACACTTTTAGATATTTTTCTGGGTAAATTCTTTCACAGACGAACACAGGGAAGTTAAAAGACTTCAGAATAAGTGTAGTTAGATCAGCACAATGTTTATTTCTTGAGTCAATCTACATTTATGTAGGAAAAAAGTGTATTTTGAACCTACTTTGATGAATGTAGTAATTGTTCCTTTTCAGTGAAGACATTTAATTATTCTGATATTCTTTCCTTCATTGCTTCTTGTCTTTTGCATGCCTTGGAAAGTTACAACAGGGATCATCAAGGGGGACCTAGAAAGGCATGCTATACTCATGCACAGAATCTGACTGAAAAAAATTGCTGTTGATGAAATGTAGGCAGTGAAAAATATTTTTTTAAAAATGCAGATTTTGTATGGATTTAATGTACTTTTTGTAGGCATCAGCATATTTCCCCTTAGGTTAAACTTGGACCTCTGTATACCATTCTGGATCCATAAAGTAGAGCTTTATTGGGGACCCAAATGTACGTAGTGTCGATAGTTCATAAAAGCTGGTGGGTGCTTCCTTAGTCTTTGATCTCAGCAGAAGAACACTGATTGTTTGTTGTACTTTAAGGGAGACTCACTTAGTAAAATTTACTACAGTAGCACTGCTAAATTTCATCTCATTGCCCTGGACTTTTGAAATTCCAAGGATTTTGCACCCTTACTTAAACTTTGCTATTCTGAAAACACTGCAGGAATTTGACAGTGATGGAGCATCAATACCTATAATTTTCTTCCTTTTCCCTTGTTGAATTAAATAGTGTGTAGCTTAATCCCACTTTCCAGGTTTTCCTTCACCCTAGGGCCAGGCTGCTTGCCAATCTAATTAAGATTTAAGAATTGTATCTCTGCTGCTGTGATTTGAAATCCGGATCCAACTGAAGGCCATAGAGTTAAAGTTTAAATCCCTGAATTGAGAAGGTTAACTTATTAGTGCATGAGTACGTTAAGTCACTTCACTTGAATTTCTAGTGTAATCTCCTTCGGGCTACAATTCTGCATATTTTTGCATATCTCACTAATGGCTCAGAAGCCTTTCCATTAGGAATGCAATAAGGTTTTTGCAACGTTAATACATAAATAAATAAATAAATAAATACAAAATAAGGTGGCAAGATATTTTCCATTTGGTATATATTAATATGTCAATGTTGACATATCTGTAAGTCAGAAAATTAATGTTTTTCACATTGCATTTTCACCTAATATTTTGGACCACTCTACCTAGCTGTCCCAGTTTGAAATATATAAGGAGTGTCTGCATTTTTGTTCCAATTCATAGACTTTTGAGCTTACTACAATGTCTTGTTTTATGAATAACATTCAAGCTTGGTCTAATAGTTTAAAAACTTGTTTAATTATTGGATTGTTAAATGTTTAATTATTGGAGTTCGAAAAACTTTCTGGTGTATTTTTTTGGAAGAAATTGGGCAAAACCTGGTAACGTAGGCTGGGAGTGTACTTAAGGTAATCTTAGGTGCACTCTCACTCATTTCCACCACTATCTTGATATGACCTCATTCCGCTGAAAATTAAGGTTTTTCTTTTGTTTTTTTCTTGTTTAATTACGAGCTGGATCTGTTCCTTGATCTAGTTCACCGCATGGCAAGGTGTTTGCCAGCACTGCAGGAAGGGAACGTGCAGCTGTAAGGGAAGCAAAATGACAGCCTGCCCCTACAGTGTATAGCCAACACTTAGATTGACTTAAAACAATTACTGAACTCTAACCTTACAAAAATACAGCCAGAGTGTTAGTGTAAAGTGGAAAATGCTCCAAGTAACAAAACTAATTCTGTTTTCCTCAGTTACTAGATAAGTAAACCCTCAATTTTCTGCGGGCTTGTTTTGGGCTTGTGTTATTTCTAGGGGTGGACGGGAATTGCTTATTATATTGGGTGAATTGTTTCAAAAGAAAGTTTTAATGTTTTTGTATCTGTTTCTGTTCACTCTTCCAGGCTGCATTTACTGGTGTTAAGGAGGGTATATAACAAATTACATTCATTGTATCTAAGCTGTTTCATTTTTTAATCTAATTGCTCTCAGAATGCTGTAGAACAATTCAATTGTTCTTTCTTGCACCGAGAATATATAAGCTACTGCTTTTCACAGGGCTTGTTGTGACTAAAAACCAGCATTTTCCTATGAATTTATACAGCATGTTTTCACTTTTTTAAACATATTAAAAAATGGAGGCAGATGAGAACAGCTGACCCAGATGAAGCAATATTTCTGTTCATTTTGAAGTGTGCGCTGTGAGTTCAGTGTTTGTCAGAAATCTAAATTGACATCCCTCGGTCCAGTCTTCCTCCAGATAGACTTGCTGTAGGGTGAGCGGGGCGAGTTGCTTCACCCTGTACTGTTTGCATGCCTCAGTGATGACTTGAAGATACCCACTCTTGGAGCGAAATGGTACTTTATTCTTTATGGCTGAGCTGAGACTGAAGTTTTCAGCCAATGCCAAATGTGGGATTCTCTGAGGGGATAAACTGGGACTGTGCGAGCTGAGCTCCAACTGCTACATTCTTCTGAAAACACAGTGTTGCTCCTTTAAACTGTTTAAAAGTCAGGTTGTCTTCCAGGCCCTTGAGTTTTAGTTACAGCTAACTGAAGATTCAGACAAGGGTTTAATCTGCGCTATTAAGCTTTTTCTCTTTGCAGGTGGCAGAGACATAATGTTGACGTGTATAATAACGTGAAAAGAAAGAAGGAGTGCACAGTAACTATTTTAACATTTTCCAGATATTGCAAAGACAACTCAAGGAGTGAGGTTTAGATTTGAACGTTTACGGGATGGAATACGAAATTAAGGCCAAGGTTTTGCTTCATTCCCAGCACAGTTTGTTACATACCCGGTTACTGATTCTGATTTTTTTTAAAAGAAGAAAGCTGAAAAGCAGCTGTAAAACTTGTGCTTGCTTGACTTGTGATTCACAGTTATTCAGGGTTATTTGTGCTTTCAGAGACACGATTTTTTTTTTCTTTTGCTTATGTTTAACGTTTGGCTTTATAATGAATTGCTGTGCAAAGTCATGGCGTGAATGGTCATGAAGAGTCTGTTATATTATTCTCCTTTAATAGACTTAATTAATTGCATATGATGTCTGTATATGAAATGAATTTGCTTCTCACTGAAACCACACTAACAATAGATGTGTCAGATCAAAGTATTATGCTTTTGGGATTTTCTTTGCCCTCTCCTTATCTTCTTCTCCCCCAGCACCACCACCAAAGCTGTTAGTGAGAGTTGTTGTATCCTGGTCCTTTTGACTTAGGGGAGAGCTATGCCCATTAAGTAGCATGGAAATTAAAACAAGCCCTTTTCTACCTAACTGATACAAGCTGATATAAGTAGAGAGATATTCTTGTAAACAGTGACATTGCAAATGGATAACTATTTTTCTTTCAGTAAAATTATATAGATCAGAAATTAGAAAGATCTACGTGTGTTATATAGCTCAGCAAGGAAGAAAATCCCTTATTTGGCATGTTTTAGTCTTGATTAAAAGAATCACTGATCATTGTCTGTATGGTAAAAGTTGTTCATTCATTATGTCTGAGCACAAATGGAATAATTCTTGAAAATTACACAAAATCATTTTGATGAGCCATATTTTACCATGGCAGAGTTCAATATTTATATTGATTTGTTTAGGGATACCTATTGCAAAAGACTCTATTTTATAAGCAGTTAGACAGATTGCATTTAATAGGAAGAATGTGTTTCATGGATTAAATGTGTGCTCAGAAAATAAGAAACTGCTACTTTTTGTATCTCATAAAAATGGTAATGCAACAATTAGCAGGGTCATATTATAAAGCACAGACTTTACTCTAGCTTAATGGATCTAGGGATATGCATTCATCAGCAACGATGGATTTAGCATAAAATGACATGTAAATGAATTGATGACTGATCATAAATTAATTTTAGTGCTGAAGAAGTAATAGAGACACAGCAAGATGCCACTTTATCATAGTATTTTACTGCTCAGCAACATTTGAGCAACTACTTAATGTTCTGTGTGCATTTCTTTTCTAACAGCTTGAATAAATTTGAGAAATTTTGTGCCTTTCAGCAATATGGAAAACAAAAAATCTAGAAAGATTGAAAATGCAAACACAAATAAATTTGGCTAAGTGACATAAATTAATTTTTCATTAAATGTTTATGAAGTGCATTAATTATAGTTGGACCTGTGAAGTGCCAAATATGTATGTATGATTTTTACCTCCTTTTGTTTAGTGTTTCCTTCCCCAAAAGGAAAAAAATAAAACTTAAGTGTTTATTTCAGGTGTATACATTTAAATATTTGGGCATTTATGGTGAAGTATAATGTAAAGTATAGATCCAGGTCTAATTTTTAAAGTGTGATCATATTTATATTCTGCATTCAGCCCCATCCATTATTCTTTCTCACGTGAATGGTCCAATGACTATTGCCCCTTTGATTCCATCACTTCCACCAAAATCAGTGGACATTCTTTTTTTCTGCAATCATGACAGTTGTCAGATATATCCAAAAGAGGATAATGTCTTTCTCTGTACAAAGACTAAAGGAATTCTGTAACTGATTTCAGATGAAGTAGCGTCAGTCCCCAGTGGCCATCCGTACTTCGCAAAGCTAAGCATTCTATCCTTGTTCCATCACAAAACTTGCAGAGGAGCAGCGGCTTAATATTAGCATGTGCTTAATGGTTTTCTTAAGGAAACCATATAAGCATATACATAAAAGTCCCAGTGACATCATTTGTTAACTTAAAGCATGCACATAGAGTTTGGTACGTAGAGAAAAGTATCTAATGGATTGTTTGTGAGCAGCTTTTACTTCACAAGTGCATTAGATTTACTTTTGTAAGTAAAGCAAGGGTACACTTTACAAAGAAAAATAGCATTTTCATTGCCTGCAAAATTTCACTAAAAGCAGTAGCATGCAGTCTACAAGAAACCAGCACCTCTATTCCCCTCACCTTTCGCTGAGAGCAAAGAAGCTTTCTGTTTGCATTAGCACCAAGAGATATTTTATGGAGCAAGAAAACAGAGTTCAACTTTTCACAGAGTTGATTTTGTTCCGCATAAAGCATTTACTGCTGCTGTCAGCAAGAGTAAAATTTACAGTTGCCAGAAAGCGTAAAAACTCAAATGTGCTCTTGGAAAACACACAGTGAGCTGCATGTAAAGGAGACACTAAAAGCCTGTTTCATTCCATTTCAAAATGCATAGTTGATCTGAAAGGGATGTCAGCATCTCTTATTCTGCCTTTATTCAGAGAGAAACAAATGTGCATCCGATTTGGAAAACAAGAGGCCAGTGGATGCCTTTAAACAAGTAGTCACCACGTGTGCTGTGTTAACACAGCTGTGTGGTAGCCTGAGGTGCCCTGGCTGGGGTCCAGCATTCCCATGCCTACTGGGCAATGTCCACACCTCTGGAGGCCAAAGCAAGCTGGAGTTTTACTGCTGCAAGTTTTGGTGGGGAAAAAATATCTCAGGAACCAGTAGAAATAATGTAGAAATTTCTCCTTTAGCTAACCTGGTTACAGACAGCTGTGGGTGCTGTAGATGTCTCATGGTAGCCTGCTGAATTCAGCAGTTATAAGGAGTTTTGCCTCTGCTTCCAGCAACCAGAAGTATCACAGGGCCATTGAATCATAGAATGGTTTGACTTGGAAGGTCTCTTTAAAGATTATCTAATCCTGTCCCCCTGACATCGGCAGGGACATCTTTCATTAGACAAGGTTCCTCAGAGCCCCATCTATCCTTACTTCAAACACTTCCAATGATAGAGCATGGATAACTTCTTTGGACAGCCTGTTCCAGTGCCTCACTACCCTCGTAAAAAATGTCTTCCTTATATCCCATCTAAACCTTCCTTCATTCAGTTTAAAAACATTGTTTCTTGTCCTGTAACTCACAAGCCTTGTTAAAAAAGTCTCTCTCCAGTCTTTCTCTTTCTTATAAGCCCCCTTTCCACATTGAAAGGCCGCAGTAAGGTCTCCCTGGTGCCTTCTCTTCTCCAGGCTGAACAACCCCAACTCTTTAAGCCTTTCTTCACAGGAGAGGTGCTCCATCCCTCTGGGTTTTTTTTTATAGCCTTTCTCTGGACCAATAGGTCCATTTCTCTCCTGTGCTGGGAACCCCAGAACTGAATGTGGTACTCCAGGTGGGGTTATTGTTTGCTTTAGCTGTAAACTCTGCTGACATCCCAGTAAAGTTCACGTCCCTGTGAGAATTGAGCTATGCTTCCATCGTGACAAGCTGTGCCTCCTAACACAGCTGCTGGAGCAGAGGAGAAAGGGAAGAAATCCATGGGCAGAGTGTACTGTTCCTAACCTTATTAATGCTTGCTGTCCATGGGAATGCAGAGGAGTTCTGGAATGGGAGTTCTATTCTTTCCTATAGAGTTAGCCTGAAAAATTGGCAGTCTGGTAACACCTCTCTACTGATAATTAAATTTTAGCTGTTTTTAGGAAAACCTGGTATGTATATAGTGTGCAGTACAATAGGAGTATGAACACACATTGGAGAGGCCGTTATGGGCTTTTACAGATTTTTGGTATATTTCGTAATTAAAATGTGGATTTGGTTTTCTTTTTTTGACTGGATGAACTTAGTCCAGCCCTCCAAAGAGAGGATGAAAAATTGCAAGTGTTCCTAGACATACCCTGAAAGCCTCCCATCCAAATTATCATGTGTACTATATGTTGTGTAACAACTGAGTGACTGGTTAGCAAATGGACAGACTGGTGAGCAAATGGAAAGCAAATGGACAGACTGGTGAGCAAATGGAAATTAAAACCCAAGTTCCTGTGAAACATCCATGGTCTTGTGCTTGTGCTAGTTGAAAACCATACCTATTCTGTACCAGTGTGTTTTTATATGTCTCTATGTCGAGAGTAGAATTTATCATATAAAACCCTCGGGCCCCGAAGCTAACAAGATACATGTTAAATTTTTACTACCCAAGTGTCATCCTTTGATATCTGTAGGTCTAGATATATTTTTATGTTTCAGCTTGTGCTTACATACTTTGCAGAATACGTCGATAAGTGATTGTTTGAAAATGTCCTCAGCTATAGCATTTCATTTTCTTACATCTTCATGAAGTGTTTTATCTGTAGTATCTCTTTTCATACATCATCAATAACTGTTGCTAAGCCTTTTTACTCTCCATTCTCTATGATGTCCTATCACACTTTGATTGTTAGTTCAGAAACTCTCTTCTCAGAGGAAATTCAGTTTTAGCCTTCCCTTGCTGTTATCTAGGCTTCCTTACATCTGTCTGTATTAGGTCGAGTCTGTTTGGAAAATAACAATTTTATGTGTGCTCTTAGCAAGCAGAATCAAACTCTGTCACTCTCTGTTGCACTTAACACACTTTCTGCCTGTCAGACCTCCCTAGACCTCTTCGGTTTCTTTTCTTGTGTCTTAGGAGTGCACAGACTTCTGTTATTATAGCCTGCCACTTTGCTGACATTAAAAGGTTTGGTCACTGCAGCATCACAAAATAATCCATTGTTCTTGGGTTTTGTGGTGCAGTGTGCTACTGACTAAATTCCAGTATTCATTTATTGTACTCATGACTCAGTTGTGCAGGATAATTTTAATATTTGACACCACCGTTAGAAAATTAACTTATCAATTTGGTACTAATAAGCATGTCATTATTGATTTGCTGGTTAACAATTTTGAACACAATAATACTTTCTTGGACACGGATTTTAAAAAGGCTTTGAAGAACATGACTTACACTGCTACACTTCTTGTGTGCATTTACATAAATTCAGCAGTGCTAACTGTATAGTTAAGTTAGGGCTATGATGTATCTCTCTACAGGTGTCTTCATATCTTTGAAAACCAGTTTTCTGCAGATTCTCATGGGTTCACTGGGTGGGTTTTTTCGACGTTTGCATGCCACTGTTTTTAAAAAGCAAATTTCAGGTATTTTGAGATAGGTGGCTGAACTACCTCAGAACAATACACTATGTCTACATAGCACCATGCAACGCCATGCAGCAGCGCAGGTCCCAAAAGCAGTCTGGTAGCCCTGCACCTCAGCTGGACTTGGTGCATCTTGGACCTCAGGCATTGGTATGGTTGCCCTGTTCCTGCAGCCAAGCTAGGTTCTTGGTGTTCCCTAAGTTTCCTTTGCCTCTTGCTCCACTGCACAGTGTAGAATTATTTTGTGACATTTAACCATGGTTTTTAGAACTACAAAACACCATCATCTCCATCTGAAGCCACAAAACAAACAGTACTTTGAAAAAAATCTGAAATGAGCAATAGCTTTTGAAGATATATTATGCTGCCACGTTAGGTAGCTGATTGATGCTTCAAGCATCAGAAAAAAATTAAAAAAAATATAAAAAGAGTAAATAAAATTAATCCTTCCTTCACTATTTTGCTCTTTATATTTTAGTTATGTCAAGATTTCTATATTTCTTTCATGTGCTTTTTCTGGTATCTGGTTTTCTGACTGCATTTTTATGATGTTGTTATCCTTTTCCTCTCCTGCAGTGGTGGTAATCCATGGGTAAAAGGTACCATGAGGCTAGCCTTGGCTTAGTGAGTGCCTCAGTATTAAATTTGAATATATTTTTGTTCTGCTGTTGAATGTTCATTATTTCCTTTTTAAAAAGTAACTAATTTACTAGAATGAACTACTTTAGGTCAGGTTTCTTCAAGCCATTAAATTTGATTATCTATTTTAAGGTTTTGATTGAGAAAAGGACATAGTGTCAATCTTGCTCAGGACAGCTCTTGAAACCCATGTCTGACTTCAGTCGTATCAACTAAGATTTGCGCTTGTGCTGTCCTAAATTAAGACTGCTTTTTGCAAATATCAATCAGGCTCTTGATTTTAATAAGCCAAGTTAAAAAAAAAATCACATTCATTTAAATCACATTCATCATAGGGAAAATCTATTAATTTTCAAAAGAATTTATTATGGAGCCTTCATATTTGTAGAGAATATGTATAATTTTGTTTACAGGATCAAAGCAACATGGAGCAAGCTATGAATGAGATACCACATAGCTTTGATAGTGCTCTTCTATTCCAAGTTCTGCCAGATAAACTTTGTGTTTCCTGTTGTTAAGTGCATCTTGAAGCTTTAAACGGATACTGCTCTGTTGTACCAAGCTCTGTCAAATGAATTTTGGATTTCCTGTTGAGAAAGGACATATTAAGTGGGTCTTTAAGCTTTAGATGATCAAAAAATATCAAATGTGTTCAACTCACTAGACCCCTACATTTGTTTTTAGGTTCAATGGTAAATGGATGGGGTTCTGCGTCTGATGAGGACCGTAACTTTTCTAGTCATAGATCTAGTGTAGGTAGCTCCTCAGATGACTCGATCTTTACCAGCGGCAGTTTTGCACAAGCACTGGTTGCAGCAGCAGATAAAGCTGGTTTTAGGCTGGATGGAACCAGCCTGACAAGAACAGGTTTGTAGACTCAAAGTTGATGCTTTCTGCATGAAGGGTGTCTCTGCCTATTCTTTTTTTTAAAGTGAACCTGCGTCTCACACTTGTCTAACATGCATGGAATAAGGTGGATGGAGATACTTTTATCAGTATATATTAAATGAAACCTTGCATTGGGTTTCATTTCTAGTGATTTGAAGTAGTGAATAGCACAAGCTTTTAATATACACCTTCAGTCTGCTGCAGTTTCCTTCTGTGCTGACTCTGCTATAGATTTACTGACATACGCTTCGTTTAATATTTCAGTGAAGAGATCACTAATTCCACCATGCAGTCTTTGATTATTTCATTCTTTGTGAAAATCTCCTCGCAATCATTCACCTTTCCAGTGATGAACATCATATTTAAACTATTATCTCCATCCCTGCTCTTCTGTTGCATCTCTTCTTTCAAAAGTGTCTTTTTCTGTGAAGTTTTTCTAAGCATGGGGTGAATTGGTGTGCTTTTATTGTTAATAATATAAACTGTTTAAAAGCCTTATCAATACCTAATTTAAAAATACTTAATTCAATAAATTGATATATTCTGATAAGATTTAATCTTATTTATGCCAACTGAATCTGCCAAGTTAGATGTATCAAAGGTAATGTGACTATTGCTTTTGAAAACAGCCAATCTTCTAAACTGAATTATTAAAAGTAAATATAATTTAGTTCATATGTTTAAAGATTAATATGTTTATTTCTAGAAAAAATATTTTTCAGTATTCTGGAAAAAATAATGTATTTGCATTTGTTTAGTCTTATCAAAACAGCAAAAAAATTTAATTATTTCAATCCACAAATCTTATAGAAAAGTATGAACTTGGACCATTTTTGTTATGTTTTCTCAGCCAATTCCTGCCCACAGGTCCCATAATGTTAGTATCATTCAAAATTTTCTACTATTAGTCTGGTATGAAGTCTATCCTTAAGTAAAATATGTGCATTTAAGAGAAATGTCTCCACAAGTTAGAGCTGAAAATCACATTTTTCCTGCATGCCATGACTTCATGGCAAACATTGCCTTTTAGGAGCATTAGGAATGAAGAAAAGAATTGATGGCAAAGTCCTGTCACCACCAAACTACAGGGTGAACAGATACAGCTTCTTTCATATCATTGAGACTTTTGCCAATGACTTTGGTCAGGTATTAATCATCCTTAAAAGATAGTTATTTCACCATTAAAAGTAGTTAAAACCCTCACTTGCTTCTTAAACTAGTGGAAAATTGAGTAAATCTATCTCATAATTTGAAAAAAACAAAGCAAAACCAAAGGAAAACTGATATCAACCTTCACTCATCTACTATGGACGCATTTGGCCATACTATAATTTAAAATATACTACTACTAAACAGTCTTGAATGAAAGGAGCAAATCATTCTCAACCTTTTTGGTGTTGTTCTTGGCCTCAGCAAGAGCTAATGCAAAGATTCACCCAAAGTTAATGTTGCTTGTATCAGGCCATTGGAAAGTACAGTTTCCACCACAAACACACACTTAACAAAAGCAAATGGACACACAAACACACAAAGACTTTTAAATAAATATAATGTATTGTAGCTATGTAAATGGAAAGTACAAGAAAAGGATGAGAACCCTCTTGTCAGTTATATTTTAGTTGCTTAATTAGGTGACAAATGCACTTAAACTGAGTATGCACATAATCTCTTGGACAGACTATTAGAGTTTTGGGGTAGAGCAAAGGATCCAATGGTTTTGGTAGAGACTTTATGATTATTACTCTCTTAATGATCCATCAGGCAAAATGGAAACAGAATAAAATCCACATGTAAATAAATGGCCCTCCCCTCTTTTCCTCACAAAACCCTCCACAAATGGAAATAACTCCCCAGTGCTTACTGCAGTTACATTATGATACAATACCTCCCAGGGTGCTGTGATCAATCAGATGGACCTGCTGTACCACAGCAAACCCCACATCATGCAAAATGGTGTCTTGTAGCGAAGAAAAAGCAGTACTATTTCTTTTCATTGCTCTGGAGGTCCCAACTCTCTATTCCTTTGCATTCTGGACAGTTATTTTCACCCCATCAGAACAGCTGTAAAATATCCTCACTGATGTGAAAGGAGAAGGCCAACTTGATAGCCTCACGTGGGAGTGTTTGATTGCCAGGCGTAAGAGGCACTGGTAAATCCAGGCGCAAGGTGTCTCTTCTGGCAGACACTTTGATTCCAGTTTCGAGAAGCCATCATGTGATTTGCCATGAAGTTCAGACAGTTTTCCTTTTTAACACCCTGGGGAAATTAAATCAAGGATTAGTGGATTCATCCTTGTCTCCACTTAACACACACTAAATCTACTACACAGGCTCTGACACTGCTCAGCAGTTCTTACTGGAAGGGTAGAACTGCATACAAATACAAGATGCTGTAATCAGTTATTAGGTGCATAGAAAAATGTGTTCTGGGAGCCTGCACATCATCTGTGTTTGCCCCATGTCTTATTTAGGTCAGTGCTATTTATTTTCCCTCATTTTCATGGAGCGATAAAAGAGGGATTGTTTGCCTTCTATTTCTTTTTCAAGCCAACATTCTGAATGAATAATCATATTTCTTTAGTCAAGAGAATAAGTGTGAAGATTTTTCATCCTGTACTCACTAGTTGCACTTGCGTGTTGCAAGTTTATTTTTGCAAAACATCTGTGCAACGTGCTGTGAGCTAGGATGGAATTTCAGGCTCATATCTGAATTTCTTTGCATTAGTGGTATTTTTTTTATATTTTTAAATGAAATTTTAATATTTTGTCTGTGTTCATCTGCCTGTTTTATCCTTATCTATGAAACAAGGACTTGATCACTTGTCTTTGTCTGGCTGCAGCTGTGCCGGCTATAGAGGTTAATGTTTCCAGCCTTCCCCCAAATGCCTATTACTACTTTCTCGCAGCTCCAGAATTAGCTGCTTGGGTTGGCATCCTGTAACCCATTCCAGTTAAAATGAGCCAGGTTAGCAAAGGCATGCTTTTCATAACATTTAAGTTAAATTTGGCTAATTTTGGTAGAGAAGAGTTAGGCAGTGTCCACATGAGGGTTTCAAACGTGGTGACCTCCAATAGTTGGCAATGACATGCAGCTGGGAGACAAGCCTGCCTAAGAGCAGTGTCCTCCTCAGGGTGCACATCAGTCAGAAGGCAGAAGATCAAGCCCAAGACAGTCAGGGAATCTCTGAAGTTGAATACTGCAGAAGTTCTGAGTGGCTTATACATTTTCCAAATAGAATTAAAGCGAGTGAAAATTTTAAGTACCAGTTCTAAACAAATTAAAGTATTAACATCTCCAAGATACTTTGCAAGAATGATATACAGAGGAATAAAAGAAAGTAAAAGATTATGACCTTTTGTTTTCATCAGTTATTAAAAAATAACCCTAGTTAAGTTAACTGAATAAAAATATCAAAATTAGAGAAAGTGAATGTAGTAAATGAACTGTGTTCCTGTGGTGATGCTTTTAATGACCTGCTCCATAGAATAGCAAAGATATTTTTTTTAAGAGAAATCATGTAGTTAGATTAATCTCTCTCTATATATATATATAAAATATCTCAGGAATACATTCAGTAAGAATACAATTTTTTAAACATATAAAAATACTGAAAATTAGCAGGAAAAATTTAGCATTTAAATATACCCCCATTTTTATTTCTTGATAAAAGAGAGACCTTAAGTATGCAAACATACACTGTTACATTGCTTGGAAAATCAGGTATGTTTATCTCACTGGAGTTGCTCCAGTATACAGTGCATATGGGAGCCCCTACAATGAGAGTCTGGCTTGAGAAACGTGAAGGTGGAAGGCAGGAGGAGATGATAAATTTGATATGACTGCAGAATTGTTTTCCTTCCCTGCTCAAGGCTGAGGAGTTGTTATGACACATCTGTTCAGCACACAGAGCAGGTAGGAGTTACATGGCATACAGTAGTTTTATCACAACAGATGGAATGATTTTAATTACAAAAGTTAAAGACAAAAGAATGCCAAGTTTCTCACTTTGCTTGTTGTGGTGTGTCTTAAAGCAGTTGTCATCAGTGGGTATCTCGAGGGGACACTTGCTTGCCTCTGAGAATTAGACCAGACTTAATGTTTTGGAACAGACATTAATAGAACAGCCCATTTCAAGGCAATAACAATTTTTCATCTGGTTTCTCTTTTTTTTTAGGCAAAGCATACCCTTCCTCTCAGAGACCTCGGCCGAGCAGTCCTTTTTCTACTGACAGCAACACCAGTGCAGCTGTCAATCAGAGTCAGAGGCCGAGGCCCACTAAAAAACACAAGGGAGGACGGTTGGACCAACCCCCCTTGCCTCATCGTAGGGAGGGAATAACAGATGGTAAGTGCTGCGGGGAAGTCCCCGGTGAAAACCTGCAACAAGCAGGTGTGCCAAGGGGGACAACATAAAACAATCTTTTAAGGAATATATATTACTGTGAATTATTCGTTTGGTGAAGTGGGGTCCCCAGGTTGTCACATGAGCAATATTGCGACTCGAGCAGCGTGGAGCTTGGTTAAGTGACTCTTTCGGGAACCTTTCTTCATTTCACCTCTGGACATGTTAGCACGTCATAGGTTTTCTCAAATCTCGATATAAATCTTACCCTAAAATTACTACATTGCGCATGGGTTCACATTAAAAAATGACCTGTGGTTAATGTTACGTTAAATGAAAGTAATCACCACCAGCAGTAACAGTATGCCATAAATTCCAAAGTAGAAGTGTAGAGCTGATCCCACAGTGGTCTGTTAAGCTTTTGCTGGTTTTGACAACCACCCAACAGCTGTAGCAATATGTGCCATGACTTCTGCCTCATGTCTTGTTCGTTCTGTTTCATTCCTGACATACACTGACTTCAGTGACTTTGTTTCCCTCTTTGACATCTCCACTTCTCTCTGACCACTGCTTCCCACCTGAAAATTTCAGGCATTTCTGTTCTGCTCTTCTAATGACTAAGATCAGCTCACTCTTCCGTTATCCTTGCCTACCCCTTCTTGAGTTTGGCAACAAACACAATTGCTGCCTGTTACTCTTTGAGGAGGACTGGACAGGAAGGTGGCGGGCTGGCTACCTCCACCTCATTTCTTCTGATCTCTAAGGTGGCCCCTGTAAGTTTTGAAATAATCAGAGGGGAGAAGCAGGCAAATGGAAAAACAGCATTAAAGGAACTACTAAGGGCATCTGTAACGCCATGGAGATGGAGACTTGATCACTCTCCTCATGCTGACCTCTCTTTCAGTGTTTAAAGCAAGGCAATTCTGAGACCTAGAGTGTCCCATCTGCCTCAGTGGTTCTTGTAACACTATCTGGATCACAGGAGAGGGTGTGATGCCAGTGAGTCTATCTCCTAATCTTAAGTACGCCTTACAGATCTTCCAGTATATGGGGAAGGTATAAAAATAAAATTTTAAATAACCTTTAAATTTTAGTATAAACATTGTCCTTATTCTAGTAAAAATTACTCGAGAATGATAGAATATCTCAAGTTGGAAGGGACCCATAGGTATCATCAAATCTAACTCCCTTCATTATCTTGTTTGGACAGGTAACATAATAAGCAGATTTGATAGAGAGTATATTTAGTTTGGTTTATTTGTAATGTGCAATTTATTACTCTAGGTATATGAATAAAATATATCAATAACCTGCAAGGTGGACTGTGGTCTCTAAATCCAACAGAGCTCTCCTCTCAGTCATGTTATCAGGTGTACAGATAAAATTTAGTAGTATGCTCTGACAGATTCCTTGTTTGTCAGACCACAAAGGTGGAGAACAGATTCCAGAAGTGAAAGTGCACCGTTCCATCTCATGCTCTATGGCTTATCCTCACTACCATATTATTTGGGGTTTCCCCCAATCTTAAAGGAACTTGGACTCCACTCATATAGATCCAAATTTGTTTAAACATTTGTTTAAACATCCAGAAGCCCTCTCCTTCTGGATATATTCCAGAGGCCTCCATGCTACACAGGCCCATTAAATATGAGAATAGCAACTGGAAATTTTGGGTGTTACCTATAGTGCTGGCAATAGGCAATACTCTTTCTGTGTGTATGTTAAGTCAACACTTCTCCATGGCGTATCCTGTCATCCCAAACTAGGAGCCTTTTGGGCCACAATTTCTGTGTACATGTGAGTTTGTAGTGCACTCAGTATGGTGGGACCTTAATGCTTCTGCTTTTGAGTACTATTGCTATAGAAATGTTTAACAATAATGTGGGCACCAGAAAATGAACAGGAATCCAGTTCAGGTCATGAGACACATGGAAGTGTGACTTCTTGGGGAGTGACTCCATCATAAAATCTGGTATTGTTTTAAATTAGTGAGAGAGATCAGATTTTAAGATTTATTTAAAAAGAAGAATTTCTTAATATCTTTTATTTATTCTTTCTAAAATATTAATCTTATTGGAGTTTCTTTCATATATTTGAGTCAGAATACCAATGGTATTCCATTTCCTTCAACAGTCCACCTCTCAGACACAGCCAGTAACCATAACAGCTTTTGGACACTGTTAGTTTAACATTTGTCTGTTATAGACTTAGTTAAAGTGCTTACTACACATTCCAAACATTTGTAATGTCCTGAAGTAATAGAGAATCCTTTCCCATCCTCTCTTACCACATGAACAAATGCACACAAATTGTACGGTTTTTCCACTTCAGCTGTTTCCGAATCTGAGTCATTAAAGTGCAATGGCAAGTCTGAGTCATAGCTAAATTTGCAAAAGAACATGTGTCAATTAAGGAAGCTAAAGATAGCTGCTGCCACCTGTGTGTATGTAAACAAACTGAATTTAGGAAACTCTGGTATACAGAAATTAAAAATGGTAACTGGATGCTTTGTGTGGAATATTCTAATGAACTTTACAAAAGAGACAATGCCACCATGCTTAAGCTATAGTTTGAAAAAGCAAGTAGGAGAACCTGGGATAGATCCTGCAATTCTGAGCCCCAATCCAGGTCAGTTTGTTCAGGCCTGTGCTGTCCTGATTTCAGTGGGAAGCATCACTCCACTTCTCTCCTGATTTTGAGATGTCTACAATCCATTCTCTTAAAACTGCTTCCACTTTGATTTACCATATGAGAACATACGTGCTTTGTCAGTCGTCTTCACATTCCCAAGCTGGATGAGTCCTAGCATTCTGTGTTTAAGTCTCATCACATGCTAGATATCTGTCATTTTAAATTTTTGTTGACCAAGTAAGCTTCAGCCATGTCCTTTCTCTACCCTTTCCAGTACACATCCTGAGCAATTTCTCCTTGTTAACTGTCAGCATGCCAGACGATGCGAAAGACCTAAGAAACTGTAATATTTAACACATAGCACACAAATCCCAGACTATTTAAGCATATGAGGAGACAACTTCATGTTTACTTTTGACAGCAATCAACACAAAACCCTTAAGAACCTGCCTCTTCATTTTCTTCAGTTGCAGGTCAGACTCCTCTAGAGACTGGCTCTAGATTTAATCTTCAAATATGTCTTCTGGTACAACTTTTTTAAAAAAAATATTAATCCTCCCCATTCTGTAAGGCCATGGGGACATCAGCAAATCCAGAGGAATAAGACCTTGTGAATCTCTCAAATGATGAAAACTCTTGGTTCTGAACTCACAGTCCACCATAAGAAACAAATAGGAAGCTTTTTGTTCTAGTGCTCAAGGAATAATTTGTTTTCTTGGAAACAAAGTGTTCACAAATTGCAAAACATTGGAATCTGTTATATAGGTGGTGGCATGGTAACTACATGACTGGCAATAAAAGCTCTTCCTTAGTTAAGCATGATTTTTTAAAAGCCCAAAGAAGTCGCAGAAGGGAAATATGGTTACAGGTTAAAAAGGAGAGCTGGAACTTAAGACTTCTATTAGCTTTGCCACTGGCTTGAGATCATGTAATAGGAATCAATTTTTGCTGAGGTAGATCACTGTAGAGAAGATGCTTACTTTCTGAGGCTAGAAAGTGGTTCAGAACCACTTTCTAAATGTCTCAGTAATTATCAACCCTAGGAAAATAAATCACTGGCACGGGTAGAAAGGGATGTCCTTATACTTGTTCTGTAACTTTCTGCTTTTTCCAGTTAATAATAAGAGGCCATGCCAAAGCTTGAATGGTGACGGAGTCATTTGGCCAATGCTCTGCCTTCTAAAGGAGGGCTGGAGTAGTCCCAGGCTGAATATCCATCTGCCTCTTATAAGGCACTCTGATGTCCTACAGCTCTCAATCACAATACTTCCATTACTAAATCAATAAGACCATCACCTCCCCACCAATGCACTTATAAATCGCCTTGCAGGTTTGATAATCCTGCCATTAGAGGCTACAAGTGGTAGTCTGGATGATGTCCCACTGGCCTAGTGTTACTAGCGCAATGATTTTCAGGTCTTTTACCTGGCACCTGGAAGACAAATGTCATTTATATGGAAGCACAGTGATAATCAGTGATACCACTCTGGGTATCCTCACTGACAATCCTGCAGAAGTTCCTAAATGTCTCGATTCAAAACTTCTCAAAGCAACTGATGGGTTGGAGTGTGTTGGCTTGCCTCTATGTGGTAATAATTCTACCTGTTAGGGACTGAGGCTACCAACTCATCTAATCTCTGCTACTCCATCACCATGATCCATCATACATGTGCACACTCACAAGTGAGTGTGGAGACATGTACACAATCACATATGGACATGTTTGTCTGGGAAAGAGGAGAGGAGGGAAAGGGAGGGGAGAGGAGGCTGTTCTCTGTGGCATTAGAGGGGGAAACTTGTGACTCCAGATACATGGGGTCTCTATATATGCCCAGGGAAGACAATAGAGCATATTTAGTTATTTATCTAAGGCAGAAGGTTTACACAATATAAATTATGTTGTGGAGTAAATAAAAAGCCACATTTCCAAATGAAGCTTTCTTTCAGCTTCTTTTATTAAAAAGGAAAGGTAGGTGTTACTTTGACAATCATCCTGAGAAAGAAGGTGAAAAAGCAAACAGTTTAGTCGGGTGATAGCTGGCTGGAATTAGTAACCATTCTTACAGATCTTCTCAGATGTATCTAACAGAGTTCAGTAAGTCTGCTCTCAGGATGGAGCCACCTTGCATTTCTTATTCCACAGTAACTATAATTCTTCTAGAATTGCATGGAGCCTCATCAGAAGATAAATTTCATTTTTTATTTCAGGTCATTCACAGGTCTAAAACACCCAAATAACTTTACAAATATGGCTTTTCATTTCACTTCTATGCATCAAGAAATTATTTTGGCCATTTTGAGGATTGATAAAAGCAAAAATCAGGTTAACAGTAGATTGGCAGCATAAGTCTACAGTAATTCCAGGGTTGGCAGTTAGCTCTAGAACATGCAGTACAGTTTAAGTCCAAACCATTCCTTCTCAGTATCTAATTAATAACAACTATTAGATGGTGATTTCTGAAGAAGGGTAGTGTATGTTAAGAAGTTCAACACTGCAATGATTTACCTTTTTTTTTTTTTAATGTTACCTAAAAATTTTGCTCATATTGGAAGGTAAATATTTTATCTTGGAAAATTGCATTGTCAAATGTCATGTTATGACTGTGTTTGTTGGATTCAATGCATCTTCATAAAGTGCTTATAAATCACAACTTCAGTAATCTCTATTTCAGATCGCATAAGCAGATGCCAGTGTTGTGGTTCTGTACATTAACTGGTTATGATCGCAATAAAATCAATTATAAGAAATGCCGTTTTGGAAGCCAACACTATAAAGCAATTTTAACATTGGCAAGCTCCCATACCCTCCCACTTCCACCTACAGTAACTCAACTATAGTCATTGTCATAAAAGGTCACATCTATATTCATAACTAAAAATTTCTCAAATAAATTAGTGCTGAACATAAAGCATACACGAAGCTCACTGACAGATTATTATAAGGCTGTTCTAGCCAGAAGATAGATATCTTAATCTGCGGTATAGCACTTCAGCTATGAACAGAGGTACAGGAGCAACATCAGATACAACTCTCCCTTGTAGACACACATAGCCCACACGTCGTCATTTGTCTGTAAGACACAATGCTGATTGAAACGACATCTCAGCAATGTTGGAAGCATTTCTCCCCCATGCATAAGTATCACCTCATGTCCTCTAACAAAGACATGAAAAAAAGTCTGTGTAGCATTATATAAAAACAGATTACAGAGTTGAAAATAAATTTCTTCCAAAGATCTCATCACCAATTTATAAAATGAGTTTCAGTTTCACTAGAGTTATAAACGTCAGACTTTCCTGCAGGCAAAGCAGAGGTTTACTTTTCCATCTCTGTTACTGAGCTAAATTCAATTCCTTGACAAACCTTCACCACACTGTAAGATACGAAAGACTAGAAAGCAGGACAGACCCATATCTAGTGTAAACTAACATAGATTTAGTGAAGTTGGTGGGGCTGCACAGATTTATTTGGACTATGCATTGCCAAAACCAGAATTATCAACAAGTGCTCACAAACAAAATGGGCACCTGATATGGGAGAGTTTTCATCACAATACTAAAGATGCTTCCTTTTTCTGATTTTTTTAAAATAATCTGAGGGTTTTCTGGACTATTATAAGTCTATCATATGGTTTACCTGGAAATCTTATAGTTATGTTATAATTATCTTATGTTTTAGAGTTATAATTATCCAGATTGTATAATTATCTTGGTAAAGCACTAATATACACAATGTACTTTTGCCTCTACAAATGTGATTAAAAGCTTGATGTTCAATTCTACAAGCATCTTAGTAGTCCAAATGAAAAACATGAGAAGGACAGTAGTTGTTAGAGACCAGGCAAGTGTTTTTCAGTATTCAGCTGCAATTTTATTTTGATGGGTTATGTCTTCAAGAGTGCTAAATTTAAGAGCGGACATCCTCTTGTCTCTACACACTCTAGTTCTTGGCTGAACTTTCAAACAGTGCTTGGATAAAAAGCTCATCTGTTGTTTGGTGGTTTCATTTAACCATGCATGTTTTCCTGTGTTGGTGCTTTTTCAATGACAGTAGGTTTTGTGAATTATTCTTTCCCCAAAATTTTGTGAAATTTTATGCATAAAGTTGTATATTCAGATTTTGAGTTTAAGCCTCAAGCTGAAAGTGAAGCCCAGATATCAGGGTGATGAAGCAAGCCCCAATACGATGGGGGGAAATTACTCTGTCAACTGGCACAGATCAGTTTTTTATAGCCTTTCTCAATTGCCTGCTATTACTGAAAGAGTCAGATGGAGCATGCCCCACAGAAAATAAACCCCATGCTTAGAAATGTAAGTCAGGGCTCAGAGTCCATTGATTTTTGTGGAAGTTAGAAAGACCTAGCAAGAGAATAACCTAAGTTAAAAACCAGCAGAAGGTAAAAACACATTTCTGATTAACGTGAAGTGTCCTCCTTTTAAAATCAGCCAACCAAGTGATTCATGCCGTTTTGCAAGGGACTTGTCTTTTCAGCCTCGAATAGACCTTCTGTTTCAATGACAAAAATTAGTTCATCTAAATCTTATTCACATTTTTTAGATCTTCCACCACCACCCGACCCACCCCCTGGTCAGGGTTTAAGACAGCAAATAGCTCCCGGCCAGCGTGGAGGCTCGGCAGAGAGGAAAGGAAGCTCTCTTGAGAGGCAGCATGCACCGAACGTAGATGAAACAAAGAGCTCCCTGGACCGACAAGCTAGGACGTCACTAGAGTGGCAGCGGCAAACCCAGGAGTGGATAAGCTCTACAGACCGCCAAGAGGATTTCAGGAAAGCCCAACACAAACAAGCCTTCGGATCAGGTGTGTGTGTGCTGCACCAGCCGAGGCAACGCAGACGGCTTCTTGCCACTTCTCAGCTGAGGGTCTCTCTACCTGGCAGGAGGCTAGGACCATCTCACACCCCTCTGGGCCAGCACTGATGAGGCTCAGGCTGGAAAGTAAGGAAGGGCAAAGTGAAACGAGAGCTTGTGATCCAACTATTTTCCCTCCTGCCACAATGAAATCTCATTAGCACCTGACTGGGTGCATTCTTTACAGTGTTTTGGCAATAAATAATGTTGTCAAGCATAGCGGTGGAAAAAACAGGAGCAGTTTCAGGCAGGCAGGGAAAGAGAAACAGATTTTTACAGTATTTTCTGTGAGATGTATTTATTTATATATAGGGGGCCATGTTTTCTAGTTCTTCCAACCTGCTTCTAAATTGACAGCGGTTCTTTTTGCATGTCTGCAAGAAGGCTGATCCTTCTGAGCTACTGACATTCCTTCCAGCTGTATGTAAAACATTGCCTTCTCTTTATTCAAGGATACGACAAACTAACATTCATCTCTTAGGCCCAGCAAGATGATAGCGCAGGTTTTCACCTTTATAAAGGGCCTGCTCATTGCTGAGTGCTGCCTTTATCTCCTAAATGGATTTCAAGTCTGTAAAAATGTGTGCAGGAGGTGATGCTGAGCTGGTGTTGTAGTTCTACAATATTCACAGATTCCTTCTCCCAGCCTGACCTCAAGAAAACGCTGCTGTTTCAGGTCCCTTTACCTCAGGTATTTTCTTTAACCCTCTAATCACGTGTCATCCCGGTGCTGATCAGAGTCATACAAGAGGACAATTAAGAAGATTTTTTTTAAAAAATAACTATATTGCACATGGACCTTTTGTAGGGCTACACAGTTTCTTCAAATGTGTATGCAGCTCCCACAGTAAGACTAGAGTTATTTGTGTTATCCATCTGTTTCTTGATTTTATTCTACTGTTAATGTTCCACATCAGTCTAGCACACTAATATCAATGACATTCTGAAAAAAATAGTAGTATGCAAGCAAACCTGTCAGGGGGTCAGGATTTACTGGACAAAGTCCTTCTAGGAAATATTGATACCTAGGAAATATTGCTAAAATGTAAATATTAAGTACAATACATATTTTAAACTATAACAATAATGGTACTGTTAAACTCCCTAATCTTTCAGCTGCATAAACAAGTGAGTGCTATTTCATGTTGTGAAATGGTATAGGAAGTTGCAATTTAAAAATAGTGCATGAAATACATGCTACTTGCTGAATTGGCAATTTTAATTACCATGTACAAGATGTACAAACACATAGAAAATAGCCCAAATACACTTTACACAACTAATTTCTTGGTAAATTATTATTAAGAATGCTTCTCTCACCTGGTTAGCAAGAACTCCCCTCCTTTTCCTCTGCCTCATAAGTGTATAAATAGATGCTGTCAGTTATTCTGTGATACAGAGGGTATAGACTATTAAAATACCCATCCTGCAGGAATTGCATTTATCTGTCCTTAAATAAAAATAACTTGATCTTGACACATCCAGTTCCCTACAAGAGTATTGAATTTAGGGCTGGAGTGATTACAGGTATCTTGTTCTTGTCAAATTCAGGATGACCAGAGCAATTGCATATCCTTTATGCATGACAAAGTATCCTCTAAGAGATATTACAATTTTACCCTGGTGGGAGGGCTTCATAAAGTTGTGCACAAGGTGGGCCAGAGCTTCATATCTGTCTGTCTGTTTTCTCATCCCAGCTTCTTGCATGACAGCTTTCTCGTTCTCTATTATTTTCTCTGGTAGATTTAAAAAAGGCTACTGGTGTGTGGTACTTGTTTGTATTACTAAATTTGAGGGATTTAATAGTATTAATTGTGCTTCTTCCCTTTCCCTTTATTAATGACAAAGATCTCTGGAAATCTATTCTGTGCAGGTTTCAATATGTTTCCAAAAGAAGTTATTGTTAGCTATCAGCTTCCAGAAAATAGCTATGTTACAGCTTAGGGCACTTCATTCAGACATTACCAAGCTGTGAGTGAAATTTTAAAAGCAAGACCTTTGGTTTGAAGTTGAATAGAATAAAAATACCTAATTCTGGGAACCGTGTTTCCACTGATTGCTTTCAGTATAAACAAGATCACCAATGTCTTCCTTGTAGAACCACAGTTACAGCACATCAAATATGGCATTCTCAGCTATGCCTCTAAAGAAAGTAGAGCTAGATCAAGTTACAAGAGTTTTGATAATATTAAAATAATTTTGGTTATCTTATGGGGTATTGAAACATCATTACACACATATATCTTGTTTTCACAGGGGCTAGAATTATATCTTCAAATTAAAGACCCAGTATTTCAAACAGAAAGGCATCAATAAAGCCTCCCCTATTGTTTGCAGGCCTGGGGCATGGGGCACTGTTGATAACTAAATAAATGTGAGCCCCTTCTTAAGGACTTGAGAAAACTACCTTTCATGTGCTAGAATGTTGTGAAAAACTTAGCCTTTATTTTATGTCACAATTGCTTAGTTTATGGATTACATTTATTTCTGAGGGCACCACAGATAATTTAACACACCATATGCTCTATAATGATAATGCACTTTATATTTATTCATGGTCGTTTTTTCTCACTATTTCATTGAACCCAAAGGAGGCCTTATCCTGAGTCCACAAACTAGAAAAACAAATCAATTGACCATATATGTCATCTTCAAACTCTTTTGCAATGTTAGTGACTTTTCCTTCCATCCTTTAAAAATGTATCCAGCTTTCTGCTAAGCTGATTTATGCTGCTTGCTTTATTGCTGCCTTAATGCAAGCTGTTCCATATTTTAGCCAGCCTTTGGAAACCAGGTTTGCATCTGATTCTATTGTTAAAGCTTGATATATAAAGAACAGGTAACATGATTTAGGAGGCTATGGCTGTTAAATGCCATTTTACAATGTCTTTTGAGCATTTCTTTATATTTCAGCAAGGACAGCACATGGTCATAGCACAAAACACTGATAGCGCCCTTGCGTCCTGCAGCGCAAATATTCTTGTCTCTTGGGCAGGGCCAGAGGGAGATACTTTGGCAGAGAAAGAAGTCAGCTGCCTGCTCTCTTCTGCAACAGATTTACCTTACAAATGGGTTCTGTTCAATAGCAGATCACATGGGGAATTCCTGTGTCCTACTCACTTGTGGCAGTAGGCACAAAGAATGGAATCCTGGGTTTCTTCCACAAATTTGTTCTCATTTAGCATTTTTTCAAAGTTAATTGTGCCTCCGCGGTGGCCTTTGCAAAGGCGTCAAGATTGTGAATAAAAGCATTTTTATCTTCTCTTTCTTTCCAACCATCCCCACCTGCTTTTCCTTCTGTGTTCCTGCCCTCTGTCAAAGAAAGTCTGTTTCCCCTCATCAGATTGTTTAAGAGCGAAGACAATGGGAAAAGCGAAATAAATAAAAAACCTTTCTGCTCAGATTCACTTCTAAAAATGTGAATCTAAAAAAGATGCAAGCAGGAGATATCTCATTGATTTCAGAAGGGGCAGTTCCTGTGTTTAAGGTTAAGCATACATACTCATATTTCTTCTTGAATCAAACTATATTTAGCAAGGTCTCTTTCTTCAGCTTCTAAGACAGAAAAAGTGGATCATACACAGCAAAGAAATAAAATAGTGTTTCTATTTCAGTGTTAAATCAGTGCTGCTGGTTTGCTAGGATTATTACAACAATATCTCCTAAAAACTCTAATCAGACGTGATGTCTTGTTTTGTTTCATGCTACATGAAGACATGCAGTCCTAAGCTTTATTGGGTATTAATCCTGCTCTAGCAAGCAGTTTGTTAGTACAGGTCTTCACAAAGGAAGAGGCCAAGTGTGAAAAAGTAAGCCTTTTGCTCATAATGAAACATGAAACAAGCCACAGGAAGATTTGCTCACCCCAAATATTACAGCTACTAATATTATGTATAATATAATATTTTCTAATGTAATTCATAACCACTAAAAAAAATCTTCAGTGTACTTTGCATCGTTAGAAATTACTGAGCTGCTGGAAGCTAATTAAATTAACTGATATTGTAGTTCTTTATCTAAATTGATTGAGGTAACATTGCCATAATTTAAACTAAAGAAAAGGGAAAAGCACATTCATGTAGGCTTGCAGCAAAAATCTAATCATAGCTGCATTGCTTTGGAAATTGTATGCGCATCTATTTTTATTAACGTATGTATGATTCATGATCTATTCATAATGAATCTATACTTTTTATAATTAATACAAACTAACTTATGAGTTTACAAGAAAGCAAGACTAAATTCATGTTGGTTTCTTCTTCTGTGGAATACAACACTGAGTTGTGTATTTCCTTAGGCAGCATTGCCATGCTATAAAGCAAGACAAAAGACAGATATCTGAGGGCAGGAATGAATATGATGTCTGTGTAAGAATAATTTGTTTATTCCTGTGTTATAGGAATTTATTTGGTATTTATTTAGTTTTGTTTTGTTTTGCTTTTCTAGAAGAGGCACTCGTACCATATAGTAAACCCAACTTCCCATCCCCTGGTGGCCACAGCTCTTCAGGAACAGCTTCTTCTAAAGGATCGACCGGACCTAGAAAAGGTGAAGTCTTGCGAGGAGGTCACCAACGCAATGCCAGTGACCTTCTCGATATAGGCTATGTGGGATCAAACAGTCAAGGACAGTTTACTGGTGAATTATGTAAGTTTATCTCTAGCTACAGTTCAAAGTCTCAAAATAGAAAAAATGAGAAAATTTATAAATCCATTGTGAAGAGAGGAGGAAGTTTAGTGTGATAATTAGATTAAATTTTACCCAGATCTTTTTGCCATCTGAGGTGTTTTGCCTGTGATGACAAACAAATGAAATTCTTCTGTTCTTTGGTTTGGACCAGTTCAAATCCGTGTAAACCATACCAACGTTATCTACATAGTACATATTTCAGTGTGTAATGCTAGTGAAACAAAGGGTAAATTGAAAAGAAATTCCAGTAATTTTTAGAATTTTCTTGACAAAGTGTAGTGTGCTTGTCTTGGAAAGGCCATTGGTAGTTTTTCTCAGAGGAGTGAATCAGAACGGTGCTGAATTTTTTGCGCGTAGAGGAAAGCTTGTGATTCCTTCTTAAATTTTGGGTGCTTGGTGAGCAGTATTCTGTTCTTTTTGACCTTAGATGGAGGTCCTCTTTTTTTGACTAAGTAGCCCAGTTTTTCAGCTGTATATCCCAGCTCTTTTATCAACTTTCCAGGCCAGGGGAATTATTTTTCTATTATTACTCAACATCTGTTAAATCTTGTAGTAAACCATATTAATGCTGTGTGTGTGATGGTAGTACTACATGCTACTAGATGATAGCACTAATTTTTGATTCTGTTGATTGAAGTAGTACGTCAACATCGCAGCTACTTCAGGCATAGTGGTAGGTTTACTAGTAAAAGCAAGGTAGCTGTTGGCATGTCTGCCTGTTTGCTGCAGTGAAACCCTCAGTACCTCCCAACAGCTTGTTACTGCCCAATCGGTTGTAAGAGAACTAATGGTGATCCACAAACCCTGAAATGTGCAATCTCAGATATGGTGTTGGTAAGAGCTGAATTTTAGCATCCATCACTTTCAACTTAGAATTAATTAACTCTCTTCTCCCAACCCATTGAATATTCATCCTGTGTTGCAGTAATATTGCCATAGGCTTTGTTTGTTGTTTCTTCACCTTATTACAATCTCTTTCTCTCTCTTTGTTTCTGTTTATAGAGTAGTTGAGAAGACACATTGCAAGCTGCTCTGATGGACCATCAGGTCTGAACTCATGGAAGTGATGACACTAAACAGTGCAATGAACATTTTCTTTATTTATGTACTATTAAAAGAACTGTAAATGCAATGTAAAGACACACAGCCACACATATCCCACAGATACTTTACTTGTGTTCTCTTTAATACACCATCCACCTTAAACTATTCCTTGTCAGGAGTATATAGAAAAGAAAGAAAAAAAAAATCACCCTCCAGGATGAAAAGGATTTCCTTCTGTATATAATTTCTTTTGTTGCATTGCTATGCAAGCTCACCTTATTTTTAGCTATGTTCATATTCATGTCCGTTTTTATTGGTCTGTTGTACTATATGTGAATTAATAGGCTGTGGTGCCATATATTAACTTTTAATTGTGTAACTTTTATGTTTAAAGTTTGCACTGCAATTTTATTTGGTGATAAGCACAAAACTCTACTCCTCATGACATGAAGAAAAAAAGAGACTGAATGTGTGAAGAAGGTTTACGTACTGTAAGCTACTTTGGATAATGCTGGATGTAAAGGAGTATGTTAGGTGGTTTTCCATTGGGGTGTAGAAATGAGAAAGTGACAGGCAAAACTGATGTCAGTGAAGACATTAGAAACAGATTTAAATCTTTTAAAAGCAAGCAACATAGTTGCTCTTCCTATTTAAGAAGGGGTCAGAAGTTGGAAGTGTGAGATTAAAGAGTGAATATGAAAATTAAAGATAGCGTGAGATGGCCTAGACCCTTTCACTAGAATGATGCCCTTAGTATCTGTTTTTAGCCATCCCATGCCACTAATTAAAAGGGAAGAAAAACATACCTTGCTAGAAACAAAAGAACTTAAGGTGTTTCACTAAAGCTGTTTTTATATTGCAGTTCTAAAAGAATTATTACTATTAATTTCTCCAACCCAAAATATAAGGCAGAGATTTCCCAGGAGAAACAAACAATATAAACTCAAGGAATACTTAGTAAATAGTTAAGGATGCAATTTATTATTAAGACATATTCAGGCTGCTTCCAAAAAATTGAAATGTCAGAGTATCTTATTTCATCTTTCCAATACATGTACAGTACAATAGAGGATAGAGCTGCACCACTGAAATTCATGACATTAATTGTTTTGATGCAGTCTAAACAAACCTTTGTGTTGTGTTACCTGAAGTCAGCAAGAGCTGAAGCTGGATCCACTAAATTTTTAGTGAAATGTTTAGTGTTTGGAAGGAAAGTAACTGTCAAATTATTTTCAACTTGCATTAAGTACCTTTCTGGCAATACAATACATCCAAAAAGTTGGATGTAAGCAAAGAAAATCTTTCACCTGTGTTTTAGTGAGTGACTTCAAACCCTATTATGATGAGGTAATATCGCATGTTTATACACTTTTTGAATAAACCAAACTCTGTAAGTGGACATTAATGACAGCATCCTGTCTCTTCATTAGTTTTCATGACTTTGTCCAAATCTTCTGTACCTCTCAAGTCTCAATCAGTAAATTGTCAGACTTTTCTTAGAATGTTGTATGTGGATAGCCCACTCATTTGATGCTTAATTTAAATATTGCATCGTACAGCTTATTTCTGTTAGTTATCTGACCATGAACATGGTTCCATTTGAATACCCTTTTCGTATAACCAGTCTATGTTGTTTTATATATTGCCTTGGAGCTCACCAGTATTAAGAACACTTTTAGTAATGGCAGAATTTTAGAAAAGTAAATTACAGCGCTAAATATGTGTTGCTTTTCATTTCATTAACTTGTTCCATGATAAGATAAAACACTACAGCCATCGATTCTAACTCAGCACTATTGAATGCTAAAAAAAAAAAGCTAGTTAACTTCCTTAAGGTCAAGACTGTTATTTAGTGGGTTACAAACCAAAAAAGTTGAGGAAAAAAATGTATGCATTTATTTATATATGTGACCAATGAATATATGTAATTTTCCTGCTTGTTAAACCATTATAGTTAAAACCATTAAAATGTGCAAAAATGTTCAAGCAAGATAAAGAAGACATCATATTTACATATATATATGTTTTTTTAGTTTGGTATTATCATATGAAGAGAAGACTATTCAGAGTACAATTCAAATTTAATTCTCTGGAAAATGTTTAACTCGGTCATTGGTAGATCTTTTTTTTCCTTTTAATTCAAAAGCTTGTGCTGAGCTTTGGTGGAACACCTTACTCACTATATTCTGTTCAAAATTCAGTATCATTAGACGTTGTTAAAGCCATCCTAATTACTTCCAAATATGTGTTTTATCTCTTCCACTGGAAAGTAAATGTGTGTCAGTATTAAAGCTGTGCAGTACCATAATATTCACTAACTTGTCCATCTGCTTCTGTACATTTTTGTTCATTAATAATTTGCTTACAATATTACATAAGATGTTGTTGTGTATCGCAAAATGTCTCCATTATCTTACAGGTGATGTCTCTTCTTTTTTTTTCTCTCTCTCTTTTCTATACAGTGTACTTCCAATGAACCACAGTACATATTTTTTAAAATGCCATTTAATTTACTATTTTAAAAGAAGTATTCTTCTTTTTCTTAAAAAAAATGAAAACATTTATTGTGAATACTGTGTTTAAAGAAAAGGGATGTTGTGGCAGCACTTAGAATTGTTTTTTAATTTGTTTTTTTAAAAAAAACTGTTTATTGGCTACAGTTTGTTCACGAAAAAGTATGACCTCTTAATGTGTTTCATTGGTATTGTTAGTGCAGCAAAGTTTAATTGGCATAAAAAGTTGGTTAATAGTACTGTTGAAGTGTGTATTGTATATTTACTGGGGAAAAAATAAAACATATTCACCTTTCAAATCTATGTTAAAAGACCTTGAGTAAGGAGTCAATATGTGAAAACCCAAACTGGGAAAATCAGGCAATAATAACATAGACTGAGCTATAATCATCACTGTCCACTTACAGGTAACAAGGAGCGTTTTATACACTGATTTTTGAACTATGCTAAGAGCTGTCTTATAAATAGGCCAGTGGTAAACATTACCTGTCATAGGAATTTCTGTGTAAGGTCCTGTTTATATTGGGAATAGTTGTACCAATGTAATTACGCTGATACAGCTATTCTAGTGATACATCCTCTGTTTGTAGATCCACTATCTCAATGTACCTTAAGGACTGCAAGTGCACAGCTTACTTTACTTAAAACCCATAAAGTAGTGGACCTGTAAAACCTGTATTCAGTGGGTCTGAACCCTTGGACTTGGGGTTTTATACTGGTGGAGATATCCAGTATAAAACCAGCCAACCCAGTACAGAATACCCCCAGAATGTGTAGATAGATGCTAGGTAAATTTTTCTCAATCCTTGAATTGACTATATGCTCAATTTTAAATGCAGGAGGGCTGAAGGACCAAATAATAAATTGTTACATGTACTTCAGTGGTGTATTGCTGTACGGGCAGCCATATCAGTGATGCAAACAACAGACATTTCTTTTTTATTAATTATTATTTCTCAAGTCCTTATCCAAGTCAGTAAATTGTTTGAATAACTTTTGGTTGTCACCTGACATACAAGAGAAAGACCGTTCCTTGGGAAAAGTACAAAAGAAAAGGAGCATGGAGTGGTTTAAGTATATTGGTTTAACTATACATCAGTGCAAAAGATAGAAATGACTATTTGAAATAATAATAGGCTGGTTTATGCTTGTGTCGGCCCATACATTGCCAGCCAAGAGAAAAGGTATATACTAAGGCTACGAAAGAGTCCTCACAACTGACTGAGGAAAGGTAATTGGGTTAGGGAACATTCTGACAGGAACCTTTTTTTAAAAAAAAAAAAAAGATACAGGCAGCTCCTTTGGTTTTTCTACAATTTATGCAGTTTGGGTTTTTATGATTCATGGCCTTGTGGAAATTTAACAGGGGAGCTAGAAGGAAAAAAATATGCCTTCTTTTGTAAAGATTGGGGGAAACTTGTTTGCTTAGGGGAGGATTTTTTAATTTCATTTTTATTTTTTGACACATGTTTTGTGTTCCATCTATCTGGAACACATTAGCAAAAAATAAATTATTTTTGAATACCATGTGGGCAATGGACAATTCATTTAGGAGGTACATCCAAATAGCAGGAAAGATGGCAAAGAGCAATACTAAAAAAAAAAGAACACATACACTGCCTTAGAATCAGCCAAGCCCACTACAGTTTCACATGTAATTCTGAACATATATTGATAATACATATAAGCTTCATTGCCTTTGGTTTCCACACCAAAATAAAGTACCAAAAGTCCATAGGAGGCCTAAATCCTCAGGACATGAAATATGGTACTTTATTTTAAATGTGTGATTAATCCAACCAGGTGGGAGTGGAGTATGCTCAGAGTGTACAAGCCACCAGCCTTGGCTGCTGGCACCCCAGCAATCTCCAGATAGGAAGCACATGTGACTTCAGACTCAGTGGGTTTCAGTAGATCCGCTTGCTAGGCACCTTGTCAGGCATCACGTTTGTCGAGGAGGGTACTTCATAAAGGACAGAATTTTTCAAGGCAGGGAAGGTCTCTGATGAGTTAGGCATTGTGGTGGTACACACAGAGACCACTGAGTCAGGCACATCTCATGTTTTGGAACCACCCTCCCCAGTCCTTGACTTGGTGCCATCCTGCTATGGTCTGTCTACTCAGTGCTGCTGCTGTCCTCTGGATCAGGAATGCCTGGCATGGCAGGGTGCAAGAGAAGAAGTGAGGTGTTGCTGGGGGGCATGTAATGCTCTGAATGCACTGAGTGCCTGGATACATGGCCTGTTAGTTAAGAGAAGACCGAGGAATATAGTAGAGCAGTGGTCCCAAACATCTGCTGTGGTGTTTCTAGCTCATTCTTTGCTTCTGTTTCAGACCAACCTCTTTCCCTACCAACTTCTCCTCCACCCAAAATAGCAGGTACAACTTAGAGACACCTCATGGGACGCAGAGGAGATGTAGGGCAATGCCAACATGCTGTGAATGTGGACTGGCAATTCAGGGAGAGCTAGCTCCGAGCTTCAGTGTCAGTGTGAGAACTAGACGAGAACTCTCTAGCCTGCCTTTATTTAACTGTGTAGCTACATCCAGGAAGATATTTTCCCAGCAGAAAATAAGTTCCTAGAGTGCACCTCAGCATTGCAGTGTCTTCTCTGGCATGTGATTTCTTATTTTCTGTCGTAGACCATCCTGAGCATGATGCCAGTTTCTCATCACAGCCCAAGGACTGAAATTGCTTACACTGACATTTAGGCAAGTGAAGTTATTCCTGTCTCTGCAGCAAAATGAAAAAAACCAACAACCAAAAAACATCAACCCACCAAACCTCCAAACCTGTCACTTAAGTACAAATCTTTTAAAACAGTCCTCAAAAATCCTAGAGATAAAACATTTCAAATGGACACGCTTGGGGTTTGGGTTTGGGTTTTTTTTTTCATTTTCTTAGTATTTTTTCTTACCTACAATTGAAATTATCTATTTACTTTTTCAGAGCTGCTCTACTCTCCCCACCCCTCACCCCCACCCCTCTTCTTCTCCAGTACTTATCTTTCAGCTGTAAAGAAGTTATGGTAGAGAATAATTACATTTGTGTACTTTCTGTGTCGTAACTTTCACCAACAAGGTGCACAGTTGCATTCAGTTCAATTGATCAAAGCCAGATGGGGATGAAATGTTTGTGGTTTTTCTCTTAAAAGGCCTGCTACTGTTTGTGCTGATATTTGTTTCCCATTTATGCTGATCAGTGCATCTTTTGCCTTCAAGGATGCTATTAGTAATTCTCGTTTGTGTTCAAAAGCAGGAATCCATTGTGCAGCACTTGGAGAGCCACTCGGATGCAGGTAAAGAATATAACAGCTTGAGCAAGTGCTAATTAGAACCAATTAAACTTAATTGACCTCCTTTGGCAGTAAAACGCATAATAGAACTTGCTCTGTCCTTGCAAAATGGAGATCTCGCCTCTGAGCATAAGAGTGAAGCATGGTTTCGTGTATCAGTCTGTAGCAATTATGTGAATATAACAACCAGGAGGCGGCTTGCTCCAATTTGTTCTAATAACTGAGCTCCGCTGTATCAGGACAGTGCAATAAAAGTGAGATTTCTGGTTCAGTCTATTTAAAAACCTAATTTTTACAGAGCAAATGAACATCCCAGGATACCAATACTAATCTCTAGGAATGAGTTGGCAGAAAAATAGAGTCTCTTTTATAGGTAAGTAACAGTGTGAGCATAAAAAAAAAAAAAAAAAAAAGTGGTTATATATGCCTGCAAGTTGGAAATGTCTGTGATGCTCAGAGGCTGTGTCTACCCTGAGCGGTAGGTGTAAGCTCTGGGGTACCTGGGTTGGTGCCTTGTCCGGGTGAATGATCTGCTGATCGTGTAGCATGGCTCCCCGCCGTAGCCTTCTGCAGACTTCTGCTTGAAAATGGGCATTGGCATCCATCCATGTGAGGTTTGCAATGCCCTGGGTGCACCGCTACCATTGCCACCAATTTGGACATAGCCAGAGGTGTCAAAATAAAAGTCGCAAGGAGGGGGGAGTGGAGGGAAAGAAGGGTAAGAAATGTAAAATTGTATGAATTCAAAAGTATCACTGAGGGGCTAAAATACATATCCCTGTCAAAAGTTGAAAAGCCATTCATACTAGTAAAACAGAATTGATCCAGTTTCAATGACCATGCTTTGCTGACTTTTTCCTTATCAGGAACTGAATGCGACTGATTTTGCTGCTAACTTGGCCTTACTATGAACAGCAATAAAGGTGTTAGTCAGGTGGGAACTTTGATGTGACCAATAACATCACCCTCCCTTCAGGGAATGTTCTTGTGCTGGCTTGTTAATGAATTTCTTTCCTAATGAGTATCATTAAAAACCCTTTGATTAGCTATTTGTGTGAATGCCCTTCCTTTTTCCTCTAAGCTGCAACTTGCACTAGTGGCAGCAGGATTTTGCCTGAGGCAGAAAGCGTGCTGTATTCCTTACCTCATGAATACAAGTCTGAGGAAAACCGCAATAGGAAAGAGGGGAAAAAACAAAAAAAAAACCCAACCCAAACCAAAAAAAGACCTCACAGATGAGTTGAATGTTTTCTACACGTGGACAACCTGAGTAGGCAGTAGCATTCGGGTGAGAATGTTGTTAGGGGAAATGAAGAGCGATGGTGAAGCATATAACAATAATTTACATACACCTCGAGTGCCAACAGGCAAGGAAACAAACAAAGTTATAGCCTGGAGAAAGGGAATGCCGAGGAATAA
This sequence comes from Gallinago undulata, assembly GCA_026546715.1. Taxonomy (NCBI): domain Eukaryota; kingdom Metazoa; phylum Chordata; class Aves; order Charadriiformes; family Scolopacidae; genus Gallinago; species Gallinago undulata. The sequence goes on along the minus strand of JAOTQQ010000001.1, from coordinate 101,436,560 downwards.
ATGGACTGCAACAAGCAAACGAAAAAAAAATGCTATGTCATAAAATGTAGCAAAAAGACTGGAAAGCAGAATTAAAAACAAAACAAGGCATATCACATCCCAGGCCCCTTAATGAGATATTGATGGCACAGAAATTGCCTACTCCTATGCAAGACAAAAGGAAGACTGAGAAACACAAAAACAATTAGGAAACAGATTTGGCTATCGAAGGTTTAATAGAAAGAGATGTGGCATAGCAGAGCGCAATTAATCACCAATTGCCTGAAACACTTTCTTCTCCTGAGCTACTGCAGACCCATCTTCCCTCTCCTAGTTTTAAAATGACAGGCACCCGATCCAGTTTGTATTTAAAATAAATTTCTCTCTGCCATTCCTTCCCCAGTTCCCCAAATCTCCCAGAAAATTGCAGCTACAGATAAACAAACCTTTTACATTTACTCTGCAGGCTTCAGGCTTCAAAGTAGCTTCAACCTACCCACCCCCGTCTTCCTGCTCTGCTTTTTCCCCATCAGGCATATGCTTCATCTACATATTTTCTACCTTGTTTTTAGACATATAATGAGACATTTCTATCTTTGTCCTTCTTTACCCAGAAAGCTGTCTTAAACACGTCACAGGTTGAAATGTATACAGGTTCACATTTATGTTTGATCTATGTGGAATGTGAGGTTTTTTACGTCATTGGATGCTTTTAGAGCATTTGTAAGTAAGAGAGAGCCATTGATGAGTCTCGATCATCTGAGTGTTTCAGCCCTGTACCCAGAGCCTGAGAAACTCAGGGTGAATGATCACAGTTGCAGAAGGATCAAGGCTGCGTGTTGCAACCAGTGTCTACTGTGCCATATGTGATTCCCTAACTCAATGTGCATGTATTAATAGCAGCTGAGGAATTTACCTTAAAACATCTGAAATAGTAAGTAAATAATGACAACCTGAGACTAAATCTTGGGTCTGGTGAAAGCCGTGGTAGGGCTTTATCCTGTTTTTTTAAATCAAGATAAAGTATTAGAGTTTCCAGGGTAATCTCTGCAGTGTAGTAGCATGTTTTTGCCTGTAAAAAGACTGCCTTTCTATCCTGTGTACCTTACAGCAATGGAATATTCAAACATATTCTCATTTTCTTTGTTTGAATATTTGTGTATGTAAAAACCTGTTTCCAAGCGTGGGGCTTTGAACTTCCTCCTATCATAGTCCATATGTGCTTTTGGATCTTTTGGGAGTTACCCAAATCCCAAGTGGTTTTACAGGCATTTATTGCTAACTGAGAATATTCAAAGAACCCTTTCCATATTTTCATATTCTTTACTGTCTTGTACGGGCTTATGAAGGAGAACAGATACTAATTCATCTTTTGATTGCCATTGTGTTACAGCTGTGGTTTCACTGAGGGGTTTAGGAGGTATGATTTTCATAGAAACTGATGTCAATTAATTAATTGGAAATTAATGGTAAAAGTACTAGACCTCAGACCTGCTAAGTACCCTAGCTGAGGGTAAAACCTTTCAGTACTTGTGCAGCTACTTTTTTTGAAAAATTAATTGGATCACAGAGCTACAGCATTTTGTAATATTCCCAGTAGAGCTGTCTGGGTGAAGAAACTTTGCTCTGAAACTAAGTTTCTCTGATCAGAAACTCCTGCATGGACCAATATATGGACTTCTGTGGGACAAGTAAGCCTTCCATTCCTTTCTAGCAGTTGTTGCACTGTTGCAAAAAAAAAAAAATAATAACAAAAGCCTGATAAACTCAGTGTCTTTTAGTGAGCTCTTGAGGTTTCCTCTGCTTTGGGTTCTGTTTGGCATTAGCCAAGAAGTGTTTGGCGCAGGGATGACTTTGTGCCTGCTGACGTACCTGGCACCTCTCACCTCAGCTGTCACACTCAGAGCTGGAGCAGCTATGGGAACCGAGGGCAAGGAGAAGAAATGGAAAGGGGGGAAGAATAAGAAGTCATAAGGTATTTCAATAACAGTTTTCAGAACAAAAAAGAATTCTTCTGATTTTTTTCCAGCCAGTTCCATAGCACATGGTGGATCAGGTATACAGAGATACTCCTCTTGCCCACTGTCCATTTTTTTGCTTTGGATTTGGATAAATGTAAATAGCAGTCTTAGAAAAGGAAATTTCAGAAGAAAACAATGTTAACTGTCAGGACAATGTTGACCATCAATATTAGGATGTGTCAGTAAATTGATTACCTTTCGTATACTGTTCCTAGGGCTGACAATAATAATGACAGAATGATCTTAATTGGTCCCAGGGAACAAAAACGAGACACAAAATTCCCCCCTCTTTTTTTTTTTTTATGGTGAATAGTTGCTTTTTTTTTCTCAAGCTCTCACTGTTTTCATGGTAGTCTTAAGGGTGTTCTGGATCATCTTATGCTCTTCGCTTTCTTAAATCCATTTATTAAATTGAATGTTATTGAGTATGAGGCTGACATTTGGTGATTCTCACGTAGTTTCTAATGGCTGCAGGGTGGTCATTTTTGGAAGCAGTTTTATGACGCTACAAAATGTCTTCTCTGCTTTTGCTGGCACATACCATATCATATAGCTGAAGCAGAGCTGTCAGGACAGTGTGTCTCTATTTAGCAGACCATTGTTTGTCATTGAACTGATATTCTTGGAGTTTTTTCAACTATAGCATTGTTGCCAATGGTTAAAATTTCAAAGCTTCATAAATGACTGTGCACAAAAAGATTAATCCAGCTGGCAATCTTTCTACTTTTAAGATTTTTGTAAAAGTCATCAACAGGGAAGCCAATAATTTTCACTCTCTGATGAAGTCTTCATTATGGAGCATCTGAAACCTTGTTATAATGTGAATGACTTTGACATTATATCTGCAGTTATGTGCTTGCACTTCTAATAGCACTGATACAAAGGGAACTGAGCACCACAAAGAGCCTCTGAAAGTGCAGTAACTTAATTTTCTTCTGCATTCTTACAGTGCACAGGTTTAGTAAGGGTCTCTCATCTTATTTACAATGTCTTTGTTTGTCAGATTCTTCTTCTTTTAATTCCCTGCTATATAAAACCTGGCAAATGTCAGTGCTTGTAACTATCAGCTTTCAATAAACACAATCTACAGGGATGTGAGTCGTGTAGGACACAAAAAGAGTAGGTCACTCCATAATGAGCAACTGCAAAGGGAGGACAAGTTAGCTGAAAACACTTTCACTGTTTGTCAGATTTAATTTGAGGTTTTGACTGTGCGGAGATTCAGAAGCACTTGTCACAGGTGGTCAAGACATGCTAGGAAGAACTACAGTGAATAATAAGGCTATTGTGCTATAATTGTTTCGTAACACCTGAAGCAGCCATGGTAGCTGTTGTTTCATCATTCTTCATCAATGATTTTATTATTCTGAAATGAAATTATTACAACTTTGACCTGCTAGTGGATTCTGTGATATTGAGGAAATGCTAATAATGTATTTTTTTATCCCTGTTCTTTTCTTTGGCTCCTACTCACCCCTGCAAGTTCATCTTACTTGAGGAGTAGGCAATTAGCAGCATAACTCTGCTGATAAAGCACTCTTGGATGTGTATTGGGAAAATACACATCCAGTGCCTGTGAAGGTCTTGGAACAAATCATCCTGAGTGCCATCATGCAGCACATGAAGGACACCCATGCGATCAGGCCCATCCCTCACAGGTTTATGAGGGGCAGGTCCTGCTTGACAAACCTGATCTCCTTCTATGACAAACTGACACGCTTGGTGGATGAGGGAAAGGCTGTGAATGTTGTTTACCTGGACTTCAGTAAAGCTTTTGATTCAGTCTCCCACAGTATCCTCCTGGAGAAACTGGATGCTCATGGCTTGGATGGAAGTAGCCTCCACTGGGTTAAAAACTGGCTGGAGGGCTGGGCCCAGTGAGTGGTGGTGAATGGAGTTAAATCCAGTTGGTGGCTGGTCACAAGTGGTGTCCCACAGGGCTCGGTACTGAGACCGGTTCTCTTTAACATCTTTATCAATGATCTGGACGAGGGAATCAAGTGTACCCTCACTAAGTTCGCAGACAACACTAAGTTGGGTGGCAGTGTCGACCTGCTGGAGGGTAGAGAGGCTTTGCAGAGAGATCTGGACAGGTTGGATCGATGGGCTGAGACCAATGGGATGAGGTTCAACAAGGCCGAGTTCCAGGTCCTCCACTTGGGTCACAACAACCCCATTCAGCGCAAGAGGCTGGGGGCAGAGTGGCTGGAGAGCTGCCTGGCAGAACAGGACGTGGGGGTGTTGGTCGACTGTCAGCTGAATATGAGCCAGCAGTGTGCCCAGGTGGCCAAGAAGGCCAACAGCATCCTGGCCTGTATCAGGAACAGTGTGGTGAGTAGGACCCAAGAGGTGATCGCCCCCCTGTACTTGGCACTGGTGAGGCCCCACCTTGAGTACTGTGTGCAGTTTTAGGGCCCCTTACCACAAAAAAGACATTAAGGTGCTGGAGCAGGTCTGGAGAAGAGCAACCAAGCTGGTGAGGGGTCTGGAGCACAAGTCTTATGATGAGAGACTGAGGGAACTAGGGTTATTCAGCCTAGAGAAAAGGAGGCTGATGGGAGACCTCTATTGCTCTCTACAACTACCTGAAAAGAGAGTGTAGAGAGGTGGGGGTTGGTCTCTTCTCCCAAGTCACAGTCATAGGACTAGAGGAAACGACCTGAAGTTACGTCAGGGGAGGTTCAGGCCGGATATTAGGAAAAAGATTTTCACTGAAAGGGTTATCAGACATTGGAATGGGCTTCCCAGGGTGGTGGTTGAGGCACCGTCCCTGGAGGTATTCAAAAGACAGGTTGACATGGTGCTGGGAGACATGGTTTAGTGATGGTGTTGCGTTTTGTTTGTTGTGTGGGGTGTTTATTTTTGTCAGAGTTAGGTTGATGGTCGGACAAGATGATCTTGAAGGTCCCTTCCAACCTAGAAGATTCTATGAATTTATGATTCTATGAAAAAAATCACCCAACAGAAACAATTGGCAATGTTGCTAAAAGAATCTGTATTTCCTTTTTCTCTTTATAGAACTTTTGTCAATCTTCACAGCTCTCCAGAAAGACATTTCTTATTCAGAAAAACAAATTAAAGTTTCCTCCAGTAAAACAGTTTGATAGAGGTATTAATTCACTTCCAGACAGAACCTGATCCTATTACATGTCGGTATAACTGTTGCCACTTTTACAGGGGTATCTTGGGTATATGTTCAGATGTTCTTTACTTCGGTACCTCATGTGACATGAAAAAACATGGCCAAATAAATTTTCAAAATTGAGAAGACTTTTTACATCTCCTAGGCAAGCTTAGCTCCCTCTGTGTTATATTTACTAAAGTGTGATGCAGCATTGAAAAGTTTCATATTTTCTCTTACAAAAATTTTCTTTCAACTGCAAAAGTTATTGATCCTGATTACGTCTGTAAATTCAAAAAACAACTTCAGCCTCTCTGACCCTGCATCCATGTAGCCAGCTAGTGACTTGGAATGGCTTCAGTTCAGCAAAGCTAGTTAGGGAAAGACAGAATGTAGCCGGCATCCTCACTTGGCTAGTCATAAATCATCATACAACTTGGCATTGACAAATTGGTCTTGGCCTAGAGCATCCGGGAGCTTTGTGAGAAGCCTGGCCAGAGTAGGGCTAGAACATTAACAGTAGGCATCCTGGGATATGCTTTCAAACTTCTGGATGGAGGTGAATATGTAAACAATATGTTTCATGGGCAAATTTCCAGGAAAATCTATTGAAATTTTTAATTTGTCTTCAATTACTTTTCCTGGAATTTTCTTTCAGTTCAGTTGCTATCTTTCTTGTCCAAATGAACATGGGCAAGGTGGATCTAGGATGATAATCGTGCTCATCTGTCAGCAGTGATACGAGAAAAATAGCAGGCCAGTTGCAATTTATTGCACAAAATGTCGCTGTTAAAGGGTAACCAGTTCATCAAACTTTGCTGAACATGAGGAGGCTTTCCTGTCGTAATTTAGACTAATAGTTGGAAAACAGTTCTATTCAGACTCCAAGGCTGAGTAGCTGTCACATATGGTAAATCTTCACAGATACTGAAAATCAGATGAGAATTAATGAGCTTCTAATTTCAAGACTGATGTCTCTTGAATATGTCTCCTTTTTTTCTGAGATTTTCCCCTTATCCCTCCTCTACCCCTCCCCAGTGCTACTCTTTGCTCTATACAAATTCCTTATCTCGTAAGCAGTCATTGAAACACTTTTCTGTGCATGTGTCTGTATGTGTACAATAGAGCTTAAACTGAACAGTATAAACAGGCATTTCGGTATCTTAATCTACCAGCAAGTGATTGGCACAACTGGAAGAGTGGGGAAACAATGTCCCCAGTAAATTCTGTGAAGAAACGGCACTGACTTTGTGCACAATAACACATTTCTTATTAGTTAATGTCAAAGAAATGCGGCTATCCGAACATTTTAATGTTTCTATTAGCTGCTAATCTTTATTTTTTCACTTTAGCTTTTCCTAAGATTCTGTACTCCATCTTCCAGTCTTTTCTATCCCAGTTTTTCCTTCTTTTTTTGCTAACTTAGGTCTTTCTACTTTCATCTCTAACACCCTTTTTCTCTGCTTTGTCAAGGATTTTCAAGTCTCATGCTACTCTCCAACACCAGTTTTTCCACCCTCTAATTTTCCAGGATCATTCTCTCCTCCATCTGCATTGCTAATGTGAAATTCACTACTTTAAATATGTCATTCTAATACATGAATAGCTAAATCTCTGAGCCTGCATATGGCAAAATAGATGTCTCTAGAAAAATGAGTAGAATCAAATTCACTTGACTGCTAAAGTGACTGATATCCCTGTTTTATCATGTGCCTGATTTCTGCTTGTTATGAACCATTAAAGGATTTTCTACACCTGTATGTAGGTGTGTAACCATCAGAGAGGAATTAATGATTTGCTATGAATATACTAACTCTTTAAGAAGATCTTGCAGGAAAAGATCAATTCTTCTGAGGGGTAGGGGGCAGAGGAAGCTGGCAATACCTACTCTTTTTTTATAATCTCCATGGTGCTGTTACAGAAAGATTTAGAGTTGCTTACAGACCTATTGGCTGGGTAGTGTAAGATATGAGTACAGTAAAATATTGTTCTTTTTCCTCATTAAATTATTATGAGTCCACTTTGACATAAAATCCATAAAACATATGGATTTGGGGAACTCTGAAACATTAATAACACAATGGCTTGTTTGTGGAATAAATATAAGGGAAAGATGAACTGGAAATTAAATGTAATTGAAAAGGAAGTGAATTTTTACAAAGATAATATACTTTACTGGTATGGTTTAGTCTACTGGTTTAACCGTAAAATGAGAACAGATTAGGATCATACCATAATCCAGGTGATTTCAAGTGCAGTTGAAAGTGGTGTTCTCATCTTCTGATACTTTTTTTGAGAATCAGTGTGCAAATAATCCTCGTTTTAGGGCACAGCTTTTATTTTGGCTGTTGACTGTGACAGCCAGGTACCTCAGAGTACTGCAGCTATGAGCAGGGCCACACAGGGGGCAGAGGTGTTACGGAGGTAACTTATGGAGCTTTGAGTTTGCTTCTATATACTGACTGCTCATTTGGCCCTTTGAGAAGCCAACCAGAGTTTGTGTCCTTTGTGACACTGAGACATCAAATATACCAGGATTTGGTTTGGTTTTGTTTTAATCCTACTCCCTACGGAGGATTTGGAGGGGTGCCTGGAATAAAGCAGCTTCTGCAGGTCCCCATCAATTTCTCTTATGTCTTTCAATTCTGTCTGTAAGGCTAGATATGGTAGAAATACCACAGGCAACCTCTCCCTTCCCTCTAACTGCTTGGAGAGAGGCAGCTGGGTTAAGAATGTATTGGCTTTCAGGATGTCTAGGAGGAAGCCAAGGGTTTGGAAACAAGGAAACTGTTTGAATCTCCTTCTCTTTGTCCCATGTGCCAGATCTTTCTTTTTTCCCACCACTGCTTCTCCTTCTTGATTTTGTGCTTTTTGTGTTGATTTCTGCAAGTTATGGAAATGCTTCATCTTTTGAATTTCACTGATTGGACACTGAAAGGCAAGCCTCCTTCCTGGTGCAAAGATTAACAAAATACATCTCGGTACAAAGTTGCCATACTCATTTTGCCTTTTCCAGCATGAGATTATGCTTCTGCATAGACTGGAACCACAAAATTGCACTGACAGTCTCTGGGGTGCTCTTGTCCTCTGGCACTGCTAGCTATAAATGTAGATATTTTACAAGGAAATCTCCATTCCCATGGACTATTTAAATAACCTGCTAAAATTTTATATGTAAGGAGGTAAAGGGATTCTTTGTCCATTTGTTTTCTAGAGAGCTGCACTAACTGAAGTTGAAAACTAGATTGATTTGTTGCTGATATTAGTTGTTACACCAATTCTCTCATTCCAACCCCTCTGAAAAGTCCAAACAACTCTTCATATGTGTGTATTGCAAATGGCTTGGCAAGTGTTTTCTATTGACATCGAACTAGTAAAATGACAGGTAAATTGTTTCATAGTGTAGATTACAGACAAGGCTAGCAAAGTTACTGAAGTAGCCAGCTGATATTCACAGCATCACTTACTAATAACAGAACATTAATCATTAAAATGGAGGGCTCAGAGGTTTTTTTTTATAAGGTGTAAAATGACTTCTGGCATCTGTGCTTGTTTAATTTTGAGCATCTCATGACCAAGCACAGACAATTACACCAAATTACACTGCTTTCAAGAACAAGGATTACATTAGGTCTCTCAAACTGATTTCGGTCAAGATTGTAGCATCAATTTATACCAAATCATGAAGGTAAAGGGAGATGTGGCATTAATCTACCTTACTAAAATAGTTGTATTACTCATTTAAAAAAAAAAAAAATCATTCTGTCTAATGCATATCAAATCTGAATAATATAATATAATAATAGAGCAGAATTTTACAAAGATCACAGGCAAATGGATGAAGTTAGTAATACTGTTTCTTTCTGTTGCTCTGTTGTCAAAGTCTAACGAAAGCATGTTGAAAAGAACCCTCATAACCTGAGATTTATATTTTGTGAAAGGAATGCTCATAGAAGCAGGTTCCAATAAAGCAATTCCATGGGTGTGTGAATTATAGAATTACCTATTAAGTGAAAAAATAAATGTCAGAGCTATGGGGGACATTGTGTTTGGTGTCATTGTCTGATAAATTTGTTTTAAAATGTAAAAGGATTAAAAACGATCATTACTTAGGCTAGGATTAGTAATAAATAAGCAAAAGCTTTTTTGCTAAAGCCCTAGGTGAACAATGGCACTTGAAAATGAAACACTGGCAAAATGCCCATCTCCTCTGGGAAAAGCCCAAAGACCCAGCAGTTTCTCTTTGTAAGCAAACAGTCTACAGAATGCAAGCATCTTCCTGGTGCATTAAGAGCATCTCAACAGGGCACACTTTTTGTGTATTTGTGTGTTTACTTGTTTAATCATAAGTAATGGTTAAATTCACAGAGGCAAATACAGGGATGGTACAGTTTTTTCGTCTGCTCTTTGAGGGTCATATGTTTACATCTAAACTCATTTTTCCTTCATCTGTGTGTGTGTGGTTTGGTTTTTTAATTTCCTCTCCAAGTGTGTCTCACAAGAATGAAAAGACCTAAATGTGGCCACAGACTTTAAGAAACAATTTTTCTCACACATGTTTTTAATTTTTTTAAATATATGTCTTACTGGAAGCAGACACATTCCAGCACACGCACACACACACACACACACAGAGCAGAATTTTCCTACTGCAGTAGTTTTGGCACAAGATACTTGCACAGTTCCTCAGAACAATCTACCTGTGTAAATGGGGTGGGGAGGGTTCACACATCAAAATAAATACAATGCCAAATACAGCACTTCACATATGAAATGCCAAAAAGTTGGTCATCCCATGGTGTTTGGCAAAACACAACTTGGATCGTGATAGGTCCAGTTTAAGTTCCATGTGAGTTTTATAAAATTATGTACTTACTTCTTTATGAAAATGGCTAAAAAGCCATTTCACCCACTTTTTAGATCAGTGCCACAATAGCATGTACAAAAAAGTTTCTAGAGCACTCCCATTTCACAAGCAGCATAATTTCACCAGTATATGTCACTGGCATTTAAAAAACTAATTAAAGGCATCAGTTACACCCATTCTCTGTTATTTATACCTGGTACTGTTTAAAAAAAAAAACACAACACGAGACATTTGAGAGTTTAAAGGCAAGGTCTAGGCTCCCTCTGGGAGCTGAAGACCAATGGAGCCACCTATTCTGATTGCCCACCCCATGCCACAGGCCTCCAAGGGTCTGGGTTACTGATTGCACACACTTCTTTGGCAGCCACACTAGACCGTTGGGCAAGACCATGGGGGTTGCCATACAGACTGTGTTGGTGGAAACCTGTAATTCTTCGCAGAGCAGGCACTGGGCTATAGGAGTAAACTGTCTGGGGTTTTTTTATGTGGAAACGTGAGCCAGGGTTTTCAAATTTGGTTGACTTTTCCAAAAGAAACGGAGGTTTTCTTTCCACCTCCTGCGGGATGCTGAACAGCTGCCAGTGTTGAAGGATCATCTATGAGAGTAACCAAAGAGGTCTTGCTCTCATGCTCAGGATATGGTTTGGGGAAGGCCTGCATTTATTTCTAAAAGAAGAAGGGCTCTTGTGAGGCACGTACTTGTGACTTGCATACAAAGGAGAGGATATACTACCTTAGTATACAAAGCGTGCCAGAGGCTTGTACTAGGGATATGGATTGGGCACATCACCACTGGTGACTGTATCCAGGACCACCAATTCTCTGTCCTTGGGATCAAGCAACACAAAGTGGTTGTATCCTGAACCCTAATTATTTTCTGCAGGCTGCTTCTTGAGTTTAAAATATCTGAAACAAAGTGAGAACAGTGCTGCAACATGAATGTCTTTACAGCACAAAACTGAGGTATGTCAAGGGAGCCTTGGGATGTACGAGGGAGCAGAAGTACTTGGGACAGTGATGAGGACATGTATTTGCTTCAGATGGAATTTTGTTTGTATTGCTTAACCTTGAAATGGAACACAGTAGCAATATATTTAGATTATCCCTACAGCAAAAATAACAATTTAAAACCAACCTGAAGTTGAAATACGTCTTTTTGTAAACTTGTGCAGGAGGCTTCATTAACCTTCTGGCTGTGAGAGAGCCTCAAAGGGGCATCCAGCAGCCCTGCATTAATAGTCCAAATGCAAGAGTGCTTCAGTCGCAGTTGCTGCCGCTTCCCAAAATTGCTCCTATTTTAAGCCGTCAATTTACAGACTTAAAACATGCTGACTTTGTAATGGATACAGATACTCCCCAAACAGATAATGTTTTCAGATGGGAAAACTCATCGAGTTTCTGGGCCCTACACACCTGGGTGGCATCAACGGGCCAACACATAGTGATAGATTTTGGATTAGAGCTAAATCTGGGTTTTACCCAGGAATAGCTTCTTTGTAACTGGGTGCTTAAACTATCCGAAACCAAGTAACAAGTCTTTTTGCACCACAGGAAAATGGGTGGGTCTTTTTTTTTTTCTTTCTTTTTTGTGTGTGGCAGATTTATAGTTTCTAAGCGACAACTGGGTGGCATGCTGCCATTATGCTTGAGGAAATGAATTCAGATTTTCCAACTGCCTCTGGTCCTATGGATGAAGAGAAGATTTTAACATATTGCTTATTGTTTCAGTTCAATTCCAACAGTTGGGTTTTTGTTTGGGTTTCTGTTTGGGTTTCTGTTTTGGGTTTTTTTTAATGGAACAGGATAATTTCCATGTTTATATTCTATATCTAATGCTTTTGGTGCTAAGTGTGTGTTCTCTGTGTATTTTACAATGCCTGCCCCCAACACACACACTCCACATATGCTTCCTCTCCTGATTTGAATAGAATTCTAACACTGCAAGTGAAGAATGCTGAACTACTGTTTCACAAGCTGTCATTTAAGTGATAGATGGTAAATTGGAATTTTTCCATGCAAATTAGTTAATGCTCAGATGAAGATGGTGTTTAACTATTCAAATAAGATATCGTTCTTGATCAGCTGTTTCAGCTTATATCTCCAGTGAAGCAGACAACTAGCTTTCAACCGGAGCAGACAACTAGAACTCCACAAAACCATCAACTGTGTTCACTTAGTACCATCTCAGTAGATCAAATGATGTTCGAACAGCACTGATCTGTAGCTATCAGCTGGAAACAGCCATCGATGCTGATCCTTCAGGCAAAAAAATTGGGATAGTTGGTAGTATTTTGAAAGAAGAATTTACATCTCTGGAATCTATCATATCCAGAAATGTAAAAATACAACAAACTCACAGTATGACCTTTCTTTTAACAAAAACATATGTAAAATCCACACATAAAGAATGATATATTTAGAATCTTAGGGGGAGCCAGAAGTGACTCCTATAGCAATATTCCCCAAGCCTATACTTTAAATGCGTATAACCTTTTTTTTAAGCAGCTTGCTACTGCTTTTGTTCACAAGAGACCTTTGAAATAGGGGAGGAAGCCCCTTGGCTGTTCAAAATGCCCTGTCTTTACGTGATAAAACTCTGTGCCGTTATACATTTATAGCACTTCATTTCAACTTGTTTTGCTTGGATTCCTTAGGGAAATTTTGGCAACCTGTCAAATAATTGAGAAGAAGCCATCTACAGACCTGGTCCTGCTCCTCACCAGGAGACCTGCCTTGCTTATCCCTGGGAAGTACCAAAGGCACTGTAAGGGCACTGGGTAAGAGAGAATCTTTCCCACTGCAGAGCTTCCCCACCACCCTTTGCCAGAGTCTCCCTCAAAGAACTGCCACAGTCTTTTGGAGGTGAGGAATAATTACAGCTAAATTTAACCACATCTGGGTCCTTGCAGTTATTCTCAGTAGTTCATGTGTGCTTTTCTTATGGTCCAAAGCGACACCTGCTTTGCCAGCTAAGGCAGTTAATCCTGTAGTACAGGTATGCTGTTAGTTCATCGTAAAATGCCAGTGAGGATGGATGATGGGGAGTATAGCAAAATAGCTATGCTATTTCAAGAAAAGAGTGCAGAAAAAGGGGTTGCTGTCCACTACAAAAAAAGAAATCTGACCACCTATACTTTCAATGGTGTGAGTGTCAACTGAGGGTGACATTTTGTCATCAATGCTTTTTTTCACTCTGATCGAAAAACATCCTTTTTTTTTTTTTTAAGCTTTGTCTGCATATGTCTTCTAAAAAGTTTGAAAATACTGTCCACAGTAGACATACCTGATCTTCTCTAAGGTCCTTCCTAAGAGAACATCATAAAGGCTATACCTGGTTAGATGCTGCCTGCAACAGAGGCTAGCAGGGACAGAAGGACCAGCCTCACCTGCTTGCTCTTCCTCAGCGGATGGGGTGTGCTGGCTGCCTCAGCTGCTGCCAGGGTGGACAAGCTAAACAAGTTTCTGAAGAAGTACTGAGTGCTGAGTTTTCCAGTAGAAGGAACCAGTGGAGGAACCAGGAGGAACCAGGACAGAAGAAAGGAATGTGGGGTTACGATGCCCATGACTGGGCAGAGAGGTGGGAGGAGGAAGGCAGAGAGTGGGGCAAAGACCAAAAAGAAATTACAGAAACTGTGGTTAGGTAATTAACGCTGGCATCAGCTCCAGCTTTTGGAAGCCACCAAGGAGATAGGGGAGACAAAGCAAATGATACATTGGAGATGTTTGGAAGGGTACAGAAACTCAATTTAAAGAGGAAGCCTATCAATTTAGTGATACAGTTAGCAGTCCTAGTAATGTCCTTCAAACATATCTTTTTAATGAAGTTTTGAATGTACATTTATGGAACAGGCCATTTTCCTTTGCACTAATTTATATTCAAATCATGTCTCATTCTTTATATGCATCTTAGCAGCATCTACACTGTTAAGACATCTGCTAGAAGTGATGTAGGTTACCAAACCAGCTTGGGTTAGCCTGGCATTTCTCCCAGTGTTCTGACTCAAAGCTGAAATGTGTGCTATCTTTTGCAAGATGCTCAGAAAGCAACTCTTCACAAAAGGAGACTGTACAATGTGCCACCATTTGAAATCTCTTTACAGTATTTTTCCATTAAAACAACAAACTTTGGCAGCTACTATCTACTGTTTTCTGATTTGCAGCCAGCCAATTATATCACTTAGAATGCACTTGATTAGCAAGGATGCAAGTTCAAGGCACTGTCATCTGCCTTTGTGTAGTTCTAATTGTGCCTTAGGAGACACTTCTTCTTCCCTGCTGTATGTTTATCTCCTTCACTGAGTTTGCTACTCCCCACTACATGCAGTATTTTCCTTGCAAATATTATTTCAGCAGTGATCTTGCAGTGTTTTGACTGCCTTCTAAAAGGTCAGATATTAAAAGAATCCAGTTGCCTCAATCTTTTAGTGTGACCTTCAGTCAGGAGAATTGATCTGATGGTTTCAGTGGGAAGATCTGCAAGAGTGAAACCTGCTCCAGTGAATCAGAGCTTAGAAAACCAGATTCTATTTTTGTGGCTTACCAGATGGAAGAGCTACTCTGAGGTCTGTAATCAAAAGGGCAGGCACGCTAGCTATAATGAAGGGGAAAACAGTAGCCTGGCCTTCAGCATGGGCTAACCATCCAAGCACAACCAAATGACCCTGCTGAGTGTCCACAATACATGCTGAGGCCCACAGGAGCAGCCTGGCTTCTTTGCCTCCAAAAGCATAGTTGCCCTATCTGGCATCGTATGTCACCCTGTATAGTGATGCACACACCATGGCTCAGTGAAGAGGAAGATGACCATGATCCAGGTAACCCCTTCACACCAACATACACACAAACACAAAACACAACGTGCCTACCACACACAAAGAGTGCTCCATGGCTTCCACCATTGCATGTCATCATCCATCTCCAAATCACAATGTGTTAAAAATGATGGATGACCTAGTTAGTCATAACGTTTAGGGAAATTAAGCTTAAGTTCAAAATCAAAGTTTGCAGTTTCAGGGCATCTCCAGATGAAAGACCTTCCCAGTCTAATGTTTTCTTTCTTTGAGAAATCATAGTGATAGATTTCTTATGGCACAGATGCTTCTATACTTAGCAGAGTGAATGCCACAAAGCACAAGACAGGAACTTAATTTTCCTGTAATCTCAGTGAAAGAGATATTATAGATTGTGAAGAATAAAGCACAAATATACCTAAGGAGAATTCAGGAAAACACTGAAAGAGTTTCAATTAGTACATATGATTTACTGAATCAAGGGGCCTAAGATTCTGTATTAAGGGTCTTATAGATAAAATAAATCATTACAGGTCTAGGGGTTTGCTCTTTATATAATCAGTGAAAAACATGAAAATAGTTTTCACAAAATAATTTTATATGTCCGATTTTTCTGCTCTACTGTCTTGTGGTGTGACCTTCATGTCACATGACAAGGTTTTAATTTTTCAGTGGGAGCTCTGTTTTAACTTTGCTTGAGTATGTGCAAGACTTTCCAGTTTAAGCCTAAATCTCCTGCCTCTAAATAAGATTTAAGTACTAAATCAAAATCAAAATTATTTAATCAAAACTGTATTTTCAACAGAAGGTCCCTGGACAACTTTTGCTTTATGACTATTCAGATTGTACTAGAGTGGCCCCAGGCCCTGACTGGTGACTGCCATAGGAAAATATGATAACAAAAATAAATGTCAGTTATGCATTTAATCCCCCCTGCAACCTTTCATTAGTCTCTATCCCTGCTGTGGTACTACAATGGGAATGCGAGAGCTAGAACTCCCAGGAGGAATAGAAATGAAAGTCTTGGCAATAGCCAGAGAAGTGCAGCAACATGGTGGGCCATAGCCGGGGGAGGGATACAGGTGGCTGGCAGCGGTGCTGCCTCCATGGGACTTGGTTGCCACTGAAGTGTGGTTTCCAGTCACTCCTAACTGGATACCTATTTTTAACACACTGTCTGACCCACATGTTTTTGTCTTCTTCCCCTCTGCCCTGCAACAGTAATTAATATGTTCACTGATTTGGCCAGGGTGACATTTAGCTATAGTTCGGAAGTTTTTTTAAGTATATCTGCCCACTCTTTTGTCTGCCTACTTCTGTACCCTAGCCTAGCCTACCCTCAAAGTGATATAAACATTAAATAATGTTATCCTCTTATAACGCAGGCTACATGACATGAATTTGAAGCATGGATCTGAACAATATGGGTTGTTTACCACATGTGCACTTAACCCATTCCAATGATCAAAGTTATTCCTTCCTGTTTGGTGTCCTACCGGTACAATGGGGTCAGATGCCACCTGGTCCAGTCACAAGCAACCTCATTCAACAAGGGAGAAAGAAGTCTTGTTTGGCCTCAGACAGACATTACACCTCTATACTCATTTTTCTTTGGTGGTAGGAGTTAATGGAATCCCAAAGCAGTACAGCTTTGCTTCCTTTTGTGCTGCTCATCTTCTTCAGTTGCTGTGCTTTAGGTAAAAGAGTGTGAGTCTGAAAATCTTATTTAAAAGAACGCTCTTTCCTCAGTTGCTGTGCTTTAGGAAAAAGCAGTGTAGGTCTGAAAATCTTACTTAAAAGAACAATGTTAACAACACTGTTAAAGACATCGTAAAGCTTTCAGATGAAAAGTGTGTGCTGCATTAAAAGTATATGCAGAAACTAATTCAGCCGGTGATTTCTTTCTTTATTCATGACACCTTTCTTTTGTCTTCAGCTGCAAGAACACTGTGGAGTGCGGAGCTTTTTCTTTTCCTTGTGGTTGCCGTCTACATTATTTTTCTTTCCTGTTGGCATATCCAAGGAGAACAAATCTCTGCAAGTAAAGGAGGGAACAGATTGGGTGTTTTGGGTTTTAATCTGAATGTATTCACAAGTCCCAAGTATCATAAACAATCTAATTTTAGGATCAAATCTGACTTGGGTTTATCCCATTAAAAGGTTCAGTCAATTTATTTAGAGTATCTTCTGCAATACTTGCTTTCAGGGGTGTTTTCTCTGCTAATGGACACACTCTTTTCCATTTTATCTTGTATTTCTCATGAAGACTGTAGTAATATGATCAATTGTCACTAGGAATAACTTTGAATTTTCTCAGTACTGCAAGACATTAAGTTGCCAGGGTATGATTTACTTTAGCAAGTGGCTTTTATGTCATCTATATTTCAGAAATTCTCTGGCTTGTTTAAATTTCCATTTCCTTGGTGATGTATCTGTGTGTATGATGAAACAAAGAAAGAATTGACTAACACGCTGAAACCATTAGACATTTTGAAGCTGCACTGTTAGACAAATACAACAGCAGCACGCTGCACCACATGAAACCGAAGCAACCACCTGGAAGAGAAGGAGAGAAGAGCTTAGGCTATTAGCACAGACTTTGAAACCATTTTGTCAACAAAATACTCTTCCTTAGTTAGACTGTGGAGATAAGGAATGACAAGGAAGTGAAAAAAGTAGAATATACAACCATCCTAAAACTGAAAATATGCTTCTGGCCTTTTGCATCTGATGTAATTTTTGTTGACCTACTGGCAACTGGAATTTTCACTTAGGCAGCTTAATTAATATAAGTGCAGTGAATGGCTACGTACAAGTCCAACCATACCATTGGTTTAGCATATACCATATGTTCCTTTGTAGCATCTGTGCTGTAGAGTCCTCATGCTGCTATCTGCTGGAGGAGGGCTCTGAAACACGAAGCTGGTGGCAACTGGTGTGTCTGCCATATCAGGTACATGATTTTTAACTGAGTTCACACAGAGGTAAAATGCAGTGATGTAGAGGGAGACAGATGGGATTGGGGTTATTCATATCAACAAATGACGCTGAGAAAACAAAATTTTGAATGAGTGAGTGACTTCTTGTATTTAACTCAGTCCTGAATATCTGCTGAAAGGGTATTGCCCCTGCAGGAGTGGCTGGTTGCTGATGATCCAACCTGTCTGTTACTAGACAGTCGGGTAACTTTTCTTGATAATCTTCTTGAGCATCACAACAATGACGTAGGCCCACATGGCTGCTTGGAGGGGCATCCCTCTGGGATGGGTATTGCTCTGCCAGTGGTGGTGTTTGCTGTCCCTTCTGGAAAGGGACACAGTGATTTCAGTCATCAGGAGAGAGAGAGGCAGCTGCAGAAGTAGCTTAAGGGAGCAGTGTTCTTCCTGAGACCCAAAGGTATTTTCACAGAGGGTTCACATTTAAGAAATAGGCAGGAACTGCCTAGTGGCAGTTGGGGCACAATGCCCGTAGAGTGCCCCATGTCTACAAGGACATGAACCTCTGCTGCCCTGCTGAAAGGGCCTGGCCAGGAGGGCATCAGAGAAGTGGGCAGAGTCAGCCCTGCTGCTGGTGTGTGGTGGGACACAATGTCTGTTTGAAACTCTGATAAATAGAGTAAGAGACTTTCTGTTCAGAGTCACTTTCAGAAAGAGGAACTCAAATGGTGTTGGATTTCTAATTATCAATTAACTGGGTAATGAATTTTCCTATCTACCTCTGCAATTCTTTCATATCTTTTTTATTTCACTAGCCAGAGTTTAATTCCAAAACCAAAGGCATCATCCTTTACCACCTCAGCAAGACACAAGTTAAAAACACTCAGCAGTTCCTTTATGAGTATTTTAAAAATAGTCTTATAACATTTAGGATTAATAGGCAAGCAAATTTTATTCCCAATGTATATAGCAATTGTAATACTGCAGAAACTTCCTGGAATACTTCCTTAACTACCTGATATGATATGCACCCATCTGACTCCAGGAATGAGGGCTGCGGGATTTACCATGGAGCAGCACCTACTGCACAGTGTGGACACATTTGTGCCTTTCTTGGAGCTGCATAAAATGACCTGCCAAAAGAGCGACTGGGATACTGAATATCTTAATATCTTTCACTTGTTGAATCTATCTGCTTTTTATTTTCTCTCTTACACTTAACATTTTCACATAAACGCCACTTAGAAAATAAAATCTCTCTATATACTTAATAATTTGGTGTTAACATGGCCCTGAAGAATTATTTTGTAATGTACATTTTAAAATATTTAAACAGATTGAAACACTATGATACTTTGTTGACTCTCTGGACGTATTTAGTTTGCCTGAAATGTGGCCAAAGGAACAATTTAGCAATATTTTGGGAAAAATTCAGCTATATAAAGAAGATTAGAGTGTTATCATAGTTAAATATGGAAGAGCATTGCAGAATACCAAAGCAGTGCATAGGCTCCATATATTGTTCATGAGGAGCTTTGGGTGCTGTAAAAATGCTGGACTGACTTACAGAAATTAATAGGAAATACTGCTCTTGGATAGGATATAGTTAATACACAGCCTTTTCTTCTCCTTCTTACCCTTGGATCCTCCCTAGAGATTGGGTGAAAGTCTCTTCTTTTTAAAAAAATGAGCGATTAGGTCTGTATTGTGAAACACTGGCGGGTGCTTTACTTGTGCATTCACTGGCTGATAAGGACACTCAGGATGCTGTTCAGCATCCTTTATCTGAGAGGATTTGAACCCAAGCCTCCCAGGAGAATGCCCTAATTAGCACTCTGTGGGGCAGCCAGCCTAGGCTGAGGTTTCGCATGCTCATTACCTTTTGTTGGAACTGCTCTGATGTCTGTCAGATTTTCTGTTTACAGAATTTATGTTTAAGCATGTGTATATGTCCTGACCATCAGGCCAAATGGTTAAAGTGGCAGACTGCTTTCTCGTGTTAAGGCGTTTAGGGGGTTCTTCTATTGGGTTGCATGGTTTTGCAGTGCTATGGGGGCTGGATGTGGGTTTTGATGATCTAAATTAGATATCTAATTGATACTTTAGATGCCTAAATCTCTTTTAATTCCCCCTGGGGCCCAGTTTTTAGTACATTTTTTTGAGGTTTTCCCAAGAAAGACCTTCTTTTTCAGCTGAGAAAGAAAATTATGTAGAGAAACATTACCTACAGGCTTATTATAAAATCCTGACTGTGCAGCAAAGATGCAGCTGCTTGCAATTCATCATCTAACTTTCCTTAAGTTCCATTGGTGGGTGGCTTTAATAACCACTTTTCTGCCAGCAGATGTAACACTGCTTGCATTTATATGCAATATTTAAAAATATATATAACTGCATAAAGCATACAGGTTTTATGTCTGTTGTGCTCTGTTTTTTTTTTCTCTTTGTTATCTAAAAGCTGCATAAAACTGCACATATTTGTCCACCTACTAAACGGACCTCTAATTTTACAGTCTACTCATAGAAAACCTCATTGATATCAGTGAGATGTCATGCTTACTGAGCCCTGCCTGTGCAGATCAAACTGTCCACACCCTGACTCAGTAAGGCCATTTAAGTGCATGCTTAAGTCCATCTCCCCTCACTAATAGCCTTACACATGAGGTATATTCTGTTGATTCTAGCCGAGTTGAGCAAAGTCTTCAAATCAGCCATACGCTGAAGTGCTAAATCAGATGAAGGACTAAATCAGATGATAAGAATTGAATCTACTGACACACCCTCATGAAACAGGGACTGTTTTTTCAACATAGGTTTTGATATCAGAAAAAAAAAGAATTCATAAATTATTCCATCATTTTAGTAATAATTTGCTAAGATCTTTTCAGCTGAATGGCAACACTTAAAAAATGAAACAGAATAATTCTTCCTACCTTTGCCTCTGTGACTTACATTATTTTTGAAAACTCCCATGCTATGTTTCAAAAAGATTTCTCTCTATATGTGCTGAACCAAGAGAGTCTGCTGCTCAGTCAGTTGAAAGTAATGTGGAAAAAACCTCATTCTTTTGCTTATAGTAAGTCTGAATCTTTGACTGTAGTAATAGATTATGCAAGCGATGAGCTACATCCTTATTTTGGTTGGTTATGAAAAAGAGGTGCTTGTGCATGCAAAATTGGACATATTTTTGCTTTAAGCAGTAAGTTATGTTTCTCTTGCAGCCCTTGCTCACTTAGCACAGCTACAAAATAAAGCTAAAATGCTCTTCGGAGGGTAATGAGAAATACACATACATGTGCAACATTCCTCTTTCCTTTTAGTGCTATGCACAGTGTGCAGACAGATGCAAACTGGAGTGCCATAGAGGTCGATTGATAAAGGCCTTCATCTTGACCAAAAAAAGAACCATTTGGTGATGAAGGTAAAGAATATTCTTATTGTTCATGGTTACTCAGTTTCTCACTTCATTTAAAAAAAAAAAAAGCCAATTATCTTTGGATGGAGCATTTTCAGTATAGATTATGATTTACTCAGAAATCAACCCCAAACTTAATTTCTCTGATTAATCCTTCACGGATTTTCTTTTGTTATTCAATACAACAGACTAATGATTATTAATACCACCTGGGAGAAGGAGATTATGCAACACTAGAGCTGCATGATGTCCATACACTAGGTCTGTGCTAATTCAGCATGCAGCTGTCCAAAAAAAAAAAAAAAGAAACCCAAACCCAGAAACAAGGTTTATGTGTATGTGTATGGAAGGGAGGAGGGGGGAAAAAAAAGAAATAACATAAATGTTTTGACATCTAGGTCTTCTTCTGCTGGGTAGGTAACTACAATACAACCAGTTGTGATCAGTTGCTTCTTGGTGTGGAACATTTGCACTCTTCAACTATCTGCAACTTTTGTTTTTACAGGGACAGTTTAACGAGTCTCTTGCCCCATTCTTATTTGTATGAAATAAAAACTCAACTCAGCCACAACATCTACAGTAGCAATGTACAATAAGCAATAAGCATTGTATAGCATTTCTATTGTGAGAAAAAACAATTATTGTTATGCAGCCTTAGTTTTAAATCTCAGAACAGATGGCCATACTTCACAATCATGAGTATTCTCCACTGACAAAGGGCTTTTGTCCAAATGGATCTGATTGCAGAATCAAGGCCTATATATATGGAAATACAAACTTGTACAATATTACACAAGAGGGTCTATTGACACAGGAGTTTAGGACCAGAATGCAATTGCCACAGTCTAGGTGATAGTGTGAATGCCTTGAAGACTATGCAGAGCTTGTTTTTGTTCCAATATAAAGTGTCTTCAACCAGGAAGAAGTCTGATTGTGAGCTAAAATCTAGGGAAGAAGTCTTGCTGAAGAATTTTTTCCTCTCAAAACCAGCTGAATTATGCCAGAATTTGACTTAAAAAACTTAGGCTCTACCAATTATGAAGAATATAAAGTTATCTTGAGATTATAAATATGAGGGGGTTAGGCAAAAAATGAATACTCTTGTTTTTCAAACTCATACATTCTGGACGTCAGTCAGTCTCGTGAGTGGAAATTATATAATACCATAAGGTTTTTTTGTTACCATCTACTCATTTTGATCAAAGAAGCCATTATTTACAGTGAAAATTGAGTTTTTCTGAGTACTATTTTCCTAACTTTATTAGGGAATTAGAACTTACCTAGATATATAAATCTAAGCAGAAGACTATCCAGATGTTTGGTAAGGGGTAGGTTTGTTTGTTTTCCTCCTGTGAAACAGGGATCAAGGTGGAAATGGGCTGAAATATTTGGGGACCAGAGGGAATAGGAACTATTGGGGGGAGAAATGAGCTGATCAAATTGAGACTAGCTGACTGATGTTAACTGCATAGTTAACATCGCTATTACAGGTCTAGCCTTTTTGCTCTTCTTGTTTTAACATATCATCAATCAGTGAAATTTTGAGAAACATGTTCCTACAACCATCCATCCCTTCACAAGTGGCTGTCAAATTAAGACACTGATCCTGATT
The DNA here is from genome assembly GCA_026546715.1 of Gallinago undulata. Classification (NCBI taxonomy): domain Eukaryota; kingdom Metazoa; phylum Chordata; class Aves; order Charadriiformes; family Scolopacidae; genus Gallinago; species Gallinago undulata. The sequence continues at coordinate 101,413,819 of JAOTQQ010000001.1, read as the reverse complement.
TAAAACTTCTTAGTAAAAGCACATAAAAAAGTACTTGTTTTATGGTTCTTGTTAAGTTAGAAACCAACATCAAATTGAAAGGGAGAAAGTGTTAATAAAATATGTTAGAAGGTATTATAGGGCAAACCTCTTCACATAGATGAAGAATTAGTTATTTTGTCAGGATATTAAGTTGTAGAACTGCAAGAAACGGAATGACATGCCACTTTAAAGATTTAGACAATTTAGACAATCAACGTGTTTCCAAACAGTTGATTACATGCTTAGTAGAGCACATTAATACCTGGTAAAATTGTTGCCATGTTCATAATGCTGTGAACCCCATATACTTCAAATACTGGCCTTTAGTGATACATCGATTTGGGTGAACTTCTGACTGGAGACTCAGCTGAAGAAAAAAGATGAGTCATGGTTCACAATTCATTTATCTTTTTTTTGGTCATTCTTCATCATTGACAGTCTAACACCATTGACATAATTTCTCATGTCTCACTCCCAGTCTCTTATAGCCTACACAGTCAGACTTGCCCAAAGTTGTGACTGTTTTGAAATAATACTGTAAGGCTTAGAAACATTTTGCAAAAGAGTTCATAGGAACATAGGAGAGACAGTGAACTTTTACAGTTATTTTTATAGCACAGAGAACTTTTTTCCATACTTCTGGGAAATGACTAGCAGAATCTCTTATGATCTTCCAATAGGACAACGTTTTGTAGACTTCTAATACTCTGTCAAATTAATGGGAGTCCTTTCTTGCCCTGTGAAAAGCACCTGAGAATGTACTGGTTTTTAGCCATGGATTTGTTAGCCTTATTTTAGGAACACAGTCCTTAAAGTGTCAATGCACTAGGTATTCTACTGAAAAAAGAATAAAAAATGAGCACAGGATCTGAGTTAGTGGATATACAGCATCAGGTAGTTAATTTGATTGATTGAAAGCTATTAATATTATCTCATTAGAAGCATTAGAAGACACAACTTCCATTATTAGATCTCTAGTTTTTCAAAAGGGCTATGGCTAGGTAAAAGATCCTCTTTTCCACTCCTGCATTTATTAAAATCTTCACTGAATACTTATTTCTATATTTAGGTGACAGTATCACAGCTCATTACCAGTGAACAAATTAGTTTGAATCAGAATCCAATCTACCTGGTGTTCAAGGGAATAAGGGTGCATGGGAAGTGTTCTTGGTGTTGTTCTGCAAGGGGACCACCTGGCCTCTTATTCATTACAAGTCAGTCAGGGCCAGGAGAATACCAATGAGGAACTGCTTTGTCTGTGACTTGTGATGTGAACATTTTGAAGAGAGACACTGTTGGTTTTTTCTTATCAATGTGAACTTTGTCTCTTTCCATTCTCTTCCTTAATATTGTCTAGACCAATCAAGCCCTTTCCATTGTCTCAAAGCAAATATTTTGGTCCTATTTCAGGAATCTCTAATTAATGCTAACCAGAAGAGTTAAAGAGATGGGTATAGGTGCTGTGACAAAGCTGCAGGAAGCTTTTTCAGCCTGAAGCTGTGATAGTTAAGAAGTAGGAGACCCAAGTTCATTGACTCCAGATTTGATGCACTGATATTTCAGCATCTCCATCACAGGGGTCACTCATCATTGCTGAGAGAGTTTTCATCCCTCTGGACCCCAATAAATATATATTTGTCCTACCATGTAGGACAGCTGTAGCAAGTGGTATTGTGAGAGACCATGAAGCCTGGTGGCTTGGGCCTGCCAGGATCAGAAGATATGGGTCCAAGCAGAATAGAAAAATGAATGTTGTTCCCTCCCATTTCGTTCATGATTGTCCCAACCACGTTACTAACAAAAGGTGAGTCCCAGCCCTTGTTTTGTTCAGGCAATTTGTGTGTGTGTGTGAGGGAGAGAAAAATCCAGCAGAAACCTTTTGATGGATTTGACCCAGTTTTGCAACTATTTTTCAGGTCAGCTGAACCTGTTCTTTTTTGATGAATAAATCATTTGTCTATATATTTCTGCTCTGCTCTAATGGGGTGAACAATTGATGGTGGTGAGGTGATGTATAACATTCATCCATCTTACTAGATGGTCAGAATAACCGAGCTAAGGAGTTAATTAAGGTAGGTCTACCCCCACAGTGCACCTACTGCAACCATTACAGCTTCACCCCTGAGCAAAAAGAAATGGAAGAACAGTTGAGGGCTGCTGAATGTTTTGGAGCCTTTGGAGATTACTTCAAGATTGAGTGAGTTTCTTCACGAGGATTTTCTCAGCCTAAGACAGCTGTCAGATATTATACCATAGAAAATAATCGGAGGCCAAACTTCTCCTGAACTGTTAATTATTTGGATGAGGAATCAAAGGAAATAGGATTTCCCTTTGGAGAAGTGCTTCTCTGTTTGTTGATGAAAAAAAAAATAATGTAATTCAGTCTTGCAATGAATACGGCATTTGCTAAAAGTTGAGCAATTTTTAACCATTCTGTTCTTTAGATGAGTCACTGTGTGTTGGCAGATCAACTCAGGTGAGCAACTGATTTCCTCTTCTGAGTATTTGTATTTCTTTGACTGTGAAATTTTGGGATGCCAAACTCCTGGGAGAAAACAATGCAGGAAAATACTGATTTTTTTTTCCACTTAGTTCCAACTAACTGTAACTGGAATAGGGACTTAGCCAAAACCTCAGGCAAAAAAGAAAAGAAAAATTGGAAAGCAGGCACAATCAATGTTTGTTTTTCCTAACGCAGGCTATTATTTAAACTGAATGTGTGATGTAATTGACAATTACATCTTACATGTCCACAAACTTGAAATTGTTATGAAGATGTTTAGGTCTTATCACACCTTAATTTTCCTTTTTACAGTTAGAGTGTAATGATGCATATAATGCAGTAATGTACAATGCAGATGGATTAATCTTACAATGGATGGAGTAGTATTATGATAACACAGTGTGTTTTATGCCAAGCAAGGTGTGAAAGTATCATGTTAAAGATGATTTATAAACTTATTATTTTTCTGCAAGTGCTGCCTGTCAGGTAATATCTTGTCAAAATAGGCATGTAAAAGAAAAATAACAACAGCAGCAATCTCGGTAATAAGAATTCTCTTGGAAAGCTAAAGGTATTTTGCTAACTAAACCAAGTGAACAAATCATTGTATTTGATTGCCTGTTGGTTCATGCCACTTCTTTGCTCAGGAAGGATTAGGGTAACTGCTCAAGACAAAAGAAACCTCTATTTGAATCTTGATTTCCACAGCTCTTTGATTAATCTCTTCCTGTAGTCAAAAAAGGTTAATTTTTTGTTCTGTCCTCTTGCAAAAGTGTGGAGGGGTTTTATGTCCAAATCTTAAAGTAGGACATTTTCAGGTCATGCAGAAAAAGAAAACAATGATGAACTATGATAACATTATTGCTGAGGTGGTGTTTCATCATCTTTTTTATTTGTGTTTCACTAGCATCCAGAGATCTGTTTTAAGGACAGCACTGTGGAAAGCACCATATGAACAAATTGCACAAGATAGACCTTGTCCAAAAAGAGTTTATGATCTAAATAAAAATGTCTATAAAGAAGCAAATTGGCTAGCCATAGGCCAAGCACTAGTTTTTTTTGTTTCCACTTGTGTCCTCTGACTCACATCGCCTTTAGCAGCACACACCTCATGTCTTATATTTCATCTGGGGAGGCGGTGGTAGCGTGAAATCATCTGTGCATTATACAAGTGATTCAACCATGGCATATTTCTCTAATTTCCTTCAAAATAATTTTGATGTGATTACCCAGGCATGCAAAATGGTCAATAAGTAGAATATAGAAAATGTATTTTCTGATACAAACTTCAGTTGTTCCAGTGATTATAAATAAAATTTGGTAGTGAATTAAAATTATTTAGGTTTCTCTTGAGAATGGAGACAAAGTAAAACAATTAGCAGCATTCCAGAGAATGCAGAATTTGGAACATGTGAAGAATGGGAATTAGTTGTTGATGTTCCAGGAGCAATTGCTCCCAGGGACCTCATATCTCTTAAATCAGCAATAAGACCATCTGCTCCAAAGGATTTTATCAACTACTACATTCCAGCTTAAAGGAGTTTTAGCTATTCAGTTATACTTCCCTTTGCCTCTCTTTCACTGAAAAGGTTTCTAGTGTGTCTATTACTCTATGAAAAACTTTCTTAATGAAGCTTCAACTGAAAAGAAATGTGGCTTGCTGTATGTATCATTATCCACCCAAAGGCAGGCTCTATTCATAATGATTTCAAAATCTGTTGTCTGAAACATAAAATATATATATAAACCCCAAACTATTGTGAACATCACCACGTTCCTTTTGCTTTTTATCTTGTCTAGTCAGTGGTGCAAGGAAAATAGGGCCAGCTCCTTGATTGAGTGCCGGCTTATAATTCTTAAAAACACAGGAAAGTCTGTGTTTTCAAGCATCTGCTATTATAATAATTTTTGAAATTTTCTTCAAAACTTCTGCTGCCCCAAAATTATTTCAGATCACAATTATAAGGTTCTACATTCTTAGAAGCTTACTTAAGCTGGACTCCATGCCTCTTGTCAGTATTGAATACTGTAGGTCATATAACTGTGTTATAAGGATCATCTTTACATCTCACCATGAGATCTCAGGGAACTAGGAACATTAGTGAATGTTGAAAGCACATTCTTAAAAATATTTATGACATAAACCATGTATATTATATATTGCTCTTTTTTTTTTTTCTGCATGGAATTGTTACATCAAAATCTTTCCTATAAAAACTCCATCTTTAGGATATTTCTCTTTCATCAGTTTTTGCACTTGATAACACTCATGGCTTTTTTAGCAGAACAGTAAGGATGTCTATCCCTCCATACTCTTCAGGGATGGGCTTACTGCAGCAGATCACTGGAGCTCTGGATTATCAGGAAATTCAGAGCCATCTGGGTCTGTCCTTGTGGTTGGATGATTTCATCCTAACCCATGTTGCTGATTGTTTGTTTTCTGCTAAAAACCATTTCTGTTTATTAGGAAATGCATGTTAGACAGTTTGACACTAGAATTTGGCACGTCTTTGGGTTAAGTTGGCCAAAGTGATTTATAGCTGTTTGTTCATGACCAGCATCCATTAGTGGAAAATGCTGTCCAAGTAAAATCCCATGAGACAGGAGCACAATGGGGAATTGTTAGGAGCTATCTGCACAGCCAGTGCCTCTACCACCACTGACTGCATAGACAGCCTGGGGGAAGGGAAGGCCAGGGAAGCCTCATGGCTTTCCTCTGGCCATGCAACTATACAATTAAGGATCTTTTAAATTCTGTTCCTATTCTTATTTTTTCTTCCTGGATTTTCAGAGATGGATAGCATTCAGTCACCAGTGCTGAATAGCTGCTCTGCAGAAGGAGTGAGCCAAATCATGGGCTGCAATCTGATGCTGTTCCAACGATTAGCACCTGATCCTCACATAGTCCTATTAAAACTTCCTAATGTGGTAAGCATGAGTAAGCATATCATTATCCAATCCTGGTTGAGCATGAAACCTTCACTTCTGATGGCATCTCTCATTTAGTGGAAATGAATGCTTTGTCCTGTACATTAAATTTTAGACAAACAAGGGAGGACAGTAAATGATCTTCCTGATGGTAGGCTAAAGAGAACGGTTGGATCATAGGCTCTTTATCCTGTGTTGAAGAACTTTGTAAATAATATAGGAGCTAAACCATACTACAGGAACATGGGGAATTAAGAATGAAAACAGACTGTGGGAATGGATGTACATTACAGTAAGTACTGACTGCTAAGTGTGAGATGAGGTAGGTCATGACTGCCTTTATATTTCTCCTATTTCATGACTACTGTCAAAACTCCAGAAACATTGAAATTCATTCAATACATTATAATGGAGTATTCTCCCACAAAAATTGTGAGGCCAAGTAGACTGGTGTCTTCCTCACTGGGAAAGCTACTGACATGATAGGACACTTTGCATCGAGGCTTATAAACTGCTTGAGATAGCTACAAAGCCTTAGAAATAAACACGCACAAAGTAAACGTTAGCACCACTGTTGCCAGTTCTATGGCAATGTATTAGTCTGAAAATATAGCTAGTAAGGGGTATCTCTATAAAACGTGGTGATTTATGATGTCTGTGGGTTTGGGGGTTTTTTGTTTGTTTGGGTGGTTTGGTTTTGTTTTGCTTTTATTCTTGTTTGGATGTTTCTTAGCAAAAAAACTGATTTTGATCCCAATCCCTTTGACCCTCTTCCCTATTCAGCTGCTCTGCTAATCAATACCAAGCTGTTTTCCAATTATCTTTCTGGAGCTACATAGGTATTTTGCAACCATGTTAGCTGTGGTTTTACTCAAAAGACACAGAATTCAAAACTAGTCTTAGTTTTGAATAACTTAATTGGAATAAATAGACTGTTAAAACATTTAACAAAAAGGGTGTATCAAGCAAGAAGCAAAAATGTTAACCTGCTATTCCCGTTCTCTTCTGTGAAAAGCTTTAATACCATAACAACGGCCAGCTTTCCTTTCTTTTTTTTCCAGACATTTCTATTACTATCAAAACATATCTGTGCATAGTAATTTTAATATATAAATATTTTAATAGGGAAAACAATTTAAAAATTTAGTAAAAAGGACCACTTAAATATCAATATTTTGATGTTTTCTACAGTCCTTTATGTTTAATAAAGTATGCTATAGTTGAAAAAAAGTTCAAAAGGATGTTTTAATGTCTTCAGCCTCAGAGAAGCATATATATGTGTGTGTGTACATACATACATATATATACACATGCTCTTAACTGTTGGAACTTTCCTAACTGATAACCTGCATGTCACCTATGTTCTAATACAGGTGTAATGTTTTTTAACATTCTGTGGTTAATAAAGCACTCTGTATATCATAATATATATTTCCAGCATCTAGTTTTGATGCTTGAAAATATGTTAGTCTTTCTCCAATGTCTCCCCAAGTATGAAAATTAGCATTGACAATAAGTTATTTTGGTGCACATCTTAAAAACCAACAGATTTTTTTTTTTTTTGGCTTCATAGAACAAAGTTTAATTAAAAGGAGGAAAAAACGAGTATTGAAATTACACAGTCAATACTTGGTGCACACAGTAAATACTTCTTATGCGTGCACAAAAAAGGGAGAGAACAACTGGAATGGTTTCAAAAGGCCACCACACGAATAAAGGTGTCATCAAGAAACAGCAAATCACTGAGTACGTTACGGGAATACTTCAGCTTTCTCAGAAACACTAAGCATAGGCCATTTTTAAGAACCTCACCAGAACTTGTTGTTAATCTTAATTATGTGCCTTAGTTGCAACATTTCTAAAGAATTCATCTTCCTAGAATGTAGGCTGATGGCAATCACAAAACATGAATACTTTGTACATGAATGCTTTCTAGCCTTTCCATGTGATAGGGTCTTATGCTTTCAGTGGAGGATTAGGTTTTATTTTCAAATAATCTCAAGAAATCTGTTATTGTTATTACATACTGGTACTTGGTGACTATGTGACAGCATAAAAATTGCATGGGAGTTTTATGGCATGTTGTGACAGAAAACATAATTTTAAGCACAATGGATGAACGGTATGTGTATCTTTTTACTTTGGTATGCAATTAATAGAAAACCTTGTGCTGTGTGTTTGATTTAGTGAGTTGTAATGCTTTGCAGTAGATAACTGGCTAGCAAAGCTTTCCTCATGAAGTCCTGCTAGGAGTAGGTACAGTGGTAAATCTCACTTTTGTCAATGAAACCTATTTAGGAGGAAAGATTTATGTTAAACTGCTTTGCGCTCCTAGCCCTCCTTAAAACTATAACCAGGTTTCTCTCATTACCTACTTTCCACATTAGAGTAGCTGTTGCTATCATAACCCCCCATCCCTGCACCCTTCTCCTTTGCTGTCTATTGTCTGTTTTCACACTCCTCCTTGCTTTATAATCGCTCACTCACACTCATTTATCACTGGCTTACTCTGTCCTGCCTACACTATCTCCCATTTTTGTCATGGTGCACTGGTACATTACAAATACAATTAAACCTTTTACGATACCCCAGCTTTTGGCTAATGCATCCCAGCTTCAAGGTTGAAAGATTTCTGATATTACCACTGATATCAGTTCTTTCCCATTTATCGGCAGTGTCCGGACTAATGCAGAAGTGTTGCATTAATTAAAGGAAGCATCCAGTAATGCTGCTGTTTTTGCCAGTCTGACACTGAATTGGAGCTTGATGCCTGCTCATGTTTTAAGAGCCATTCATCACACATGTCATCCCAAAGCAGCCAGCTGTCTGAGAAAAGCCTCATTTGCATTTCATCAGCTACACTCTCCCTCTTCTCCCTACCTTTTGTATGGAGCTTTGCCTTTTTTTAAAAGAGCATAGTCTTCAAAAGCAGCTTAGCTAAAATTAGTATTCAATTTAGAAAGATGATTTTCTTTAGTTCAGAGGTCTTAGAATTGATCTGAGTGGAAAAAAAAGTGTCATACAAACATAGTCACATAATCTGTCTGTATAAAGAAATTAATGCATTATGGGAGAAGACAAAGATTTTTATGATGGATGGACTACACCTCTATTAGTTCTGTACATTAAGCTGTTAGAATTAATAAAACATTTCATTTATTTTGAAAGTTCCTTAAAGGGCATGGGATTTTAAAATCCCAGCAGCTCTGAATGATTCTGCATTATGGATTTTGATTTCCTTTATTGTTAGACTGAAATTGTCTGTGTCAGGTTATATTAAAGCCATTTTAGGAGGCCAAAGGACACGCAACACTGTCTTAGTGTGCTGAAAACAGCTGGAGAAAAGAGAAAAAATGAAATTATAAGCTCACACTTTCATTCAGTGACTGACTTGATGAACTAATTTTTGCTTTTGTGCTTTGCTGAATAGCGCAGAATCTGTAAGCAAACAGATCTACCATATAGCCAAATAACTGAAATGCAAATCTGTCTGAATATATCTTTAAACACAAAATGTTATAGATGAAGGTATATGTGTATGGTTATCTCTCCTAACTTCAATTTTTGCAGTGTTGGGACTTGTTCAGAAAAAAAAAAAAAATACCAGTCCAAGTTTGATTCTTACATCTCTTCATCTAAACAGCAGTAACACAGGGATATTGCAGTTCAACGTGACGTATTTTCCAATTTTAAAATAAATGTATACCTATTTCTGACCTGTATAAGTAGACTTCAAAATCTTTTATTCCTTAAACCAGGACTAAAAATCTATTCTCCCACACAGTGAATGAGATTCTTTGAACACAACCATCATGATTGAAGTTGTTATCTGTCACCAATGGAGAGAGACAGGAGCATGTATGTACAATAAATATCTACAACCAAATTTAATTTGAGGGGCAGATGCTCTAGGGACTACTGGACTGTGAGGTGTGGCTTGCAGTTTTACTGTCCTGGCTGCAGAATGCACCTTCTGCTCTCTCTGGGGTAGGTAACTAACCTCCAGTTGAAACTAGCGTGCAGAAGTGTACTGATGTGCACCTGGATCTTATTCTAACTGCCTCTGGAAATGGCTGATATATGCACCAGAAAGATCCCACAGGTTTAATATAAATGAAATAACTTGGACTAGATACTTAATTATTAGAGAAGTCAAGATTCATTTTGTGTCACATGCATCTTATATGCTGAGCTAACGGGCAAAACCCAATAGTTACCTAATCCTAGGTAAATATTAGCTAACAGATACCTAACTTTAGGCATATGTACTTAAGTCCTGCTCATTTCAATAGAGTTTGGGAAGTGTTTTGCTGAATAGACTGTACGGTTGAACTGTTAAAAAGAAAAATTATATTTGCATTGGCAGTACAAATGTTAACTTTTATTTATTCTGATTTTTCTTATTTTAGCTGCCCCATTTGACACTGAATTTGAAATAGATGCATGTAAATTAAATCCTAGCAAAAGTTACTTTGAGTCAATTTCTAGTCCCAGCAGAAGGAGAAGCAAACATCTCAAAAGCTTGACTTGGTGTAACAGCATGTGTGGAAGGGATCTGCAGTTCAGAGCAACTTTGTGGTGGCCTTCCCTGTGCTTGCTTGCCCAGCCCACAGTGCAAATATAAAACGCGGCATTTTGCTTCTCTCTTCTCCACAAAGGTGACTTATTTAGTCCTCTTATCATGTTAGCCAGTGAAGCACTGGGACTGCCTTTAGCTATTCTGACTACCTTCAGGGAGCCAGAGAAGAAACTGGCAATGAAACGATTTGTAGAGGATAAAAAGTGTGGAAACAGCCAAGGAGCACGCACCATTTCTTCTTGCTGTCACTGGAGTAAGTAGGTCACGATCATAGTTGGTGTCTCCTTTTTGGAGCTATATTTATGTTGCATTTGAACAGACTATTGCAACAGGGACATAGTTTTGTATGCAGGTGACTTATCTGTGTACTTCATCAGCCGTAGAAAAGGATCTCCACCTTAGTGTCAGGTGAGCACTGGGCATCGTCTCTGTTCCAGGTTGGAGTGCATGATGCATAGGATACTTTTTTTCCTGTAATTCCAAACATAATATCAACAAATTTACTCATCAAAACCCAGAAATGAGCGCAAGTCACCTTCATTTTTCTCCATGTGTCTGTACACATCCACAAGATTTTATCTGTTTATATTTCAGAGCAAACAAAATTGAAAGAAACATGTCTTATATAGGTTTATTACAGGTTATTATTCCTTTAATGAATCAATTCTTGTTTTTTACTCATTAGGAAAAGAGAACCTCAGAGATACATTTTTCTATGATACATACAGCTGTAGCCACTTCCTGCCCCACTCTTTCTTTTGCTGCTCACACCACAGCGGTTCCTTGTGTGACACCTTAGCTACTCCCTCTATTTCCAGCATAGACGTGGAAAAAATAGCAATAGTTGGCTTAGCTTTTGTAGGTGGTTAAAATTTAATACATTTGTATCTGTTATTCCTTACATAGCTCCTCCACAGAGTTAATTAATATCACATTTGGGAGTGTGCGGAATAAAAGAACTTGAACATGTACTATGATATTTTAATGTTTCTTATAATTTTTCAAATTACTGGCTTTTAAATAGTATAAAGATTTTTAGATAAAATTTATTTCAATGTCCTGGTTTTAGCATATTACAGACTATCTCACCAATACCTTTAAACCAACCATGTGTATGTCTTTATCATAAAATACTGAAAAAGGACCGTCTTTGGTTTTTAACACCTGCTGGGAATTTAGAGCTTTTTCTGTTGTTTTTTTTTTTTTTAAATGCAGTCATCTCACTGGGTTATCACTATACCCCAAATTATAAAACTTTTTCCTTGCTCTGACATGCACTTCATTCATTTTACTCTTTATAGACTATTTTCTGCTAATGTGATTAGTGCTTTTATGTAGGGATTATTACCAGAATCAGATCTGCTTTTAAATTCTTTAAAAGTTGTCATCTCTTTTGTCCAATATATCAGATACACAATTAATAAACCTTTTTTTTTTTTTTTCAATCTCAGAGCAAAATATATATACACACAACCTTATCTCTACTTCCAGCTGGAAAATAGGAATTATTTGTAAAAGTAATTAGGAAGGATTGATTCCTAATCAAATTAAAATTCTTGGAAGCCGTATTCTGTGAACCAAATTGTCATTTAAATATCTACTGAATTAGTACCTGAATAGACTAATAGTTCTGAAGGTAAATCGATGATTTTGATCCTTTATAAAGAAATGCCACACGGAACTGAGCAAATATGTGACAGCAACATCATCGTATATGAAGAGTTTACAGTCTGTGCCCAGAGAAAGCGTAGGAGATTAGACTTTGAGAGATGGGGTGGAGACAGCCTGTTGGGGGAAGAATGAGAGCAGCAACTTAGGGCACAGCGTGTGGGAAACTGCTTTACATATAAAAGACAGCCCGGAGAGGGAGTCTAAGGGAAGGATGCCTGGCAAAGAGACCTGCACCTGAGCGGGCAGGGATGGTACCCAGCCTGGGAGGAGAGGCTGACATGGGGTTGTGAGAAGAGAAAGATCGGGAAATGCCGGGGCACTGGGACAGATGTGGTGATATACCAACGCCACTGCCGTTTCATGAGTATAAAGGCGCAGAGCAGCCATTCTGAGGGTGCTTACACTGCTGGGGTGATACAGCGCCTCAGGCCTGGATAGCAATCAGTGCCCACCAACTCCCTGCCCAGGGCTCTGCATGTGACAGCTGGGGCAGTGCTACCCTCTGTGCCCGCCTATTCCATCAAGCCCCAGCTTCTTTCCCTCTGTTGCAATGCCCCTCTCTGCTGAAAAATACTGATGTGGGCCTACTTTGTAGGTGGGCTGAAGTCTGTGGCAGCCAGAGATAAATGGGAGAAGGAGGGGACTCAGCTGTAGAGCGTCATGAAAGGGAAGGAGAAAGTGCTGTGTCGCATTGCCTCCTGCTGCAGAGCTCAGCATCAGGCGATGTTTGGCAGGACTGTGTTTCTGCTGCCTAAAAAGATGTCAGTCACTCCCAGAGAACCTGATGCAGAAGCATCAGGGGAAGGTCACGTGCACTCAGGGTCCCATATATAACAGATGAGGAAGAGGAAATTGCGGGCAGCCCCTGAAATGAGGAAGAACTGGATCTTGATCAGAACAGCTCATATGTTGCAATACTACAGAAGTATGATGTGTTCCCATCTGAGCCATTTTGTGGTTGGATTTGTGACGGTCAGAACTTACATGAGCATGAGGAATGGGGGAATCTTTAAGACGGCAGTAAAAGACTCAAAAAGTATTGAACTGGTAATGGAAGGTATGACAACTGACAGCGAGCATGAGCCATAGGCACCACAGTGCAGCAGAGAGGTCTGTGAAAAAGCATAAGGGAAGAAAGGTGTTAAGGTTTGAAGTGCATCAAGCACTTGAGGAAGGAACATGGGTTGCTGAGAGAGCAGAGCGCAGCAGTCCTAGACACAAAGGTGATACAGGCCTCTCCATACATTGCAGTAGCACTTTCTTCCTAAATTCATGCAGATTTTTTTCTTCCCTACAGCTTTGCCTGTCCTCCATCTTGTTCACTGTCAAGGAATGAAGACAGCCTGGGCACTCGGGCACCCACAGGGAAAGCATGAATGAGAAGTCTGAACTGACCTACACTGAGATGAGATGAACCTGACAAATACAGTTTCAAAAGGCTATATGCACTGCCTGAGAGTTGAAAAATCTGCAATCTTTCTCTCCTTGGATTTCTGTTATCACATTTTTCTGGTTCTCCTTGGCTTTTATTCTCTTCTGCTTCTTCAAGATGACCGTATGAGGCAGAAGTAAGTAGAAACATAGAAATACACAGAAAAGGGTTGTTGATTTTGGCCAGGGGCAATTGCCCTTGGGTATAGCCTCTTGTAAGTTTTCTTTATAAAGAAACCCTTTAAGATTTCAGATTCCTGATTGTACAATGTGTAAATGAGAATGAAACTGTTGACAAAAAGGATTGGGAAGAATTATTTTTTGTGAACAAAACATTTATGAATTAAATTGTCTTAAAAGCTTCTATTTCTGTTTACATTTAAATTTCACCCAGAATAAATTTTAGAAATTAAAACTTATATTAAACCATTAGGAATTTAACTACAATTCCAAGTGATTGTCATGGAAATTTATTTTCCTCGTAATTACATTTGTTTTGGTAAAAGAAACAAAAAAAGAAATTGAAAAAAGCTCATTTATTTGACAGAACAAAACAGTTGCTGTGACTGTTACAGGATTGTGGTCCAGACTAGTTAAAGCTCTGGAATAGTGAGATAATTTGCAAAGCAAAATGCATATGCAAATTAGTTGATCAAATCACTACACTATTTTTCCTAGTGCTTTAAGAAGGAAAAGACAAGACCGACAGTAGCAGGATGTCAGAATAGACATTATTATTTTTAAGGTGGTGTAATACTGAGCTCAAAGAAAATGAAATTTTCAGCACTTGTGAGGCTATGTACAGCAGTCATTTCAGTGACAACACAGTATAACTGAGATTGCATCTGATGCACGAGAGAATAGGGATGGCATTTATTCCATCTGACTTACATTATCTACAGTGTTGTCATCTGGACTTCTCTTATAGGCAACAGAGAGAAAATAGCTCTTACAGGACAACAAATCAGGTTGCAGGTGGCAGGTTGCCTTACAACTATTGCTGATTCTCAGTAGAATATTAGTAGCTAGTTGATTTCCAATAACCTGACAAATGTTAGGTGTTAATTATTATTTGTTAGACTTTCACACCTTCATATGTTATGTCCTGGAGGTTTTTCAGGATCTTACTACAAGGAAAACTTTTAACAAGAGGAAGGCTTGTGCTCATGCAACATCTCTTATCTGCAATGAGCAAGTCACTAATGAGATTAAGTCCTGTTAGCTGTCACTTTGAAACACATGCTCATATTATGTGTAAGAAAAGGCATGCCTAGATTCCTAAAATTTAATAAAATCAATTAATGTTTGACATTATACTAACAAAAGAAGATTTTTTTATATATATACTAGGTCAAAAAATGGCAGGTATTTATTGAAGTAGCTTTGGCTTGATTTGTATATATATTGAGGTACCTTATTGTGAAATTGAGACTGGTACTGGAGAGTGATCAATGGAAAACAACAAAAATGTCCATGTTGTTTTCCATGTCAGCATGTCCAAAAATGACGTGCTGATTTTTTTTTGGTCCAGTCCCTGTTTTCCTTTCCAGAAGTGGAATATGGTCAGGGAATTTCTGTCCTTTGTTTGAAGACTTAAATAGATAGCAAAACATCATAAATAAATAAATCATAGAATCTTCTAGTTGAAAGCGACCTTCAAGATCATCTTGTCCAACCATCAACCTAACTCTGACAAAAATAATAACAACATTGTCTTAATTTAAAAAATAGTAGACTTACAGAACTTCACAAGTGAAAAAAATATAGCTGTTGCTGTTTGCAGTCTCTTCTAAAGACAATCATTCTGCTCCACTGCTTATTCAGTACATAGTATCAGCTCCTTAGAAAAAGCTCTTTGGAGTTGAACTTAAAATCTCTGTAAAGCATTGTATCTGTATGGGATTTTATAAACAGGATAAGATAATTTCTTGTGCTGTAAACATGCCAAACGAATTAGCATTACTGACAAAAAATTCTAACGGCACAAAAGGATGAGGTTCAGTTCTCCAGAGAAAACCCAGGGAAGGAAGTGGCCATCAAGCCAGACTTCATCACAGAGCAACTCTCATTAATTTTAAAAATCTGCTGACTTTTTGGAATGGTTACAGCAAATGACTTATGAAATGAAAAATTCTTTCCCAACCCAGTGAGCTTTTCAATCAATGTTCTCCATGATGTGCTGTTTGCTAGCTGTTTCAATTCAGCAACCCTAAAAATATTTAGCAATATAAATGTACATTTTAATAGCTTGCTGCAATCTCTCTTTTGATATCTGGCTTTCATAATCTGTCTTCATCCATCCACAATCTCTGGTGCCATCAGCTGAAAAGTCAGTTTCTCTCAAGGGTTCACCTGAAGGCGTCTGCAGTACTGAGCTCCCCCCAGGCCCCCGCCTCTGCACTGCTCCACGTCCCCATCAGTCTTACCAAAAATGTTTTTCTTTTTTTTCTCTCTCATGAAAAATAAAACAACAATTTCTTCCTGTGCATACTCCATGCCCTGAGGAGAAGATTAAATTAAATTAAAACTTAAAAGAAGATTTGCTGATGGCTTAGATTTCTAGCTAAACTGCCTGAACTACAAATAAGTTTTATGTAGGTTATTGTATTTTGGCAAATGCGTCGTTACTGAAGTCTTTGTTAACAGACAGAGTAATCACTGTTGAGGGAGAGACAGCTTGTTTATTGACTGGCCGTTACACCACTTGCTGACTAATTTTTCCACCTTTTCTCCCCTGTCTGACTTTTTCTTCTCTCAACGGCAGAACCACTGAGATCTTCCAGGAAGCCAGCAGATCTGGAGAAAGGGTGCATTTTGCACCAGAAGTATTAAGCTATTTGAGGCAGATGCTTTACACTGTCCACAAGAATCATCAGTGTTAGTAAACTAGGTTTCCTATGTATTTCCTCTGTGCTTTCTTTACAGTCGATATATAGGGGTGTTTGGCTCTCAACCAAATGACACAGATGACTAAAATAGCTTGGTGGAACCCCCAGCGTCATCCCCCTGTAGCATAGCTGCTGGTGTTAAGAAACAGCAGAGAAGAGGGAAAGACCCTGCAGATGCTGGGTCTGGGAGGGCATTACCGTGCACAAGCCCTGTAGCAAATCCGGCTGCCTCAGCACGAGTCCCTCTCCCCTGAACGGCACAGCCCTGCATCCTGGATGTGGGGGGAGATAGAAGTCAAGCACCTGTGGGTGTTGACAGCCCTTGGTGCTGTTTGCTGAGAGGACATCCAGGGCACGGGTAGGTACTTCAGATGATAGAAATGGATATCGGTCAGTTACAGCTTTACATTTCCCTGGGATTCCCTATTTCTTTTTCAGTAGTTTTTATGTCTAGCTGGAGAAAGATGGAGGATTATGTACCTTCAATATGCACAAACTGTTGGAAACATTATTGTTGTATAACACACAGAGCAGTTTCTGATGTTAGATGTGTCCGGCCGGTTTGCACTTCGCTGATGTCTACAGAGACTTCTGTCAGTCTCCTTGGCTCTGAATGATATTTGAAGACCACAACCTGCCTCGTCTCACAAACTTCAAGGTATTTCTGCATTGACATGCAGAAATGAAAGCACATAGGGCACTGGGTAATTCATAGCTGATGAATAATACAAGTTTGCAGCATTTGTGAAATTAATAAATATTACCTTTCCATACTAGGTAAATAAGACCTCCCTGAATCAATTTTTTTTGCAATTACTTACATTCTAGGCCGTACTAAAAGCATAGGTTTCGCTCTCTGTAATAAATATGAACTAGGAAGATTTTCAGCAACAGGGATTTTCTAAGAATTTTCCCCTAAGTGAGTAAACAAGACAATTTTTAAAACTTGTACTACTGTTTCAGTTAAGGCATGAATGATAGAATTTTGAACAATAGCTACTTGATTGCATCTACCTGTAAGACACATATGAAGGACAAAACAGGCATACAAAATTCAGGAATAAAAGTGCAGAGCAGTTTGTGCCTTTAAAACTTGCTGCCATAAAACCAAAACTGAATCCTTAAAGTCTGCACTTGTTTGTCAGTAAGAACTTGAGTCTGTTTGGAAGTATAGCTTGTAATAATAATATGATCCTTGCTATTAGTATTGCATGAATGTCGTTCAGTTGTGGAGTAAATAGAAATGAGGAGAAACTGCAGGTTTTCAGAGTTCTTAGCCATGGCCCTATCAATTACCGATCTTGCTTAGGACCCTGGAGGTCTTGCAGTTTCTCAGCTGTAACTCCTTTCAGGCAGCATCTCTGCTGGAGCTGAGAGTCATGACACTACCAAAGAAACCTGCCATGTGAGGAAGTCCTTGTGCAACAAATTAAGCCCAGTCTAAAATTACGTTGAAGGCAGTATGAGAGGCAGGACAAAGTGATGTTAATGAATCTGGACCTTTGCTTTTTATTTGTGACAGCATTGGCTAGAGATTTAATCAGCTAATCAAAAAATGGCATCCAATAGACTGAGCCAGTATTTAGTTATTAGCCTTACAGAATGTTTTGAGATTCATTGATTCAAAAGGCTGGTTTGGTTGTTTTTTTTTTTTTTTTTTCCTTGTATATACACATACACAACAGCAGAGACTAAATCCCCAAACTTTGAACTGCAGGTGTAACCTTTATGAAAAACATAAAACTTAATCCTGATTGCCTTTCCCTTGTTTCACAAGGGTGTTCTCTTAAACAGGACACAACTGTAAAGTATGAGTAAGGGACACCAGGTGTGGTTTCAAATGGTATCTTCACATTTTAAAAGAGTTTTGAAGGATATCATGTGCCAGGAAAAGAGATGTAAATCTTTCCCCTGGCTTTAGATGACAGATCCGTGTCTGAGCAATATGTCAGTGTCTATACCAGTGATAGCCAGCCAGCTGTCCTTCTACCAAGGATTTCTAGGCTTTTCTTTTTTTCAGGCACAAGTGAATCATGGCAGCACAAAGGTTAAACAAAGCATTTTTGAGTCTTCCTCCACAAACATCATGCAGTGCTAGTGCCCTTTTGAAATAATAATAATTTACATTATTTCTTGCCAGAAATCCCCACTTGGTGGGGCTTTTTTAGGTCTGGTGCTAGCATCCTTTGCACCTTTCCATTCTCTCTCATGATCCCCAAACTCAATGTTTCAGTCCTACCTGTCTTGCAATATCCTCACTCATGTGTTACAGTAAACGCACTGTTTTGTCCAAAGCCTTCCAAATTCTTGCAGTCTCAGGAGAAGAGCACAAAGATGGCCTCAGGAAAGAAATCATAACTGGGTGTATATTTTGCACTTGTGACTGTGTACTTTAATCTAATTGAACATTCATGGAAAAAAATCTGCTTTATGACTTACTATAAATCCAAGATAATTCCATTTAATGTTCCTTTAACTGACAAAAAAGGATAAACATAGCTAACTATAAACATGACATAAATAAAATCTAGCATTCCTTCCATTCCCCACCCACTGTCCCAGTTGGCTATTTTATCATATCACTCGATATAAAATTTAACAGTATGGTATATAAATGATCCTTTTTTATTCTTTTGCATAATAATTGGCTGGTTTCCAGTAATAAAGAATAATAAGGCTACAATTTATTCCAAATCATAAACACCTTTGTTTTATATGTGCTTCTTTGCTTTTATTGTAGAGAAAACAATACAGTGGCCAACAGAGAGCTACATCAGCAGATTGCAATAGTTTTTTTGAAAAGAACTAGAGCCACTTGAATTCAGTCTGAATTTAGCTGACTTGGTGTCTTACTTCTTGGCTCAGGGAACTAGAGGAGCTGCTAAAACGGTGACACAAATTGATGCTAATAAATTAGTACACTCATAAAAGGAGACTCCCAATTTTAGTGCTAACAGCACACCATTATATGCAGCATAATGTAGTTTAAAAGGCACACTGATAAGTGGCTGTATTCAAATCTGTTTCTGTGCCCTTTTGTGTTCTTATCTACCCTGGTCCAGCAGACAATCCAGCTTTTCACTAACCTTTGGCACTCTACCATCAGCAATAACCAGTGCTCTCCTTTATGTCCCCATAGCTTCTGTAATGAGCATCACCTGTGGTATGCTCCATTTGGAACTGCAGCATCAGCAAAACCCACCTGCCCTGGTGCCTGCTGGTGGAAAAAGCTCTATGGCTGGGGGCTTGTGGGAACCTGTCTGTGTTCCCTAAAGCAACACCGGAGAAATGGCTAAGTACTTATCATCTCCAACGAGCTGAACTTTAGCCTCCAATCCTTGTAATTGTTGCCTTAGTAAAAGGAAATAATCAAACAGGGTCCTTAACTAACACAGAATGTCTGGGTTACTTCTAGCAAAATTGTAAGGTTGCTTCCCTTTGTGGTAAATTCTTTATTTGAATCAAATAGATTACTGTGGCAGCATCTCAGTTTTCTAATAATTTCTTTCCTTGATATGTTAATTTTTAAGGGTTTTTCTTTGTAATTATATGTATTTTTAAATTTCTTGTACATTTGGAATGTATTTATACTGAAATACAGAGGCGTTTTCCCCTTAGAAATTTATATATATTTATCAATAGATATGAATAAATATTCATATGGGTGTAAATAACTTTGAATTCTAGTAGCTTCATAAGGAAATAAGTAGGCTTATAATATTTCAAAACAGTAGCTGTAACAGTTAATAATGAATGGCACATTGAAATGGCTAGGTTTTGCAGAGCTATAGGCGGAATACCAAACCCAGAAATAAGTACAGAAATGTCATTTCAGTTGTCTGAACTGAGAGCTTCTCAGTCCTTCTTTCCTTTTTTTCTTGTTCTGTTTTGGTTGGGTTTGTTTTTCAGAAGGCAAATTGAGCTGAGAAGTTTAATAAATTTATTTTCTTAAAGTAAAGGTCAGTTTAGCATCAAGGCTGTTATACTCAGTTGCAAACTTAGAGAGATGGTGTCAGGGTTTCCAACATGAAGGCGCACATTCTACTGAAAACAGAGAAGCCTCACGAAATAAAAGCTTTTTGTTGCTGGATTGATATGTTGAATGAAGTAGAATTGAAGTGAAGAAACGTCCCAAACTAAAGACAATGTTTCTAGTAGTAGAAATACAAAAAGATTACCAGGGATACAGAACAAAAATCTCTTGTCTCACAACACAATTTACAATAAAGCAGGTAATATTATTTTCTCTTTCAAAAGTTCACTGAGACAGACAGCAAAGAAATAATGTATTTTGAACTGCCAGATATGCTTACCATATTTTAGCATCCCATTTATGTATATCTGACATCTGATTTTGCTCTGGACTTTCCTGAAGAAATATATGTATAGTTTCAAAATATTGCCTTTTAAAAAGAGAAAAACATTCAGTTATGTGACGAATCAGCAGATAACATAGGCAGAATATTCTGACTCTTGAAATTGAGTGACTGATAATACTCCATAAATTCTGACCCTGCTTTGCATGCCCTTTATTTTTTATTGGAGGAAGGGAGCAAGCCGATGTGTTGCAAGTACCGCATTAACATTAATCTATTAATTGCATTTTTTTTTCTATTCATAGCAAGACACGTATATTGAGGAAAAAACATAAGAGAAGGAACTCTGTGAACATGATACTCTAAAATCTTTTACTAACTGAAGGAACTTGCTACTTTGCAACTTGGATTCCTGGACATTACTCAGATGAGAACATAAAAAATAATACCAGGATTAATATGCAACCCACCTGTGTTGAGGATTAATATGGCAATGGTTTTGTTCCCCCATACTGGCACAAACTAATTCTGCCTAGCAGGAAAATAGACCTCTCTTAGCTAATGTGCTCATCAGCAAAGCAATTTATACTGCTTTAGACTTTGCCCTTGTCTTGCGACTACAGGAGTCGGAGCTCCTAATGATTTTACAGACATATTAAAAAAAAAAAAAGGCCTTGAGTTAAATCACTTTATTTTCTCATCTTTTAAAACCACCTGACAGTTTTCAAAATCATGCAGGAAGGCTATAAAAGGACACCCATAAAATTCAGCTGTGTTGCATCACAAGGCCAGCAGCATCACTATAGTGCAGGGAGATATACATGTACCACATGCATCTCAGCAAAATCTCTGAAACATGAGCAAAATATGGGGTGTCTAGAAAAGAAAAGCAACAACAAAGAAAATATGTAGGGAAAAGTCAACAATCTAGTACCGTTGTAAATTAGCCTGGCTGTCTCACAGTCAGTGATGTTATGTGACTTAGCCTGACTAAGTACTTTGCTCAAAATAAGCAGAATGCTTTGGATTTTGTAGCAATTGCTACAATTTAATTGCTATGGTTTAGCTCCTCTTTTTTCAGGTGGGGTCTTGTGGACATCAAAGGCAATCACATGTGGGCAAATGCAGCCACAGAGAAGCCCTGGCAGGATGAGAGTTGAAATGAGATTCAGACCCTATTGATTTCAACCGCTTTCCTGTTCTTGGTTAAAATTCAAGATTATAGTTTTTGGATTGGCTCCTCCGTCCTTCACGATGAATGAGAGCTGTTTACACATGCCACATATGCAGTCACAGTCGGTCGCCAAATGCTGCCTGCAGCTCAAGAGCAGCAGTGATGGGTGAAGCTGGAGCTCTCTGGAGAAGCAGGCAATGCTGAGGTGGGTGCAAGAGCTTGTGATAAACACAGCAGGAGGTGGGTTCATAAACTGTTAGGGAGTTTTCTTTTCTCATTGGTTATCAGAACAGAAATGTGTTGCTTTCACAAAGATCTACTTCCCCAGACCTTAACAATTCGTTAGGAGCCTCCTTCTTATACACAGGATTTCTTCTGTGGGAGAACAAGAGTAGAAGGAACAGGAAAGTGTTGGATATGCTGGGGGTGTGCAATTCTTGCAGGGTTCCAGTGTTGTTGTTATTTTAATTATTCAAATAAACAAGAGACATAAATTATCTTGACAGTGCCTGCTGGCCACCTGCCTAGCCAAATGTTGGAGAAAATATGTATCATACACAAGGAAGAAATATGGTTGAAAATGGCATTATACTCTCTAGTAAGCCTTAACTGCTATTAGTGTTCAATTAGTAAATATAAAGAGATTCTCACCTAAACTATTACGTGGAATTTTGAAATAGTGACCGTACTATCTAAGGATAGTTAAGGGACTATTCTGAATATAATCTTGGCCTCATTAAAGGCAGTGGGAATATTTCTGCTCATCCCTCACTAGTTATTGTTTTGAAAGAAGCAAAATAAAATATTCTTATGCTTAGTAAGTTCAATGAGAATTTGTTGGAAGTACTTCTATCCTTAATAAATAAAATAATTTCTTTAGTACAACAAAGCCATTCAGTGAAAAATTAACAATAGATTTTAAACTAATACTTTTGCAGTTGTTAAATATTTTTTTTTGTTTTCACCACTTCATTATATATATTACTCAAGATAATGACCAGCTTTGTTAATTCGAACAAGCCCCCACCCCCTGGTTTCTTCAACACTTTCTTGCTTGCATCAGTGTGTCATCCAGTACGCCCTCACTGACCAGGGAACAAGAGCCTTCTAGAAGCGCTGCTTCCTTGTCCTCTTATCCTCTCTCAGCTCACAAAACTGCCAGCTCATGCTGGAAAAATGGAAGATTTCTGTGGTACAGCTTAAATAACAGTGGCATACAGTAAAAAAAACAGCAACATGACCTTCAGGCACAATAAGTTTCTGTTGAGTTGAGTAGCCTGACACATGTTGGTGGTTTTCAGCCAAATAAGTAGTGGCATGTCTTCTGAAAAGTGGAAATCTTATATTTTTATAATAAATATCAATAAAGGACTTTGTCTGTCTTAGCAACTCTGGAATGAGAGAGAAAATGAGGCCAGAGTGGAGGAGAGGAAAGAAGCTTTAAGGGGAAATGCTTTAAAGACTTAAATTAATTCCATATTCATTAAATAGCAAAGATTTATCCATGAGCATATATTTACTATTAGAGATGGATGGGAGAAAAATAAGCTGAGGTGGTGTTAGAATAAGCTGCCCAGAAGTAAATAGCTTTTGAACCTCTCTTTTTAAATATTAAAATTCCTCTCAGTTGTATTTGAAGCGTTTAATGAGAAAAAAATGTAGTCTATTCCAATCTTTTCCCCAGCTGAGCTACAAATTTGCTTACAACCTTATTGTTATCATGAAGTTAATAATCATAGTGACAGCAGCGAACAGTTGGAGTGTGTGAGGCTTTCATTTCTGCTAGATTCAGACTCCCACTAATGACTTCGATCAGCTCTTTTCTTCCCCTCTCTTCTTCTGGAGTTATGTCAGATGCATGCCACCTCTCAGAGCGCATTAAGCCTAATGTGGGATTCAAGAGACTGTAGAGTGCTGCCCAGTGTCAAAGCTCTTTAGAAGAGGAGTTGTTCAAATTAAACTCTTACTTTAACTATTTGGTGGAATAAAACTAAAATGTAGAAAAACGAGAGCAAGAACCTGGCTGGTTTCTTCCCGGGGGCTTTGCCAGGTAGGTGCCTGCATGCAGCTGTTTGGATGTGGCAGGTGCCTGACAGGAATGTGAGCAGGAGTTGGAGCTTCTGACTCAGAGCACACTTCAGAGAACTCTCTGATCCCACTTGGCTTCACAACACATTCGATCAAACCTATTTCATGAAAACCCATAAATAAATTGGAAAATAAAAGAAAGACAGGATGGAGCCAAGCTGACCTCCTTCAATCACCTTGTAAAGTATACATGACTGGTGTTCAAAAGGTTTTACTCCCTAACCCTGTAGCTGCTAACCCTTTCATATCACAAGGAAAGTGATATTTTTGGCAATGTAGAAAAATCTATAGTCTTTCATGTATGAAACGGAAATACAAGCAACCAACAAAACCAACCTGACGTGTTCATGATTATATCAGTTATTTTTTTCTCACTTAGGGGAAATGTTATTATAACATTCAAAGGAATGTATTCTTTGTCTCATTCAGAAGCCAGCTCAGCTGACAGCACACTAAAATTAAAGCTTTTTACCAGGATTATGACATAGTAAATACGGCAGCTAGGAGCAGACCAAAGGTATCCAACCCAGAATCTAGCCTCTGACAGGGTGTTAAGACCCAGTCCGATTTTCGGTCCAGGAGGGGGTTTGTAATGATTCCAAGGGTGCGATTAAGGCACAAACAAGGTCAGATGCCATTTGCTATAGCTTTACTACTATTACCTAAAAATGATGCTAGTTGGCAATAGAGAAAAGGCAGAGGTATAGGAAAAGGGGAAAAGAGAAGCAGAAGCATATCACCACCATGGGCAGTCCACACAATGGCTCGATGATCCTCCAGAATTCAATAGTATTCCATTGATCTGTGATTCTCAGGCCTTTGCAATGGTGAGGGTCAATGATGGTGAAGGGTCCCACCTGCAGTGGGGTACAACAGTAATTTATAGTCCCTGTTGACTTGTAGTTTGACCAATCAATGTGATAGTGACCTGTGCTCCTCCAATCATTGTCCAACACTACCGTGGCATGAGCCTCTTGCCTCTGTCTCAAGAGCAGTGCTGGGCCTTGCAAGGCAGGCAGGTTTTTGGGGTAAACAGGTTACAGTTGTTTTGAGAACCAAGGACGTATATCCTTTGTTATCACATATACTGGCAACAGAAATCTTGCAGCAAGCGAGCTTTGAGGCATCTTGTCTTTCTGTTGGTTTCTCACACAGGGGCATATTATTAGTGCTTTAGGAAAGAACTTAAGAAAGAAGGAAATTGTGCTGTAATTTTTCTCCAGTATAGTCTCCAAATTCTGTAATCTGTCATTAGTCAGCAAGTAAACTAGCTTGTGATTTGATGAATCAGAAGTTTCAATTACGATACTGTGTTTCAGATATTCATGGATCTTTCCTTCATGATTTTATCTCATCTCTTCTTCAATCATTTATATACTGAGAAGATTAAAAAAATGCTACTGCAATGAGTTCCATCATTTAATTATAGCATGAGTAGTACTTTCTTTCACTGAGTGCTCTCTCAATCTCCTTACAAACAGTGAATGTTTTCTTCTTTCCTTTCTCCATGGCATTCATGATTTTGCAGAAATTATTTTATTTTATTTTATTTTATTTTATTTTATTTTATTTTATTTTATTTTATTTTATGCTCTTTTCTTTCATTTCTAAACTGTAGTCATAGTTGACTTAAATTCCCCCATAGAAAAGAAATCATGGTGATCATCCTTTCTGCCTCTTCCCTGTACCTTGTCTCATATTTAACTGTGACCTTTAAAATTACATGATCAGGTTTGCACGTGGCAGTCAAAACATGGGCACAGTCTTTGCTGGAAGATTCATATAGGGAGTCCAGTCCATTGCAGAGAATGAATTCTCAGACTACTATTCTAATAGCAAATAGGTGGTAGGGGGACGGGATGAGGCATCAATTGAACGTGATTCCTTCAAATTTTTGTTTTGAATGCTTGGTTTAATGCTAGTAATATTTTTCAAACATATATTTTCATACTTCCCAGAGGTGATCATGACTTTTTATAAGAGATATGCCAATTCACTGGAAGTGTAATAAAAGTTTTTATAATCAGATTTTAAAAGCACCGTTTCAGATCATTTCAACAAAAGCATTATTCTGAATTGGAGGATTAAAGAAAATGTGAGTTGAGTAGGTTCCAACTGGAAGACAGATTTCAATTTTGCAGAAAACTCATTTCTCTCGAATTCTGAATATTCGTGTTAAATATTAACATTGATCTTGAACACATATAAAAGCGTAAGAAAGAATAATATTAATAAACTTGTAAAATCTATTATTTAGAAATCAGGAAATATAAAAATCAAAATTGTGTCTTGTTCACTCTTATATGTATTAGTAATATACTACTCTTTAGTTCCATGAATATATAGAGTATATCCATAGGGACTTTTCTTTATTCAGTGTACAGAATTAACAGCACTCCCATACTGACTCAATATTTCGTTTCATCTTCTATGGTCAATACAAGGCTATAGTATTAACCACAGTCTGTTAAAACTCTGTTCCAAAGCCAAGATTATTAATTTCTGATGGCCTTTTATCTCATATCACTGTTCTACTCTTTTAGAGACATTAATGAATGTATCTTCCCTGCTCAGTGATGGAGGGATGTTGGGAGCCAGCTCACAGAGACAAAAGTTTAAAGTGTACACTTGCTTTGGGGCTCAACTTCAGATGCGCAGCTGGCTTTCCAGAGTACTTACTGCTACTGTTGTGGATGTTAATGCAAGGAAAACATTGACTCATTTGCAACTGTAGGGCTCAACAATTTTGACAATCAGCCCCCACCTCCAAGAAGAAACGTCCAGCTAACCCCAATCAGCTGTTTGCTTAGTGCACACAGGAACTGGGAGGCATGTGCAGGCAGGGCAGCCATGTCCTGGACATCATATTCTACACTTTGAATGCTAGATTCCCTTTTCCTCTACTGCAAAAGGTTTACAGAAAGGCTTTTGATGCATTCCCAGAACAGGCATGGTCCACTACTCTGAAAGCTTCTTCCCTGCTCTGCAATACCTGACTTTCCAGGAATTTTAGTTAACTGGAATCATGTTTGCATTTACTGATGTTTTCTATTTGTGTGAAACGTTGTTGAATTGTAGAAGAAAAGCAAATGAGAAATCCAATAGTTACTGGCCCTCCTTTCCAGATTTCATAAAACTGCTCTAAATAATGCAGGTGTCATTGCTGTTCAAAGAATGGTCACTGAGTTTTTCAGGTGGGTGAAATATTACTTATTTATTTCCTTGGCCTTGTTGTAGAAATGGTAGAGGTGTTTTCTGAGAGAATTCAACTAGAATGGAAGAAAACCTCTCAACTTTATTGTTTAAAGTTCAGCAAAATTACATGCTACTCAAATAGGTTTTACAATGGAAAGTGAGAGAAAGCTTGAGTAGTAAGCAGTACTAACATGCTTGGCAATGACAAATCGTTAACATTTCATATGACTTTCTCTGGATGATGAATCCATTTTCCTGAAAAAAGTGCAAAACCTGTCCCATTGAAACATTTAATTCAAAAAAAGGGCTTCAATATTTTCTACTCCCTGTAGGCATTAGAACTTTCCCTTGAGCTTTTGTGAGGTGCATTACGTAAATTTATTTGTTTGTAGTTATATTTTTCTCCTTATGTTCTGTCTAAATAATCTAAATTACAAGTTGTAATTAATACATTATTATCACATAAGTGCAGAAAGTATATAGAAACAATGAATATATTTTGGATGTGTCTTTCTTTTGTAAAGCATTTCACCTAAGCCTACAGAATTTCCTCAGGCCATCACTTGTCTTTGCCAAGAAACAGTGCTTTTGCTTCTTGTGGAAAAGAGTGTAATATTTAATAATA
The DNA here is from genome assembly GCA_026546715.1 of Gallinago undulata. NCBI lineage: Eukaryota > Metazoa > Chordata > Aves > Charadriiformes > Scolopacidae > Gallinago > Gallinago undulata. The sequence continues at coordinate 101,386,400 of JAOTQQ010000001.1, read as the reverse complement.
GTATCCCTTTTTTAGAACATATATTGCTGATTTTTATGATAAGAACTGTGACAGCTTTAGCAGAGCAATTGTTGATTTACTGAATTTGAGTTTAAACACTTATATTAAAACATAAATGTTTTATCAATTGCCATAGAATGATTTAGGCAATAGTAGTTTTCGCAGTTAAACTGCAGTCACCTAGCATTCATAGAGATTAACCATGAACTGACCCAACCCGCTTTCAAACATTTACAATTAAGTATGTCATCAGAAATAAGACTATGACACATCTACAATAGCCTCTTCTCCTGTAAAAATACCAGTACTCAAGCTGAAAAGATCTCCCCCCTTTTTCTTTTGTTGGGCACCCCCTCTTTATCAGGTATCACATTAAGCTTGGCCACTGTGTGCGCAAAACCAACACACTGCATTTTCACAACTCCAGGGTAGGGCTGTCTACTTTTCCACCAGCAGAGAATTCCCCTGGCTCTTCTGCCCACCGCATTGTCCTGCTGCTTCGTTTGCTCTATTGTTTTTTCCTGCGGAGTGATACATTGCTGTACCTTCGCTTGCTGCAGCTGAAGCAGAGCCATCGATCATCCCAATCACTAGAACTAAGGACCTTATGGACTGGGAGTAAATTATGTAGCTTTGGGGGGCCAGAGAGAAAAAGAGTGAGAGGTTTTTTGTCTGGCTTCTGGGTTTTATTCTCTGCTTGAACCTGCTATTTTATATTACTGCTTCCTTTTATATAATATTTCTGCCTTGCTTGGGATCATGATAAGGTAAATGCAGCAGAAGTAGTTTCATTATTTCCAGAATGTAAATTTAATCAATACAAATGCAGTTAGCAACTCCATAGCTGACTTGACTGTTGCTTGGATCTGAATTTGAGTTTCATTTGTGGCTTTTCTTTCAACTTTAATGTAATGCAGATGCAGTCTTCACTAAAATAAACGTCCGGTAAACTGTAAAATAATGCTGTAGAGGTGTTAAGTCCAATTTACTGTTACAGGCAAGCTCCTCTTCCTATTCAGATAAAAATAGATCCAAGGGAGGCTCCTGGTTTTAATTTTAAAGACTACAAATTATTAAAACCTGAAACTTTGCCCTCAAACTAAGTCATATTTTGGCACCTAAAATTAAGTCAGAAACTAAACCAGAGCCCAAAATCTCAGCAGCGTATCCTGTCCAAGCAGGATGACTGAAAACAAAGGAGATGAGTAGGCTTAACTTTCACTCCTCGGATTTGCTGAGTATCTCCTCCTTCTGGAGTATTATGTTATCTCTCCTGTTTCACTTCAAGCTCCTAGCCACCTGTGGTAGGGTACGGAAGAGTGACTGTTTCCCTGGGGTTGACACCAGGCACCTTTATGAGCAAATCGTGTATATTCCTGTCTTCTGCTGAGCACTTAACCTGAATTAATGCTGCAGGCTGAGATGAGGGCTTAAGTTAACAACAGCCCACAGCCCACCGTGCTGCCTTCCCAGGCTTCACATCTCCCTCCCCACCTCGTCATCTCTCTGACAGTAGACCTGAAAAATACTTTCACCCTTCAAAATTCTTCAAGGCAAAATTTAAAGGCATTTTTCCAATTTCAGTTAAGCTTCAAGCTTATATCAAATAAGTTGCTCATAAGGATCCAAGAACTAAACAACAAAGGACGCTGCAAGATTTGGGTATTAAGGTATGGAGTTTTACTTCTAGCAAGGCCACCCTAGGTTTGATATCCAAGTCATGCTTCAGATTGCCTCTTGATGTTCAGGGAATATCTAAAATGACTGAACAAAGGAACAATGAAACAGCAGTTTAATGATAGAAGCACCTTGTTTTTCATAGTCTTGTCATGGAAATTGTGCACAAAAATAAATTTGAGCAAGCTTTGTTGTTATAGTTAGTGAAACAATCAAAGATGCTCATATAATCTCTTTGATAATTAACTGACAAGTTTTAATGGCAGCATTGAATCAGAGAACAATGACAGATCCTTTCTAGTGTTTCAAAGTGAAATGAATTTGCTCTGCATTTGGTAAGCTTACTCAGAATATCAATTTCAAAATATGTTTTGCAAGACCACCAACTTTCAGCTGCCCCTTTCAGGAGAAATACTACAAGGAGCTGTCCTGCCACCAGACGTGATTTAAGCTTATATTCTGGCAAAGGCTTGACCAAAAATTGCCTTCTCTGTCTCTTAAAGTCTGTTTTGTTGTGAGATGAAGCTGATGAACTGGGCCCTGGTGGGCTACGAAGCAATCACACCTCCAAATTGAAGCTTTGGCTTAACATTCGAGGAATGACCTGTGCATATTGTTAACACTAAATGCTAAGTACCGGCATATTTACCTGAAAATTTACTTTCTTATTTGTCAAGGGAAGTGATATTCTCTGGGGCTCCATACAGCTTATCAAACCAACAGGACCATGAAATTGGCATTAATTTATTTTTTGCTAGAGTATGAGAAAAAATGACATGTGCAATGCAAGTTTTTTTTAAATTCCACTGTGAGACTAGGATCTTTATGCAGGGAAATTCCTTTTTTCTAGTAGTGATAAAGTATGCCTTTTCTCAAATTCACTCTGGTTGACATACCCTAATAAGCCATATTTGATCCAGCAAGGAGTGTTATAGATAGACCCACAGAATAAGACCTAGTGCCTCTCTAATGCTTATAGTTCCAAGGCCATGTATAAGGTTAGAGTATTGCCCTATTTAATAAAACTAAGTACATCTAATTTTGTAATGAATGTTATGTCTGTTGCTGATTAATGAAAGAAAGGCTGGTAAAACGAGATAGGAGAGGCATGCTCTGTGTTTAATGTCGGGCTAGATGCAGTGGGGTGTTTACTCGCAGAGAGATGGCATGTATGCGTGGGGTTGTAATGTAAAATGACGAAGAATTTCACACGGTGACCATCAATGTGTGTTTATTATACATTTGCTTATAGCAGACCAAACTATATGCCATCAGTTCAGATATATCAGATGGCTTTGAGCCAAAAATATTTACTTTAAATCGCATTATTGAGAATATTTTTTTGGTAACACGAATTCATGGATATAAGTTCTGGACAGAAATCCCTAAAGCCACTTTACACGCGCCACTGAACAGCCAGTCATCAGACTGGTTTACTGCTCTTCTGGGCTGGATTTGGGTAGCGTAAGCTATCATGAAATGCAGTTTCATCAGATTCACTAGTTGTCACATATCCCCTTCAGTTGTCAAAGGTAGATGCTTCCATTTCCTCAGCCTGTTCCTTGATGTCAGAAATGATTTTTTTTCGTTGTTGTTTTACAGAGATTACTGGCTCTATATTTCCTTTCTTTACCTAATAAGGGTGGATTTTTTCCTGACAAAGTGTTTGTTTTGCATATTCATTTTCTTGCAGTATCTTGCATATATACTTTGCACTGAAAATGGAATAATTATATCTATTTCTGTTCGAGCTCTGCTGTTCTTGGAGTCATTCAGTTGCTGAGTTGACCTGACATTCTTAGCTAAGTAACGCATCCTATTAGCAATTCTAATGTGCTTCATTTGAAATCCATACGTAGAAGGAAAAAGTTTTAAAAATATAAGGAAGAGTAAAATACTGATCCCTGTTGGATAATCACTTTCAAAACAAAGAGATCATCATCATAGTCAGTCTTTTTATTCTGGAAATCACTGTCCTTGGGCAAACAAGAGGATTGGAAGAAACAAGAGATATTTAGCTTTTCTTCATTTTCACACTTATTGTTACTTCTGTGTTCCGGTTCCATACTCAGTACTTGGTTATTGCTCTTTCTCACGAATTGTCCTGTGATGCTTATTTTACCCTTAAAATCTCAGCTCCGGAAGTCAGGTAATTGTGTGAAACACTCAAACCCCTTTTCTCTTTTTCCTTTTCCTTCTCCTTTTTCCTTTTTCTTTCTTTTTTTTTTTTTTTTTTAAGCAAGTTTACAACTCTCCCAGGTTATTACAAAAAGCTTTAAAATAATGAAATTTTATGCTCCCAGCACTATAACTCAATATTTTCAGTTTTTAAAATATAATTTTAAATCCAAACCATAACTTCTGACTTGATAACCCCTAAGACCTATGGGATATTTATTATTTTTCTATGTGATGCTCCGAATATCTTAATTTTTTTAAACCCAGCATGTCTCTTGCCTGTCTCTTTTCACTGTGAATGGCTGAACCATAGAAGCTGTCATCACAGTACCAAAAGCACAGGGGTTATTATGCCACTTCTGATTACAGGTGTGGCCATAAGCACAGAGGAGAAGACTGAGGAACTTGAGGGATCCTTTGGCATGACTTTCTGGTGTCTCAGCTGGAAGTTCCTGCAAGCATTCAAGAAAATAAAATTTTATTCACATCTAAAAAGAGACTTTTATGGAGTGAGTAATTCTATGTTGTTTTCACATCTCCTATATAAAATCTGGGCCAATGGGATGCCAGGTAATCAGACAATCTTGCCAATGTGGGGAAAAGGAAAAAAAAAGGAACATTTTATATCTCTGAATCTTTCAAAGCATATAAAATACTCTATTTTTCTATTTTAGATCTGCCACTGATTACTGATTCAAAATTGCATATTTTACTTACATGAAATTCTGATAAGACTCCTTTATGATAGATGTGTTTAGGTATTAGATGAATTTTTTTGTTTGAAACCCTTTTCTGAAGAATCCAGGCTACAAAATCGACATTTAATTCATACAAAGTAGGAAAGCACTCTCTGATAGTGTTCATCTAGAAGAACGAGTGAACAGGACTGTTTTTATGAGGAAGTATTTAGGTAAATGAACACATTGTGCTTCTCTGTTGTGTTTAATGTATAGAAAGGGAGAATATAACAGTAGAATTTTTATTGCCACTTTTTCTCCAAAAACATATAAGTGCGTTTAGAGCATATAAATCTTTCTTTGATCTCTGCTGCTTTCAGGAACCCCACTGATATAGCTCCTGGTGCCTCATAATCTTTAATGCTTCCATCTTCAAATGGCTCCATTTCACTTCTCCTTCCCCCAGCAAGGTAAGCACTTATTTTTCCATTTTAAGTATGGGGAACTGAGGTTAGATTTCAACAGCCTTGATTCCCAGGAACAAAAAAGAACAGCCTGGAGGGAAGAATTCCAGGTTAGATTATTTTATCTTAAATACAAACAGAACAAATGAAAAACATGGTACTGGGGATGTGCCTTTGACTCTTTCCATCAAGCAGGTGTTTTCAATATGCAAAGCACAATTTCAGCTGAAGTGAACAGAAACTGATTTTCCATATAGGTCAGTGTCATTGTTTGGGAGGGGTTGGCCCATGGTAAGATAACAGACTCTCTTCTCCACCTCTCACTCCAAGGAGAGGAAGAAAAAAAGAGAGGTATGAGTTTAGGAAAAAACTAAACTACTTTAATGAAATGCTAATAATAAAATAAAAAGGAAACAATGAAATAAATACAATGTATATAAATGTATGTACAAAACCACATCAAGCTCCCACTGACATGTCACTGGAAGGTTCTAGATTAGTCTCAGTGATGAGTGGGATGAGAGGGATTCTTGAACACCCTTACAGGGATCGTAGGTAGATGAATTGACAGGGTCTTCCTCAGGCATCAGCCATCAAAGAGAGAGCATCATTGACAAAACAACCACTAAAGATGATCCAGCAAAGAGAAGCACACCTAACCCCTTTCCTCCCTCTGCTTTTATACTGAGCGTGGCAGATGGGATGGAACACCCTATTGGTCAGTCTGGGTCATCTGACCTATCCCTACCTCCTCATGGGTGCAACCCCTCCATGGGGTAAACAACCAAGTCAACTGACCTTTGTTGCCACAGCAATAAGTATAAGCAAGAGCTTTGCTCACCAAATGGATGGTTAGCTCTGCTCTACCCCAAGAAGTGATTGGCTGCTGGAGAAGAGTGTAGAAAAAATGGATCTGGGATAAAGGGAGGAACATGTGGGAAAGAGAGAGGCTTAGGGACTGAGTTTGGCTGCTGCCATCTGTACTGTAGGACTAGCGAGGAACTCTGGAGTCAGTGATCTAGCTGTTTCAATGGGCTGCCTTCCTGCAAACATGGTTTGATGGTTGGATTAGATGATCTTTAAGGTCCCTTCCAACCTAGACGATTCTATGATTCTATAGATCCTCTGTCTTTTGTCTGCCGCTACTCTCCTGGCTCTAGGTGACAGAGCAGTACCCATTATTCTTCTCCAGAGTATTTTACTGGCATTAGCATCTGTCTAATTTGCCTTTCCCACAGCTGGCTTGAACAGTTTACAAGGGAGATTGTTTTGTGAACACATCAGGATCTCATGGAGCAATTCCCATATTCATACAGCATCTTTGGGACAACTCCAGCCATTGTTTCAAGACAACTTCATATTAGGAGATGTTTAATGTGTTTTAGCTCTTTTTAATGTGATTTGGCAGCTGGGCATAAGAACAACAAATCGGACAATGTGCCATCAACCAATAACACTGCATGCCAGGATTTGAAAGTCTTGGCTGTGTGGCACCTTTTGTTTCACACTTCCACCTCACAGCTTTGGTGAGCTCTGCCTGGCCTGGCCCCTCTCACCCTCTAGGCAGTACCACAGCTTCTACTTTCCAAGATGAAGAGGACAACAGGGACTTGGGTATGTTGGTGCAAGCCGGTGCCCCTGGGACCCTACGCCGTTACAGCTGAGTTCAGGCCGTGCGTTTCTAGGTTTACAAGCCCATGCCTCGATGTCCTCACAGGGAAAGTGTAAGTATTCATGTTGGCTCATGTAGTTAAAGCATGTTGTTCCATTTACAGACAGTAATTTCCATTTGGTTTTGACTGGTATGATATCCAGCACTGTCTGGCTGTCATTTTCCCTACAATGGCAGATCAGAAGAGGGCTCAAGAGCCAGGTGCTCAGCTGGGACAAATCAGCATTGATGTGTTCGTATGAGTGAAGAGTTACTGTTTTACCATAGCTACAACGTATCCTTTGCTGAAAATGTTTGCTATTGTTAGTACCCACGTCGGTGACAACAGGGTAACTGCACATTATTACTCACACAGTTCCTTGCTTGCATTTATTATATATATCCTTTCCCCTTCCCACACTCTGCTCCTGCTGTTTGGCTGACATTATTTATACAGCTCAGTAATGTTTTGCAACAAATCTGTCTGTCCCAAACATTAACTCAAGTTTGCTTGAATTTTAGAGACCAGCTTGGAAATGTTCTATAAAATTCTGACTTGCAACTCTACCTAGACCTCTGCTAAACCTCCAGGGCATTGTGGATGACAAGTGACAGCTTTTAAGATGAACTTTTTTCTGAAGAAGAAGGTGTTAAATCCTCCTAAGGAAACCTTTATGAATCCAAAATGGTAATGTATTTCCTTAAACTGTTTGATCTAGAAGCTTTTCTGAGTTCCTGTTCGCTGCAGGAAAGGTTTTACCTCACATGTATTTAAGCTTTCATTTTTTGCTCATGTTTTCTTGCATTTTTGACAGTAATAGCTTTGAAATGTGTGAAGATAACTAACTGCTCAGAGCTCTAACTACGTACTTAGGGTCTAAAGTACATGTTATTTAAAAGTTTGCCTGTTTGCTGGAGGAGAGTGGTTTTTTTTCCCTCTGACTTAATTAATTCTTCCAAGAAGCAGTGCTGGCAGGGCAGGAAGGTCTTCTAGCTGGCTGAACTGCAGATTCGGTGCTTTAATAATCTCAGCATGACAATGCATGAGGTGTAAATGCCCCCTCAGTTTGATCATTTTGTCCATTATGTTATCCCCAAAATATGTTATGCAAAGTAATTTTTCTGTAAGCTACGAAGAGGCTATTCTGTAACATCCTGTGCTGTAAAAGAAAGGTAGAGTGGGATGAATTCAGGCTCAGCAAAACTTTCTGTGTCTATCAAGAGCAAGATAGTGTGGATCAGCTCAAACTGGGCTGCTTTGCAGTGCCTGAAAGACTTCTGGGGGGTGTCCCTGCTTGCCTTGATGTTACCTGGATTTGAGGTAGCAGCTCCCTAGAAGAAGCAGCTGGATGCTGATGTTCAAAACAAAGGAGTGGTGGCATGGCATGTCACTGCATGAAGGGCACCCACCTGAGCAGTGAAGAGCACTAGTCTGATTTGCACTTGCTGGTGGATGATACAGCCCTCTAGTTGCTCTACATTAATTAGCACTGCTCAGCTCTCCTTCTGAATGAAGCCAGGAAAAAAACTAGTGCTTTATTTCCCCCTTGCCCCTTCCCCCAGATAAAATGTTTCTTTTGAAAAAATTCAGGGGTCTCTATGTTTTGCAGCAATAAATACTACGTCCAAGTTGCCTACCCTGTGTACATGTAGAACAGTTCCTGAACTTCAGCTAGTGATAATGTGTCAGGATTGCTTTTCTATTGCACATCCTTGAGACTCTCACAGCTCATATATTTTCCAGGCAGAAATAAATGCACACAAAAAGTGCATGCACGCTATGAGTCTGATGTGTTCAGGATGTGCCAGAACTTCTTTACAAGCTACGCAGGTGACAACAACAGCGTGTGTAGTAAGTCAGATACATTCTGGATGTACTGGATTTACCGTGCATACACAAATTGTCTCCAGAGTGCACGCAAAAGCTGGATGATCTGTCACAGATGAATCATAGTCACTACACATGCACTGCTGCGTTGAGATCTGGCTAGCTGTCAGCTCCCTCTGAGCTCGTGCTTTTGGGAACCACTGGTTTAAATAGATGGATGGAAAGTGCCACCAGGGGAGCAGAGATTCAGAGCATGGGCTCAGAGGCTGAGAGGATTACCAGAGGCATAGTAGGGACCAACGAAAATTCTCAGCTTCCTGAATTCTGGTTAAATACCCTACCCATTGGATTATCTTATCAGGGTATATAATTTCGCAGTCTTTTGGTGTGTATTCTAAAATATTCAGTTTAAAAATAAATTAATGCATATGGGGGAAAATGCCACATACTAAAGTTGTCATAAGAGAAGTCAAAAGTCAGCAGCTCCTGTGATCTGTGTGATAGGGGGTGATTAACTGGAACAGATGCCTTCACAGAGCCTGCAAGGGACTCTCACCATGCTGAGCCTGAAGGGAAAAACCCAAGAATCAGGTATGCTTTTAAAGAAAGTTTCACTGCAGTTTTTTCTTACGCAGCCGCTGGAAAAGCTAATAAGGAATTACCGAAAATTGCTATTTTTGCTATTCAAATTCTGCAGTTGTGATACTGCCTACAGAAGATGCCTGACATGCAGACACTATAAGGACTCACCCTTCCACTATAGGACTAGTTAGCTGGGTTCTTTTCTGCATCTTGTGTGTGTTCAACCACCCTGTGGTGATGCTATGACGACCTTGTAAGTCTGTATGTCTGTTTTTGTGGCCTCTGTTCCTTCTTGTTCAGATGATACTTATAGCTGAGAGCTACTGATTTGGGTTAACTGTTGTTTCATTACTGTGCTTCATGGTGCTGTTTCAAATCTACACTTGGAATTGCTTGGAAACAAAAGCAAAACAATCCCACCAGCTTAATATATTCTAATACTAAAATTAATACGTGAAGGCACATACAGTGGAGAGAGAGCTGTCCAGAGTTCACTGATTTTCCAGAAAGGAGGTTATATATTCTGCATGCCAGTACAAACAAAAGAAATTGATGTATCAACTTGTGTTTAAATTACTTTTAAAACGTAAGTGTTGAGGGGCTAAGGCATAGATGGAAATAGGCCCCTGCCTCAGAAATGGCCAACCCATCAGAATGCAGAATACTGAAAAGGTCATCCTGAAATGGTATAGGACTGTATTTTTTGAAATATAGGCATTACATTTCTGGAACCTCATTTGTGTGACAAAAACTGTGACAAGAACAGAGGTTGGCACAAAATCAATATACTCAGGCAGGAACTGTAATAAATAATAAAAATGAAGAACAGCATAAATTTTAACCAGTTTTCATTACAAGTTAAAGCTGGTCTGATTTCCTATGTGATCTCTTGAAGCTGCATAATTTTCAAAGAAACATCAGTAAAGGTATATTTTTCATTTTGGATGAAAGGTGCTAAGACAAATATCAGAGAGAAAGAGAGTGAGAGGGGCAAGGGGGGGAATGTTCATCACCTTCACTTGCACTTGGGTGTTACCAACAAGAACGGAGGTGTGGAGGAAGGGGGAGGAGGGAGGTAGGGGTCCACCAAGACCCCTCACAGCCACAGTCCTCTGGGACCCAAGGAATCTCAGCTGTTTAGGTGTTCTTCAGTCCCAAGTAGCCAGTTTTATATAGTGCTGACAATTTCTCACCCATGAGCTGCTGCTCATGGTATCCACAAGCCACAGATTCAACTGTCTCATTGCAGAGCCAGCTCAACATCCCAATCCTGACACCTTCATTTTCCAGTCAAATGTACTGGTAGTATCAATCAACGACCATAATCCTCTTGTGTTAATCAATTTTTTTTGTTTCTGTCCTCTGAAATATGATCTTTAAAGTCCCTTCCAACTCTAACCATTCTATGAAACACCATGTCCTTCAATTCTATGCAAATTTCAGCAGCTCTGCTGCTGTGAAAAGATAACTCCATTAGTTGCAATTTTATCAACCAAAATGGACATGAGCTCACAGTTTGGCTCAGCCTGTGGTGGCAGTTGTCTTGCTGAGATGTCCTTGGGCAAGATGAGTGACTCAGCTCCCTCAGTCCCCCTCCCCTGGGGAGGCAGGGAAAGTCGAGCCTGATCCTCCACAATATGTCTCCATTTAGATTGACAACTTCCCGTGACTGTGGGGTTAACCTTGTTATGACAGCACAGCTGCAGTTGCCATCTCTCCCCATTGCACATGATAGCACAGCCTTCCCAAAGTAATAGCAGCTCTTGGAATCACAAATTGCAGTGAGTATTTCATCTCCTGTGTTGTTATTTAGCCCCAAATGACTCTGACATCAGTTTCTGATGGTGCAGACGTGCTTTTTTCCGTTTTCTCCCAAATGAAAGGTTAGCGAGGGACAGCGTCTGTTATACTGGTTCTATTGTGCTATTTTATAGTGAAAAATATGAATCTGTGTCCACCTTCATGTTCCTATTTGGCAAGTGCTTTGTTACTTGAATACCATTTCCACCCTCCCATCAAGAGTCATAGTGCTCAGATGCATCTGTATGTCATTGTATGTTGCATATATTTCTGCCTGGAAAAATTGCATCTGTAATCAAAGCAAATCCTATTTTGAAACTGTGATTTTATTTGGTGTGTACAAGATTTTTTATTTTCATATTTTACTAGGAGAGGATCTGGTTATATTTTTTGTAGAAAGTCAATAATGTAGTAGAAAGACTTGATGGTACCTGTGGACAGTGTAGATTTTTATTACTGTCAAAATATTTCAGGTAGAGGGCATGTTTAATTAGATCCTCATTTCTCAAATTCCCCTTTAATATTTTCCTTCTATCACATTAAACACTTGTCAAACACAACTCGGCTTTGCAAGATTGGATCTCTGACCATTCATCATAATTTCCAAGTGTTAGCAGACCACCATATTCTTTCTTTACTTTCTGGATAACCTCCTAGGTAAATACACTTTCTGGATAAACTTCACTCTACCGTCTGGATAACTACTATGTGATGTTCATTACAGTCCAAATATCTACACTACAATTTTATGCACAAAAATCTGATAATCTGGGTGCTTTTGAATTGGTTATTATTAGACAGAAATAAATTTTGTGAGTGGATATTTTTAGTGTTGACAAATGTAGAGTGCAGCATTATTAAATTTCTTCAGTTGCCCTCTGTGTCTCAGGAATGTGCCAAACCCAGTACAGCTTTTAATTGCTTCATTCTCTGCTCAGTAATTTTCCTGCTGTTATTAGCACGAGCTGCTCAGCAATCACTCAGAGCTGAGGCATTTGTTGGAGATTTCCTTTGTGTAGTGCTTGTGTTCTGCCTCTCAGCGATCTGTAACGCAGTTCTGCACATGAATTTCTGCTCTACACCGTAACTGGTTCCAACTGGCACTTGCAAGAATACAGGGTAAATTCATTTCTTCGAAAAGCAGGTCTTATAGCTATAAATGGGCCATATTTCTTAGATGACTCTGCAAAAAGAGCTGAAAAGATTTGGAAGATTTGTTAACGCGTTGCAGACATATGATTTTAAATCACATGGGGAGGGAGAAAAGTGGGATGGAGAATACCAGCATCAAGCACCTGCAGGCACTGCCCTAGTTTGGAGAATTCTGGCCTGTACAGTTTTATCCATTCTACATGTAACTATGTATCTATCTATCTTGTATAGAGTTGTAATCTTTATAACTATATAAAATGAAGAAGGGTATAAAATCCACCCACATAAGGGCAAATAATGAACTAGAATATTCTTATACAATGTATCTTGGTTTCATCAAATTTCAAATAACTTTCTATTTATTGGATGCTGCAAATCTGAAGACTTTGCTGACATGAAACCATGTAGCAACATAATAATTAAGGCTGATTTACAACTGTATCCAAGCAATGGCTGCATAGTGGTTGGACCAAATTCAAAGTGTATTGCAAAGTTCAAAGTTCAAAGAAAAATGGGACCAGTACTACATACCAAAGGGCACTGACTTAGCTTGTAGCTTGTTGTCACTGTTCTGGAGATCATATTGAATATGGAGTGTCATAGTCTTTGGGTTTTGATGCAAGATAATTTTAGGACAGGGTGGACAACCAGCTGTGAAAGGGCACAGTTGTATGTCTGTGAAGGCAGATACAAAGTAAGTGGCTTGGAAGTTAGTAGCTTTGTGTTAAAGGGAGCAAAGTTTGGTCTCTTTCTTTAAGGCAAAGAATGCAAGCCAAAATGTAGGTACAAGAGGTTAGGCATTTTGGAGAGGTCCTTCAGAAATACATATCATAACAGCAATGTCTTCTCTAATTGATTATACGGTCTGTATCTTTGCCATTAAGTGCTTGGCAAAAGTATTATGCTCTAGCTCTCCCTACTGGATTATTATTACACAATTCCTGTATTTGATGGGTGCAATGTATCTCTGTGTTAAACAATTAAACAGATGATCTAAGCATCTTACCATATCTTATAGATGTTTCATACTTTATGTGCATTGCAACAGATGGCTATGGCTTATTTCTTTAGTGTTACTAATTCTTCATGTTTTAGAAAAAAGCATGCTGTTTCTTGTGCTGTAGTTGATGAAGAGTCATTCTAGAACATGAGAGTATTTCTTCTGTCTGTATTCTCCAAAGTACCTAGATAATTTTTAGGAACTTAATGCTTGAACCTCAATGTTTTGCATGGAAACTTAATTGTCAGTCTGAAAAATATTTTAGTTACATTTAACTACATATTGTTTCAACATAATTAATTTTTGAAAGCTAATGGAGAGACTAGTCTCTCATGTTTCTGCCATACCCAGTTGTGTTTATCCACTTTATTCAAGGGAAAAAGCAAGTAGAGATATTTTAGCTGAGTTAAAGTATGCATAGGTTATATCTTGCCTGCATCTCCCAGTATGACGTGTACACATATGAGGACTTAGCTAGGAGTGGGCAGGATTTCACTGATAAAAATTTGATTTAAATATGTTTACTCCTATATTTCAATAAACTGCTCTTTACTGTCAGAAAGATGACCTTTTTGACTCATTATGCCAAAAAAAAAGTGTATTTAACTCCCATGATGGGCTTAGAAAGTTTCATGTTCCTTCTGAAACGCGACATCCACTGAGAACTTTTACAAAGAATATAGTCATATTCTGTGACTGTAAATGCAATTTACTTTATTATTTATTTACTTTATCAAATAATTTAAGAGAAAAAGTTTATTTTTCTTTCATTAATTGTTGCTTCACTGCAAAAATCCGTACAATAAAAAAAAAATGGAATGTTTTTTGTGTACTTATGGTCCATTCTAAATATATTGCTGTTAAGAACTGAAGAATTTTATTGTCACTATAAAATCCATAGGCTTGAATTCACCCAGACTAAATGAGATATACCTATCCTGCTAGTTTTCAAAAAGGACAAGAGACCAATCCTAATGTCTGAAAGCAAAGGCACTGAAAATCTACAGCCCTCAAGAATATAGAATCATAGAATGGTTCAGGTTGTAAGGGACCATAAAGACCATTAAGTTCCAAACCCCCTGCCATGGGCAGGGTCACCTCACACTATATGGCAGTCTTGATCTGGCAGTTTGTTGTTGAGGGCCAAAGCAAACTAAGGGAATGAGTTAATGATAAAGTATGTAGAGATCAGGGGACTGATGTTCAGACGTTCTCTTTAATCCTTTTACTTTTTTTTTTTTTTTAAAGCACAGTAGATATTTCCTAGCATGCCTAGAAGATTAATCTACTAAATCTACAATATGAGATAACTTATACCCTGATTCAAGTCCTGGCTCATTGTCTTCTTATTATGCACAATGTAAGGGAGTTCACTCCTAAGCTGTCTTTCACAGAAAATCAGCTAGTTCCTTTTGAGAGGAAAATGTGATGCAACTCTGGGAGATGGTCCTAGAACCACCCCTGTACCATATGGATGCAAATGCAACAGGTTGGACTCCCTCATCTCTCTGCACGTCTCCAATGCAATTCCTGCAGACTTTGCATCCTAACCTACTGCTTTATGTCTTCATGCTGCACCTGAAACATTTTAATTAAATCCTACAAGGAATAATAATCCTATTCAGTGTGGACACAGATGTTTTACCCAAGATAGTCATGGTTCATTGTGGGGTAGGCATAGGTATCTCTCTACCACTGCACATGGGGACCAAGAATCTTGCAGTGGACTAAGACATTTTCAGTGACATAAATTTAACTATAGGAGATGTCAGGTAAAAACTGAGATTTCTGAGGCAATTGAAGGCTGAATTTCTAAGCCGTTTGTATCTCCATTAGCAGAACAAATGCGCTCCAAGTTGAGGCACTTTAGATTGGTGCTGAAAGATACGATTCCTGAAAATAGGTTAGTGTAAAATCCAGCTCCTACACTCAATTTTCATTAAATTAATGTTTTATCCAATATATTTCAATTTTGACCTAAAAGCATTTTAGTGGTGACATGACTGAAAAATATCTTGGGCTATAAATCACTCAGTCTGTACAGACACTCTAATCTGTTCTCTTTTTTTTTTTTAATTTGTCTTGCCACTTTAAATGTCCATTAATTGTATTAACATGTTTTGCTGACATAAGATGTTTACATAACATAAATCAGTGGATTAGATCAAACAAAAAGAGATTTTTATTTACCCTAAAAGTTTTATGAGAGGTGTTTGATAGCGCTAGAATATTGTCTTGAAATATACATTCTTCAATTCAGAACTACTTTTTAGTGGCCAGCAGTTGAGAAGGGGCAGGTTTTGCAATAGAGCTCCCCAAACTGTGCAGTGGCAAGAAGTGGTTAAGGTGGTATTAGCTGCACAAGGAATGAGAAGGATGGGAAAGGATTGAGTTTCACCTCCAAAGCTGAAGAATATTAGCTTGATTCTATCTACCACAGGTTTGGTCCAAAAACACCAAGATATTAAAAAGCTAGAACAGATACAGGAAAGGAGAAAAAATAAAGTTAAGCACTGAGTAAAATGCCATGTATTTTAAGAGAGATGTATAGAACACAACTTGTTTAATTTGTGGAAAAGCAGGTTGAGAGATTCCTTTGATTGTACTGATAATCTCTCCCAGTGGAAAAATGTATAGGTACTAGCTGCTCTGTAATATAAAGGTGGAAAAACAGATCCAGTACGTGCAAACTGTAGCTACGTGAATTCACACGAGAAATAATAGTTTTGATGCAAAGGAGATTAACAAGTGTAATAAACCACATGCATAAATGATAGATTTTCCATTTTGAAGTCCTTAACAAAGTAACTACTTGACTTAAACACATTCACCTTAGCAGAGCTCTGCATTAACATAGCTCTACTGCTTCTGTGACAACTTGTTTCACAAGTGTATTGGACAGTGTAGAAATGGATCCAACCCATCAATGCAATTAGTTGTGAGCTGTAGTCGTATGTTTGCAAGAGAATCCAGCCTGAAGATAGGAGAGGTGAGCAAATGTATAAAAGCTTCTGTCAAGATAGGGAGCTGAAGTTTCAATGAGTGTGTAAGTTTTTGCTGTTCCAAAATAATAATCTGCAGCACTTTTCAGCTAATCACATCCTCATAATACCAGATGCATGTAAGAATAAGTATACCTATAGGGGTATTACAAAAAGATCTTAACTAGTACTTGATGCTGAGCTTGCACCTTCTGTTATAAGAATTTTAAGGTTCTAAGGCAGTTCTCAAATTGAGCAAGTCCCCAAGGATCTAGGCAACCCCCATCTGGTGTCTATTCTTTCTTCATTCCCCCTTTCCCTCTCCTTTTTTCTTTCCTCAAAAATGCTTTTGTCTCTGGTAGTCAAAGAGAGGAATATAATTTGTCTCTGACCCAATTAGGATAAAATGACAGAAAGCAAGTGGGGCACAAATATTGTAACCTTAAGCAGGGTTTGCACACCGTGCATGCATAGGATCGGAGAGAAGAATATGAACGTTATTGCAGAGAAAGAGGGCCATGCCCTTCTGCTTCTCATTGGTTGTTGTTTGGGTTTTTTGGTCTAATTATGACTGTGAGCTTCTAGATGAATGTGGAAAAAATAAAGCAGTATGTTGAGCTGAAGAGAGTGAAGGAACCCCAACTTTACAGTAATATCAAGAGCCACCTATGGAATTTATGGTTTATTGAATAGACCCCCTAAGTCTATATACATCTCACCTGACATAGAATTATAGTGTTTAAACCAAAGCTGTACACCTCCAAGAAACTGATGAATGGAAGGACGGATCCATAGAGTACTTCATCAACTGCCTGCCACTTTCAGTATAGCAACTAGTAAAATCTCACTCATTCTGACAACAGAAGAATCATTAAAAATATATGCATCTAGTGGAGAAACTGGGCTAAAGATGGCCTACTAATGGCGTCATATATCAGTATGTAACCTGGTGTGGAAAAAGAAAAACCTACAGAAAACACCCCTTTAAGAATATTTATAGGAACTGAAAGAACTTTATTGTATCATCAGATATGCTGTAAACATGTCTTAAAAGCATTTTAGATAGTCTCTTTAAGGGAAATAGTATTTTTAATAGTATAATCTAAAAGCAAATGGTTAATGTAGACTTGAATTGAAACAATATTGAAACAAAATAAGCCTTATAACAGCTGGATTATCACGTTGATGTCAAAATTTGTTGACACATTTTTGTTATTAATATATCCTGCTGTTTGATTGAACCCATTTTATGATATTTATATGTGTTTCATATAAAACTCACTTGCATGATGCTTACATGTATTTCCTGTAAACTTACTAAGTGACAAATTTTTTGTCTTCTTCCACAAGCAAGCCTACTGGCTGATCTTTGATCCATGATCCTCACTTGTAGAGCAGATTTGGACTACAGTAAATAGAAATAGCATTCTGTGTGGGCTGTGACTAAACTCATTTCAGCACATTTGGAGGGTGCTAAACAAGTCAGCCCTCATTTGCTGAGTTTCTGACTGGAGTCAGGAAAAGTGAGACAGTGAAGAGCAAGAACAAAATGTCCCTAAAACATATGCATGAATCAATTTATTTTTTTTCTTTTCTCCAATAGCTTCCTGACAGAAGTGATATATCAAATGTATTTTATGATATGATTTATTAATACTGGTAATTTGAGTAAGTTCAAACAATATGTTTTTCACATGATAAAAAAATGATAGTACATAAATATGTGGGTGTACATTTGTTCTGAGCACTGACACAAAATATACAGTGAATATACAGTTGTCTTCTAGAAAGAAAATTTGCTGTCAGCCAAGGACCATATGCATACTACAGAGTTGTGTCACAGAAGGGATGCTTCTAGCACATCAGTGTAAGAGAATAGGACTTATTTGACCCATTTCTTCAACTGTGCATTTCTGTTGTGGTTGTTTCCCTTTTTTTTCTTTTCTCTCTTTTAGCACACTGAAGATGGATAGGAGGAACAGTTGTGCTGCTCACTCTATTTTACCATGAGTTTTGCAACAGTTTTGTTTCTGTTAAAGTTTAATGAGTGAAAGGCCTATGATTGTGATAAAATTTCAGCATTTATTTTAGGGAGAAAAAAAGTTTCTAAGTCTTGTGACTGTAAAAAGCACTTCCAAATCAGATCCTTCTGGCTTTAAAATGGATCAGAGTAAAGAAAATGTAGTTCAGAAATTTTTATAAAGTCATGAATGTCATTAAATTAATCAGTCGGATTAATTTAAAGGGAAAAAGAGAACTAAGGAGGATTTATCATTTTAAAACACTGGTGTATTTTAAGTCTGCAGAAAAGAAGAAGAATCAGAAGACAAACAAATCAAAAAAAGATTGCTAAAGAAGAAGTGAGGACATGGAAAAGATGAATGGCAGCCAGGGACTGATAAAGAATATAGAATACAGAAAGTGTTTTTGTATTCTTGTCCCAGTCCATTACTCTGATCATATTTCTAGACTTTACTATCCTTAAAATAAATAACAAAAGATTTACTAGCTTCCCAAATAAAGCCTTGAAAGAAATAGTGAAGTAGTATGAAGGAAAGTAAGAAATTATAGTTGAGAGGTTTTTTGTCAAGTATGTAGTGTGCTACAGAAAAAAAGAAAAAAAAATGTTTTAATGTTCTGGAAGAAATGCAAGTTATCTTTACTCTGTGCATTTTTCCTTGTAATAGTTTAAGAGTGGATAGGCTGAGAGGAAGAATCACATTCTTATGCCAGACAGTGCAATATTAGACTGGGACAAACTTCTTTTTTTTTTATGGGCTTTCAAATGCCTTTCTCACTGATATGAAATGTAAACTTGTATATATTCATCTAGAGCAAGATGCGCAGCTCTTCTGCCTCCCACTGATAAATCAAGGCAAACAAGCTATGCTGTGAGACCACTTGCTCTGCAAACCATTCACGTGGCACAGTGGATGGCACAGAAGAGCAGCTGTTGAGGTGAGTTTGAGAAACCTGTGTGAAGAGAGAGTGCTAACTTTCAGATAAACACTGTTTTATAGCCATACAAATGTCTGACTTGCTGAATGCTACAAGATTGGCTAAATAGATGCGAAAAAGTATTTTCTCACATTAATTTATCTGGTGTTCTTGATTCATTGCCTGCTGCTGAGTTGCACAGCTGAGCACATACACCTGTAGATAAATTTCATTGATTTATAGATTTAAAATAGCATATTATCATACATTATATTACAGCTCAGGGCAGGGAGCAACCTCTGTAACAGATTATGGGCTATTGTATACATGCTCTTATCTGTATAAATATTTCTAAAATAGCCATCTATATTTCTAGGATAGCCATGTAATACAGCTAGGCAGATTGTGTTACTTCAAACTAGGCCATGTGCAGGCATAAGCCTGAGAAGTCCTCTTCTCCAGGTAATAATTCTTCATTGTGCATCCTGAAGTTTCAAGTCATCTTCAGACAGGCAGAAATCCAGCTTCTTTTTAATGTTCGTGGTCCACAACACTGTTCTGGTATTTGGCAGAAAAAGGAAATAAATTTTCTATGAATGAGGAGAAGAAATGCCTAATTTTGATACTTATTTTTCATTATCCATAGTTCAAGGTGCATTAGTATTAGTCAGGTGCATGAGGATTGATCACAACGTTAAGTTTTTAGTAGCAAGAAATAGAGATTTCTGGCCTATTGCATATGAGGGAAGCAGTAAGGAAGTCCTCTCATTGGCAAGCAAGTAATCAGAACATACCCATGATTTTCTTTGACACTACAAATTTAGAAATGGAATGTGAAAAATTGACTTCATGGGCATGGTGTTCTCTTTGAGGCACACAATTAAGTGTGGATTGGACAGGGATGATGCATTTTCCTACTTTTTAGCCTGGCATCCTACAAAAGTAAGTTTATGTTTGCATGCTGTCCCCCGTGTCCGCTCTCCTTCTGTTTTCTGTTAACATTTGAACCCATGGATCAGTTTTAAAACTAAATGGGATGGAAAGATAGAGGTTTTCCAAGATTATTTCAGTAGTGTAAGTTTCATGAAAACTGACAACTGTTGGAGGAGAGATATTCAAATTAATACCTGTAGCTGAGGAAAAGTCTGAAAAACTTGCCTGTTCGTCCATTGCTATTTTGAATAAGTAATTGGCAGCGGGTTGAACCACGTTCACCCAGTCCATCCTGCCAAGGATATGAAGAAAAGCAGTGGGTCAATGCAGCTACACAGCAGAGAGAAGGGAAGCAGCAAAAGCAATTTTGATGTCAGAATGCAAATCTAAAGGAAATTGGTCTCTGACACTACTGCACCTTGCTGATATTTTCATTCAGTTTTATATTCCCTTTATTATGAGTATAGCAATGAATCTGCTATAGATACTGGGGGTTTTAAATAGAGGCTTAGAAGAAAGAAAAGCTACCCTTCTGAAGCCCAAAATCTTTGTCCTGGTGGCTCTGGAAAGGTTGTTTGATGGTGTTTGGGGAGACAACTTTAAAATGTTGATCTTAAATCACTTCATATAAGAATATTGGGAAGTGTGTGTGTACATGTTCCTTTATTTAGAATTCAAAGAAAACCATTTTTTTTTTCATAAAATTTCTCATTTAAATGTTTATCTAGGCTTATGACTGAATGGTTTTTCACAGAAAACAAAAAAGTAGATATTGAAAAACAGCGTTAATAATGCTGTTGCAACAGCTTTGCAGAGTTGCTGGGTGAGCAGGTTAACATTTTCTGAAGTGCTTAATGCTATTGGCTACAGGTTGATTTCTAAGCTTGTTAGGCTCTACAAATAACAACATACTGGCACATAAAGTCTATACAAGGTCTTGATAGTCTTTCTATTGACAATAGTTATAAGACTTTCTTTTTATTTTACTAATACTCTATACAAAATTGGGGGTAAACCTGGGTCAATTCTTATTTGTGTAGTGCATCATGTCTGTGATTAGACTAGGAATCTGGAGGCCACTCTGTTCATCAGAATATTTAGCAAGGGGAAGTAGGGGAAGGTAGAACTGTGAGTTAATAACTCTTTTCAACTTGTGATGAGGATAATTAAAAATGAAGGGGAATGTGGAAATACGGAGTCAGTTTAAATTGAAGTACTGAGGGAGAAGGAAAAAGTGTTTACCACCTGTGGTTCAGGGTAGGGAAGCTCACTCACAGATAGCTGAGAGCATTAGATTAGTGACTGCAGTGATACCTACGGAATTTTAATTTGTATAATTTATTCAGTCATTAATAAGGAGGACTAGAGTTTTATGTAGAACTCATTTTTATATCAGTATGTGTTACAGGCAACTCAGCAAGGAAAAACTTCAGACTGAATTTTATTAAGTAAAATGAATATGGTAAGTACCACGATCATTAGGGATGGATTTTGGATACAAATACAGGTGTATTAACATGTAAATGGTCTAATTTAATACAATCAGAAATGTATTAAGTAACATAGATTGGCAGTGTTTATGAGCAAAGAACTCTGAGGACCAAAAAAAAAAGAATAATTTGCAAAAAGATTGGGAGGTTGTGTTGCAAAATGAAATCTGAAATATAAATTATTTAAAGCCTCTGTGGATGAGTGATAATTGTTAAGTTAATTGCCAGTAACAACAGAGAAGTCAAAAATCACACAGAGTCAAAAAACTGGCACAGATTGGAAGAAACAGAGGAAATGTAGAAAAGCGCATTTGGAGAATAAAATTTTAAAAAAAAAAGAGTTTCTGTCACATGCCTTGGAGGGGTGACTGGGGGCAAAAGCCACCTGCTGCAGGTGGAGGATAAGGGAAGAAAAATAAGTAAAACAAAGTAAAGCAAGTAAGAAAACAGCAAGTGTAAGAGAAATTCAAACTTTTCCTTTTCAAGACCCTTGAGTCCTGCTCCTGGTAACCCTTTCATTACAACATTGTTTTTGACTCACTGTCTTCCTTATAACACTACAAACTACTATAGAGAAGGACTGATTCTTTAAAGTGTCATAGTACTCATTGAGCAGCACTCTACAGTGAGGGAATACACATCTCTATGTACCTCTTTGCACAGAGGTTCTTAGAGACAGAAATGAAAAGCACAAAACAATGATCTGTATGGTAAAAATAGCTTTATCCCCCAAAATGGAGGAGAAGTTGATCCAATTATTGGTGGTAACAAACACAAGAGAGAAAGCATTAGAGGTATATGTGTTTTCCAATAAATTCTTAAAAAACAATACAACTCAGCAGTTGCAATGCATTTAGGGAAATATTGAACATCAAACTAGTGGAGGGATATCAGACATAATCTATTTAGTAGTAGAAAACTGTCTTTTTGTGTCTAAAGAAGGATATCTCTGCACTTTAGTGGGTGGCAATGTTTTTCATGAGTGATTTTCTTTTTTTGTCTTTATGATGACCAAAAAAGATATTTAAACATTTCTAAAGCACGGGTTTTCCAGGGTTCTGAAATGACAATGTTGTCAAATTATTGTAGAGAACACATGTACTTCTCATTTCTTTGCCACATGTAAGTTGCTTTATTAGTGCTGAACATAGAGTGACACCTAACAGAAAATTTTTAAAAGTCAGGCTCCATTTTGCTTCATTTTGCCTTTTTTTTTTTTTTTTGGTTTGTTTGCAGCAGCACACAGTATAATAAGATGCAGTTTCCAGAGACAAAACTTAGGATGTCAGTTGAATCAGTACCATTCCTAATTACTTCCAAAACTGGATAAACCATTGAGTTGAAGGATATACTTGACTGGAGCATAAGCTCTTCCTCCCTCTTCTCTAGCTGCTGTGGCCAGGGGTGTATTTTGGGGGAAGAGGATGAATCTTGGGGCTATCTGTGCTTTTTTCTTTGCCAGTTTCTTGGACAGCACCTTATGGTTACTGGCAATGAAGTACTACTTAATGCAACACTGTCTGTGTTGGAAATAAATAAATAGAATAGAATAGAATAACAAATTAAAAGAGTGTGCACTATATTGGATAATTGTGTTAGCATCTTTGCAGATATGTCTTGATAATGCTCAAATCAAAGCAAACCTACCACAGATTTTCCTTTATGAAATTTATTCCTTTATATGCAGAAGCATATCAGCTGAAGCCTTGTAAAAGAAGAATGGGCCGTTTCTGTTCTGGAAATAAGTGTGGCCGTATTCTGTACACAAGTATTAGGGGGAAAAAATTATATTTTAGGGAGGAAATAACTCAGAAATTTAGCCAATGAGTAAAGTCTGCATGATTTGAAGTGAAGGAGGGAGAGTTGGAGAAAGTTCTCATTTGAAGGAGAGCAAGGGAGGTGGTTTATCATGCATTTTAATTCTGATAATCCATAAGAAAATTATGGAAATTCAGTTTGCCTTTTGTAATCTAAGTTCTAGCTGTGCAATAGATTTTGAGATTGCCGTGTTATGACCAAGAATTTATGAAAATTCTACATTCCTTGAATGTGAATTTTCTAAGGTTTTAGTACCCCGGTGACAAACCACTGCTTCTTATAGTATCATTCAAGCCATCTTGACAGCATGTTTTATCTCACTTGATTGCTTCACTTATACTTTTGCTCACTATGTCATTCAGTTCATATCTGCAATGCACCTGATCAGCAGGCAGCGACCTGAGACTATGCCCTGGATCTGTCTCCCTCCAGCGCAGGCAGGCGAGGTGGAGAGAGACCCTTCACTAGCACAGCTGTTCCCTGTAGCTCAGCCTGTGGCCAGCAAAGCTGTGGCCACAAGGGAAGGATGGCGACCTCCATCAGAAACCTGGGAGCCTGCTGCTGTGTGGTCCTCAGAGAAGAGGTCCCCAGAACAGGCATGCTGAGTGTTGGGCTTCAGAGTCTCTAGCAGGTGGTTTCCTGGGAGGAAAAATAATAGTTGTATGTCTTGGAGTGCCCAAAATAAATGATTGTGACAGCCTTCAATGCTTCAGGCAGAAAATGACAACATGATCCTGCTCTGAAACCGTGATGCTAGCCCTTTGGTTCTCTTCATACCTCACAAAGGTGGCAGGAGTCCTGGATGGCTGAACCAGGAGCTCTTGACTAAACTCAAACATAAAAAGTATACAAGGCATGGAAGCAGGGGCAGGTGGCCTGGGGTGAATATAGAGACACTGTCCAGGTGTGCAGGGATGGGGTTAGGAAAGCCAGCCCACCCTGAGAGTTGGATCTGGTGAGGACAACTGTCTGTCCTGTGAAGGACAACAAAAAAGGTGCCTACAGATATTTCAGCAGCGAAAGAAAGACCAGGGAAAATATGGACCTGCTGCTGAAATGCAGCAGGGAACCTGCTGACAGGAGACGTAGAGAATGCCGGAGTTCTCAATGCCTTCTTCACCTCAGTCTTTACTAATATTTGCCATCAGAAATCCCAGGCCTCTGAGACCTGAGGGAAAGTCTGGAGGAAGGTAGACTTACCCTCAGTGGAGGAGGACCTGGTGGGAACATTTAAACAACCTGAACGCACACAAGTCCCTCAGACCTGACAGGTTGCAGCCACAAGTGCTGAGAGATCTGGCCTGTGTCACTGCCAGGCCTCTCTCCATTATTTGTGAAACGTGGTGGTTGAAGGACGTTCTGAGTACTGGAAGAAAGCAAATGTCACCTCTGTATTCAAGAAGAAGGATCTGGGGAGCTACAGGCCACTCAGCCTTTCCTCAGTCTCTGGAAAACCATTTACAAACATGAAGTAGAGGAAGTTGATTGAGACTAGTCAGCATGAAGGGGAAATCATTCCTGACCAACCTGAGAGCCTTATAAGATGAAATGATGGGCTCGGTGGATGTTTTTCATCTTGGCTTCAGCAAGGCTGAACGCTTTATTATTGTGAGGGTGGCTGAGCTCTGGCACAGGTTGCCCACAGAGACTATGGAGTCTCCATACTCAGAGATATTAAGAAGCCAACTGGACACGGTCTTGAGTAACATCATGCAGGTGACCCTGATCTGAGCAGGGGATTTGGAAGTGCATTCCAGTCCCTGTGAGTCTGATTCTGTAATGTTGCATAAGCATATATTTGTTTAAATTACTTCAGTAAGGAGCCTTTGTAAGGCTCATAAGCTCTTAAAGGAAATGTCTAAAAAAAGGGAATGAAAATTTTTCATATAAAATTAATTATTCATAACTAATTTTAATTATGAAAATATTTTTTTTGTATAAATGAAATAAGCTGTCTTCAATCAAAGAAGGCATCTATGTTTTCAAGAACTGGAAATAGGGCTAAGAATTCCTGTGCTTAAAAGTTTCCATGCTGTCATTGCGATAAATTAAGTTTCTAATTAAACACATGCTCACATGCACACTCTTGGATGGGAATGCTATGCTTGATCAATAGCCCTAGGCTACACGGTAGCAGGCAGAATTATAGCAAATGGAACTGGATGAATGGGTTTACTTAATGACCACAATATGATTTATTTCATTGGTGGGAAAGGGGGGAGGAAGACATCAAATTGCTAAAAATACTGCTCGAGCAAATTAAGATATGATCTTACAGGAGACACATTCCCAAGAAATCCCATGTGAGTACAGCAGATCAGAGCACAGATCACTCTTAAAGAAGCACACTTGATAATGTTTCAGCTAATCTGCATTTGGCTTTTTTTCCATTTATAATTAAGTAGGCCTTTTTGTTATTTTTTAATGTAGCTGCATTAAAGATGGACAATTACTAACTTAGTCAGTACATTTACACAGTGTCATGATTTTAGCCATTGGAGGAGTCAGTATGAGAAATAAAATTAGTGCAGATAATTTCATATATAGATAAAAAGGTGAAAATTATGACTTTGAATAAAGTTTCACAAAAATTAACTTTTTTATCCCTGACCACAACCACTTATTATTTGTCATTTGCACTCAGTTAAAGCAACAGCTCATGCAAGACCTTCCAGGGTGGCAATGTGGTGGTATCTGATGGTGATGAATCTGCGACTGGCAACTACATGCTTGCCTCTGTCACTTGGGAGATGATGTTGACCTCTCTGTCCAGTTACTTACCTTGCCAGTGAAGAGTAATGCCAGCCAGATATGAGACACAGAGAGAGAGAGACAAGACAGCTTTCTGAGTTTTGACTTCACTGTTAAGAAATGGCAAAATCTGAATGAGTAGCAGAAGAAGACTGCACATGCACACATGTACTGGTTTTGGTTCCGGTTATTGGAAGCGTTCCTTCAGTTTCCCTTTCTCTCTACTTATTTCTCTGTGAAAAATGCAGAAACTGAATATAAATCAGGTTTTGACTTATTCTATAATTGCGCTTTTCAAAGGAGATAATTAAATTTCTGCCTCTTTGGGAAAAGGTCAGCATGTTGGGGTAACAAATATTCGTATCTCTAGGGCATTTGCCCTTATTAGCCATGAATCACTGTTTCCCAAGCTTGAAGCCTTGGCAAGAATCCATCTAACCTAAAATACTTTGAAAACCTATGAAATAACTGAGATCCACTTTAATAGTTCAACTTTATTACTAATTAACCTGTATATGTCCCTATTTGTTATGCTGTTATTCAGAAACTAACACTATTCCTATTGTCTAGATGTATATTAAATGGTGCTACTTCTCCTTTACTTTAGGAATTTATTGCTATGCTGATCACTTGTTTTGAACACAATTTAAGGCTGAAAACAGGCTAAGGAGGTTAGTGAAGAAACCTTTCAAAGGCTGATGGTTGATTTAAACTTCATCTCCACATCAACTGACTCAAATCAAGGAAACAGCCTTCATTTGGTTGATGCTGGAGAGCTTAGTCACAAGTTGATTGACATAATACAAGGTGCTTTGTGAAGGAGCAAACAGACCACCTGGAAGACAACATGAGGATCCTTTTTTTTTTTTTGCATTTTATGCAATTATTTCTTGTGACCTGAATTCATAATTAAAGTTTCTGTTCAGATTTTCAACTACTTTTAGGCTTTTGGGATGGTAGAGGTGATCAGAGCTGCTTTTTATCCCACCTGAGGTTTCAGAATGAAATATCATGGCCAGTATCTTTGTTCTTGTCACTTGAGCTAGATCCATAAAACTTTTCCAGGCCCTTTGGTATCTGCTGTGATGGAGCTGATACCAAGCTGGGATCTGTGTAACTCTGCCATTGCAACACAGCTGTCATTAATGCACCCTCTGGGCAGTGGGGCTAAGAGACTGGGTCATTACTGCACCTGGAGGTCCAGAGCACCATGCTAGCCCATCTTGAAGTATAGTGACAAACGGATGGCATTGTATGTGTTTGTCAGCATGCTCTTGGTCATCTTAAAGGCTCAGACCTATCATTAGCTATCTCTCGTGTAAAGTCCAGGTAGCCAAATGACTCCAATTTAGCTGCATCCTTAACCTCAAAAGGTCACTAAGTCTCTTGGGTTTCTATTAATAAGGTCTCTGAGACATGTAACTATCTGAATACTACGAGTCTGTGCTTAGCTTTATTTAAAATCTGCTAAAATTGAGACACTGAGCAGTCCTCACTTTTCTCACCTTTTGAGATTTGTCCTTAGAAGATGCTTCTAGATTGTGTTTGTGCAAATCAAACAAAAATAACATCCTCCTTACCATCAATTCCTCTGTGGATTAGCCATTAGCATACACTTCCACTGTTAAGAGATTTAGAGGTTTGAATTTCTCCCTTCTTCTTGGTGGTCTTGTGAACATTTTTAATTAATTCCTCCGCTTAATACTTTAACCCTTGGTATTTATGATACTCTTCAGTCTTCATCCTTCCTATTGAAACAATTTTGTATGGTGTGGACCAGTGAGGAAGGCCTGTAAGCATACTTCCCATGCCGTGTTTGTCTAAGAAGTCTAGGTTCATCTTGAAATGCCAGTAAAAGTTTAAGCATTTTAAATTTCAGTATGCGTTGTAGTGGGAAGAGTAACGGAAAGTCATTTTTTTTTCTAGGTAAGCACCCTAACAACTAACTTATAGGTCATGTTTCTGTTTGTTCACCTGCTCTTTCTGGTCTACCAAATATGGAATGATAATATTATATTTAATGTTAAAGTGGAACAATCACAATTGGAGGGCAGGAGAGCACCTACTCTCACATGCGCCTATACTATACCGATTCAAACCTTCACCTGGAAGGTGAGAGAAGTGGGTTCATAGCCCTTTATAGAAAGGAATTGAAGCCGGGAGCATTAAACTTACATGTGAGAGAGCTGTTTTATGCAGGGGTTCTTTATTAAATGTGACAGTAACACATAGTTCATATAAAGGACTGAAAATTTTGATAATAAAGAATAAAAGTGTGAGGGTGCCTAGTCATACAAAGAAAGCAGATGTTAGTTATACATTAAATTACAACTCCAGCACAGACATATTATATGTCTTTTTTTATTTGCCATTGAACTTCAGACCACACAAAACAAAATCTTCTCACAGTAATTTAATATTTTTTTCAAGTTCTGCCAAAGAGCTAACAAAATGTATTGAGACTCTGATAATAGCTAAGTGTGACTTTATCCAAACACTTTAAATGATCTTAATGTATTACAGTAACTGTGCCACAGGAGTTACCTAAAAGAATGTAGGTCTACTCAGGGGAGCAGAGGAAATACTGAGGTATATTTAGGAGAAATTTGTATGTGTAATTTCTTAGAAACAAACCTTGCACTAACTGGTTTAGGGCAGCCCAACGGAAAAGCAAAACGTGGTGCAAAGCAACAGGTTTCCGGAGCCTGATGTCCTATATGGAAGTGTCTAGAATCAGCTGCTTCAGAGAACGGGGCAAGAAAACCTGCAATAACAAGCTGTATAGGAAAAAAGCTGAACGGATCCTATAGCTGTCGAGGATCTAGTCATCATTTCCAACCATACTAATATTTTCACTATTTCAATTCAATTTCATTTTCTCTAGCTGTCCCTTCTATACATCTAAGGAGAAAAGGTGAAAAGAAATCCTTGGTGTATATTCTATACTGTTTACTATTTTGTTTGTTTTCATTTCTCCTATAATTTGTCTCTGCTCAAAGATTAGTGCTCACCAGCCATCTTTCACACGAGGAAAATAGAAATGGATTTTTCAATCTAAAGAAGCAAACAAACCCAAATCTTCCTCTGTGAAGACAACTTTGAAAGTATACATAGCTGACACTAAGACACTGACACTATGACAGGTGTTTGGGTTTTGTTTGTTTGAAGGGTTTTTTTTATTTGGACTATTCTTGATAACTCCATCAAAAATTTTTATATTTAAATATTTCATAGTAAAGTTTGATAGAATCATAGAATTTTCCTAATGGCAGAAACCTTTGCTATACAGGTGAATAAGGAAGGATCAGAAAAAAAGTTTTTCTCTTTAAAAACATCCTTACCAATGCATGTGTCTTTCAGTGGTGCTAATTTAATATTTAGCATGCTCTGATAGCCAACTCTGCAATGCTTTCATTCAAAGGTGCAGCAACTCAGCGAACTCACTGCCACTAGCCATTTCCCACAGATTCACTCGTGGTTGAACTTTCTATTACATTGCTGGAAAAGAGGGGGCATAATGGCATCTGCCAGAGTTTTTTTGGTGGATTTAAGGAAATGAAGAAAGAAAAGACAATTGCCTGCCACAGTTTGAAAGAGTTCTTTTCATATATTCCCATGGGCTTCATATCTGTGTAGACCAAGGCAGACTCAGAAATGTGTTGTATTATAAGTTAATGATCTGTTAAAAGCAAAAAAGAATAAATATCAGCAGTCATAAATTCAAAGATTTTTTTTTTCTACTATTTGAATGTTACTTCCTTATTTAAAGAAGGCTGCATTCTTTTGGCATTTAGGTGCTGGAAACAATTCTATAACAGTATTATTTTTGCACCCACAGTTTTACCTAATCTTTTCTTTTAAAGATTTACATATATATTTTAGGCATGACTTCTCTAATTTCCTCTGTCTACCTAACTCTATTCCTGTCAACACCAGAGGTGTTAAATCCCTTCATAAGGTAAAAGCCATAATTTTCCGTTTTGACTTTTCAAGTAACCCTCTGACTGGTACCTTGAAGAAATTATGGGAACGAGGATATTTTTCCAAACCCATGTCTGCTTTTTGGATTATCCTTCAGGGCTCCATTGTGCTAAAGTAACCAATGTTCTTTAATGACTTTCTGCAATACCTCCAGGGAAATGAAATGGCTTTTTCATGTCTGAGCATTCAAAGTACCAGTTCCTTGTCCTATTGCCCTTACCATGGGACAGGGCTTTGACAATGCCTGTCAAAGCAGCATTGTCTATGGTATCAGAAATAGTGGTGTAAAAGCTGACAGATTTTTGATCCTTTTGGCTATGGGCATTTGTATTATCTTGAGGGGTGTATATTTTTTCAGAGTAGCCTTTATAATGGAGTGCAATAGCTTACGAATGACAGTTCTCCATTCATTACTGCACAGATTTTTTTTTCTTTGTCCACGAATAATATCCTTGTGACAGCAGCAGAAACTGTTTATCTAAGAAAATAATTGAAAAATATTCATGGTTTTGTAGGGACTTAAGGCAGTAAGTCCTCTTATTTGTAGGATGCAATAATAATAAGCATGCAGCTGTAAGTATTCATACTCCTTCCATCTTATAACAGGCAAGCAGACGAATGATTTTTGTCTCCTGCATAATTCCATTGTTTGCCTTCTATGTGGCACAGGGCTGAAGCCATGAAATCTTAGGCACTGAAATGTTCAGCAATATGGCCTCAGTGCTGAGTAGTTTTGTTCATATAGGGAAATTCACAATTCTGACTTCTGTTCCTAGGCTGCCTGTGCAGTCCTGAAATATGTGTGTGGCAAATCAAGCATCAAAGGATGTGACTCACATCAGACATCCTAATAAGTTTGTAAGCGGGGAGTGCAGCAGAGAAGGCTACGTTCTGTACTTGCTCCTTCTCTGGGGTTTTGGAGTTGATTGCAGGATCTGCTTTGTGATCCCTCCATAGTACGTGTCTAAATCCAGCCCTTCCTGATAAAATACAGAGGGAAGAGGTGGTTTTTCCTGTCATTCTAACAATAAAAGCATTCATTCTGAACACAGAAAATACAGGAAGGCATGTTTTACCATCATCAAAAGTGTGTTTAACCTATTGGGCCATAAAGCATTCCTTCAAGTGTTTGCTACTCTGTTGTAGTACACATTGGAATATCAGTCTTGGCTACTTCTTCACCATTACACTAAAGTTTCCTAATGATCTCTTATTGTACTGCATAAAGATTCAATTATTTCATGCACACTAAAATAATTTCAGTGAGGACAAAACCTCACGTGCAATCTCCTGAACTAGTCCACGTCAGAAAACAGGGCATGTGAAATCTGACAGCCATGTTGCTTGAGGTTGCTCAGCATGTTCAGGTGGAGGTCCTGTGGCTAGCTGCTGAGTGTATAATACCTACATTTTTCTGGCTTTCCCCCTTAGCTTTCAATGACAAGGCATGTGGTCTGGGTTTTATCTATACAAAAATGTTGGGTTAACATACTGTGCTTGTAGCAATCCAGGAAAGCTGTTATCATTTAGTCGTGTTGCCTCAGCTTCATCTACCCAAGGATGAGAGACCATCTGTTGCTATGGATGCAGTCAATGTAATCATGGTAAAGCATATTACTCCCAAACTTCAAGCAGAGAGAGGTAAGTACTTGAGTGGGGTGGTAATGTGTAGATTACCAAGAACATAACTAAAGAGAAGCAGTGATTGCTTGGATCCTCACCTCCTCTTGCAACCCTGGCAGGAGAGACACTAGTCCCAGGAGGTCCAAAACAAGGACAGTTTGATGTATGCTGGCTGGAATAACTGTAGTAATGGCACAATCACTCTTTTGTGCCACAGATCCCACCAACCTTAGGTAGGATCTGTGGCAATAAGGAACAGAGACCTAAATAATTGTTTTCAATCCAACTGGGAGACCCGTCCATTGTTGGGGTTTTTTTCCTACTTTTTCCCTCTATTTTCTAGACTTGAAGAGTACAAGATGTATTCAAATGATAAAAAGATATTCAAATATCTGGATGGAGAAAACTTAATCCAAATGTCCTAGATATGGATAAATGCTCTGTTGCTATGCTGTTGGGCAAAATTTTGTGACAAAGACACTAGATTCTGATCCTGAAGGTGTGGATTGATTTACTGAATTGGTCCCTGAAGGCAATTCAGACAGAGAAATTCCGTATTTATGGAAGGCCTTCACTGATCAATGCTTTAAAATTTGATCAATTAAGCCAAATTTTATGGATATGCAGAGTACCTTGAGAGGACAGTGTGTTGCAGCCCATTTGAAAGAAAGAAAGAGTTTGAAAGGCAGCTCCAGCATTCACTGCTATGCATTATCAGACCTTATGATGCTGGGATACAAGCAGTCTATGCAGTTTTGCTCTTAGTCACTTTTGGACTAGCAATGCTTCAGGAAAAGGTATTAAGAATTTTTAGAACCCCAGCTTTGAGCTTCATCAGTTTTCCTGGGAGGTTGCCCTCGGACACTATTGTGGATTTAGACTTCAGTGAACAATAGTAGTGAACAATAGTGCCGTTGAATCAAGAGTGATGAGTTTGTAGTTAGGGGAATAATTTCTTGGACTTGCTGTCACATTCTGCGTATCAGGGAAGCCAAATCTATGTCTTTAATTTGCCACAAATCAAGAAACAGAATAAGAGTGAGAATCTGCTATTTCAAAACCATTCCCCTTTTATGCCTTCCTTAGGCATTTTAATTAATAATCTTAAACACATAAAGGAAAGAAATCATATATTCTTAAATATATACACTCAATATGAGAATTTCCAATTGTCTATGCTAAAAGCAAGCAGATGGCTCATTGTAGTTTGTTATTTTGTTATTTACAGAATAGCTAGCTTGCACTACAGTATCTCTTCATCTCCAGAATTTCTCTTCCAAGATTATGTATAGGCTCTGTCTTAGTCGTAATATTTTAATTCATCACCACATATTTAGCAAACTCCTTCTTTTATCACTTGATGACAGAAGGGATTTTTTTCTCTGACATTTATTGCTTTTTAAACTGTATTTCTGGTCGGGTGCCAGATTTCTCCCAAAATATTGTAAATAAATGTGAATAATATAGATTTGGATTTATGAAGTATAATGGCTGGATGCTCTAGATGTGAAGAGATGGTTTATCATATTGTCCACCATTATGTGGGGAAACTTTAAGACTTGCTCTCCTAGTTTATTTTACTATAGTCCTTAAAGGTTTTAAACCAAGTTGCTTTGAGACTTGAACACGATTATAGTAACCAATCTGACATACACACAATGTGAATAAAATGCTCTATTATATACAGACGTTTTAACACTGATACATTCTAAACACATAAAATAAAGGCACCTTGAAATAAAATTCTTATCTCCCTCACCTCACTTATCTACTAATTACATATAAACTCACACAATACAAAAAAAGATTCCTGTATGTATATCATTAAGGAACATAAAAGAAAGGCTTGTTATCTTTTTGCATGCTTATCTGTAAGACTCAGTAATGTTCCTATCTGTAAGAATATATAATCTGTATACATGTGTATGTTCATATATAATTTATATATACAAGTATATTTCCCTTCAGAGTCTGAAGGATTAAAACACAGGCTGGGGAACCATTCCCGGATTCAGGCTTCCTGAAATCAGACATTCTTTAAATGGAAGACCCACATTTCTTTCTTCATGAATGTTGCTTCATGGGACCATGAAATCAATCCCGCTACCCTTTTGGCTAAATTTGGATTCAAAATGAAAAACTGCCTCTCCTCTAATAACCTTATTCTCTTTCAATCAGTATTTCACAACCTGGAATTTTTTGCATGGTAGATTAAATGTGCTGGTAACAGAGTCTGAAAACATGGTGGCTAAGCAAAACCACCACCCCTTTGCATTACATTTTTTTTTGCATAACAATACATGTAGTTTATCTTGAAGAGCATGAACAAACTTTAGGCCTAAGAGAAAGCATGTGCCTGGAAAAAAAAGAAAAAAGGATATTTATAAACAGTAGGAAATAAATTTCCCCCTCAACATGTGTAGCATTTACGTCCCACTCATTATGTGGGGCTAGTTAACCTCTGAGCTTGATGTGCTGCAACTGAAGATGAATAGTATCAATTTAAGCTGGAGTGGGTTCTGACGTAACCAGTAATCTGGATTCCCCCCACTTCTGCCCCAGGAAAGAATAAAGGACTATTTGTGCTCACCACTGTAGCAACAGGAGCTGACATCACGTTTCATACAGTTAGAGGCTATGTGCCACATTTCAGAGGTGATGTAGAAATACAGGCTTCCCATATTTATTATCCGTTTTCCATTCTGAATTTTTAATGTTTTCTCAGTGGGTCCAAATATTGCATAAGAATTCCAAGGAGAGGAATGACCCAGTTCAGAGAGATACCATCAGGGGACATGTCCCAAGTGCCTGTTTCATGGAGATGGGAAAGGAAGCAGATGTTTTCCATCAACAACTAATGTTGAAGAGCTACTATTACTCCCTCCCTAACCACAGGCTCTGGGCCATAATCATGTACTCCCTTCTTCTACTTCTATAGATGTAAGCAGCATGTAATAATTCAAATTCTGTCTTGTTGACACAGCTTGCTTCAGCTGTACAGAAAGCAAGTTGTTTGTTCGCTGAGTCTGTGGACACATCAGCACTTTGCAGAGAGTCTAGAAGGAGTTGATGCTTTCTTGATGGCAATTGTAATTGCCTGCTGTCATCTGAGCCTCCTGGAAATCTGTGGCAACACACTGAAATAGCCATACATAGTAAGTTTCTGTCAATGTATACAATTATTTTTGTTAGAAAGAATCAGAATTTTCACCTGAAAAAAAAATCACTTGAATAACTGATATAAAATAAATCTTTCTTTTCTGTTAATTCAAGAAGCTGATTTTAAAAACTGCTTCTTTTTTTATTTGATTAATTATGCTATTGTGGGGAAATTCTAGGAATTGCTTCAGCTGGGCCTGTGTTACTGGTGGGGAATGATGTGTTATACACACCTGGCTTTGAAGAGAGTGAGAAAAATAAGTATTCTGATATAATGTCTTGTAGCCTAACTGAGTAAATATGAGGCACAGTGGGTAAAAATGGCCTTAAAATACAGACATATGTGCAAGAATTTCCCAGAGAGAATATTAAAGACCAAAAGGAGGAAAAAATAAAAATGAAATCGTTAAATGGCATTAGTATATTAAAAAGGGAAATAAGGCTAACCCGTTGAACCAAAAAAGGATAGCTGCAGGACTAAACAATTCTTTTTAAATATAGACATGGTCAAGGTGTCCATTATGTGAGAACGAGCACTTTAATATTCTGTTTGGCCAATGTATGCTCATGGCTTAGATGGGTATACTCTCCGCTGGGTTAAAAACTGGCTGGAGGGCCGGGCCCAGAGAGTGGTGGTAAATGGAGCGAAGTCCAGTTGGCGACCGGTCA
>JAOTQQ010000001.1:101304402-101340944 GCA_026546715.1 Gallinago undulata | reverse complement strand
GAAGGGAAGGGAAGGGAAGGGAAGGGAAGGGAAGGGAAGGGAAGGGAAGGGAAGGGAAGGGAAGGGAAGGGAAGGGCCCCCTCTTATCTTTCAATATGAAAAGAACTATGGAAGCTGGGGTAGGGGGGACAGGGGGAGGTGTAAATTGTGAGGGTTTTTTTGGTTTTGATTCTAAGAAATGTCAGTGCAACAGATATATCTCTCCACAATTTGTTCTCTACCTAACCCATCTTTTTGCCTCTGTGCACAACTGTAGGTTACTAACTGTGCAAACTAACAGGAGGTGACATACTTGTATAGACGTTTTTGCTTTGCTTCCTTTCTGGACAAGCAGTTTGTGGCTTTCAGTGGTTCAGCTAAGCACTGAATAAAGCCTTCCATTACAGGTAGAAAAGACTGCAATGCCTGTTTCTGATCAGTGTATCTGTTTCAATGTTTTTCATAAACTTTGTCCTAATTTCATTAATACATAGGGGGTTTAAAAAAACTATGCTCGAACCTATTTATATTCTCCACACAGACAAAATAGCCATTGAAATCAGTGAGTTAAGTAATGGTTTTCCCACCCTTTTCCTTGGGATGGACTGGAAAGTAATGTCACAGAATTCCAGGTTTCTCCCTTCCCCAAACGGTAATCATGTGCCTGAGTTCACTGTTCAGCATATTTTTAAACTGCACTGAGTTTTCTTCCAATTTTCTTTTTTTTCTCAGTTAGTCTGGCAGTTGGATAAAATCTCATTGAGCTTGTGGATATACAGACTGTCCTTCAGTCATGATAAACATAAGAAACAATTTTATTTTCAGTGTGTATCTGTGTGCACAGACACAGAAGCAGCATAGCAGATGCAGACAGCTACAAACAGTCAAAAGATCACTTGCAGAATAAACCCAAGAAAAATATCTGTCTGGATATTGTGCTGGCAAAACCCTACCCCTTTGAAAACAAACAAATAAACAAACAAAAAAATGAACGAAACCAGCAGCAGTTGTGAGATTTTTGATGTGTTCAAGAAATATTTTTAGTACACTTTTGCAAAATGAGATTTGTTTCAAGGAAACATGATTATCGCCATTAATGTTGCCTTCTAACAGAACTAGAAACAAGTTGAAGGACACTGCATGTTGATAGATAGTTCACATAAGTAGAACCAAAGGATATGCATATTACAGAATTGTCGTTGTTTTGCTGTTGGCCCCTTCTGATTTCATTTTGAGCTTTTGGCTTATTCAGTGTCAAAAAAGTAGCACAACATTTTTTGTCAAAGAAACCAATACATTTTTGATGACAAAAATGACATTAAGGAGTCCAGCTCAAAAGTTAACATCAGTAATTTTACTTTGAGAACAAGGATTGTAAACAAGCCCGAAGGGATTAATGTGAGCTACTCAAAATGAAAGCAAAAAGTGATTTAAAAAAAAATGGAGATGGAAGTGTAACTTATATAGAAATGCACAAGTACAATCTCCAAATAAGATTGGTGATATGCTGAGAAAAAAAATAATGTTTCGAAATAGGTTTTTTCTAATCTAGATTCAAACTCACTACGTGACTGTCAAAGCTCTTCATGCATCTTCATTCTCTATTTCCATTCCTCAGCATAACATGAATTTTTACAAGATTAATCTTTAGTACAAAGAAATTCCAGAAGCACTTTTTTCAAGTACCAAGGAAATACAGGTAAGCCATGGTACTCCATCAGAAACTATTAACTTTCACCATCCTTGACACTGATTAGCTTTAAGGTAATTGAGATCAGTTAATGACTTAATGGGACATGAACCTTGTTTTTTCAAAATCTGTCATCAAAACTTCTGTCTTCAGTGAGAACTCCAGCAACTGAATGGGATTCCATCTCATTTCCTGCAGGCTACTGAACATATTCTTTATAATTTTAAATTCAAACCTCTGTGGGATAGTCATGTGAAAATAGAGTATTTCATTGGCTGCATAAAAGAGAAACAAAGCTGTTCCCCTCTTTCTGGTCAATTATATCGACTGTGATTCTGAGATTTTCAAGTGTATTTCTCCATTTACTGCAATTATACTAAGCATGATTGTTAAGAAGATTGTCTTGGACTTCGAAAGACGTGCAATGAGCCAGCTCACTTGTAGTTGTGTCACAGTTAATTTATTTTTCTAAATCAAAAATGACCAGGGATGCTTTGTGCTTTCTGTTTTGAATTAAAATCACTTTTTCACTGCTGTGTTATTCCTAGTTTGTATTGATTTTATGTTCAAAGAGTATTAACTTCAATTCTAAATTTTCTTTTAACCTGTGGAGAACATCGAGGGATCTCAAGCTCTGCTTCGAAATTTCCTCACGTGGCTCATCCAAAGCTTAACGAAAAATTCCCAGTGACTTAATTTCACTTGATGTCTTTGAAGAACCTTCTCTTTTATCCTTCAGGTTCAATTTTTTGGGAATGCCTTTCTTCAAGTGCAAAATTTCCCAAACTAAGAGTAGTATTATTGCAACTGGATTTGAATTTTGCAATGGCCCAAAGTGAAAACAACAACAACAAAATATTTAAAAGCAACTTTCATTTTAAAAAAATCATCTGTGATGCATTAACCTTGGCTAACAGCCACACTTCCACCCAGCTGCTCGCTTTTCCTCCTGCTCCAGGACGAAGGCAGAAAATAGGAAGAACAAGAAAGCTCCTGTGTTGAGATACGCAGAGGGAGATCGCTTATCTCAAACTGTGGAAAATTAATTTATTGTCAATTAAAAAAAGTATTTAATTAATTATACAGGTAGCGGTAAACAAAAAACATTAAAACAACACTTCTCTTTTCTCCAGGATCAGCTTCACTCCTCTTCAGACTCCTGTCCACCACTTGAGTGGCGCAGGCGATACTAGGGGGGGTCACAGTCAGAACACAGCAGCTTCTCTCTGCTGCTTCCTCCTTCTCAAATCTTTTTCTTGCTCCAGAGTGGACTCTCCACGGTGACCACTCCTTTGAGAATAACCATGTACTATGGCATTGTGTCCTCCATGGGCTGCAGTGGATGCCTGGTCTGGTGCCAGGTAGTACCTCCTCCTCATTCTCTGATCTTGCCTCTTCTGTTTCTCACTCTTTTTTGTTCTCTTGTCCTGTCTCTTTGTGTCACTTTCTGGCATTTCTTATATACATTTAGTCTGAGGTGCCACCATCATGGCTGCATGGCTCAGCAGTGCCCTGTGGTGCTTTGGTTTGAGCTGGCTGGAACTGGCTGTGTCTTGCTCAGAGCAGCCCCGGCCACTCTGCACAGAGGCCAGCCTTTGACACACGCACCCAGTACAAATTCAAATAAAATATTTAAATCAAAGCTAACCTCTGGGCCAGTTCTTCAAAATCGGTTTCTATTTTTTCTGCACCTGCAGGTAATTTCAGCCAATAAAATTGGTAGCTGAAGCTGAGGAGCCATTACAGTCAGCCTTCAACGTTGAAGCAGGAGTGTGCTTTTTGGAAGCAAATTTTGTTGATCACCCCAATTTACTGGGCCACGATTCACACTGTGATGCAGCCTCAGAGTGCCCAAACAAGGTTCCTTGCAGTGGTGCCTCACCCCCAGCCCATGCCAAACCCAGGCACAGCTCTGGAATAAGTCTGAGCTGGGCTGAGCACCAGTAGGTATTGCAGGGCATGGGCATGAGCGTGGGCTTGGACATGGGCAGGGCACAAGTGTGGGCATGGACACAGGCATTGGCATGGACACAGTCACAGGCACAGCTGTCAGAACCAACTGCTTTGTGGCCTGCTGTGCTACACATCTCACCAGTGCACAACGAGATGCACCTGCAAAGCCACAAACACACCAGTATTTGGTCCAGGGTCTGCCACACACCTCAAAGTATTGCGACCAGAGTGATACGATGTCTGCTTGCTGGACTAAGTGCCATGAGCTCGACAGTATCAATCTAAAACCTAGTGAGACAGAAGCCACGTGACCAAAAAAAGATAAAAAATACAAGTAGGTTTGACACAGTAATTACCCCTATGATAGCTCTTTCTAGGTAAGGCAAATTGGTGATGACAATGCAGGGAAATTTGCCTCTCTAGCACTGTTTTCTGAATAAAAATTCCTACAGCTGTCAATCAGGCCATTTTACCTTCACGCTAAATTAGCACCATTTATTTTAACTGTCTTTTGTACGATGCTGAAAAGTGAACTATATTTTAATTCAACCTTGAGAATATTCTGCTCTGTTAGAAGTACCTATTTTTATGTACTCTTTATTATTTCTTAACTAAAATTCTTAGATATGTGAGCTTTACTTTCTCAGCCTGGTACTGATCTGTGGACTATGGCCTGAGAAGTATTTTTTACCCTTTTTACTTTACAATTACAAGGGAATGATGATTTCACTTTGATTGTAGACATACACATTTCCTTTTCATTTTCCTGTGTA
Source organism: Gallinago undulata (assembly GCA_026546715.1). Taxonomy (NCBI): domain Eukaryota; kingdom Metazoa; phylum Chordata; class Aves; order Charadriiformes; family Scolopacidae; genus Gallinago; species Gallinago undulata. The sequence continues at coordinate 101,336,549 of JAOTQQ010000001.1, read as the reverse complement.
GCTATAAAGTGCTGTCTGTTTCATATAACACTTATTGTGCTTGGATATTTTGTTTTATTAAAACAGTGAATGTCTTTTAGAATTACTCTTGTGTCTCTCCTGCACTGTCAATAAAATGCTGTAAGATTGAGTGATGCATGGGACTTTGCATAGCTTTGTTAGTGCTACAGGTAGTTTTACAAAGAGGCTATGGCAACATAAAGCTGAGTGTTTCAAAAGTAATTCTCACGCAAATGACTACTCTTCACAAAGTAGGAGCTACAAAATATAGTGTGCTAAAGCAGCATATGACAGAAACTGGCTACTGAATCCAAGGATGGTTTTTAATTCCCATCCATCACGAAGGTTTAAATATTCTCAAAGAAAGGACTAGGATTTCCATTCCTATTCCAAGAACAGATTTTATCCAGTAATAATCATAGTTACTGCTTAAGACAAAGACTGTACTCCGTGTTTCATCTCTTAGTGCCCTGATCCCTTGACTGAAGACTTGCATTCCTTAAGAAGCAATAAGCTCTACAGGAAGCTCTTTCAAGAAACAATATTATGTTCACTGCTCTCCTGCTTGTTCCACATTAAATGAGCTGTGTTTGAAACAAAACTGTGAGAGGTGGCAAGGATTCTGTGTGGCAAGTTAGACCCTATAGACTATAGCCTACCAGCCTACCATGAGGAATGTTCTGAAAATTATTTGCCATGTGGGTTCCGAACCTGGAAATGAAGCAGAAGCTTCCTGACTCTTTAAGTTTAGGAAGGGACAACTTTTGAAAAATGAAAACAGAAAGCAAGCACTTACACTATTAGTTTTACCATTGATTAATAACATTGAATGTAATTTTCAATTATTATTTTAAAATATTTCCGATTTGCTTAGACCTGGGGATTTTTTGTTTGGCTTTTTTTTTTTTTAAATTAATATCAGGTAATCTGGTTCCATAAAACAAGCTGAACTTTCACAATGAGACTTGCCAACAAATCAATTCTTCCATGTCTGCCACTTTTTTCCAGAGCCATACAAATGCATATCATTGTGGCATTTGTCAGCTTGAAACTCTCTCAGTGTCTGAGATTTCATCATCTTCATGCACAGATGCAAACCATTTTGACTCAGTTGAGCTACTTGGTGAGCCCAGATCTTTCAGAGACAGAATCTAGCAGTGCTATTTGTGTTTCCTGATGAGACTATGCCAGGTTCACATCTGGAGCCTGCTCAGCATGCTACAACTAAGAGACACGTGGAGTTTGAAATGATGGTTCATTTCACCTACCTGTTAGTGAAGGATATGGAAGGACACCCATAGGTCAAAAGTAGTCCATAAGCTGCTCCACCTGGCCACTGCCTTCTCTGAGACAAGAAGAAGAATAGGTGCAGAGCTCCTGCTGCGCTCACTGCAGCACGTGCAGATAGACTCCATGCTGGGGGCAGCTGGGAAGCGTAAGCATCTGCTGGCCCAAGGACAAGCAAAACAGATAGTCACTGATGAAAAAGTGGAGCGAAGAAGGTTGCTACCACTGTGCAGGGAGGTGGGTCACCTGCTTGGACAGATGTTTGGAGGTGTGCAGGTGGCCAAGAGAAGCAGCCATTTGCACATCATGGGCAGGTGAGTTTCTAGGGGTTTGTGCATGGAGGAAGGATGAGGCTTCCTTGTAGGAAAGGATGGGGGAACAGGCACTTGCAAGGAGGTGAGGCAGGGGCTGCTCTGGAGTCAGCAGGAGGAAGGACTTCCACGTGCACACTTGGCACTAGTTGTAAATTAGATCACCCCAGACCCACTAACCTATTGGTTATAGGACTGTATGATCTCCATTTCCCAAAGCACCTGAGCTCTTCATTAAATCTCACCTTAACCACTCTCGCCTCAGCTGAGCTTTATATAACTGCATGGGAGGCTGAATTGTAAGATTAAGAAAATTTGGTAGAGGCTCAGAGATATTAGATAAACCTGAAACTACTTTAAATTTGTAACTTAAGAAGGCTCTTCTTTTTAGTCTCTTGGTTAGAAAAAGTAGGCGTATGTGGAAAATTTCATTTGGGGTTTTCTGTGAGCACTCAGATTTAGTGCTTTATCCATCCTTTAATGAAACTTTTCATCGGACATGCAATTTGGATAATGTGAGGCCTCTGTTTGAAAAAAAGAAAGAAATGACTGAGCAAAAATGAGTCAGGTTTGCTATTGAGCAAACCTATTCAATCAGCTTCTGTGTAGAAGCAGTTTTCAACATTAGCAACTGGATACCACCCATTAGCATGACTTAGTACAGCTGTGAAATGCTGCCAAACTTTTGTAATACAATTATCATGTGGCAGCATTGCATAAAATAAAACAAGGCTGCCACTGTAAGCTCTAATTTGCAACGATTCTGTTTGTAAAAGTTGATGAACACCAGGCAATTTTGTGGTACAAGGTAGATCTGGGAAAGCTCAAAGAGCCCCACGAGACTAAATAAAAAAGTTGCAGTACAAGACCTCTTATCAAATTAAAAGCCTGTTGCATTTCTGTGTTGGTACTTGCTTTCTTAGAGAAAAATGCCAAACCATTATTTTCTCTGCAATTAAATAAACATGAATTCCCAAAATTTGCATGTCACAAATCAGGCTGCAGAAACGTTTTGTATTGCCTTGATGACTATTCAGAAAAAAGTAGTTCAGAAAAGACAAATTTGAGATCCACCTCTGTGACCACGTTTATTTTTTGTTGGTTTAAATAAGATAAACTGTCCATTAGTTTAATTCTCTAAGCAAAGAGTTAAAAAAAAAAGAGATAGGTGGTGTCTTTTCAATAATGGCAGGGTTTTTTTCTACAAAAGCCAGGAAACTATAGACTGACCATAGAACAAGTGGTTCAGAAGAAACTCACCTGATTGTGACTTTAACCTGGCAAATCCAGCCAGGACCTCAGAAAGGATCCTTAAGACTCCTGAATTGTGTTATTCCACAAGATCTTTACAATACGTGTCACTCCAAAATCTCAGGCAAGGACTCAGCTATGCAATGCTAACATATATATGTACTTATTTCCCATATACTAATGTAATAATGAATGGTATACTGCTTCCTTGCCTCTTAGCTCATTTAAGGTTTTATATTTCCATATTTTGGATTCTTTACTTGTGGCAGACCCATGTTGCTGCAAACAAATTTTTATCTGTAAACAGCTAAGTCGAGTTTTAGCAGCTTTGTTCCCCCTCTCATTACTTTTTAACTCTTTCCTTGTAGACTTTGGTTCTCTCACCATTCACTTAACTACTAAATACCATGTGCAAAGACAGATGAACTAATAAAAAAGTTCATTCAGTAAGTCTTTTTCATTCACGTCATAAAGTTTCTCTTTTTCTCTTTTCTTTTTTTTTTTGATATCTACTAAATAACCCTGCTGTCTGAAGTCTGTATCGTGTAATTCTGTGATTTTATCACCCTTTAGTCTGGCATTTAAAGCATTGCTTTTCAGGACAGCATTTTATCTCACTGAAACCTTTCACTTCTTTACTGAATAGTTCTTCAGGAGATATTGTTTGCACTACCTTTATGCATTAAAAGGTAGAGGTGTGAGGAAGCAATCACCTTGTGTTGAAGCATCACACCCTGTAACTTACATTTTGCTATTAACTAGTTACACTGTCTTTCCATCCTGCCTATAGGATGAGCAGGATCATTTCTGCTGATGTTAGGGCTTACAAATTCTTAGCTGACCCAGTTAATTTAAAGGACAAAAGATAAGGATCTCCAGAGGGCAAAGGTTAGTTTATTTGCTAGGCCCAAGACATTGCTGGAGCACTGCTATATTCTTGCTAAAAAGACCACCAAATTTTTAGCTGAAAAGGAAAGGTGCTGGCTGTGGAATTCTGTAAACGTTGAGTTTGTCAAAAAGTTCTGCGTTCTTTGGGCAAACTCACATGACCAAGGAGATCTGATCTCATAATTTGATGCCACCAAAACGTACAGGCCCCTTTCCACCTCCCCCCATGAGGCTGGGGAGTCCTGTAAGTTACCTTTTGCCACTTATGGACCACTGTGTGTGCCACTTTACCTCACTAAACTGGAATAGGATGTGGATTGATTTTTGCTGGATTAGTGAGCTGAACTCTTCGTGCAAAGCTCCAACAAGAAAGGAAGCACAATAACCTGGGTAAGGGCAAAGGTTATTTAATGGCCTTATTTGATAGGTGAAAGAGGAAACTGGAGTTAAAGCAAGCTTGGATTGGTTCAGGATCATTTGCATCTGTAGGCAAAAGAATTGAGGTGCTATTTTCCTCTTTTACTCAGACAAACCCAAGATGGTAAGAAACCTGGGATATTTACAACTAGGTGCTTGGGCTTTAATTCTATGTAAGGGTTTCTGAAGCACAAATTCTGTCCTGTGTTTAAGCAGAATTAAAATGACATGCAGAAAAAGGGAGGATTGCAATGGAGTCATACTTACTGTCTCATCACCTGGTTGTATTTATTTTCCCATTTAAAGTCCATAAATATATGAGTTCTGTAAAGGTCCATTACTGTGATATTTTTTTCTATTTTAATTAGCTTTGGTTTGAATATTGGCATTTTTGTAAAATTCTGCTACAATTATTTCCTGCAATCTGGCAACTTCTCACTACCCCAGCTGCACGGAGTTGCTGGAGAGTTAAATCTTGACAGGAAAAACCTGGGAGTTAATTTTGTCTGCAGGGGAACCTAAGTTGCCATAGAGATGGTAAGAGTCCTGGCCCTTAATATTTAAAAGAAAAACCTCAGGAAAATGGTATGAGCCCAAGGAACTGGTTGTTCCAATGATCCCTAAAAGCTGGAATGGTCCCATTGGCTAGGGGCAGCCAGGTGCATCTTAGAACATGTCAGGAAATACTGATAGAAGGTGTTGAATCACAAACTTTGATGGCCTCATTTTCTAGTAATTCCAATAGTGGAGGAAAAGCAGCTGGCCATCAGACACTCAAGAGACTAGCCTTCTCTAACCATAGAGGAAGTGTGATGCATCTAAATCTCTGGAGAATAAAACTTTAAAAACTCTTTCTGCAAGCTCCAGGTTTACTGGAATAACCCTCTGAAAATCTTATTCATGGAAGTTTGTTTAGAATATATAGCCATTGTTGTTCCCTTTTCAGTGTTCTTTCTTATTACTTTCCAAACTTTGATTCAGAAAGCATGTTTCTGGTCATACAGATTGTCATTGAGTTTGTGTCTATCAAAATAAAATATGGGGGATTATATTGCATGTATACTGCAGCTCAAGGCAAATCAAAATTTTAACTGAATACTGAGAATTTAAGACCCCCAGAACAACCAAATTTTGAGAAAAGACCTTTATGTAGTCTGCATGTATTCTGCTGTCTGTGTAGAATTAACATTTAGTTATAGTAATTATATCAGTTTAACTACTTCTTAGCTATAGGGCAAACTCTATATATTTTGCCATGGTTAAAGCTACATTTGACTTACTTAAATTTTCTTTTGGCAAACACCACATTAAGTGGATCAGTTTATAAACTTCTCTGTTCAAGGTGATGATTTGGGGAACGTTCTTTACCCCAGAAATCTATTTATCTACATCCATGGGCACAACCTACTTGTAAAAATTCAGAGAATGATACGACATCAAAGATATTATATATCTTTGATAGACCACACCATGGACCAGGCTACATCTTTTATTTTTCTATTTGCTCTCAGGCTGTTTGCTTATCTCATCTGAGTCTTCCAGCTCAGAATACACTTTTTGAAATCAATCTGTTTAGCCTGAATTTACTGCTTTTTCCATGGCTAGCCTGATGCAAAGATCTAGGCTTGGGATTTCTTAGAGTTTATGTGTTGTACCACTTGCCATACAATGAAGTGTAGGTATGACATCACAAAAATTCAAAGTAAAAATCAGAACAGGTAAATCAACCCTCTAATATTTAAAAGAAAGCTATCAGTAAATACTTTACCTGAATAGGTTGAGAGGGAAACAATGGAATAACTGCAGAAAGAATGGAATGTACAACTAATTCTTCAATACTCATTTGAAATACAGATTTTGTTTGTAGTAGGATAATGTAAGAGAAGAAAATGAAAAGCTATCTATTCAACAAAAGAAATATCAGGCTTGATAGCTCACCCTTTCATAAAATATACTAAATTGCATGTGTAAAGGTTTTCATACAATACTATCAGAAAACAAATTAAGAAAAAATGAGTTCTAGATCAATATAGATTGTGTTTGCAGAAGATATGATTTAATGGATTATAAATGCAGTTAAAACATAGAACAATGATAAATCCAGGCGAACAAAAACCCGTGTCCATTAAATGGGGAAGTGCTACATGATATAAAGATACGGAAGTTAAAATGCTGTATCAAAGAATAAACAGGCCCTGGAGTTGTCAATGCTTGAATTGAAGAATTCTAAGAAAAGTGTATTTGCAGCAGGAAGCTGATTGATTGAATCAGTGACCCTCCAAGTTAGTAGTGGAACAATGTTACGGAGGATGCCATGGAGCCATGATTTATCAGCATTCAGAGACATTATTGAAAATATCATTGATTTGTGCATTGAGGCTTTTTTTCCTCAGCAGACAAGTGTCTTAATTCTGTTTCCTTGGAAAATTTCGAATACCTAGTTATATTGAAGGCTATATAGAGTAGAGGATGTGACTCATTTTATCCTGAAATGATAGCTTTTTTCTGCCTTGTTTCAAAATTGTTACTACAAAGTCAGATCAAGTTAGACAAACTGATTTTCTCTTTCTCATTTTCTCTTACCTTTTCAGCATAACATAAAGCAATGATTTTCTAAAGCCATATTTAAAAAAAAAAAAAAAAAGAAAATTTATTATTTGGAAAAACCCTAGCTTTGTTGTGATTTGGAACTGGAACTTGAAATTAGATACACAGGGTAGTGTTTGTCAGAGATTTGCCTTTTTGCCATCCCTATAAAAATCTACTCAAACTAGTTACACCTTTGGGAAATCATGATTTGCACATGCTCGGTAGTAATGTGTTAAATATTTTAACAGTTACATATTCCCAAAGGATACCATCTGCACTGGCAATACTCCAGCCAGGGCTAAGAATTACCTTTCCTGCAATTGTCTTCTAAGATGCTTCAGGCCATGCCTGGTCCAGCAGCTGCACTGAAAAGGGGGAGTCTGTTGCTGTAATGGTCTCAGTGACATCCTACAAAGGACCAAGGGAGATGTAGTAAGAAACCTCCCAGATTCAAATACAGGGTAGATAAAGTCTAGCAGTCATGTGAGAAGAGAAATGCCAGGTTAAAGCATGCTGAGACAGACTGGAATGGTAGCCTTCAGTGAAAAGGACTTTGGTTCTTAGGATGTAATGGGAAAAGAGTGTGGGCCTGTAAGGTTAGTGATGGTGGGACAAGAAGTCTGTGTGATGAAGACAGTGAGATGTGATAAAGGTCTTGAAGGAAAAGCCCGACTGGAGGCTACAAAGTGTGTGTAGAAAGGGAAAGCAGGAGATAAACTAAATGAAGAAGCAGAGATGGAAACTGCATATGACTTATGAAACAAACTTATTGTCTGACATTGAGATCACCAACTTCCACACACCAAATCAGTTCCTGCAGTTTTAATGAATTGGAGAGGGAAGCCATAAGTACCAACTCCAATCATAGCCTCCTTGTTTCTGAACCTGGCAATCTAATCCCATTGCAATATCTTCACCATCATTTAGACAGTTCTGCCTTTCTTCTCCCAGGACCTCCCCTCAGAGGTTAGTCTACCACTTTCCTGGCCTTGAATGATTGATCCTCCCCGGGAATTTTTCTCCCTTTTGTCCATAAACCTCCCACCAGATCTGGCTCCAAGGCAGATGTTTCTTTCTTCTCACAACCTTTACATTTGTTCTCTACGTCTGTGAAGACACCACTAACACTGGGTCAGGCAATGCTTGAACAAAAACCCACTTCCTGATAGCCTTATATTCAAACTCATATATTTTGCTGTTGACCACAGAACTCAAGTCCATGAAGAGCTCCACATGTGTCAGAACATGAACACTAGCAAATGCACTCAAACTCTTCTTAAGGGCAACACAAAAAATGGGGGTTTTAACGTCATAAGGAGATACTGTACTTGCTTAGTTAGACAATCTACTTAAGCTTCCAGAATCTCAGCATACAACTCTGACTGATGTAAGTTCTGATTCAGGAAGCATACTCCCTTTAGATAGACAGCCAGATGAAAAAAAGAATGGCATTTTTTATTTTTTTTCTCTCTTTTTTTTTTTTTTTTTTTGTCTGAGGAGATGGAAAAACACATGGAAAAAGAGGCAAAAATTCTAGACATGCTGTGGCTGGTTAAGCAAGGAGTACAAATAATAAGACATAAAAATGGAAATCCCATACCTCACTTTTGAGCATGACTATGAGCAAGCCCACTGATTTCTCGATGCCTCTTTTCCTCCAGCAGTATTGTTCTGTCTTTCATCATTTAGCTGTGTGGAAAGCAGAGACATATTTCAGGTGTGTGTTTGGAGGCATTTGTAAGAATACACCTTGCATACAACTAAAACAAAACCTACTCCCAGCCTATGGTGCCAGCCTTGCCCTGTTTGTATTGTCTGGGATCTGAGAAAGCTTTTAGCAGCAAACTTTGAAAAAATTTCCATCAACTACATGGAAGTGGACACAAAATCACTTCTGATAAGCTTGCAAAAAAGGTGGGCACTGATAGCATGGGAAAAAAAAAAGAAGATTGGAGGAGCTACTCCACTTGGCAAAAGGGTACCTTTCGGTCAAAATGTGTTTCGTTCTGTGTCACCAAACCCTAGATAATAGACTGAGAAATAAAGAATACAAGTTAAGCCTAGAGAATGGAGTAGTTTGTCTTGGAAAGCAGTGACTCTGAAAGGAATTTAGGGGTCACAGTAGATATATGACTCCAAAAGCCTTTATGTAGTGCTGTGGGAAAAGGTTTAGTGCCATCCATGGGTATATAAACACAGGAGTAGAGGGAGGTGAGTTTACCTCTGTGTGATTGTTATTGCAATATTCTGTGCTGTTCTGGTCTCCATATTTTTTAAGGATGTTGGTGAGGGTGCTAAAAAGAGTCATAAAAATGATTTAATGGCTGGAGACTTAATGACTTACAGTGAGAAATTTAAAGCACTCATTTTGTTAAGCTTATAAAAAGGAAGATTGAAAGGTGATTTGATAATGGTTTATTACCACGTGTGTAGGAAAAAAACACCAGGGAACAAAGGATTTTTTAATCTACTGGGGAAAAAACAGAAGTATAGAAAGAATTGATGTCTAAATACTGAAACTAAAAATTAAACACATGGTACATACTTTTAGCTGGAAAGATAAAAATCTATGAATATTAACAAGGGAAATGGTGGAACCTCTGCCTCTTGCTGACTTTAGATTAAGATGGAGTCCCCTTCTGAAGCTGTCTGTAAATAAGAAAATATTTTTAATTATGCTAATGTAAGGGCAAAATGAGAAAAAAACATTACAGTCCCCATCAGTTTCCAATATTTATTAAAAAAAAAAAATCAGCTTGGCATGGGCAATACATTGTTATATCACTTGCTAGCTTGTTTGAGCCTCAGGATCATAGGTCTCCAGAGACTGGGACAATGCAGAGGGTATAGTGTGAATGTCCAAATCAACTGGCTAGAGATATGATAGCTTCACAGGAAAAAGTGAGTTTTACAGATAGGCTGAGAAATATTAGGCAAATATAATGGACATAGATTGAGTATTAGAAAACGTTTGCCATCACATTTGCAGGACTTGCCAGTTATATAAAAGGTAAGAGTCTTATTCGTGATTAGACCATATTCAGGCTGAGCATTCCTTTCCAGAGTTCATGAAATGAAAGAACAATAAGCTAAAATGTCAGGGGGAAAAAAATCTCAATAGAAAACTCCTTAATCTTTGAAAAGAAATCCAGGGGTTTTAGTCTGAGTTTGAGTTTTATTTGTTTGCTTGCTTGTTTTCACCTTTCCCTTTTTGCTGCCTTCTTCCCCCTGGATATTTCTGTTATGTCCCACACAAGGAAACCAGGCTGGAATAGCTCTCTGACAGGGGTCTACTCTTGTTACAGCTCGTTACCCAGGCTGTTGGTGCTGATTGACCCATCTTCACCTTACTGTTAAGATAGGAGGAGACCCTGGTCCTTGTTATTTTCCTTTAAGAGGGAGAAAATAATTCATAATGAATTGCTGATTTGGTTAATTTCAATCCCTCCTCCCTGTTTGTAAGTTATTTATGATTCTCATAAATATACTTGCTGAATAATTCTTATTAACAATTCTGGTCTGCATCTCATTTCAGAGCACTTCACTGCAAGTATTCCATGTGTGACATTTGATCTGTGTTATCTAGTTTAAAGCAAGGACTTCTGGTATACTCTTATATCAGATGACTGGATTCCTGGGATTCACTTTTCTTAACAGCTTAGGATAGGCTATCAAAGAAAAGCAAGACTCCTTCTTCTGCCACACATACTGTGTGATCTCTGACAACTATCGTCACCTTTCTCTGCCCTAGGAGTAAATTGGAGACAACACTTTACTACTCACCTTTCAAGCACATATTTCTGTAATAAAGTAATATCCTGTTTATAAGCAGTATGATAAATGGAGCTTTTTCCGGTCTGGAAAATGATACCAGCTCTATTGCGGTTTTTTGGTTGTTTGGGGTTTTTCTTCTGGCTTTCTGAGTTCCTCCAGATTCCTGAGGTTTCCTTGCATCTTCAGGTCCTTTTTCACCTGGCTCTAGGGGAGGTGCTGCCTCCTTGCCCACTCACTCCTTCGCTGTATAGTTATGATTGCTTTCCGGTGCAGGGAAACTACTTGAGCAACAAGCAGAGGCCGAATCTAAACAAACATGAAATCCTGCCAGTAACATATTCCTCCAGTAAAAAAAAAAAAGGCTCAGTGGTTTCTGAACCTTGGGCCAGATTTTACTATGTTAGGGGCTCTGTGTAGTGCATTTATAGTGGCACTAGTGTCACTGATCATGTAGCACTGATATGCTGGGCAACTGTGAGCCTAAGGAACTTAAGTTGTAATAGCTCCTCTCATGAACCTGGTAAATAGTCAACTACTGCATTTCTTTGTTGTTCTTCAGCCTGCAAGTAAAATATGGATCTGGGGAAAAAAAAAATAAAAAGAAGAAAAATAACCACAGCAAGAGGATTTACTCTCATAGGTTTGTCCTGCAGATGCATTACACTATCACATGATCCATTCTTGCTATAATTTTTGCTTCATAAGTACAAGTTGTACTTGAATGGTCTCTGTTACAGTTTTTGTTTTTCTTCTTAAACATCAACTACTAACAATGCTTGCAAGAGGGAAGACAAATATGTGTCAGACCCAAGGTGATACATATGATTTGTATAGAGGTGGAATAGAACAAGAAAATAAATTGCTTATCCATTGGTGCTAAACATCTGGGTGATAAGCACAAAGAACTGGAAATTCTCTTTACAGAGTGGTAAACTAGTCTAACTTGTTATGCTGAAAGCCAGTGAGAAGGATTATATGGTTGGAATGTGAAAAAAGGAAAAAAAAAAAGTCACTGGCCACAATCTTTTTAGGAAGAACAAGGCAGGGAGAATGGTATTTGCTAATAAACATTGTTATCTCTCATTCAAAACTGGAGAGTCATGGACATAAGTAAAACTGTGCACGGTCCAGCAAGGTGAAGAGTAGCTGCTTGTTGCAGTTCAAAATTAAACTAGCAAAAAGGATGAGCTACACATTCAGCAGCTGTCTGAACAGAAGCAACTGATATTACAAATGAAACTGGAGTGAACATGAATAGTTATTTCAGACAATTTAAGATAGTTCCCTTACATAAAACTACTGCGTTAAGATTAACTAGATCTGTGGTCATCATGAGAATGAAAAAAGATTAATTAATCCTTAATCTGATATTAAAGTAGTTGCCCAAACCCTGCTCAGTCATAACATTCAATAAACATGAACAGAGGCCTTATTTTTATACTTTCATACTTAAATCTAACAACTGAATTATGCAAGCCTTAAAAACGTTATATATAAGGATTGGGAGGAAAAAGAAAGAAAAGAAGAAAACATCAACAAATGAAAGTAGGGAATACATTTAAGATGTTTGCCAGTAGTTAGAACTCCAATTCTGGCTCAATGATGTCAGATTGAGATGTCTTGAAAACTCACAGATGTTAAATAAGGAGATAGGAGAGTAGTACAGTGGCAAACTTACTGTCTCAGATAATTGAGTATACAGTTGCTCAGATCATCGTGTACTCCCCTTTACAATAGTGACCATTGGAAATATGTCACAGGATATTCACCTTTGGAAATGCGATCTAGATTAAGAGATTTAGGATATATAGCCATTTAATTCAGTTAAACAGACATTCTTCTATGTTATGTCTGTATACCATGGTTTTAGAAGTGGATTTCATAACCATGGTCCTTGTGCCTGTTAACCACTGACACTGCAGACACAGAATTACAAAGGCTTCTCACAAAGCAGATTTTAGTCTTAGTATCTTCTCTGCAAAGATATGGACCTACTCTAAAGGATGCTGGTATTCAAATTACAATTTAATCATTTGCCACTCTTATATTTATTGCAGGTAATATTTGCAGCATGAGCTATTAGTAATTTATAAGGACCTTCATGTTATTAAAGTGATTTAGTTTCCATTGCTTTTTATACCAAATTTTAACTTTCTTTGTCATAACTCAAATTATAATTTACATATTGCTTTATTAATACATAATATGTATTAAATTATTATTATTATTACCCTCTCTGGAGGTTCTGAGTATTAAAAAATACTTTGGAACATGGCAGATATTCGAGACTTTCTTCCAGTGAAGAGAAAAATCTGTTAAAATCCTTCTAAATGAACAGTTTGAACACACTCAGTAGAGGCACATGAGATTTTAGATGCTAAACTATCTTATCCTATAAATGCTCTGAATTATTTTCTGGAGGATTCTCTTACTCATTATCTCTTTCTCTTTGTTAACTACAGGAGGCAGCCTAGTTAAACTGACCTAAAACTAGATGTCTGAAGGATGGTTTTGCTAAGTGAGCTTTTTGTTTCTCCCTAAACGATGGAAAAGTTGCAATAAAAATCATTTGAAACCATTATTAAGGTAGCAGGATGAAAGATCTAAAACTTAGAATATAATAATATTAAAACTTCGGGTGAAAATGTTAGGTATTTTGGCATAAATTATATGACAGTCTTAATTGCATGATCATGTTTTTCTTTTTCACTATGGGTTCTGTTTGCTATAGTGTCCATAAATAAGAAACAATTCAATATCTCTTTTATCATTATTGCCCAGTACACATCTCTAGGATTTATTTACTGCTCTCTGTTCAGTTCTTCTCTGAAATCAGAAATATTAATTGCCAAGTGGATTTTTCTGATTTGATCATTACTGTAGCATCTGAGTACTTCATAAACCATACCATAATACTACTTTACAGCTGGAAAAAAGACATCGGCATTCAGAGATTAAAATGAAAAGTATCCTCTAATTTTAGAATCCCCAAATTATGCCTCATTCTTTGGAGAGTGTTCTGGTATATACAAAATCAGTTGCACCACATGCAGATATGCCTGAGTCTTCTCAGTACCATCAGTGGTGCTTATATACCTCTGCTCTGTTTCACTCCCAGAATTAATGTCAGATTTAGGTCAGTTTAATGCTACTGAGAAATAGTTACACTTTTAACACTGCTCAGAAAATGAAGTCATATGCAAATGAATGGGAATCAGATTGCAGTGAAACTCTTCAGACAAAATTTATTAGTCCCTGGCACATCAATCAATGGCTATGCATAAAAGATATGTACCAGACTAACCCTGCATCTTTCATAAAGCATAAAATTTACAGTACCTATAATATCCTTATGCATAAACTTAAATATGAATTGCCAATGTTTGCAATTATCTAGAAAATGGCCTGCTCTTATAATTATTAAAGCAAATGTATAAACCCTGGATGACAGAAAACACAATTTTACTGCTATTAAGAGACAATTTAATGTACAAAATCACATTAGCATGCTCAAAAGATGGCTTTCAATCATTCACATGTACATTACAAACCTGTTCTAGAGAACTTCAAAAAGAGGATGGGCAATTTTTTAGAGATAAACCTTTATGAGTAGATTACTTGCATGGTGCAAGTACAACAGGACAGCTAACCTAAGAAACCACCAACTATATGGACTTCCTCCATGTGCCAAGGAATGAAACTATTTATATAACTCTGATACAAAAATTTTGTTTGGGACTAAAGCCAATTTGCAGGTCTCATTACTTAATATTAATTAGATGCTTCTCTCCCACATCAGGGGCTGGAAGACAAGAAGAAGAGGGAGACAAAAAAGTTTTGTTCATTGGGCCCCTCACACTATGTGACAGAATGGAAGAGGACATAGACTCCCATCTTCCTCTCCCTGGATGAGCTCAAATCAGTGACCAGACTGACCAGAACATCCAAAACACTGCATATCTGGAGGTTAGAGTGCAGACACATTAGGTACAGACTTGTCTGAAAATGTCTGGGTTTACATGCCTGAAGTTTCCTCTGTAGATCTAGTCTTCTGATGCCTCTCCCATAACAGCAGCCATCACCCTCAGCTGTTCTCAAGAAGACTTCAACCTCTCTTTGAGGACATTTCTAAATGTCCATCCATTTCATCCTACAAAAGAATTTTAGGAAACTTCCCTGACCTGTTCTCTCTTTCCATTTGCCTTCCTGCCATAGAGCTCCATGACACTCTAGACTATTCCAGTTGGTACAATAGCTATGTTTTTTGACATAACTCAGAGCCTTATGTTTGCACTTTAGAGATGCATTTCCAAGTCCAGAAATAATAAAAACATCAGGAAAACTGACTTCCAGTAGCATAGACCTGATCCTGAATTTTGAGGATTACCTCATTATTCTATTTTTTCACTAGAATATTGCTTCTGTATAAGTGCCACATTTTCTTAGTACAAAGAACCTGCATCAAATTCTTAGGAGGATATCCAAAAGGTAAATGTGGAAAAACAGAGACCTCATATAATTTAAACATATTTTATACTGTCTTTTGTGTAAATAGTTTGCCTTTCTCATTATGGATTATTTAATGTCTGCCAAAAGTCAAGAGCCAGTTGTGCTGTAGCTATATTTCTGACTACCTGATAAATACAAAATTCAGTCTAATTTATGAGAGGACAGGTAAGTGCAAAACCATGATATAAAAGATACATGAATGACCAAGGTCAAAAACCATAATAGACTTTTGTGTTTAGAGCTTAAATAATAACTCATAATCAGCAGAGATAGGAGAGAAAATGGAGGTCAAACACCGGTAGAAAGATTGAAGTAGCACGTGCAGATGTTATTCAAACTGACAAAGTAAATATTATTTCCATGAATGGCACATTCACCTTTTCTTTTTTTTAAGTTCCCATTTGTGATATGCAATTAAACATTACCAGCTTGAACTGGAACTGCCTATCTGCTAAGAAAAGTGAGGGAAAGATCTGCATTTAGGACTCATGTACACAGAAACTGGGAGAGAAATCTCATTTGTGTAGGCAGGCTTGTATGTATATATATATTCTTGGATTGGAAAACAACACCCAAGCTGAGTCTTCATTGTTGCATAAACATGGCTGAATTTCAACTTTCATTTTCTACTTGAATTATCATTTGTATCTCCACCCATGAAAAAATTAAAATAATTTCCAAATAATTAAAACCAACCTCTGTCTTTCAGTGCTAGGGGCTTCCACAGTTTCACACTCTCTGAGCTTTGATTAATAAGCTTTTAGTTGAAAAAAATTTTTATTAGGAGGGAACTCCAGGGACTATCTTCCTCTGAAATTATTTAGTGGTATAAAATAGTATAGTTTAGAATTCAATTATGTCCATGAAAGAAGAGATGCATGTCTTACCAAAGAAACTGGCATTAGGAGAAATTGTTAGAATTCTTTTTCATTTGTTTTCTTGAATCATGTATTAAATAAAGAGATTCTAATCTGTAGAAAGCCATTCTCAATCAGGAACTAGTGTCCATATCAAGATGCATGTTTATGATCCATCGTACAAGGCAAGATTTCAGGAGAAAGACAAAGTCTCAAGCTGAAGTCTAAGTGAAATAGACTATGAAAAGAGTAAGGTGGAGCAACATAAAGCAAAACTTATCTTCAGCCAGAAAAACATATGGAAAGATCAAGGATTTCTGAAATGTTGTCTCAGTTGCAGAGCCAGATACGCACAGATACGCACAAGGATGAAGTGATGCAGAAATGGAAAAAAACACCAAGACGTATCTTGAATGAATAATTTATTTCTAAATCCATTAATTGTCACTCAAAGCAAGCATTCAGCAAGAGAGGAATATGAACAAAAATGGAACTAACACACCCACCCAGCCACATTCCATAGAGACTGACAATGTTGGAGGATCATTTAAAAAAAATTAAAAATTATTACAACTTCGGTAAAGAACAGGGTAATAGGCCTTACTAAGCATCTGTATGTCATCCAGCTGTATCGTTGATAATCCCATATAGAATGTGCTCAAGAAAATATTTGCAAAGTGAGCCTGGTCATTTACGCTTGAATAGCATAAGGAGGAAGTTTTAGAACTGATGTAATGCCAAAAATTATTGCCTTATACCTTCTGGTTGAGATCTAGCACAAACATTCATTCCAAACACATAAATTATATGTGACAAATTACAACAGAAAGAAAAGCTATGCTACCTTATGAACGGCAGTCTAGTCTCATCAAATTCTTGGTCACATAATGCAGAAAAAAATCAAGTCTATCTACATGAAGCAAAGGGTCTCTTAACCAAAGATCAGAATAAGAAAATCAATCAATGAAATATTAAATCAGGAGAAGGATGTAAGCTATTTTTCCTGCTCTCAGTGCCTTGCAGATGCAAATCATATAGGATCATTGTGAAAGACTGACATAATTAGATTCAGCACTGGTGTTTTGCACCCAACATGCTAGAAAGCTAAGACAAATTTATTAACAATAGTTAAATAATATCTTTCTTTGAGTTTAAAGTATGGAGTGCATTACAGACCAGTATGTCTTCTGGGACCACTTAACTGTTGATACTTTTCTAAATAGGGAAAACCTGAGAATACTAAAACTTGGGTGAAAAGGACCCCAGTTTAGACAAGCGCAGAGCACTCTGATGCCACAAGCTATGGCAGGACAACTGACATTATAATGAATAAAAACATTTAGAGACTACTGGATCATCAGATCTCAAAGCTGTCCTGGGCCTTATGAAGAGCAGCTTATATAATCACTGAGTTATAATACTGATTAGCTATGGATTCAAGTGTACAGAAATGTGCAAGCTACCAACTGTACCAATGAAAAATTAATGAGAAGATGTACAGAGTTGTGCAAAATTATTTCAGTGATGACTTGAGAAGGCAATCATGATGTTTGAAGTGCAATTTCTTTTGACTATTTTCTAGCTTACCCAAAACATCTTCAGTATACTTGCCAGAGGAAAACTGTTCTGTTATTTCTGACTGGCATATTTAAAAATAATTTTCTCTTCTAAATTGTATAAGTATATAAGTCTAGGCATAATGCAAAAATGTGCTTCTTTAGAGATGTGAGAGCATCATCAGTAAGAACACCACAATCCATACTCTCAGTAAAGCTAGATCCAAATAGAACAATAGAATATTTCAGATTGAAAGGTCATTGAGAATTCACTAGGTCCTACTCCACCAGTTGAAGCAAGGTCATCTTCAACAACTAATAAATTTCAGCTTCAGAGACAAGACCTCCCCAAGATAGCTCTGTATTCAATGGCAAGACAAAGACAGTAAGAGTGCAAGAGAGAGAGAGGATCCTCCTTTGAGTCAAAATAGGGCTTGCTTTTATTTATTCTGACCTGTCCCTGGAAGGTCTTTTGCTAATTAGAGGGTTTAGCCTCTTAATGACTAAAACTAATCTTTGTGAATATGCCCTCACATTCATAATCAGTCAAGTACTTCAGGAAAAAATAGTTTCCAAACTATTCATTGTTCTTACCTCTGTACAATACAGTTTTGTTTTTCTCTTTCTGAAATAAAGCATTATTTTATTTTTTTTTAATAAAGATGACTGTCATATGGATAATTTCATGCCCCTAAGCTCCAAATTTGAGAATAGCCTAACATTCAAGTAAAGGCAATGAAAGGAAGTCTATGGCCTCCCTTATTTTTGTAAACCTGCACCTGGACAGTGGTGTCATGTACGAAGAATGACAGAAAAGGTGGGTCAAGTGGGAAAAGCAAACTGGCATGCATATTATAGGCTAGGATCTTGATGACAGGTATGGTTACAGCATTTCCAGTGGGATTTACGGTAGCTGTAATGCAGAAGCTGTAAAAAGTCTTGAGGGATACTAATGGAAATCACACAGCTAGTTTCTTCCAATGAGAGAAACTCAGAAAACATAACCCTAAGAACAGATTCAATTACTACTTCGAAGCTATCTCTTATTGCTGTGCATTTTTTCACATCTCTGGAAAACAATGTCAATGTTGTTCCCCCTGAGCCTCACTTTGTAGTTCACCATTAGCCTTCTTGCATCCTGCAAATTTGATACCTTGCTCCCTGGCAGAGTAGGGAACACATACACGTGTAAATGTACACAGAGACACACACGCATGCACAGACACGCACACACAGAGTCTGTTACAAGACTGTTCTTACAATGTTGGCAAAGGTTAAAATTAAGTTTTAGTGTAGGCATACATTGTACTCAGATGGCAGTCAATAGGTCTAATGTTACCATCAAGTATGCAAAGTGTGTTTATAAATCTTAAGTGTTCAAACTAATTTCAGGCTAATTTCAGTGTTCAAACTGCACACTCTTGCAGTTTTTTGCACTCTCTTATTTACCTGGGTTTTAATTTTTTCTCTCTTTGACATAATGAATGCCAAAAAGTAACCCTGAAGCACTCATTTTGCATCATAAATCACAGTATCTTTTTAAAAGGGAAGGATAATTACAACAAAATAACAGTTCAAAACCGCTTGGAATTTACTTCTTACCTTTGACAAATAGAGGAGAAAATAATTGCCTAAAGACAATGTACAACATTGATTTAGATGACTTGTTATGCACACATAATGTATTCTGCAAAAACAATCCTCTTTGTAAAAAAAGAATCAAGCCAACCACCAAACCCAAGAACTCCTCAAGCTCCTGACAAATTAATATTTTCAGGGCAAAATATTGCACATTTGTAATTCCTTGCCTGTTTCTTCAAAGCCTATGTGTCGCATCTCTTTTGCCCTGTGTATATATGTGTGTTGTAGTTTATTTTAAAGAATGCTTCATTTCATCAGCCTGCATTTTTATTGCTCCTCTTATTTTTCAGAAGAGTTGTCTTTCCTTGGCTTTTTTTCCTTTTTAGGTCTTTTTAGTCCTTTTTAGTTCCTTTAGTTCTTTAGTTTGATGGAAATATGATAAGATGCTGTGGTTATATGAACCACTGTGTACTGGTACTGTTCTGTTTGTTTAATCTCTGGTGTGGAATCTGTCTTTACAGATTCTGCTGCATTTGCTGAAAGCTGCTTGAGGTAAGATAAAGTTATACTCAAAGATACAATAATCTCTTATAATTGCTGTGCCAGACAAATAAATATTATTTGAATCACATAATAGCCACCAGAATGTACTAGTCTTCTCATTATGAAAAACCAATAAGAGGTTCATAGTTCTTATATTGAAGGAATATGAGGGAAACAGGCAAAGTTATCATTGTTCAAGCTCTCTAGCTTGAAGATAGTTCAGGTATATCAATATGAGTTGCTGTTACTTTTGCATTTACTTTTGCTGTTATTTTAAAATAACAATGAAAACATAGTCTGCATGATATAGGCAAGTAACCTCCCTTTTGTTATTCTTCATCACCAGTTGTTTCTCTACCCTTTTTAGATCACACATTCAATGCCCAAGACCTCTCTCATTAGGCTAGCAGCTCCATTAAAATCACTTTGTGTCTCCAAGCAGCCTGGGAAAACACTCTGCTTTGCAAGGGCAGAATTTACAAGAGAAAGCTGTTTAGCAACTCATCTGGAGCAGAATGAGTCTGCAATTTAATCTGAAGGTCTTCAGATAGTACTGAAGTAGAAACAACGTGAAGAGTGGAAAGGACATATAAAAAGCAGGTCCACCTGCTACTTCCCTAAAGAGGGATATGGTCTGAGGGCTCTAAATATATGTTCTCTTCCAAATTTTCTCTTTGCTTTTCTTCCCAATTAGAAACCCATCTTTGAGCTCTTTTGTGAATACGATCTTCAGCTGCAACCAACTCCTTTCAAGTACATGTGAAGCTCCCTGTAGCTTCTTCCTCTTCCACCGTCCTGTACAAGTATTTTCCCATGGCAAATTCACTGTACTCAGTAAACAGTGCCCAAATTGTAAAATAAAGTACAAACATAATACTCGTCAACATGTCAGCATTTTATAAAATACTCCCAACAGAGGTTTACATAATTGTATTATGTTATTTTTCATAGAGAATAACTATAGCAACACACTAAAATATATAGTTAAGAATTACAATTACAACTAACTTAGGTATACTTAATGAACTTACCATGGTTCTATAATTTTTGAGAAACCATTGAGTAACTATGAATTTAATTGTGGTCAGCAAAATTATCTCTTACAATGTACAACATTATTCCTTTTAAACCTTACCTGGGATATTAAAAAATTACTGTCCCTTAGAAATTAGGAAGAAGAGGTTTTGAATTTGTTTTTCTAATATAAGGTCAGCCCACAGTAAATAATGATGAAAAATACCTCTGCTTGGAGCAACCGTAAATCAGAAATACTAGTTTCTACAAAACAGTTTGGTTCTCTGAAGAAGGGAATCAAACCAGAATTCTTTTCCTGGACTGGGGATCACAGAATGTACTGCCACAGGCACTGGTGAGATCAGGTATTAATTTTTTTTCCTCAGGGTACTTTGTACATAAGAGAAAGACAGAAAGAATCAGGGCACCCTGGGGAATTACACAGAATTGAGTTATTTACTACTGGAGATGAGGGTTGGTTTGAAGCCAAGAGTTCACTGGAAGAGAATGTAAAAGGCAGGAAGGAGAACTGACTAACCACCTATGGACAGTATTAAACAATGTTGCAAAAAGAATGATTGGAAAATCCATGAAGGGTAAAAGCACCAAACTTCAAAACCCAACTAGCAAAGCTCATTTCCATTTCAAGTTTCTTTAATTTCTTTCTAATGTATCTTGTCATAACAATATCATCAACATCCTACTGGAGTCAATGCACAGAAACCTAGCTTCTGTTATCAAAAAAAATTTTAAAAAAGCAAAAAATGACTCAATGCAATATGTTCATTAAAGAAGAATGTTTCACTTACAAGTTAGCTGATACTTTTCTTAATGACTTAGTAGTAAAGCCCTACTAGCCATTTACTAGTTAAACATGTTGATTATTTTTTTTTTATGAAACATCAACAATCAATGGAAGTGGCAGCAGTCGGAATACTAAAGCCACAACAGACATGATAATGCCTAATAATGTATAGATGTTGAAAGCACAATTTATGTCTTTGGACATACTACTACAAAATTCGTCATTGCTGAAGTATCATCCTGATGACATTTTGTAGAGTAGCTTTTCATTAGCAAGACATTTTGTTTTCTTTCATTATTTATTAGTTACGTGGTTTGGCAGCAACTATAGTAAAACAGTTGTCCAGAAGAACATATCACGTATTTTCTTATTTTTTTAGTATTGGAAGAAAACATAAATGAGCGTCTTTCTCCTTAGCTGTAAAAATAATATTCAAAATAATAAATTAACTGTTAAATCAGTGGTCCTCTTGGACTGTGTCCTAGAGAAGATCCCTCTAACATTGGCCAGCTCCTGAGGCTAAGAGATCAGTAACAGAATGACTTGCCTTAGACAAAGCTTCCTCCAGTCTATATTCTACGGTTTATGCCTGAAAGCACAGGGTTTTTTTCCCCTCATAAAAAGAATAAGAAAGCAAAACAAACATACAATGCCATGGGCCATGGGATGCATCTGTGGCCACTCTCAAAACTCTATAAAATATCTAACCTTGTCTCACAAAGTTCTCTGGCCTTACTGTTGCCATGACAATACATTTCAACAGATACCTTGATCAGTATACGTGTCACTCATCTAATAATTATATTTTTCTGTGGAAACAGTTTATCAAAGACAAGTTAGGTAGCAAATGGGAACTGGAAGCTGGTGTGGTAAGAAGTGGACACTAGCACAATAAAAAAAAAAAAAAAAGAAAAAAAAAGGATCCAAACAAATATGAACTGCAGATGGAGTTTAATTTCTTTACTCGGATCCAAAAAATAATTTCACTTTTGTAAAGTACTGAAGAAGAATATAATCTGACCTTGGAGTTGAAATTTGAAACTTATGCATATAGAATTTAAACCGTAGGTCCTACAAGGGTAAAACAAAATACTTCAAGTTACTTTCAGGAGATCATTACTTTGTGGAACATTGCTGAAGTGATTTCAGAAGCAATAACAAAGAGAATATTCATGCGTGCCTGAAAAGTTTTAAGATCTACACAAATGATGCACAGAAAATGACTGAGAAGAAAAACATTTGAAGCAAACATATCTAAATGCTGACCTGAGAACAACCAGACACCTTTGCATATGCCTGAATGATATTGAAAGGAATATACTGTAGCAGGTCTTCTCATATTGCAGAGCATTTTCTGAGATTCTAGACATTATAGACTGTTAGTATTAATGTCTCAGCCTCAAGTAAGTTAGGCAGCAGCTTTTGATGTACTTTTAAAGATATAGACATGCATAGAATTACTAAGTAGCCGAGTTATGTACAGTATAGGCCGCACCTTCCTGTAGATTCAGCCAAGTAGTGCTGGCGGGAAACACAACAGCAGTGGCAGGCAAAGTACAGCTTTCCAGAAGAACAAACAGTAAAATGAACATATCTGCAGTCAGTAAAATAGATAGTTCACCTTATTTATATTCACCTGAAGACTACCTGAAATACCAAGCATTTAAGTTTATGGTAATTCCTTTCAGTTGGCATAGCATCCTCATGCAAAATAAAATAAAAAAAAACATTGTTTCTCTGTAAGTTTATAGTTCATAGCTAATAAATTACTGGCCAGTCAATGCCACTTACTTTCTCCTAATAATGAAACAATAAATAAAGCTCTCAGTCTCTCCTATAGGAACTTATGCTACCCTAAACTCCAAATTTACTAACCAAAGGACCCCAAAAAAATCCTCTTCCCCTTTCTTAATCAGTGGGTTTCAGAACAAATTTATCTGTCCCTTTCCAGATAATCCCTTCTGACCTCAATTAAAATGTTCAGTTTTGTCCTCTGTATTCAAGAGTGCTTGGCCAGTCCAGTCTGTTAGTTCTTCCAGCTCCCCATCTCTCCTCACACAATTATATCCACAGCTGCCAGTTCCCAAATATGTCAGTCTCCAAAGTTCTTATCTATGAAAGCTTTACTCATATCAGTAGTTCTATGCATGAAGATAAAACTAGGTTACCAAATGTCAAGAAGTGAAGCTGCAACCACCTTTAAGAACATGTATATTGTCAAACTACATAGGATCTAAGTAGCATTTAGCATCTTGAAAGCATGGCAAAATTAATCAACTAGAAGAAACAGATCTCTGTTAAAATACCAGATAGTGTAGAAGAAACTTTTCAGACCTACGCAGAAAAGACTGGTATCTTAGAGGAAATAAAACCGCAGACTTCCTACTGTTTAAGAACAAAGTATGACAAGCACGAGCAGAAAAGAAAATGTTATTAAAGTTTTATGTAGGAAAAGCACTAAATGTGTGTCAATCAAGATAACATCAGTGGGAAAATGGTTTCAAACCACCAGTGGCTAAAACAGCAAGGTATGCTTAGAAACATATGCTCACCTTGAAAATTAAGTGCAGAAAGAAAAAGATTTAAATAATCAGTTTGCATGCTTAGTGATTCCCAGAAAGCTTTTCAACCCATCCTGTGTGAAAGTGTATGCTGGACTGTAGCTATGGCTCTTGCTGTCAGGGTGTATTCTCATGGAAATTTCTAACTAAATCACTCAGTGGGCACATTTACATGGTAAAAAGCTGTTGAAAATTTTCCCAAAGCCAGAGGAAAGTTATACTGCCAAAACTGTTAAGCCCTAAGTGGGTTTCCAAATAAAATTCAGTTGCTCTATTGGGTGCCACTTGAATGAGTCAACAATAAACTAAGGCACTAGTTAAAAAAGGACTCTTTAGTATGGAAAAGTATCTTTCAGTTTCTGAAACAGCAATCCCCTTGAGAATAAACTGAAAGGTGAGACTTGTGAAAGGCTTTGTCCAGTTTCAGCCCAGTGCCTTTCATATGTTTAGAGATGTATTCTACTGTTGCTGCATATCAAGTTTGCAGCTTTAGTGAGGTTTTCATCAGTTGCACAGAGCAAAAGAAACATTTCTTTGGACTTTAGACAGCTTTTTAACATTTTCCGTATTGTGACTAACCTTCTGACATACAGACCCATTCATGGACCACTTTCACTCCCTCTCTTGTTAACCTCATCTCACGCCTTTTCCTTCAGAAGTTCATCTTTTTGAGTACATGAAAAGTTCACAGAAGGTAAGATTAAAATGAACTTACTTCAGTGAAGAGCTGTTGTGGAGGTTGTAATTAATTTCATACAGAAATGAGTCTTTGGAGGCCTCCTGTCATTTTATGATCTTCATATTTTGGTTTGATCTGTAGAATTCTCCAAATGTTCTTTATGTCATTGAGGTAGAAAAGACATACTTATTGTATAAGTCAAATATCTGGGGTGTATGGTTGACATACTATTGATGGTGACTTCAGGAAACAAGAAAAAAAATCTGTGGTAAGAGTAAGTATGTACAACCTTGTTGTTTGTGATGAATGCTACAAGACATTGAAGTTGTAAATACATGCTGGGCTAAATTCCTTCTTCTTGAAAAATACCAATAAAATACCAGATGTGAATCTTGAATTCAATCACTTGAGCTCACCAAAATATTCCAGAATATTATTTCAGTATTATTAAACAGCTGTTAAAGAATTGGGCCCTCCTGCCCTTTACCCCTAAAAGATATTTTATGTAAGACTATTTTCTCTTTGTAACTTGAAAAGTGAGAGCATTTAGTATCTTAAGAAGAACCACCAGCTGCTAAAACCTAACATAAACAACTCCCTTGGTCTGCTGAGGTTCACCCTTAAAGACCACAGACTTCCACTGAGCTTTTGCCCATGTGATTCTATGATTTTCTAAATACTGTGATGTTTCATGTGCATTGTGATAATATTTTAGATGTGTTAATCAAGCTTTTTGTCACATTTCACCTAGTTAGCAAGTACTTGGAGGGATGGCTGTTAGAAGGTGCAAGACACAGCAGCAGCTGAAGCTCAGTCTGCTGTTTGAAAAGGGGTCAATATCTGCAGCAAATGCACATTTCAATCTTCACATCCTGAAAAGGGCCAAAACCTCTGATTTTCTGCAAGGTACCTATGCAATATCATCCTCTTTTCTACTCAAAAATATATATTTAAATGCTTATTTACAACCTTTTATTTCCATATATAAATAAATATTTTCTACCTTATACTAAAGCTTCCCTGTTTAGACCAGGCTTACTATGGAGATTCAGAAGGTGGAATTATTTTCATTAACTCATGTCAAAAAATGCATCAGACTGGTGTTTGGGGCACATATTATGCTGGTGAAGGCTTCGTCTTTTGGTAAGACACCAAGCAAAAATCCAGTTGCAATCATGATGGCCTCTAATTCTGCCTAATATTCTTTTTGATTACAACTCAGTTCTTTGTCATTCTTTACCTATGGTTTAAATGTTTTGTTGTTCTTTAAATTTTCTGTTTACAGAACATAAAGTCTGACAAACAACAGCAAGAATTAACATATACTGAATATACAAAATGAGCCATATCCATCATCTTTAGAAGCACAAATAAAATCCACTACTGCCAGATCTTCTTGATATTCATAGCAATATTTAAACAAAAAAGACCCACCCGTCTGCCATGGAAGGAATTTTTCATGTTGATCCTTTCCCAGTCAAACAAGGTGGGTGAATAATAGCATTGAACACATGGATTGAAAAAGGGGCTACGTTTTAAATGGCATACATAAAGCATATAGATAAGCTTCCTTTAATCAGTCAGCCAGTATTAGGCAGTTTCAAAAACTGGCAGTTAACAGTGTTTTTCTTAGCTTGTGGTAGTTGGAGGACATTGATATACACATCAAACAGAATTCAGGGCATGCACTGTGGAAGTACCAGCTAAAGCTTCATGTGTAAGTTAAAGCTGGAATCAATCCCTTTATCATACATGAGACATGAAGCTTCTCTCCTACCAGATTTCCATTCATTTTGAATGAAGAATTAATTTTCTGAGGATTTACAGATAAATCTAGTCTCTAAAACAAAATTGTCACATACTCTACACCGAAGTTTTAGCATAGGTCAAATTGCACAGTGAGGTTGCAATGCTTGTGTTGTTTTATTATTCATTATATTTAACATTAAAATATAAAATATAAAATTTCTTAAAGGGGTCCTTTTAAAAACAAAATAATCCTTTTTTTTTTTCCTATGGAGGGCATGAACAAATGTACATATCCATATCTTGACCTTTATTTTCCTCTTACACACCTGCTTTAACCTTCTTGTTGCTTCGTCCTTGTTCCACTATGCACAAATGTGCATGGATGAGCATACCTATATCCAAATAACAATTTCCCTCTGCTTTTTATGGCCGCATTACCTCATTTGATACTATTTAAGCCCAAATTCTTTTACCTTCCTGAAGTGTGACCCTTATTGAAATAATAATTTTGCCATCATTTTTAACAGCTAGCAGTTCACCAACCAGCAGAAGCAGCTGCATAACCTCTTCTCCAGGAGAGAAACAAAAAGACTTTCGCCCAGTGATGTTGGGCAAATAACAGAAATGGATATCCTTCTAAAACAGCATCCTGAAAGCAAGTTGGTACCTTCAGTTGTATTATTGACAATGGAAGATGACAAGCATTTTGAAAGATATTTGGATACAACCTGCAAACCAACATTGGTTTCCTGAACACAAAACTACTCATTAGATCATAACAGGGAAAGACTCAATGTATATGTTCAGGTGGCTTTGTTGTCCTGTTTTCACATACTTCTGATGAAATAACAAATTTCTCCTTGCATGGGAATTGCAGGATATTTTCCTCTAAATATTTGTGCAGCAATGATACATGCTAATGAGAAACAGATGGAAGTCCTTCAAAATGGAGAAAGGCTCCTTAGCCCAAGCAGCTAGTTACCAAATCTGTCAACTTCATTGTTAAATCATCATATGCAGTCTTTATAGAAAAGCTGTTATATACCAAAAAATTTATATTTTATTTATTTTACTTTTGAAATATCAATACCTCTCTTTTTTTTTTCTTTTTTTTTTTTTTTTTAAATACCATCTGGAAAGGAAAGAGTGGGTAAAAATGTAATGCAACACAATTCTAGAAAGAAAGGTAAGAAAGATTTGGAAATACACTGATAACAAATGCTTCAAAGATGGAAGATAATTACTTCTAGCTAAATTCTGAATGCTTCAGCTGCTGTAAAAGTGAACAATAAACCTCTGGCAAATGTGCTTGGAAGATGTCACTAAGCAAAGGGGTTTGCATCTGGAAATAAATTTAGGATGTTGCAGTGCTTCACAGATAAGAAATTCCAACATACCTGCAGGTACAGTTGATCCCTGGGGGGTACTTGAAGCCCAAGATGTGGAGGGGGAAAAGTGTCTCCTGCCAAAGTGTGTAGAGAGGATGGAGGCTGGTCCTGCTGGTACCAGGCTCTGGGGAGAAATTCCCCTCCACAGGCATAGTCTGTTACCCATCCTGCAAGAGCAACTGACAGCCAACACCCACTTCTAGGTCAAATGAGCTAAAAAATCCAACATACTAAGAGTCTTTTTTTTCAATATATTTAATGAGTCTCTTGCAATTCTTTTAAGCAGACACAGGATTTCAGTCAGGACTGGAGAGCAACTTTTTACATGTATGTAGAACTCCACTCCTTTCCAAAGGATGGCAGCTGTTCCCATCCCAGTCAACAGGAATCACAGATGCTCAGACAACACATACAAAACTGTAGTCTTCTGAAAAGGAGATATAAATTTCTGAGTTTATTTCTGTCCTTTACTTTAGGCATCTGTTTTTGTAGATGTTTGTACCACTATGTGGTATATAACTGGTGGAAAGCTAAGAAATCCTTTGGAAGGAAGACATGATACAATTGTAAGAAGTTATTATCTTTGTTCCCCAAATGTCACATAATCAATAAGAGGAAAAATTGTTTCTGTGAGAAATATTATTGCTTCTAAAAGATTAACACTAATGAAAGAGAATAGCTAAACAACACCCTACCTATTCTAAATATTTTTAACTTCTTGACACAATAATTTTTTTACCTTATACTATGAATACATTTTTCTTATGCATCTCAGCTGCATACTCAAGAGAAGAAGAGAAGAGAAGAGAAGAGAAGAGAAGAGAAGAGAAGAGAAGAATTAATTCCTTATACTAAAACATACCATTTTACCCTGACTTGAGTACTTGGAAAACCAATTAGTATTTTTCTGAGAAATGAGAAATTTATGATTTTCATTGATTCCTGAGTGGTCCTTAAGCTGTCAGACTCAGTGCAAAGCTATGGATATTAGTTAATGTTCAGTAAACTAGATGAGGGATTCACAGTATGTTAGCTACTCCATTGAAACTTCTCAAGTTTTCAGTTTGCAAATGTAAACACTATAGCAAATGTGATGAGTAAATTATCTTACTTATTTGCTTTGAATGGTAGCCTGCACACAGTAATTTCAAAGTAACAATCTCTAACTTGCTTATCCTGTGGCGACTTGTTTATGTAGCAACACCTGTAACATAGTGTATTTTGGAACAGATTTGCTAGTTTATCTGGTCGAGGTCAATCAAGAAGATGATCTAAAGAAATAAAATACATTTTTTGTGGCTTTGTTAAATCCCATTAAACTTGAAGCATTCATTAAGAACTTTAAAATATTCATTTAAACTTAAACTAAGCTTTATTTAGTGTAGTTCACTCCAAGATGAGCAGATTTAACACTATATAGAAATTGTTTCACTTACCTAAAGTGAGATAAATATCAGATGAAGTAGCAACTCTGAGACAAAACACTTTACAACTAGATCATTTCGTTTCCAAGACTTACCTTTTAATTCTTATTTAATCTCAGAAACCTTTAAGGCTTCTCCTGAAGTGGGTTTACCTACACTGCACTGGGACATTTATTTGATTAATCAACAACTAGCAGCAGCCAATAATGCTGGATAAAAGCTAGCAGGACAATAACCCCTATGCTGCTTCCTTCTTTCAAAGGAATGACTTTACTGGAGAAGAGTCAAACTTATATTCACCACCAACACAATCGATATTTGAAAATTTGCCAGCCTTTTAAGATTAGATTTGCTTAGGGCAAATCAGAAACATCTGAAGTCTGAAGCAGAAATGTGTGTGATGTCCTCTAGCCTTTAAGAATCATGCTAACTACCTTAAGAACTTCTGACCAATTAACTGATGACAGAAATGTTTCATTAAAAAATCCTCTCCATGGTACATTTTGAAACTATTTGCTGATAGAACCTTTTCCTCTGCAAAATGTATAGGTTTAAATCTCACTGAAGCATAGAAAACCTTGAAGAAATACTGTGAAATTTAAGTAAATCATATTATGGAGGGTAGGTGACTAGATATTAACAGAGGTTTTTAGTATTTCAATGTAAGCTGCTGTTATCCAACACAAGTAGCTGCAGGAACAGAGCCCAAGTTTTGGAACACACACAGGGATGTATGCACATACATGCGCAGACATACACAGCCACAGACACACATAGACACATACGCAGGCACACACATTAATGCCCCCATATACACACACATATGTATGACCAAAAATGCACAGAGGCCCAGGCACACACATGCACACACTCAGATCCAGGCCAGGAAGGCAGCAGAAGACCTACCACAGAAGAATCCTGAACAACATCCAGCTGGCCTAAAAACTCAGAACAGTGGAAAACTACAGTTCTTTTTGTCCCAAGAAATACAAAAACAGAATTACAGAATAAGTGAGACACTTGTTCTTCCTTTTTCTAGAATATTCCTGTCTGTCCCAAGGGATTTTTTTAAGGATCTCTCTGTATGCATCAACCTTCACAACTCCTCCCTTTGGTATTCTTCCTTTTAGTATAAAAAAAAACCAACTGAATCACATGCCAAGCCCGCTGCCCAACACACAGAGCAATAAATGTGAAGTGATGCTGCCAGTGGCACTGACATGGAGGGTCTGAAGGAGCCCTTCTGCCCTGATGCTGCACCCATGATCCCAGAGGTGTAGCAGAAATGGGGAAAATGTAACAGGGATGGGAAAATGTGGCAGGACAGGCACCACAGGAAGAGTTCCAACGCTTGGGCAGACGTCACTGCCCCTGCAATCAGTCCTGGTCTTTCCCAGGGAAAAGGCAGAGCGCTAGAGTGAAGCAGCTCCTGGGTTTGACCCATGACATCACCTTGACCTAGACTGTCCAGATTTCACAGGGACAACAGACAAGATTAAATACTAGAGAAAATTAATATAATCCCCAGTTGAAGTGGCAGTTACTACCAATATTAAATAGATCCTCTTAAAGAGTAGTGTTTCTGAATCACAAAGGTTCAAATATAATTGAAAATGTGCTTATGAGAAACATTTTTTGCAAAGCCTGTAAAACGTTGAGGATTAGGTTGAAGTATCCAACGTGATCAATATCTTGCAATCGCATTAAGGCCTGAGACAACAGGGGCCCGCATTCCTTCCCATTTCCCATTTTCTGCTTTCAGTTTCCAGGCACCATCATAGGCAATCAGACATGAACAGAAAATGAATTTGCTGCCAGCTAGGAGCATTGTAAGTGGCTTTGATATAAGTGCAACAAGGGTCGGTAACTTCTAAGCTCCAGTAGCCTGATAAGAATATTAAGTCTACCATTTATCCCCAATGAGTGCTTGATTAGCCATACAGTGCTCTGCTGACAGAGTTCACTAAAAATACATTATGCTAATAACACTTGAGTGCCAGCAACACTGGGAAAATCCAAGTCTTAACACAAAGAATGAGTCATTATGGTATTTACCTGGCAGATACAGTTACAGGCAAAAATATGACTTCCTAGACCTGTTTGCAAAGATGCGAGTAGAAACAGAGGTGATTCCTCAAAGCATGTGAGGATTAGAAAAAATGAAAGAAATAACCCACGTCAGCATATTAGCATGTGGGAAATAAAAAGACGCTTAGTTTTTAGAGCAGGAAGCTGTTAGTGGGGACTACTCACTTTATGTATTCATTTTTCTCTAAACTAATATGGCTCTCACTAGTGCCTGTTTCTCTCTGGTTTTGACACTGAACTCCTATGTACTCGGACTGTATGCAGGGATTCCCCCTGCAGTGCCACAGATTTTGCCTGTTCCCCAGCCCACTGCCATCCCCACTGCTTGTGCTCCTGATTACACAGCAATTGGTCTCGTGTATGGGAAGGATTTATAGGCTGTCTCTCTTTCTCAGGATCAGCTACAGGTGTTACATACCCCAGCAACGTTCCAAACCATACTTCAATGTATAGAGGACAGTTGGCTGGGAAGGTCCACCGCTACTTCAAATTAACTCACTGAATCTTACCGTTTCTTCCAAAACATCCCAGTCCTCTTCATAGTTCTCCTGTCCTCTACTAGGGCTGCCAATGTGCAATTAGAAACCCGCCTTGTAGGCCTCTGGACTTTGTACAGAAGACAGACACGTTCTGCAGCAGACTGCCTGGCTGCCAGCTATTGCACAGGCAGATTGGTGTGCAGTACTTGGGCACAGCTCATAGCAAGGGCAATTCACAGACACACAACTGAGAATTTTTCAAAAAAGGATCAAGCTTGGAAGAAAAACTCCACAATTAATCTGGCCATTAGAACTCTTCAAGCTTGGGGGGGGGGGGGGGGGGGGGGGGGGGGGGGGGGGGGGGGGGGGGGGGGGGGGGGGGGGGGGGGGGGGGGGG
>JAOTQQ010000001.1:101279883-101296180 GCA_026546715.1 Gallinago undulata | reverse complement strand
GAGAGGAGAGGAGAGGAGAGGAGAGGAGAGGAGAGGAGAGGAGAGGAGAGGAGAGGAGAGGAGAGGAGAGGAGAAAAGGAAGCAATATATGGATGATTAATTCCAGGCACAAAATCCAGCTAGCAGGCTCATTTTCATATATGGCTTGTGTAGGCCTGTGTAGATAATTCAGATATCATAATGCCAAGTCACATAATAAATAAATCCCCAATTATACTCATCACCTCGTATTTTGGCCAATGCAACATTTAGCCTCATTCCGCCCTGTGGGATCATTTTCATGTAAAATAAGCCAGCAAGTTTAGCAAAGGAGAAATTGTTCCTAGGATAAGAGATATGCAGAGCCCCAGATTCGTGCCAAGCCCAGAGTTCCTTTAAAGGCATAACGATATGAGAAGTTACTCTTAATGTGATTTGTGGCCGCCTGATTTGCAGTGCAGAAAGAAACAAGAGACATGAGGGGTTTCTCTCACACAAACATATAGATCCCAGCACATAATTTTGCTGCATACCTCCATAGCAAGTAAATGATGCTTCTTAAGTTACATCTGGAAAGGGAAAACACATGAAAAAGACCTTTTCAGTACACCAAACAGTACAGGCTCAAACTATCCTGTGTATTTTCTCTATATTGGGAAAAGGCACAAAAAAAAAAAAGGAACAGTAACAACAGCTGCTCATTGCATTAACAAGCTGCCAGTAGTATTAGGCTTGATCCACAAGAACTGCATTGCACTGGACAATTTGAAATCAACCTGCTATCTGATGGAATTTGCAACCGCATATTAGGCATGAAGTGTCTCTCCCAACCACAAAGAATCTCACCATGGTCAGAGTGTTCAGGAGTTACCAGGTGCAGGGTCCAACCTAATCCTGTCATCTCAAATATCCTGAAGCATCCTTTTGAATCTGTTTCCCTGTCCTCCAAATCATGAAATATTTGTGGGAGGAAGAAACAGACAATGCAAGAATGGCAACTAACATACCAATAGCACCGTTGTCAGGGTAGGATTCAAGTCTCTGCTCCAGCAAAGATAATTAAGATTTTTATAAAAAGCACAAAGGATTCCTGCAATGAGCCCTGAATCAGAAAATGCTGTGATATGGTGATCAGCAAACTCTATTCAGTGTAGAAAACTCACTCAAGTAACTGCAATATAATTTTACAGATGAGTTCTATAATCACTGAACTATTGGATAAAAAAAAAAATGAGAGAGAGTACACTCTGCCCAGCTGTCCTTTCTGCAGATTTGGAAGTGGTTTGACACTGCTTTCTGGATCAATTCCTTGAGTGACCTATGCAAAGAAATACCTACATTTCCTACTCTTGATCTAGAAAGGGATCAATGCTGCTGTTTGTTTTCCTTTACATTTGCAAGAATTTGTCACCATATTCTTCCAATGTAAGAAGCTGCTTTTAAATCCTTCCCATTAATGACATTCAATTTTTATTTTTATTTTTTGCCCATATAAATTAGTTTCCTGAGATGCAATGGAGTGCAGAGGAAGAAGCTGTTCCTTTTCAGAAGAAAATTCTCAAATAATTTAAAATGTGTTATTATGGTATTCTGTATCCAAAATTGTAACAAACCAAGTATTTAAAACCATTAAAATTTCCCATGCTACATAATTTTTAAAAATTAAATCATTGCATTTGAGGAAGGCTGTAAGGGGGAGAAAGTAGCCTGAAGCCTAAAGCTAGGAATCTACTAATTAAGATATGCAATAAAAATGTTAATCAAGTAAATTTAGGAAGAATGGGAGAAAGCGATTACATAATCCTCTTGGCACCGTATAATGTCTCAGTGCTCTCACAGAGGAAAATGATGAGTAGGTAAACAAGTGAGAGAGAAAAAAACCAGGTCCTTTGATTGTGGGCCAAAGAAGAAATTGTTCCAAATGGCTTCTCTAACCAACATTAGCAGTTCAAGTAGAAAACATTCAGATCTAAGAACTCTCTCTAGTGTGCCAGCCTGGGGAGGCTCACAGAAACTAACCAAGGAGCTTGAGAAATTAGAGTATTTAAGATGATTCTTGTTAAGTTTGGACATAGCAATGCCTTTTGCTGTTCCATGCCTTTATAACTCTATTCCACAATTGCAAAACTGTAAGTAAACAGGAGATTTGGTTCTGTGTCCTGTATTACAAATATTTCATGGCTAACCACCAAGTATGTACTTCATTCATACTTGCATGGACCTTAAAGTGAGGGGTTTGGGATTACGTTTGTTTGTAGCCTTGTTGCCTTGTAAGTACAGTGTTGTTTGTAACAGGCTTTGTGGTACACTAATAACACAGAACTCAACACCTCTCAGATTCTGTCTGGACTTGTTTCAGCCTAGCTGGAGCCATATTTAGTCTTATTTACCTGTGACTAAAATTATCTAATAATCCAGTGACTGTTACCTACTTTGTTTTAGCTTGTGAACAACTGTAAGGGTTAACAGCAAGCAGTTATTCAGTGCGGAATGAACTATTTATGACTAGAATAAAATGAAGAGGAGTACGGGTATGGGGTGATAGCAGGGGTGTCAAAACTATGGGCACAGGATGACACCAGGGGCCCCAGGGCTATAAACATGTCACCAATGGTCACTTAATGGTCATTAAAGGAATGTAATCATGGGAGCAGGGTAAAGATAGTTTTAAGGATAAAAAAAGAGAACAATGAACACTTACCTAACATAAGTTAAATATTCTATACAAAGTAATGTGGAAATGTGAACCAATGAAGAAGCAGCAGGGCATTGATCATATTATAAAACATCTAAAAGAACTCCAGACAGACCCAAAAGCGAGAAGGAAGGAAACACACAACGACATCACAGTTCTCCCAAAGAAGGACTACAATGCTGACAACTGGCTGTAATCCTTCTTCCCTGCTCTGAACCAACCTGTTCTGAAACTTAGGCCTCAGAATCACAGTGGACAGCTGACAGCATTTCCACAGAAACATGAAGATACTAGACTGGGTATACTAAACTTAACATTATATAATTTGAATTGTAAATATTGGTACAATTGTAAGCAGACTGATGGTTAGTCTTTGATCAATCTGTTAAGACTTAAATTACAATAACAATAAAATCCCTGTTTGTGTATGATATGTACTTATTTTCCCTGTAACAAGATTCTGAGAGGAGCAAACAGGTGGGAATAAATGCAACTTACTCTGGAACATGTATGCAACAAACTGACCACACTTAAAGGGTGCACAATAACCCAGTGCATTTCTCTGGTGTTTCAAAAAGGTAAGAAAATATGCCTCCACCAAGTTGTTGAGGTATTTTAGGAGATCAGAATAAT
Organism: Gallinago undulata; assembly: GCA_026546715.1. Classification (NCBI taxonomy): domain Eukaryota; kingdom Metazoa; phylum Chordata; class Aves; order Charadriiformes; family Scolopacidae; genus Gallinago; species Gallinago undulata. The sequence continues at coordinate 101,292,873 of JAOTQQ010000001.1, read as the reverse complement.
ATAAAGACCATAAATACAGAGAAAGCATCTTCCCAAATTAGTCAAGAATCCCCAAGTCTGGAAGTAGGAAGACAAAGAAAATAAAAGGCCAGGCTGGATGGGGCTTTTAGCAACCTGCTGTAGTGGGAGGTGTCCCTGCCCATGGCAAGGGGGTTGGAACTCAATGATCTTTAAGGTCCCTTCCAACTCAAACAGTTCTATGATTCTATTCTATGATTCTAAAATTGAAGATCATCCCCGTTTCATAATAGATGTGAAATTGCTATTGTTAGCATCTGCAGCTCAAAGCATGATGGCGGACTGAGAACTGCTTAGAATTGTCCATCTGTCTGACACTTATTCATAAACCTGGATGAGATTCTGCCTTGCTAGGATTTTGGGTTTCTGCAGGATGGTTAGGTTCTTCCTTCCTTCTTATCAGGCAGACTGTAGAGCTATTCTAGGTTTTTCCCCCTCTTTGAGGAATTGAAAATATTTGGTGCCTCACACCCAAAGCAATAACAGTAATTTTAGTTTTTCAGTAGTATTAAGATTTAAAATGCTTACCAAATAATATAAGCATGCATTTCAGAGCTCTCAATAATTTTAATATTATTTATTTTTTCATTAGAAATCAAAATAGTTAATCACAGCAACTGGTTAATTCCTGGCCATGATAAACTCATTGGCACCAATTTTGATGAAGTTGTCTTGTTATATTGCCAACCCTACAGATTTAAATTTCCTGACCTGAATTTTTTTCATTATATTTATACTGAATTACTTTGCCCAATACAAATAATATTATGAATTAGGCTTAAAAATATTATTCTATGTCAGGTTAGGTGTAAGTCATTCTGTAAAGCTCAAACACTGTATTTGTTACCTTGCTAAAGGTGCCTGCTGTTTTGGGATTCTGTATATTAATTTCAGAGATTGCCTTTATAATGTTAACACATCTCTCAATCCTATAACTTACTTTCCAAAACAGCAATAATGATTTGCAATGTGCAAGTTTGATTGCAATAGCAATATTCCTGTAGCTAATAAACTTAATTATTAACATATGACCTCTTGCCTGGCAAAACTCCAACAGCACATGCAGTTTAACTTCATATAACAAACTTCTGTGGGACCTGGATATTTTTTTTTAATATGAAAAGATTCATTTTTATATGAAAATATTCATTTTGCTAAAGAATGACAATGCAGTATCAGAATAATGAAGAAAGAATTACATGAATTGAACATGAATAAGAATGTATAATACCTATATGCAGATCACTCCTCATTACTTTTTTTAAAATCAACATAATTCAAAGAACAATATTTAAAGAGGAGAAAGAAAAAAATAAATTTACATATTACATATATTGTAAAAAAGCAAGAAAAGTATGATTTTTGTATCCAAGCCACTAACATGTCTCTTTTACAAACATGAAAAAGGATATAGCATAAAAGATATGAAAGCAAGGACATAAAATAAATTCTAATAATATTTTACATTTCTTTCTCTAGATATCAAAGTTAGCTATAGTTATTGCCATTTTACAAAGAAGGTAGCCTAGGAACAGAAGAGTTATCTGAATGATGTGAGTACAGATTGATCTGACTATTAATGCCCATACACCTATATCATCCTGGTGCATAAAAGCAGTTCAGAAAGTACATCTGAGCCATTTGACAATTTTAGTTTTGATTTTAGTATCATGTCTTTGTTTTCAATGGCAATATATGAAGTTTTCTGCATACAGGTGGTGTTTTTCATGTAGTCTTCAAGTAGACATGAATTTCAGCATGATGCAGGTATTTCCAAAGGTGAAATACAACCCCAATAGCATGCAGGTTGGGAACAAAGTATGTATATCAAAAAGAAGTATGGAGAATTAGGCTATAAATACACAGAAACAATGACAAACCTCTAACCCTTAACTGTGTACCACTACGGCCCAATGTAATAATTTACTATGTCAATAAAACTGGATGGAACATCAGCAAAAAATGCCTGTAAAAAGGAAAAAATTGTCTTCCCAAGAATATTTGTGACAAAGGAAAGGTTAAACCTGCAATGAACATGCTTTTTGCACTCTGAAGTTTTAAAGAAAAAATGAAATTTACTCCACTCGATAGTCAGTGATTTATACAATTAAATAGAAAGGGTTTGGAGACGTGATTTTATGGTTACCGTAGCAACTACCACCTAAATGGTCCATATTCCTGTGCATTTCTACCAAAAAAAAAAAAGAAATCCATCTATGACCCACTTGAAAACAAATAGGTTTGTACTGCTCAAACTCCCATTGTTCTTCATGGGCATCTATTGTTGCTCAGAACCAGGCTGCTGGGATAATCCTACTCTGGAAATATTCCAGTGGTTTTACCAAACAGCAATATGCATCTTTCATGGCTTAACCTTTTACATAGCAGTGGAAATCCTGTGCACAATCCTATCTGTCTCTATTTGCCCATATGTGGCCGTAATTCTGTACATGGGGAGAGGAAAGGACGGTTTTAAAAGGCTATTGCATTTCATAGCTTAAGCTACTTATATTTAGAATAGTTTGAGACTTTTTTTTACCACAGTCACTCAACTACTTTCATCCCATTGTGTTAAGAACAATAAACTTTTGAAACCTTATATGAGAGGAATTTGAAAGTTTTTCCCAGAGCTCACCTTACTGTTGTTCTGGCGTGAACTGAAGATGAACTAAAGCAGACGTGATGAATAGCTTATTGCCAGAAAGAATTTACCTGTATTCATGTTGTTAAGAAAATCTCCTCACCTGTCTCACGTTGTGCCTGAAAACTTGAGAGAAAGGGACAACAGATCTACTATTACTGTAAAAACATATAGTAATTGTGAATACTACTTAAATTATTTGTTCTAAGTTTAGATCTCTAATTGTGAATCATTTGCATGTGAATTTTTCAAAGGATGCAATAACACTCAAGAATGAGAAAAAAAAATCAGGCCAATAAAGTAAATTACCATTTTGTTAAATTTACCATCTCTTCCCTCAGAGGTCTCCCAAGCGTTAATTTTAAATGTAATTCTTGATTTGTCAGGAACATGCTTCTACTGTATGCAGATATGAAAGGCAGAATCAATATTAACATTAATGTTAAAAAGGCAGGAAAATGTTCTTTTGCATTTTCTACTGAAATGTCTGGTTACCATTCCAGGCAAATTTGAGAGCAATTTCTTAAAATATTGCTCTCACACTCTCTTTTTTTTTTTTTTTCAATAAGCATTTATTTCTGTAATATGAGGTGAAAAAATGAAATTAAAAAAATAACAGAGAGCACCTCTTTATCACATATTGGTTTTAGCTCTTGTAATAATTGACTGTACAGCAAATCCAAATATAATATATTTATTTATTAACTAAATATTTCTTATTAGAATGACAGCTTCCCTTTTTACATTCCTTCACTCTTTTCCCTATGGGCCTTCCAATCCTTACTTCTAGACATCTTAACTTTAAATCTTACTCATTTCCATTCTGTGATCAGAATATAAATAACCTGTACTGCCAGACAGGCATATAAGAAACTACCTTTCCCTCCTCAGTCAGTTCCTCTTTTTAGAATAACAATGGAAAAAGTCTGGTTTTAGAAATAAGACTAGGGAGAGGTTTTACACCAGCAGTAAACTGCAAGTTTCTCTACAAGCCTTCATGTACTTCAAGTCTTCACTGTACCTGCCAACCCATATGCAGGAGGCAGATGTTCGTCCTTCCACTTTGTTAACTGCCTTGTCACAATACATCACCGTTTATGTATTACTGTGTGGAAGTCTGGTTTATACAATTTAGTCTGGATTACCACCTGTGCTTGAACAGGATTGGAGAAGTACCTGTTAGAGTTACTGGATTACCTTATGTTTCTATAGCTGGTTTCAATGATTCCATTTAATATTCATATTACACAGCAAATATTTTAAGTCTGTTCTGTGCTTGCTGCAGGTAACGAGTTTGCAGTTTTTAAACAGAGATCATTTGGCCACCTGTAGAGGTTAGGCAATGTTTGCACTGTATTTTCACTAGGGTAACCAGCCTGAGGTGGGTAACCGTAAGTGTGGCAGGACAACCAAGCCTCTAGTCCAACAATGCAGGTTTTTGATCTCACTCAGGTGCAGCCAGCAAGGACAAACATGCTGTACCATTTATAAGCTCATCCATGAGACCACTGAACCATTTCACATGCATTTGAAAAGAGTCATCAAATGTGAAAAACTCTTGTCATGATCAGCGTGTGGCATTTAATCCAGAGAGCTGGCAGAGACAAGAACAAGACCTGTGTAAAATACAGGGAGGCAGACTTTTGACTCCTGACTGGGCTCTGTGACCTTGGGTATTCCACCAACATTGTGGTTCAGCGTGAGGGGTAAGTGCATCACCCATGTGCTGGTATCAGGTATCAATTCACCAGTCTCAGACCAAAATGTTAACGTTGTTTTACATACTTTGTAAGACTCCTAAAGGAGGGGTTGAACCCATCAGTCTTACTGCAATATATATATTAACACTTTCTACTATGCCAAATAAAAAAGCAAAATGAACAATTCACAAGGTTAATAAACAAAGGTAGATTTTTCTGGTACAGTCTATTATTTGTCTTAGGTGAACTGCTTCATATATTTCACATATGTCCGACACTATGGAAACATATGAAACACGCTGCCACTTCCTGACTTACACTTCTATGACTGAAAGCAGAATTGGAATTATGTGTGGGGAGTTGAAGGTTCTTCACCTTCGGTAAAATATATCCTACCCTATTTCTTCTTAACACTAAATACAACTGAAAATATGAGGCTATTCAGCCTATGGAGTCATAAAACACCAGCGTAATTCACAAGCAGGTGAAGAAATGCCAGAATTTCTGAAGCACATCGACACTCCCTACAATATTCCTGTTGTAACTCTGTGCACTGTCAGACTCCAGCCAAAATAAGAAAGAGGAAGTTGGGAGGGCTGATGTTCACACACCATCAGTCCAAAGTTATTTAGCACAATTGTTCCTGTAATTGCAGCTCACTGGGAATGTTCGGTGTTCAATGGTCCTCAAAAATCAGACTTCCAATTGGCTGATGATGGGTTTTGTTAGATGCACACACTGAGCTGGGAAATTCAGCCACACATATCAAGAGCAGAGAACTCTCAACACTGCCACAGGTTTGGGGTGAAGAGGGTCTTAATGGCATCTAAGCAGTTATTCTTCACACAAACGTACGTCTCTTTTGTGAATTAATAGCACATATAGATGACTCGAAGCTACTGAAATTCAATAGCTGCTTTAAACTGAGGAAAGTGAAAAATTAGTGACAACAGGAAATGCATTTTCTAAGAAATATCTTAAGGAACTTAAAATTAACCACTTACACACCATTAACTCTGATGAAAGAGTTATGTCTAACTGAGACGTCACAAATGATACAAAACTGACATTGCTAAAACCTTTCCAGGTAGGTTGTTTGGGTTTTTTTTCCTCTATTATTAACAGCATATGCAAACCACCCTTCAACTCCTAATAAAGATAAATGAGTTACCTTCAGGCTTTATCAACAGAAGTGATGATATCCTCGCATCTTGGGTGGCAGAGAAACACTAGGGCATTTTCTCCTACGGGGGACATTAGAAGACAAGGGTACAATCTTCCTTCAGGGGTGAAAGGAGACAGGAGGAGGCACTGGCTTGGACTGTAATGGTGCAAGAGCACATACACCTGCCCAGGACCACAGACTGTCTCCACATCTGATGAATGGGGAAATCACAGCAGAAGCAAAAATTTCTGGGGTTGCTGTTGGACGAGAATCTGGACATGAGCAGGCAGTGGGCACTTGCAGCTCAGAAGGCCAATTGCATCCTGGGCTGCATCAAAAGATGTGTTGCCAGCAGGTCCAGAGAAGTGATTCTCCCACTTTGCTCTGCTCTGGTGAGACCTCATCTGGAGTACTGTGTGCTGGTCTGGAGCCCTCAATATAAGAAGGACATGGACTTGATGGAGCTGGTCCAGAGGAGGGCCACAAAAATGATCAGGAGGTTGGAGCTCCTCTGTTACGAGGACAGGCTGAGGGAGCTGGGGTTGTTCAGCCTGGAGAAGAGGAGGTTCCAGGGAGACTTAATAGCGGCCTTTCAGTACCTGAGGGAGGCCTATAGGAAGACTGGGGAGAGCCTGTTTACAAAGGCCTGCAGTGACAGAATGAGTGGTAATGGTTCTAAACTGGAGAAGAGCAGATTTAGAGTAGACATTAGGAATAAGTTCTTTACAGTGAGGGTGGTGGAGCACTGGAACAGGTTGCCCAGGGAGGTGGTTGAGGTCCCTTCCCTGGAGGCGTTCAAGGTGAGGTTCGACAAGGCCCTGGGCAACCTGGTCTATTTGGGGGTGTCCCTGCTGACTGCGGCGGGGTCAGACTAGATGACCTTTGAAGGTCCCTTCCGACCAAGATGATTCTATGAAAGTTGTAAGGTCCAAAAGCTCTTTGAGGTTCTTCTGTATCCTGCACTCCCTTCTAAATCCATACTTGACGATACAATAATGACAAAACAGGGTGACAATTAAAGGCTATTTTACAGAGGCTTCCATTCTGCAGCAACATAAACTATTGCAGTCAATAACTCTGCTGCCTCAGGAAATATTGTGTGGGTAAAATCATGTCCTTCAGAGGAACAGAACTCTGTGTTCAAACCCTTGATCTAACTTTATAGATGAGACTGTTTTCTTTCTGGTAAAGAAAATTACAGTCCATGTGTAGGAGCTATATGAAAGAGCATGCTATGAATCTCAGGGTAGGAGCTAGGCTCTGCTGTTCCTGGTGAGCAGGCTGTTAAAGGTAGCTGAAAACCTCTGTGGATTCATAGCCCAGCCAACAGCGTCTTCCTGTTTGACTCGGTGGTAATACTCTGGTCTATCAGTCCTGCAGGGTGAGGATGCTGATTCAGCCTCCTTGTCAGATGGAGCAGTGGCAGCCAAAAAGGGCTAGGACTCTAGGCTGAGAATAAGAGATCCAGCAGTGCCAGAGCTGTGATCTGTGAGCACACCCAGTGAGAGAGGGGCAACCCCAACACAAACACATGTAGGAAAACATAAAAACCAATTAAAAGTAGGTTCAAAAACCTCCACAACAAAAAAGTTGCAAATAAACCATCAAATACACTTTGTGTGGCCAGTGCTGCCACAGCTATTGCTCTTCCCCAAACTCATCACACCTATGTGTGAGATGCACCAGACTGCAAAAGTGGCCAGGCTCACACACATCTCCTAAACAACATCTCCTGTTGCCACCACAGGGGGCTATGATCACACTAAAGAGACCAGTAAATCAAATTCATTACTGACTCCTATGTGAAGTTTAACCAAGATAACTTTGCAAAGAAACCAAAGGTGCAATCAAAGCTGTATCTTTCACCATCTCTTACAGACTGCCTAGGTAATCTACATATTTAAACAAAGCTTCCTAGTATTCATGCCTGAAAGTGCATACTGAGGGAAACTGAAGCCAGATGGTTAGATGTCAAAGTGACTAAAAAATTGCTTTTAAAAAGGTAGACTTCCAATAATTAATAGTCCAGATCTTCAGATAATATAAATCACTGAAGTGAATTGCACAGTTCTGATTTACACTACCGCATAATCTAGCTGTGTGTGTGTCCTACCCTTATTCTCAAAAACATTTAACACAGATTGCTTGGATAACTCATTTTTAAGGTGGGGAGGGGGGAACCAAACATCCATTTGCTGAAAGCCTTTAAGGATATGATATATTCTAAAGCACTCTAAAATATAACCATGTGCTAATTAAAACTTCATACTTTTAAATACTAAAGCAGGAAAGAGATACAACTCCAGCTGGAATAAACATCCCATACAGCATACAGACAAGGCAGAGTTTCTGAAGGCACAAATGGCAGGGAGGCACCTCCCTTCGAGAACCGATGATGACAGGTTAGGTCAGACAATTCTGCACTCTCTCAGTATCCTAACAGAAAGATGTCAAAAAGCTTCTGAAGACAAAATGACTGTCACTATTGTTTGCCAATCAAAGACAAGTTTCAGCTTAATTCTTAGCACTCGTAGAGTGGTTAAAAGATGTTGTACCTTTTCCCACCTGGTGAACTCTTGTGTTACACCATGGATGGCAGTAATGAAGACAGATTAATGCTATTTATTTGCTGACACTGACAAGGGTAGCCTGGTTTTGTTTCTGTATTTTATGATTAAAGTCTTGGTTTTCAGCCTCAAATAGCCCCAAGACAATGCACTGCAATAATTAAGTAAAACAAAAAAAGTTTAAACAACATTAATAGACTGGATAAATCAACAAAAAGCAACAAACTGTTGTTGACAGTGTTGACAATCCAGCCTCAACACACTCCTGAGGTAGGAAACAATAGAAGAAGATGGGTATGTTTATTTGTAAAGGTTCCCCTTCCCCCCACTCCCACACACTGAACTCCCACCCTATTTGAATTAGTGTTAAGGAATCCCTGTTCCTCAAGCACTATAGGTAAAGCACACACAAAAAAAAAAAACAAAAAAAAAAAACAAACCCAAAACAAAGCAACAACAGCAAAGCTGAGTGGTTAGTGCAGCACTAGAGCATGTTGCCCAGAGAGGCTATCAAATCTGCAAGTCAGTTTTTCACAGCCCAGCTAGACCAAGCCAGGGGTGACCTCATCTAGCAGCCGTGACAGGCCTGCTTTGAGCTGGAGTTTTGACTAAAAGACCTTCAGTGGCCTCTTCCCACTGACATTTCAGTGATTTGACGTTTCTGTGAAAACATCTGCAAGGCAGTGTCCTGATGGCTTAGGCAGCTTACACCCTGACAAGAAAATAAGTAATGCCACTGTGCCTTTATAACTTATGTGCAGCCCGAGACTTTCCCTGACTGACAGTAGTGTTATAACTCTTAATGAAAGAAGCAGGTAAAACACCTCCTAATGAAAATAGTTAAACTTTTAAGTACAATTTTAATTACAATGACAAACTTCATTGATTTTCTCACATGGAAATAAATTTACTCCGATGCTTGTACTTACAAGGCCCAGACCATAAGTATGAAATTCTTGGCTTGCTTCTTCTAAGTTCTTGAGCTGGCTTCTTTCATCTGTTTTATTTTTCTTTTATTAAGAATTAATTAAAGAAAGCTATCAAGCTCATCTTTCTGACTGAAGCCAGCCTTCTTTGCTTGGGTAAGCAGAGGCAGTACTTAGAGTTGCAAGCAGTGTAAAGTCTATTTTAGAAATGTTTTTGGTTTTAAAGGGTCACTGCGAGGTGATTAGCACCAAATCCAAATGAGCTTTAAACCTGCCTCCTTCACTCTGATGCTGATTTAACTAGTAAAATCCTGCCAGCAACACCAGTTTCAAAAACCATCCTTCAAAGATATACCGAAGCAAAAGGCTTCTTCTAGTCTAAGGAGACTATGCCTACCGAGGCGCTCCTGGCAGCTGTCATTGACACTTCTTAGGAGAAGTTAATCAAATTTGTTCAGCCTGGCCTCTGCTTTGGCTAGCCTGGACCTCTCTATGGCTGTACCTGTAGGGTGCTCCCCATTGGGTTCCTGCTTACCACTGCAGCCAGGCTTGGCTCCCTCCCAAACAGGGGTGTCAGGTCAGCTCCCCTCACTGCTTTCCCTCTCATCTGCCTCCTGCAGCCGTCAGAGAGTCCAGCCCCTCTGCCACTTGTCCTTCTTTTCCTCATCTAGAGCTAACTTAGGGGTAATGGGTGTTCTGCTTTCATCTTTCCTCTGTGTGACAAGGTGGGTATGCACATCATCCCCAAGTTCAGTGGCTTCATGGTTATCCACCACCACTGGCTGACATGGGGCTGCAGAAACCATGGGGACGGGGACAAGACCCTGCCCACAGAGCTCCCCTAGCATCGACTTGTAAAATCTTCCTTTTATTTTAAATGTTTATTTCCCATTAACTTCATTTTCTTTTACTCAGATCAAGTGTGTTTATTATGTGGAGAGCTGGTAGTGATGTTTTTAATTAAGGTTGTCTAATAATTTCCTTTATAGCTTTTGGGTTTTAGTACAGTTTATAACCCTAGGAACATTAATAATTGTGGGTTAAGTTTTGCATGCTCTGTTTCTGCCTCAAGCAGAATTCAATATAGAAACATCAGCTACCCTGCTTCTGCTTCCTATTTTTCTTCCCCAAAATATTCTCTTGTTTTAATAAAGTGCAGTAGGTTGGGAGTCAGCTGATCATAAATTGCACTTTCATCATTTCTACTGCTTAATGCTAATAATTCTGTGCAATTGTATCTGTAATCAAGCAAGGTGTTATGCATCTTTTGCATAGAAAGCAGAAAACTGTCAGTCCATCAGCTTAATCAGTGAAGCAATGGAGGTTTTCAAAGGTTGTGCAAGGTCACCAGTGCAAACTGGGATTAAAGCTTCCTGAAAGAAACGTGATGTTGTTCACCACACATAAAGCTTCTAGACTGTTTGCTTTTTGCAAAAATATTAAGCAGAAAAAGCCAAGACATGAAAAAAATACTCCGATCGTAGAGGATGCCATGCATACCATGTAACACATTAGAAACACTCACAGTTGAGCTGGGACTACTAGACTTTTCCAGCACTCATGAGAGTTGGCTGAAAGCCTAAAGGCAAGTTTGCCAGATCAGCATGAGGATTCATACTTCATTTCTAAAAGCTAAAATAAGAAGTCATTGTGATTATTTAAAAATAAATAAATTATTTGAGTTTCCATTCCACTGGACATTTCAGCAGTAAATGCTAGAGCAGGAGTCTTCCCTTCCCTTCCCTTCCCTTCCCTTCCCTTCCCTTCCCTTCCCTTCCCTTCCCTTCCCTTCCCTTCCCTTTTCTCTTTGTCTCTTTTTCCTTTCTTCAAAATTACATGCAGAATGGAAATTGAGGATTTCAGGTAAATTCTCACTCTTTTTATTTTTATTTTTTTTTTCTGCACCAGGTCCCGTTTGGGAATATAGCTGTCCTCAAAATCTCTCCAGAACATATAAGATTAGCTACAGCCTGGGACAGAGACAAGTAGACACAACCCCCAGGACTGCTTAGCACCAGTAATTCAAATGTGATCTCCGGTGAGAACTGTCCAGTTCTCAGGACTCCAGACAGCAGGGCTGCCCTCTTTTCTTCTATTTGTTGCTACTGTCCTCAATAAATAGGCAGGAAGGCTTTCTAGCCAGCATCCACCAGTTCAGAAGAGGTGTCTTGTATTTTTCTCCCTCACGGTCAGGCTGGTCAAAGGTCTAAAGGGGCACAAGGTGTTCAACAAATGCCGATCCCTTCTCCTATCCTCCTTGGTAAAGCAGAAGAGTGTGCTTCTGTGGCTAAACCCCCTTTGCCTCAGCCGTGAGAGTAGTTTCATTGAAGTTACTCTTAAAGCATGCAGGCTTTGCCCCTTGTGAAGAAAACTGCCTTCACCTTTGGCACCGAATGCAAGATCACTCACTCTTCTCCTTCTACTACAATACTTAGGTCCAGTGGATACGGAAAACGACCTGACTCTAAAGTTCTCCTATTCTGTGAGGTTAACCTTCACTTTAATCCTTACACTTTTCATTCATTTTTGTGAGTGAGATTTCTTGAATATATCAGGTCACGAGCTTCAGTAGCAGAAAGAGAAGGGGCAAAACCCATTGTTAGACAAGAATGTTAATTCTGAGAACAAGCATCAAAAGGTTGAGTCAGCCTGTGCCACATTGTGAGAGTTCAGCAATGCTCCATTCATTTTTGTGACAAGCCTCATTATGAGGAAGCTTTTTAAAAGCAATTCATTTTGAGGAAGCTATAGATACAGTTCCAAAAGCAGAAAATAAAACCTAGGAGAACTGGGGAAAGCAAAAAGAGCAGGCAGTAGAATCAAGCAGGAAGGCACACAAAAATCAGGTCTTTTGCAAGTTCATTTTTTCATTATGTTTGACATACTTTGGGAGACAGAACTACGCTGCACACTTGTGGCCTCAGGCAGTGAAACTGAAAGAAGATATTTCAAGAACTGCGGAACACACACACAGCTGTATAACAAAGAAAAGATATGAAAACTGAGTGGACAAGAACGTGACGCTAACTTGCTCCAGAATTATATCAGCCAAGAGAGTCTATTTTGAAGTAGAAAATTTTACATATTCCTACTTATTTAACCATTCATTCGGACCTTTAGGTGGTGATCGAAAGGAGTGGCATCTGAAGTTGAGCTGAAAAGTTAATTTAAAGTCACAAATAGATTAGACAGATTATCTGAAGAAAACAAGCAATATCTGGAAGCTGTGTGTGATTTTGGGGGAGATGAGAGATACCACCAGTAACAGTTCTAAAAGGACAGCTAGAAAAATATATAACTTGATGGTCTCCTATGGGTTGTAATAACCTCTGGGATTTGTGATTGTCATTTTTAAGTCAACCACACCATCACCAAGAAATTAAAAGAAAGTAAAGAACCAGTGTTTTGTGCTCCCCCTGCTGGTTCTGGAGCAGCTGACAAATGCAAGATCCAGAGCTCCGCTGTTTGACATAATTCAATGATGATTAAGCAGAAACAGGCTTTGACTTTCAGTATGTTTTTGTATGTGGCTGTTTTGGCTGTTATTAGCTAAGTGAACAAAAAAATCAAAATGCATTTTAGCTCCCCTTTAGAGGACAGTACATTTCTCTTTTTGACAGTGATAGAAAAGTAATTTCCAATGTTTGCTGAACTTCAAGGCACCTTGCAACAACCAAAACCTGGCTGATCCCTGGGACAAGGCTGTGAGACTGAGTGGCTTGCAACAATACGGATATTGGTCAACTCTTTCCAAGTACTTGTCACTATCAAGATTTTCAGTCTCAGACTCAGCTAATAGGTGATCAGGCCTCAGCTGTTCTTGTTAGCCCAGTAGAATTGAGGATTTAACTTATGTGCTCAGAAAATGTAAATACAAAAGACTTCCTATTAAAAGATAAATCACAGAATCACAGAATCACAGAATCTTAGTGGTTGGAAGGGACCTTTGAGATCATCGAGTCCAACCACATAA